>CM061921.1:104166650-104721095 GCA_031002005.1 Vandiemenella viatica
ATGTTGGGTGACTGGAGGAAAATAGAACAGTGATACAAAATTTTAATGTCTCTTTGGATCTTCAGTTTTAAATATTTTAATTTAAAAATTGGGTACAGTTATTTAGTTCATAAATATTTAAACAACTTTTGGCTTTATGGGATGATATTACCAAGTGACTGTTGTTTCCTTTGAAGTAAACATGCAGTCATATTACTGGATTGATGTTTGCTTGTTCAGTGTACCGTTGGTATCAGAAAAGGCAGATATAGTTAAACAAGGTGAATTTTGAAATCCAAAAATGTTTCATTTAATTAAAAACCTTCTATATTCTTTTGATATTTGAAAGTTAAAAACTATTCTCAACTTAGTTGAGTGAAGGCCATCTGTTTTGGGAAAAGAATTTGGAATCTTTAGGGATGTTAATTTAATCTAGTGAATACTCTGATTTCAAAGTAAACAGTACATTTAATAAAGTGCAGAGAACATTTTTTAACTTCAGACTAGCAACCAATAAACAACATTGCTGAGACAAATACTTCATTTTCTTTCTTTTTCTAACTTTAATTCTCCTGAATTATTTACAAATATAAATTAGGATAATGGAAGAAACCAGTGCTGTACCACAGATGATGGAAAGATGGCATTGCCACAAAAAATTTACAGACAGCCATGAAACTGTAGAATTTTTTAATATAAATTCTTCATCAGCAGAAGAACATAACATGAATATAGTGTGGGTTGTGGGAGAATAAAATGTGGATGTGGGTGGAAATAGGTTCAACAACTGAGAACAAAAGAATGCGATTGGTGATAAGGAGATAAAATGAATATTCATGAATAAATAAAAAGGTAAATGCACATAGATCTGTAACATACTTGAGTCTGTTTGTTCCAGCAGCACTCAAAAACTATTAAACAGCTTTTTTTGCAGTTTTAAAAGATTTAAAAAATTGAATTAGAGGTATGTTTTACTATGTTACATCCCATAGTGTGGAACAGGAAACAATAATCTTTTTTGAAGTTTAAAACATTTCTAATTCTAAAAGTACTGAGATGATTTTGACATGGTTTTCATAGTTGGAACTTTGGATACTGAATTAAGATCTGAGGTATTTTTTTAATGCTAAGATTCCTGACACCTGAGCAAGAAATTATAAACTATTCTGAAGTTCAAAATATTTTTCTATAATTTGGCTTAACTTACTGAGACAATTTTGAAAGAGTTTTCACAGTTTGAAACACTAAATTTTGACTTCAAACCTGAGGTATCTGACATATTGCTTCATCTCTTGTGGTAGGAGTAGAAATTAAAATCTGTTCTAAAGTTCAAACATCTTAATTATATCCTATGCAGTCTATTGTAAAAGTATGTTAAGGTGTTTGAACAGGGCCGTTGGGTCAAATCTTAGTCTTTACCAGAATTTTTATGGGCCCTTAAACTGACGTTAACCTCTGGCTAACCTTTCTTTTGTCCATAAGGAACACATGAAGTAAAGATATTTGGTCCATCAGCCCGAATGATAAGTTATGCAATACCTGAGTTGAAAATCTATATCAGCAACCACATTCACACCAATATCCCAACACTTCATTTCACTGTCATTATAGAAATCTAGCTGCCATTTCAGCAGGTAGAGTAAGTCATAGAGCATATAGCCATCCTGAATGGGTGCACATGGGGAGCTGCCTGTAGCTTAGTAGGTTAGTTAAAAACATGTTTCATCTGGCAACTCACAGAAAGGGGCTGGTACCTAGAAACAAACCCTTCTATGTGTCTGTCCTGAGTAGTCCACTGGCCAACAATACTATCTGCCACTAAGAGGCCAGTGCTTAGATGGGCTATGGGTTAATTCCTTCCTGTTCCTTGTTCCTAGTCCTTTCCTACTTCTAATGTCCTTGATATTGATAAGGTGTAAGGTCATAAGTTAAAAAAAAAAACAAACAAAAACACACACACACACATACACATGCACACACTGGGTAAGTCCAGACACTCCAAGCGACTACTCTACACAATACCATAAGAGATAGCCAAAATGGACTCATGCCCCCCCCCCCCACCCCCAATGTAATAAAGCTTGTTTTCTTGTGAGCTAGGCTTCCCCTCGAATAATCAACACCAGACCACCAGGGCAACTTATATGATCTCCCTACCACACATATAATGCTTACTGATATCATTCATTACCCAATTCTTCAAATTGGCCAATAGCTTTAAGGGTAGACACCATGCAGTCTGCCAGAAGCTAGTCTTAGATACTAAAGCAATCCAAAACCTTAAATAATTGCTCTTTGCAACTCTGCTTGTAGGCAGCACTACCAGAAGCAGGGTCAAAGACCTCAAGTCCCCAGCCTATATAGCAAACCCCTCTGCCAGTCCTGTTGAGTGCATGATATCCCAGAGCCCCTGTAGACTCCACACTGTGGAAGCCCGGTGGAGGCCAAAGTGTCTCCTTGCCCAAGTGGGCAACCCACGCTGCATATGTTCCCCCAAATTCTGGTGATATTCTGAGACTTTTAGGATTCCAACACACTCATCCAAGTATCGAAAAGATCCATCTCAGCATATGACTGTGCTTAGCACTTAAGGAAAAAATATAATTTAATCACAAAATAAGCTATTTGAACAAATCAGATGACTCATTAGTCTCTGCTTAAGAGAAAATTCCATCCAAATAAATAATGTACTATACCTAACGATTGTTTCAAATTATTGATATTTTAATGAAGGGAAAGAGTACAAACAAAATAAATAGAACATAATATTCCTACTACTTACCTGTCAATCATATTTTTATATTCACATGGAAGTGGTTGTACATTTTCAAATAGATAGAAAATATGATGTTCAGGATTCTGAATTTTTAAAATATTCAAGATACGAAAATACTCAAAAAACAGGATCCCACTTCCTTCAAGGTCTGTAAAAAGAAAATCTTACTAAGTGTCATAATCTTATATTTCAATTTGATTTTAGTTTAAAAATAATTATTCCATTATAATTAAAAGTTATTAATTGTAGTGTTTAGGAGAATCAAGTTGTGGCTAGAGAAAGATGATATCCCACTGTGAGAAGAGAATGGTTGTAAAACACAGAAACCAATGCCAGTATAATAGGAAAACCCAGGTGTGTCTGTACCCATTTTGGGTGGTTTCCTGGTCAGTGTTTGCTTCCATGTTAGGATCGGCTGCTCTTATGAACTCCGGGTCTTACAAAATTGGTTTTACTCTCATATGAAGCACAGCTCTGTTCCACCAATCAAGCTTCAGTCAACTATCAAGCTGGCCTGGGGCCAGCTCACTGGTCCAAGTAGGGCAAAGAATACGTAAGTCCGTGTGAAATCATGTTTTGATCTTTCAGAGAATCTATTACCCTATAAACACAGAACAAAGCAATTTTTTTGCACACTTAACATAAACACTCTTTTGAAACCAAGTAAATAAATGAAATTAATCAAAGCACTTGGCGAATACAAGATCAAACTGTTGGCTATAAAAGTAACAAGGTATGTATCAGATACAATTTCAACAGCAGGCAACTACAGAATACTGAAGGGATGGTCAGCTGTAGAGGCTAGGAGATAAAAAAAAAACAAAGAACACCATGGTAATAATTGTGACAGCCTTCTTTGTTCACAATTCAATATCAGAATCCATAGTTGACTTCAGATCCCCTTCACCCAGGGTATCTATTTTAACTTTAAGAAGCAGAAATAAATTCCACACTGTTTTCAATGCTGTTGCTCCTATTAATGAAGACTATAGGAAGAATCCAGATAAGGTATAAGAATTTTGATATCAACTTGAAGAAGAGCTGTTCAGAATTCTATAAAAAACATGTTTTGCTCCTTATGGGAGATGTTGTTACCCAGATTGGAAAGGAAATTTAGGAAAGTAGTGGAAGAATACCTAGCTCCCCAAAGTACAAACAGAAATTTGGTGATTACAAAGATGATTTTTGTTTTTCGATTAGATCAAAATTTAAGGGCTAAAAATAAAATTATATTTTTTAATGATCATGGTTGCTTTGTTAAGTATGACATAGGGGGGATGCCAAATATGATCAATAAGTTTCATTAATCAGAAGAAATTGTGAGAGAATAATGTTTCAAATAGGAAGATTCATTAATTAGAATCCCTAGCTCTACATTCATTTCCACAGATAGAATAGAAAATAACGATGAAATGTCTGTGAATAGTTCAGCATGAAAATAATGTCCATTCACTTCAAGAAGACCCCAAAGCAGCTGGAGACTTGAAACTCTCCCAATCCAATGTCAGGAGAGCTTCAAATTGATCATATAGCTACTACCAATCCAGGAGATGTAATGAACATCAGCATATAGGGAGGGGCTATCATTGAATCATTGATGAGGGTAAATATGAAACCAATCACTAACAATATAATTAAGAGAGCTCCCAGGATACAGATATGCAGAATAGAAAAATTAAAAATTAACCAAGAAATCAGTGAAATATATCGGAAAGAATTGGATACATTGGACTCTTATGAATGGAACAAAGTAGCTCAAATAATACAGGAAGTGGCAAAACAAATGATAAATGATTTTCCTGGCCAAAAAGAAGTAACACTCATGGTGAAATGATGCCCCTCCTTTAGTCAAACCTCAAGAAACTGTGATTAGCCATTGCTTCACTTCAGAGTCAGAACCACAATTATCAGTTCTATCCAAACGACTCACGTTTTCCCCAACTCCTAAGTTTACCCATACTGCTGTGGTCCATGATTCATTAGAATTATATTCCTGTCTCTACTGGCAGTTGTAATATAGTCATACTATCTTTGATAATATCTCCAGTATGGTCTAGGAAGAGGCTTACAACCTACTAGCCACATAGTGCAGCATTTCCATGGCGATTTTCTTAACTTTAAAGCACTTATGAGATGTAAAAACAGTAAACATTGTAAGAGAATAAGGTTTCGAAGAGGTAAATACACTAATTCGAATCCCTAGCTCTACATTCATTTCCACAGATAGAACAGAAAATAATGATCAATTTAAGGTATTGTCAGAAAATTTTATTTAAACAGTTATAGTAAAATTCCTGATAATTGCAGCACATGGGGTAGTTTGGAATAAAATCTTTCTCATAAAGAAAAGTCACTCAGTTTTTGAGATATTGTAAAATTTGATAGATCAAAAAGAATAGATTCAACTTAAATGTAAAAACAGACCACACAGGTGCAATATAAATAGGTTTTTTTTTTTTTTGTTAAAAATAGATACAAAAGTTTGAAAAGATTAGGACACAGGATACAAAATATATTCAAATTAAAGGAAAAATTTGCTGATTACAGAGATGATTTTTGTTTTTTGATTAGGTCAAAATTTATGGGCTAAAACTAAGATTACATTTTTTAATCATCATGGCTGCTTTGTTAAGTGTGAAATCATGAGGAATGGAAAAATATGATCAACAAGTGTTGGTGGTAAGAAAAGGATAAGGTATCACTTTAGGGGTCAGAAAAAAATACTAGGAAATAGGAGATTTTTTCCTAAGGAAAGTAGAATTTATACCATTTTGAACAGAGCAGTGGTTAGGAGAAATAAATTCTAAAAGATTTTGGCAGCAACTGCATAGTTTCAGTTTTACATGAATTTTTCCCAAAAGTACAAGGTTTTCTGTAGAGTGTCACATTTCAAAATATTAGGAAAATTTTAAGAGGAAATTTGTTACAAGAATCATCACAAGGGATTGAAAAATAAGAGTAACTCAAGATTTTGGGATTTGAAGCTTTATAATTTTATATGCTTTAAACAAAGCAACTTTGGACATAAGTCATGATGGAGCAAAATGATCCGAAAAATAGGGGCTACTAGATCTAAAAGTTTCAGCTTGTTGACAGACAAAGAAGAAAATTCCAGATATCTGTTTGCACTTGTTTGGAGCTCTGCAATAGGTATTGAAACATGTAGGCTGTGAACTTTGAAAAATTTTAGGAAGAGGTGGAATGAGAAATTTAGAATAATTTGGATGACTTAGAAAATTTAAAGATGTTATGAGAATTCTAGTAAAAGTCATAATAGTGGACTTTGTTTCTGTTCAGTCATGCCACTGAACTTCTTTCATATTCAGGGGGTATTTTATGAAAGATTGCCAGCAGTGAGTGATACTGTGGGTAATGTTGACCTGCAATCTAAATACACGTATCTGATACCTTCGATGCTTTATAATACTGGTAACAAATTTTGTACAGATCTTACTTCATGAATTATTATTATTACTATCATATGCCAAATACAAACAAAACACATGTTAATCAGATAAATATATCCAGTGATTCAAGCCATCTTCTTGCAGCTGGTACAGCTTGATGCAGTGTGAGGAGCCCTCCAGATAGTCCTCTAGCTGGACAGTCCATCACAATGTGGTCAGCGGTTTGGATACCACCACAGTCACACAGCCCATCATCATGGAGACCACAGTTATGTGTGGTTGCATTGCATACTCCGTGTCCTGTGCGAAATCTATTCAGTTGAGACCAAAGACACCTAGGCTAGACAAACACTGGGACAAAGGTTGTTGGATCTTTTACAAGCACACAATTGTGGACTATTGGCTTCCCACTACTTTCTCCACTCTTCACACAAGTTATAATTGTTATTTCTAAGCTTAGCTGCTCCATAAAGGCAGATCTCCTTTATTTTAGTCACGTGTGAGGCAGGTGAAGGAGGTGACTATGCAGAGGAATCAAGTCGTTTTCTTCCTCTCCTTCTAATTCTCTAAGCAGTATTGATTTTCTCCTCAAATGTGGTGAAGGAATGTTTCAAAGTATGGGCAGCCAATATATTATGGTAGATCTAATAACACCACTCACTGTTCCCATAGCAGCATTAAGCTGGGTGTCAAATTTTGCAGTATGAGCACTATCAAGCCATGTAGAGCAACAGTATTCTGCTGCAGAGAATGTCAAGTGCAGGATTGCTCCTCGAAGAACATGTGCACCTGCACAGCATGATGTACCAGCCAGTTTCTTTACAAGGTTCACTTAGATCTTCACTTTCTCTGAGTGAACTTTTTAATTTTCAACTAACCTTTAACTACTGAAGGGTAATCACAATAGTTTGGTGGCTGCCAAAAAGAACTAATGCAATCATCTTTTATGGTACTATATACAGTTAAACTTACATCAGGCAGGAAACCCCCCACCATCAAATTCATTACATGGTATCTCTTTGCTACCACAGTTGAAAACAGTAATTGGTCCAATCAGATTGAGTCTATTAAAAAAATTCAGACCCTAATGTCCACTGGAACCACCGTCTCTTACAAAAAACCATCTGCTCCTTCTATTCCTAGAGTTCTTTACTTTTGTGCTGTCCTCACCCTCTTTCCTATACTTTATTCTGCAGTCTAAAATCCTCAGCATAGTGGAAACTTGGCCATGGGAGAACTGTTAACAAACCATAAAATCATCATACTCCCTCTCAAAAAGGGCTCAACTACTGTAGACAGGGACCACAGTGACTAAGAGGTTGAGCCCTTTAGGCAGCTGTTAGATAACAATACCTACAGACCACAGTAAGTCATGAAATAAGAAATTTCCTTGCCCTCCAATGCACGCACACTAACCCAATACCTTTTTTCCAAGACCCACCAGGATGGCATTCGTAGGTGACCGATAGGTGTGGTTTATGGGTTGCCCACTGAACAGATTTCTGTCCTGTTAGCTCAACAACTCTTTGTACAGAGGCTTCCTTCCGTCACCAAAGACACTCCTCTTCCTCCAGACTCCTTCCTTGTGTTCATTAATGTAACTTTGCTCTATACAAACATTCTCCATGGTCAAGGTCTCCATGCCCTGAAACACATCCTGGACATGCAATCACTACATAGCCTTCCCAGTACATCAGTCTTTATATCCTTGGCTCACTTCATTCTCTTTAAAACCTTATTCTCCTTAAATTCTCAATTATATCACGAGGTCCATAGCACTGCCATTAGATACATGAATGGCCCCATCCTATGCCAACCTATTTCTAGATCATCTGGAGGAACATTTGATGAATCACATCCACCTTAAAGTCAATGTGTGATTGAGATACATAGATGATTTACTTATGATCAGGATCCACAAGGAAACCTAACACCCAGAATTCATTAACTCCCTTAACAATAGCCAATCTGTCAAATTCATCTGACTAACTCCAACACACACATAACATTTCTCAACGTGAACACTGTTCAATAGGAGGATGCCCTTCATATCTGTTTCCACATCAAATCCACTAATTTTCAGCAATATCTACACTTCTATAGTTTCCATCAATTCAACATCAAACATTCTCTTACTTACAGCCTTCCCATCCTTGGCTCTGATGTCACTGATCTGATGAAGACTCCCTCTCTCAGTACTATCAAAACTTATCTCAAGCCCTCAATTCCCACTGTTACTCTATGTTTCATGTACAAATACAAATCTCTCATACAGTCCCCACCCTCAATGTAACTATTCTAACCTGTATTTTAAGGGACTAAACTGCTACTGGGGTTGTAATAACCGTTTATCACCTTAGCTCCAACCATATAACGCATAAGCCACTGGATTATCGATTGTTTGAATTTATATCAGTCACCACCTGTATGGATTACCCCAAGATAGGAAAGGTTAGGTTAACTTCATAATGAAAGTCACTGCTAATGTTTCAAATTCAAAGTTCACTATATTCTTGAAAATAATTACAAGTCCAAAACAATTGATGGCTATCGGAAATTCATCACCTTTAGATTGCAAGTAATGAAAAGTGACCAGACCATATAAAAATTTAAAAGTCACATGAGGTGTTTTCACATCACCACTCGCTAACCTTAAAGCTCCACATGCATTTCTGTAACCTTCATCCTACTATCTGTGCGCCCACTTTGTGCTACAAACAGTGGCGTAGCTAGGTTAACAAGGGCCCTGGTGCAAATATATATATATTTTAGGCGAGAAGGATGACCTTTCTTTTAGCTCTACCAAGTCTTGTGATATAGTAGGTCCCCTGAGCTGTGCTTGGGGGCCCCGGTGCATGGAACAGCCTAGCCCTCCGATAGCTACACCCCTGGTTACAAACAAGTGCGGTGACACTCTAACTGAATCTGGAAAACTGGGGGCAAGGAAAAATCTGGGTTGCTATTTGTAGAAATGTCCATGGGAATGTAAAGACTTCTGGGTTCCCACCAAAGTACCTCTGATAAACTGATCAAATGTAAGTTCACAAGCTTGAAAATTGCATCAGATTTTTGACCTTCACAAATTAAAATATTCGTATAGCACCAAAATTTTTAGAGTAGCTAGATCCTTTAAAAAGTGTTAATTTTAATCCATAAAAATGTTTTTGTAGCTTTAATAGTATAGCCATAAAAAAATTATTTTCTAATATTCCCAAAACTGTTAACAATTCTTACAATTTTGCAACTATTAAGCTAAATAACTTTCATTTTACTCCTAATGGGCTGCTCTTTCATTTGATATCATACAAGGCATGTTTACTATTTCCAAAAGGATGAAATAAAACTCATCAACCAGAAACAGAATTAAACTAATTAATATTTCCTAAGTTCTCAAAGTTATCAATCTAAAAGTGGCTTTAAACAACTCAAATGTATTCAAAAAATTACTACTGTGGAAATTTGAATTCTCTAACTGCTTTCTTTGATTTATTATTATTATTTTGCTACACAGTTAATTCAAGCTAGAAATCAGGTTTTTACAGTTTTAAGAAAGTATCTGAACAAGATAGTATTTTTTGTTGCATCATCCTCAAGCATTCACTTGGAGGAGTTTAAAAAAAAAAAAAAAAAAAAAATTAATAGAAGAAAGCAGTTAGAGACTTCAAATTTGCTTAGTAGTCATTTTTTGAATACGTAGAATTGTTTAAAGTCAATTTTAGATTGATAACTTTAATAGCTTAGGAAATATTAATTATTTTGATTTTGATTTCTGAGAGCGTTACTATGTGGCTTTGGAGTAGCATTTTTCGCCATGTGGTGCATCGGCCTAACTTAAGTGTCGGTCACTGGCATACAAGTATAACTTTAGATGCAGGTGATGAAGTTTTATATGCTTTCATGTGTTAATTAATTGGATTTTGAACAATGGGGTTTGGTCTGGCTCAATTGGTTAATCGAAACTGCTGTTTTATTTTTGGAAACATTGTCTGATGCCAATTCAGTTTTGTTACTTTGCTTAACATTGAAGAATATAATGACTATCTACCGGAATATACCTGTGACTTTTAATGTCAATAACCTTTCTTTCCTTGGGGTTTAAATCAAGCCAGGTGGTGACCAAATTAATATAGCAAAGTACGAACTGAACTATCCATGGTTACACATTTGCCAAATTGCCCAATTATCTCTATATGAATAATGTTTTAGTCAGAAATATTGTATATTTGTGTTCATCTTATGTGTAGTATACTTTAATGAGTGATGGATCATTTTCTTTATCCTTCATTATTTACATTGCCTAGAAGCATCATATATATCTCTCTACGTACATGCCTATACTCTTTTTAGTGTTCCATACCTACTGACTTAGAAAAGGAATCTGTATGTATTTGTTCATTTGTCTGTCACATCCTTATAACTTCTGAATCTTTTATCTCAGAAATTCGTAATCACTCAGTTCTTTAGTCCTTCATAACCTTAACTTTATTACAACAAAAAACTGAAGAATTCTGGGGGAGGGGGAACAAAAATATTTAAAGGAAGTATAGTGGGGTGCTAGAGGGGTGGGGTGCTGGAGGGGGGGGGATGCTGGAGGGGAATAAAATAGATGATTTTTATAAATATCAAATAAAAGCTGGCAATCTGCCAACTCTGATTATTTTTGAAGTGAAACTTCTTTGTTAGCATTATGTATTACTAGTTACTTGTTAAGTTCTCAGTGCGCAAGCACCACAATGTTCTGTGTATGCAGATATAAAATATTAAAGCTTTAATTAATTTAATATAACTGAAAATCATATGACAATGTAAGACAGTATATTTATATATGGAGGAGTCACCATATTACACAGAGACACATGCACCAGTATTTTTAGTTGCTTTTTGTTTATTTATATTCATTTTATGTAGTTGATTTAATTGTATACTCTGATCGCTGTTATAGTAAGAAAGGAAACATGGAATCATGTTTATATTATGATTAAATAAATGTGCAATTAATGTATTAGTGAATGAGAGTAACTCCAGATTGAAATGTTTTCATTTTTGCTTGACGTTACTGTTCTATTGTTTTTTTTCTTTAGACACTGTAATATTACCTGCTACAGTCCATAAATGCTTTGCAAATTTTATTCTTGTGTTATGTTTTTTTCCATTTATTCACAGTCGTTCTGCTTATATTGCTTCCTTATTTGCATGAATTTTGGCCTGCAATTCATTACTATCAAATTATGGTCAGAATCTGTGTCTGCTCCTGGGTACGCTTTATAGTATATAACTTGATTTCTAAATCTCTGTTTGGCCATGGTATAATCTAGCTGGTATCTGCCTGGTTCCCCTGGATGTTTCCAGGTGTATATCCTTCTTGCATGTTTCTTAAACAGTGTTTGTCACAATTAGCTTATATTTTTCACAAAAAATTCTAACAATTCTTGCTTATTTTTTTTCCTAGACCAAAACTTCCTACAGTATTCAGCTCTTTTACTTCTTCCACTGTCACATTCCAATAACCCATGGTAATTAGATTTTCCTCCCCTTTCACATAATGGATTAATTCTTCAATTTTGGCATATATTTTATCTATTTCTTCATCATCTTCCTGTGCCATTGGCATATTCACTTGTACTAATGTGGTTGGGATGGGCTTAGTTTCTAACCACATCGAAATAATCCTGTCACTAAACTGTTCATAATAACTCACCCGTTTCCCTACTCTCTTATTCATTACAAATCCAACAGCAGTGACTCCACTGACAGCTTGTGTACTAATTATACTGTGTGCCCCAGACCAGAAATCCTGTGTGTGTCTCTATTTAATCTCACTAATCCAAACAACATCTAACTTAAGTCATTCCATCTCCCTTTTTTAAAGTTTTGTAACCTACCTGCCCTATTCAGACTTCTAACATTCCACACTCCAACTCATAGAATGCTTCTATCCATTCTGATGACTGTTTCTTGAGTAGTCCCCCCCCCCCCCAGAGATCCGGTTGGGGGACTATATTACCTCCAGAATATTTTACCCAGGAAGAAGCCATCATAATAAAAGTAATTTGAGAGGATTACATGTCCTTGGGATGCCCTTTGGGTCTTAAATGCAGTGGTTTCCTGTTGCCTTCTGCATCCGTATGCCAGTGACCATTCCTAATTAATCCACCTTTAGGGGTCATTTCCAACCCCAAGGGCAAGAGGGTGCCCTGAAACCCTTTTGGAGGTCAATGCTAAACAATCGGTGACTCCTTATACCAGAAATCTATTAGTATCAGAGCCTGGTCCTTGTAAACAGGGTGCGCCATACAGTCTTACTGGAATTTAATATGAGATGATTTTTCTCCTCAGTGTTTTGTTGCTTTTTGGAGGTTTTCCTTAATATTTTGGTAAAGAAATTCATTTTGTTGGAAAGCTAAAAAGCAGCATAAATACACTGATCAGCCTGAACATTATGACTATCTATCTAACAGCCAGTATGTCCACCTTTGGCACGGATAAAACAGTGGCCATCCATTTTATCATGGAAGCAATGAGGCCTTAGCAGGTAGCTGGAGGGAGTTGGCACCACATCAGCACACACAAGTCACCTAGTTCCCTTAAATTCTGGGTAGGGGGACGATGAGCTCTGAGGCCATGTCAATCACATTGCAGATGTGTTTGATCGGGTTCAGATCTGGCAAGTTGGGGGACCAGCACATCAATTGCAACTTGCCACTGTGTTCCTCAAACCACTCCATCACACTCCTGGTCTTGTGACATGGCGCATTATCTTGTTGAAAATGCCACTGCCATTGGGAAAGATGATTGCATTGAAGCGGTGTATGTATTCTGCAGCCAGTGTATGATACTTATTCGATGTCATGGAGCCTTATACTAGCTCCACTAGATCCATGGATTCCCACGTGAATATTGCCCAGAATTGAGCTGCTACCAGCTTGTATCCATCCTGCAGTATAGGTGTCAAGAAGCTGTTACCTTGGAAAACAGATTTGCACCATCCCACCAGCATAATGAAGAAGGTATCGGGATTCATCAGACCATGCAACACTGTGCCAATGACCAGTGATGATGGTCAAATGCCCATTTCAGTTGTAGTTGCCGATGTTGTGGTGTTAACATTGGCACATGCATGAATCATCGGCTGCGGAGGCCCATTGTTAGAAGTGTTTGGTGCACTGTGTGTTCAGACACACTTGTGCTCTGCCATGCATTAAAGTCTGATGTTAGTCCCGCCACAGTTCACCACCTGTCCTGTTTTCCCAGTCTGCCCACCTTACGATGTCCAACATCTGTAACAAGGTGTGGCCGCCCAGCCCCTTGATGTTTGGATGTGGTTTCACCTTGGATTCACCACTTGTTGAAGACACTAACCACAGCACTCCTCGAACACTTGACAAGTCATACAGTTTCTGAAATGCTTGTGTCGAGCCTCCGGGCCGTCACAATCTGTCCTCGGTCAAACTCAGATTTATCGCACATCTTCCCTATTCTAAACACTCATAGCATGCTCACTGATAATGCATGCAGTGTGTTTGTGTCTGACTAGCAGTCATTTCTCATCAGGTGATGTTGCTATCGCCTGGATGGGTTTATATCAATAGTAGGTAGGTAGTCATAATGTTCTGGCTGATCAGTATATACTACTATATTTCCCATAGTTATAGAATCAACAGATAATTAATTTTCACAAAATACATTTATGTAAAATATCCAGTGCACTCACCTAAAAGACCTCTCCTATTTGGATTCACCAAACTCAGATCATTACAGGGAGAGCCTCCTATTAGTAAATCAATGGGGCCATTCTTTTGGATTTCCTTTAACGTTACAGATGTTATGCTTCTAACATCACCTAAAAAACTAATTCTATCTTTGAAATTTTTTTCACAAATTTTTATAGCACCTTCATCAATTTCAGAAGCAAAGTATTCAGTCACTGGGAGACCGACTCTTGTCAGTGCATAGTAACCTAGAAATGAAGAGATTATGGTTTTACATTCAAGAAGCAATATGTAAGTCTGTTCAGTCTCTGAAAATACAAACCTATTCCTATTCCATCAAACAGTGAGAGAACCCGCATCTCTGATCGGCAGCATATAGTATCTTCTCGTATAACTTCTCCTGTCTCATTGAAGGTACACAGTATCTGAAAATTTAATACAAATCATACTAACTACCCAATGCATTTTCAAAATTTTATTTTATTTTATTTGTTAGATATATACTATTCAACAGTGTCTGTGATGTGTTCTTAGCATGACCGTAGCACTTTCTAAACAGTAATAGTTTTATTTCTTCACTGAGACTGCTAGAATTTGTAAGTGCATTTATTTAGAATGTCAGCTTACTTTTTTTTTTTAAGAAATAATCCTTCATGTATTTTTCTTAGACTGATGCTCTGCGATAAACCAAAATGACAGAAATGTTCTGATTGCAATGTGGTACTTTTAATTTAAATTTTAAGAAATCTAAATTACCTGAAAGCAGCATCTATTTTTTTAAGACTGTGTGCTTGGCTATAATTGAAACAGAACACTAGTAAATCTATATTGATTTACTCTAGGTATTCCGATCAGATGTCTGGAAACTCTAAAAAAAACTTGCACTCATATTTTATTTCTGTTTTCAACAGACCGTAATTAATTTCTTTGCAGATATTTGTTGAAATATTCTTTTCAGTGGTTACTTACGTAACACAAAATCAGAATTCTAGAAACATTTATAAAAATAAGGATATGGACAGCAAGCCCATCACGTTCCTTAAGTCGTGAACAAATAAACACAAACTCTCCTTACAATATATCTGTACAAACGTTAATAATGTTTAGAGGTGGCATCAGTCATGTAGTGTACACACCTGATCCCCTTATAGCATAGCAAGCCCTTCAACTATTTATCTAAATCTAATTTTATATCAGCGTTAAAGTTGAACCAGTATCAGGTATTATATGTATACTAAAATTTTAAGGACGATAATACATAACAAGTACTAGACTTCTTAAAGAGTATACAATCATGTAGATATAGGATCTACATATGAACAATTTTAGTTAAGATAAGAAAATTGACATAAAAAGTCTTAAGTGTGGAGTTATAGATGGCTTAACGACATCAGTTGATTATGTAAATGAAGGGGAAAAAAACGAAAATCACTATACTAAATAAAATGGCCTTTATTCTTGATTTACATGTTTAACCTTGTAGTTGTGTCATTGACACATGTAAATACATAATTAAGAAATTGTAATTTGCTAAAATGAGATATGGATAATTAACCAGAGCATCAAATTCTAGGAAAAATAATACAACCTATAACCTATAATTAAATAAGAGAGTTATAACTAACAAAAGAATTTATTTCTTTGATAGTAAAATAGGTGTGGGATGCCGTAATTGATAATTTATTATAACAGTTAAATAAAATAAGTCTCAGAACAAATTCTTTTACTAAATTAAATAGAAAAGAAAATCAAAACTGTTAAGATATACAACTCTAGAGAAGAAATTAAAAATCTTTAAAGCCACAAATAAATACTCAAAATAATCATGTCTTCAGAAATTAATAACTGTTAAACAAGGAGGGGTAGGAATAAAGTTGTCATAGATTCAAGTGTTCAGAAAAATCTGTTCTAATTAACGTTTTAGGGAAATTGGAATAAAAATAATCATCAGGGTTTCTGAAAATTTTGCATTCCGTTGGTAAAAAAGTACATAAACCCACCATTTTGTTCCTGTGGGGACAGTTGATCAATGAAGGTGATACACAACACTCTGTTTCATTATAGGGAAGTAGCAACGCTTAGAAATTTTTCACCTTGTAACGTTTATGGACTTGATCATTTTTGTAAAGTTGTGATGTTCAGTGATAGAATCGTTTAGTGACCAAACGGACTTTATGAAATTCACAAGGTGACAAACAGTTCTACTGAGCTCACTGTAATGGGGTTGCAATTTAGTTTAATATTTCAAGAGTGAATGCTTTGTGCCAGTGTATGTTTGCTCGGAGCATCTTCAGCTAAGGATTTTGGAATCTGATGTGCTGTGTAACCGGATTCCAGTTTTAAAATTCCAGAACTTTAGACACCATATTAAGAAATCTTCAGTACTGAATTTTATTGCTATGAATCACCTTCAACATTTATCTCTTACAGTTTAATAATACAAACAAGTTTGGAACCAAACTTAGATGCAGATACTTGAATAGATATCAGTTTACGCATTTAATCCATGGTTATAGCTAATGAGAGAATTTCTATACCACATGAGACATTTAATAACTACAAGTTAATTTGCACATCTGTCAGAATATATATTCTCTCATGTGCTTTGTCTTAGATCATTTCAACCTGTTTACTTCTAATTAACAGGTACACAATTTCAATACAAGAAACACAAATAACTTGCACAAAACCAGGGGCGTAGCTACTATGGGGCTAGGCGGTGCAGTGCACTGGGGCCCTCACGCTCAGGGGGCCCCCAAGCATACCTCAAGGGGCCCCTAAGCGCACCTCTAGGGGCCCTCAAGCGCAGTTTAGAGGGCCCACGAGCCTTCACAGCAAACTGGCGACCTTTTATTTTAGCTCTACCGTCGTCTAAGGGGCCCCTGAGAACACAGGAGCCCCTCACTGAGGGCCCTCGCTGCTCAGGGGGGCCCAACTACTGCTCAGGGGCCCCCAAAGAACAATTCAAGGGCCCCCATCCTCAGTTCAGGGGGCCCCTACCACCACACAAAGCAAAAAAAAAGGTCGCCCGTCTGGCCTGAGGGGCTCAAAATAATTGTTTTGCACCGGGGCCCTTGTTGACCTAGCTACGCCACTGCACAAAACACAAACATCTCTGTCATTAGTATAAAGAGGAGTTAATTATTTTGGTATACATATGTTTTATAAACTTCCCAAGAGTATAAAACAGTCTGCAGATAATAAAGATATATTTAATGAAAAACTGAGAGATTATCTTATTGGCAACTCCTACTACGCAAAAAATTAATTAATTGTATTCAATATTACTTTTGCAAAATTCAGTTGTAAAAATGAATGTTTATTGTTATTCTCTTTATAGATGAGCAATAGGAAAATAGAATTTTGCATAGCGAAATTAGTTTCCAAGATAGCGAGTTCAGTTGAAGTATATGGTACCACCCTTTTAAAGTCATTTTTATAGTAGGGTTACCAGACGTCCCCGTTTGCCGGGGACAGTCCCCGTATTTAGCTCTCTGTCCCCGGACAAATTTCGTCCCCGCAATGTCCCCGGATTTTTACTGTTTTCTACAATTTTTTTCCCCTTTTTTAGCAGGAGTACAAAGAAATACTAGGTTACAGTAAAATTACGCGGCCTTCTCTTCTACCAATTATCAGAAGAATATATGAAATCTATCCTGCTCCCAAATCGTTCTTCCGATCTGAAGATAAATGCCCAGTAATGCTCAAGAAATAGTTTGATGATCTCTGCACCTTCTTGTGGATGAATTTTGCAAACTCAACTTTGCCCCTTTTTCAGAATGCAATAATACAGACAGAAGGCACTGATATCGCAGACTTGAGTCTTCCATGATACTGAATAATTTAGTGAAGAAGCTAACTTCAAGAAAAGAAGAAAAGTTTATTCCTTAGTTAACCATCGACATTTTGTTGAAAATGAGGACAGAGATAGACGCCTTCGAAACATCTCACAAGTGTGACATATTAACGCGGCCGGAAGCCCTAGAAGAGTTTATTTATATACAACGCCGTAAATGATAAATATGTTTCTTTTAAGTTAACCCAACCTTTAATGATATAACTTATAAAAGCGCAACGCGTCATTAGGGCAAATGCCGAAAGCGTCCCCGGATTTTGGTGAAAAAGTTCTGAAGCGTCCCCGGATTTGGAGAAAAAATTCTGGTAACCCTATTTTATAGTCAATTTTGATAATATTTCCCAGTAATATGTCCAATATAAGCATTTATTCAAATATAAACAGTAAACTCAACAGTTAAATTCATTTAAACAGCTGTTAAGAAACTTAACCTCAGATTTGAATAGGTAGTATTTGACTTTCATATAATTTCGCTAAATCAATATATTTATTTAGTTCAAAAGATGTTTAGGTAAATATATAGCCAGAAGATGATTAATTTTGTTGTTAACAGATCTTACTTAGAGTTTGAATATGTTTAAAAGTGATTTTCCGGTAAAGAATTTTATCACGTAATTTTCCACTCTAAAATCGAAGTATTCAGTTATTATAAAACAGTTAAGAAGTCAAGTGATAAACAGAAAGTATCACAATTTTGGTTGAAACAACATATTAAAATTTTAGAAAGTTTCATGCATTCTAAAGATTTTTTGAAATATAATTTGGTATAGCAACAAGACATGTGATTAATGAAAAAGTTAAATATTTCAGTCTTATTCAGAAATTCATGAAAATAAATTACATTCAGAGTAATGTTTATTTAAATATAAAGATTTATGAAAAAGTTTTATTTCAAGATATTAAAGCATTTGGTCGTAATAAAGTGAAATGGGTTTTGGCGCGAGAAACGCTTGGACGAGATAGTTTGACATCATACAGCATTCGGGAGGAATAACATTTTGAAAATTCGTAATAAATCGGGGAATGTACTTAGATATTCCAAATTTTTACAGCAACCGTTTTTCAGTATACAGATTTGTTTAGAGTTTTTTTTAAGTCATTATCCTGAATATTTCAAGTAATTAAATTTTGTTTTCGAGTTTTATACCACTTTCAAAATTAGGTAACATACTTTATTTGATATCGGATAATAGATGAGCAATAGGAGAACAGAATGACATTTGTTTCAGCTCAATGGGAGCAATATTTCAAAAGTTATGGCATTCACATATTTATGACTCTTTTCTGGCGAAACTATTAAAGTTACGAAAAATTTTGTAATAACTTAATTTGACGTTTGTAATAAGATCTAGCAACTACCAAAATTTCAGAGAGCTAGGATTAATTTTATTGTCATGATCAAATTGGATTTCGTAATATTCGTCTGAAACTAATCAGATATCAGATACGATTCATGGGAAAGTCGAGATAAGGAAGTTCCCACAGTCCAAGAAGCTACGATCCTATAAATACCCCTTCCAGAACCTACCCTCACCCCATTCAAGTAGCAGCATTCAGTCGGTATAGAAGCATTATGTAGGAAGGTGGCTAGCTTAGGGCTCGAGGCGCAGCAATCTACAAAGTTATGTAGTATCAGTTGAATTTTGTCATCATGGGTGGAAGTTCATTTTAAAGAACTCATGTACTTAAGAAATAGCAGGAGCGTGGGGTTTGGTCATGCTCGAATGGTCGGTCAAGTCTGTGAAATGATTTTCGTAGAAGTTGTCTGATTGCCTGTGCAGTTTTCTGACTTTGTAAAATTTTAAAGAATATAGTTATCATATCAGAATGGACTAATCATCATTGAACTTTCACCTTTCCATAGTTTCTGGGTTAAAACTACGGTGGCGACTGAGTTAATAGATAAGTCAGAACTGTAACATCCTAGGTATGCACGATCACAGTTTAGATTCAAGTTTATGCTCCACCCGCGGCATAAGCTACATCCTCACAATATTGTATGTATGTGTATTAACCATGACATGTTTCACATCCCAGAGGTGCTTCCTCAGCAGGGATCCATGAAACAAGATTGATAAATAAAAAAATAAAAATAAAATAGAAAATTACTACTGTAACTGTACAATTACTGTGTGTATCACTTTTGGTTTCTTTATCCAAAAATATATTACTACCATAAAATATGATCATAGCAGAAGTTATAACACAAGAGGAACAAGCAGGGTTCTGGATAGGATGGTCAAACTATGATAATATTAAGAGAATTCTAGAAATGAGATGCTAAATCAATGTGGAAAGTCATGTGGCTTTCATTGACTTTGAAAAACTTTTGATAATGTGGATAGATGCAAAATATTGGACATAAATGATCAGAAAAGATATCCCAGGACTTTAAATGGAAACACCAAAATTTATATAAAGATACAAAATAATACTAAATATTAGCACAAAGAAAACTCAAGAGATATTGATTACAAAAGGCCTTGAACAAAGCTCCAGTTATCTCATACTCAATTCAACATATTCGAGGTCTGTCAGAAATGTATCCAACCTTTTTTTTTTTTCAAAAACCTGATGCATTTGAATGAACCTTCATGTGCATGCCTGAATTTTTTTCCCACATGTCAAAAATGTCAGTTCCTGGTAAGCAGCTTTTGAGTGAGGTTGTGTGTAGTGCTCTCATCAAGTTTTAATTACAAGGAAAATGACGGAATTATAGGAGTAGTGCTACTACATCAAATTTTTCCAGAAACTGCGCAAGAGCTAGGTGGAAACCATTCAGATGATTCAGATGGCTTTTGGTAATGATACTATGGCATCACACAGATCAAGGAGTGGTACAACAGTTTAAAAATGGCCGCACATCGGTGGAAAGCGAACCATGCTCCAGTCGGCCATCAACATGTTGCAATGACCAGGTCATTGCCAAGGTGGACACTGTGGTGATGCAACACCATTGTGTGACTATCTGATAAACTGTGGAAGAGGTGGGCATCGGCACTTTTTTTTGGCACATTCCATTGTGACCAAAGATTTGGCTATGAAGAGAATGTTAGCAAAATTCGTGCTTAAGCTGCTGACAGCATTGCAAAAGTAACTTTGTTTTGAAGTCTCACAGGACATGCTAGACTTGACAAACAGTAAGTGTGGCTTCATGAACACCATAATCACTGGTGACAAGTCTGGGTGTATGGATACATCCCGGAAACCAAATCCCAGATGTCACAATGGAAGCATTCCACATCATCAAGACCGAAGAGGGCCTGCCAAGTGCGCAGCAACGTCAAAGTGATGCTGGATGCTTTCTTTGTTTCCCACAATGTGGTATACCATGAGTATGCACCACAGGGTCAACAATCACCAAAGAGTACTACAGGGAAGTCCTCCATCGCCTACATTATGCTGTGCAGCGCAAGATATCAGTGATGTGGTCAACAGGAAATTGGTGCCTCAATCATGACAATGGTCCAGCACATTTTTTGCATTTGATTAAGTCTTTTTTTGGTGAAAAAAAAGACTCCAGTAGTTCAACATTCAACAGGCTCCTTACTCTCCAGATATGACCCCCTGTGACTTCTGGATGTTCCCCAAACTCAAGAGGCAATTGAAAGGATAGCAATTTCAGACAACAGGTGACATTATGGCTGCAATGACAGCAGAACTAAATTCCATTCTGAAAGAGGCTTTCTCGGAATACTTCCAACGATGGCGGCATCACTGGGAGAAGTGTGTGAAGTCCCAAGACTACTTTGAGGGTGATTAGGTTTCCAATGTGCAGTTTCATTTTTCCAGCCAAAGGTCAGATACTTTTCTAACAGAACTGGTACATTGATTACTTTATTAGAAACTGGATACGTATTGCTTATTTGGGAATACAGTAAAAGAAGAATAAACATCTAAATGTTCTACTTCATACAGATGATGTAACAATACTATAAGAAAATGAAGAGGAACTGCAAAGTGCATTATTTAAACTATAACAATTAGCAGGAAATGAATATAACCTCTAGATATCCAAAATAAAATAAAAGTGGTGGCCTATTATGATAAACACTCCATTCACTCAATTATAGTGATTGATGACACAGTGTTAGAACAGGTAATGAATTTTAACTTCCTAGGCTGTGAAATCAGTTATGATGTAGATAAAGACATAGAGAAAAACATCAACAAATTTCAATCAGTGTGTGGGACAGTAAATGGAGCACTTTGGAACAAAACAACCAAAAACAGAAGAGTAAAATTCCTTAAGACAATAGCTGCTCCAACTCTGCTGTGTGGAAGTTAATTTTGGATAACTAAAGCAAGATATAGGAGTAAAAATCAGGCTGCAGAAATGAGATTTCTTAGGAAGGTAAACTGCTGTACTAAACAAGACCATATAAGAACTGAAGAAATATATACTATAAATGAAATGATAGAGGAGTAAAGAAATTCATGGAGGCGGTATATTGAAACAAAAATGAAAAAATCATTCCATTTCCAGCAATGCAGTACCAATCAGAGGGATGCAGAGATATTGCTAGATGTAGGAAGACAAATAGTAAAAGTACAAAGAGAAGGCAGAACAAGCATTAGAGCCCAATCCTTGAAGAAGAAGAAAAATGAAAAGTTATTCTGTGTCACAAATATGGACCAAGAAAAATAAATGAACCATTCTTTCTCAGTTTGGCATTAGGATACCATAATTTACCAAGACTCTACTCTGTACTTTAGTGCCATGTATGAGAACTTTGTTAGTATAAACAAGGGAACTGGAAGTGCTTATACTTGTGGGAGGTAAACTATAGAACCTCTGAAGATTAATAATAGGTTACTACTGAATGAGGAGTGATAACTGGTTTTGATTTATATTTTCATAATTTTTGTAGATTAAGAACAGCATTCTGTAGGAAGAAAAGAATTTTGAGCCTGGTGTTTGTGGTTAAGGAATTTTTATATTGGAAGAGTCATAGCACAGCACGTGATAGAAGGAATTGATAGACCTTTTGGATGTATGGTAAGTTGTTCCAAAATCGAACAACATAAACATAACTATGTTGCCGATACTTTTTTAATTTATTGCAGATTTTGTGTTGTTCAGGGTGCCATACTTAGCATAATTGAATATGTTGCAGTAGTAACATGAAAGGTGGAAGAAGAAGGTATGGAGAGACAAGAATGAGATTGACAGTTGTATAATGCTGAAAGTCTATGAAGAACAATTTCATAGTTACCCTGCTCAGTCTGTCTGGTCTTGCCACAAGTGGCATATTGTGCTCCTCCTTCGTACATAAAATACATCCATCTCTGAGAAGTTTTAAGTGAAAAATGTCAGTACATGTACTGCAAGTTGTCCTGTGAATAAAGTACAGATGTATCAACTTTAAAAGTTAAACTTCATTCACAATCAGATAAAAACCATTATTTCTGTCATGAATCATTGAATACCTATGATTACTACTATATACAAATGGCTTTCTATGTGTTTCTTTTCATTGGATGGCAAGGATACACATTAATTTCTTGACTACTTCACATGGTGGTTATTGGTGTGTGCACACATATCAACTTGGCACCTATAACTCCATAGGTTCCACTATAACTCTAGGACTTATTTTCTTCAATAATTCTAAGAAATTATGATACCATCATTATTGGTATTTAACATTCAAGTATATTCTCATACTTACAAGAATGTAGCTACATATGTAGCATATATGACATTGTAACAATACAATTGTAAAAAATGGAATTGCTGTAAGTTATTTTGGTGGTATAAATGCCTAGTGAAATTGCTGCAGGTTATCTTACAGAAGAGTAATTTCCATTAAATTTGAACGTCTGCAGCAAAACAATAACAATAAACTTGCCAAACTCATTCTTTTTTACATCTTACACAAGTTGTATATTTGCCTATAAGTTGTACTTTATCTACACTTTTCTAATCTGCACATAGAAACATTTCATGGAAACGTAAAAAAAAAAGCTTACACTTTTATAAGTACAATTTTTTGTTGAAAATTAAAACTCTTAAGCCAAGGAGTAGTTAATTTTTGTCCAAAAAAATACTGAAACTAGAAAATAATATAAAATTTTGAGTATTTGCTTTAGTTTTTACTCTCTTTTTTAATACCTGCTAAATACAGTAATTAGCAACAGAAAGGCAGACAAGAATCTGTTCAGTAATTTTGTGTACCTTTAACTTTGTTGTTATTTTGCTTCTGTGATATGTAAATGAACTTTGCTTTGCACTGTGAAACAACTGTGAGTTATTGCTTTTGGATTATTTTAAGGCCTCATAATTCTGTGACTACTATCAGGTTGTGAATATCCCATAATGAATTAAGCCTTAAGTAAAATTAGTAGGGACAAAAATACTGTTACACATGCTTCAAGCAACAAACAAGAAACTATAAAATATTTGAAAGCATTTTTTCCTTAAAAAACATATTTACAATGAACCAAAGACATACTTGCTCAAAATGACAAACAATGTCTTCATTGCAGGCATGGAGAAATATATCATACGATCCATGGTTTAGTTGTAGCTCGTACATCATTTATTGGAAATATAGCCACAGCTGTGGTGAAGGGGTAAGTCAGTAATTTAAAAAAAAAAAAAAAAAAAAAAAAAAAAAAAAAAAAACTAGAATGTTAAGGTTTGGACTGCAGCATGGCTAAGCCTTAGTGATCTTGAAATTTAATAAATTGCCACAAGTGTGGTAGGTTTGATGCATGTTTCAGAGGGGGTTATTTCAAACTGCCTGGTGTGCTTCCATTATAGTTTGACATGCAATGAGAAGATTAAGAGTTAATGTTACATGTTAATTTAGTGATATCCACACATAATACTCACACCACCACAAGTAATTAAGATTCACCATTTAACCCTGCAGTAGTCGCGCTCTGAAAAGTCCCATTAGAAATGGCTTGAGTGGACTACATATGTAATACACGCGACCAGTGCAGGGTCAAAAGGTTGCAAGCTCTTCAAAACATACTCTGATTCACAACAACCTGAGTAAAATTATAAAACTTAATTATTCTTCCAAAAGTTCTCCGAACATTTTAAAATAATCTCTAGAAGCCCCAACACTTTACAAACAATTTCAGTAAGTTTCATCGTGTTGCCACAATTCACAAAAAAAAAAAAGAAAACCTGGTATGGATATGAATTGCCCAACACTTCAGGATTAACTGGTGCTTCAGAAAAAATAGGTGTATAAACCCTGCCCTGGCCTTGTTTATCACCACTTGTCTACACCTTTAACAAAACACCCCAAAACAATGAATTATATCTAAAACTTCTTCTCCAAACATCTATAACCATGAAAATGATGGTGAATAAATTAATTTATCTTCCCCTATTCTCTCATCAAACAATTATTAATTAAGTAGTTTCATAGTTTGCTGCCTTGCACCAATCTGCAAGATTGAAATAAACCTGTGAACACTCTTATTCATTATGTATTTGTTTGTGCCAATTTCTTTTATTCCTACACTTTAACTTAAATCCCATTTCTAATGCTCTCATTTCAATATTTACAAAAATCTCATAAAAATTGTTACGATCCTTATAAAAACCTAACAAATATCCCAAATGTATCAAACTTGAAGATTTTAACTAACCCTTTAATACCTCATTTAATATAAAAATGAGCATATATTCTCTAATAACTCTCTCATCACAGGAGCTAATTATGCATGACTTCCATCTATATTATCTTGGTTCTCTAGCTGGAACTATAACATTTATTAAAACATAATATTTCAGTTATCAGGCTGTGTGTGACCTTCATCAAAGGACTGCTTTTTCAGTTACTGCTGTCATCTATATATATAGCTGAAGAAAGCAAATGCTCGCTAACTAGCAACTGTGACATCAAGGAGGTTACCACATCCTGCATAGATGGTCATATGGGGTCATTCATCATGTGTCTTTCTAAGTAGCTATGACAAAATATAGGTAAGTTACAAAGTACAATCTGTGATGATGGGTCTCTTTTGTATTTCTAGTGCTTCTCTTACTTACCTGTTCTCTTGTCTGCAACAATGGTCTTGTCAAATAAAAATGGAATGCCCACTGTTGACTAAGGTTAAACCATAGCAAACTTGCTTATACCATTGACAATAGCTGCCAGCTGGGATGTATTTGACAAGTCAGGCGTCCACTACACACCGAGAATGGTGACCAAGGTGACTGCAAAAATATGTAGTTGTCTTCACATAAATAATTTTTAGGAACACTGTGAAGCCCAAGGATCCTCCAGTTCAATAAAGAGAATGTGCTGATAACCTAGATCTTGGACCTGGTAGTGACGGAACCAATAAAGTGAATATTGCAGCTCTAAATACTTCTCCTGTTTCCCTTCAGAATGCGAATACGAAAAACGAAAAATTAGACTCCAGAAATAACAATAATAGCTGGTTGATGCCAGAGGTTGAATCTATTGAAGTATTTGCCCTCCATTTCAATGTTTTTCGGAAAGACAGAACTATCTCAATGAGTGGATGTGTGTTTTTGGCCGTTAATAAAACTGTCAATTGCTCTGTCAAAACTGAAGCAGAAATTTTTTGTGAGTTAATATGGGTGAAGGTAAAAATTGACAGAAATATAAAGTTCATAATAGGGTAATTTTATTGACCTCTAGATTCTGGATTGTCTAATGTGGAATATTTTAAAGAGTCACTTAATAGTATTTCTCAGAAATTTCAGGGACATACATTAATTGTGGGTGGCAAGTTTAATATAACGTCGGTTAAGTGGGACACATGTACATTGTGGTCAGGTAGGTTAGTAACTGAAATGTTCCAGAAATCATTCACGGAAAATTCTGTTGAACAGATGGTCGAAGAGCCTACACAGAGCAGCAAAGATATTTTGCCCATTCTGGATCTTTTTCCACAATGCAGTTGTGTTATCTATAAAATCTAGTCAGACATTGAAACATGCCTTCAATAAGGCAAACAATGCTGTTATGGTTGATCGCTTGGCATAAAATTTTGATACATATGAGTTCTGTGCTAAAAGTATCCAACCTTCCTTCATGTTTCCCTGCTGGTGTTATTCTTCATCATCAGGCTAGTGGCAAAGTAGTTCCCATTTGATTGAAAAACACACGCCCTATGGTCTTTCCAATTTTAGAAGCACTCCTTGAACTCATTCTTTGGTTTTGCCTCTAGACTGTTCTTCGTATTAGTTTAAAGTGTTTCTTTGTCGCTAAATCAGTCTCCTTTAAGTGTCTTGGGAACAGCCAAACGTCACAAGAAGCTATGTCAGGACTGTGGGGAAGCTGATGGAGCTGTACAAATTTGTGACTTGTCAAATATTAGCTACACGAGTTTTGATGCTTGCACTGGCACATTATCATAATGAAGAAGCAGGTCACTGCTTGACCAAAGCTGATGCCCTTTTCTTCTAATTGCATCATGAAATATTTTCATAACTTCAAGATAATAATCTTTGTTCATTGTCTGACCATTAGGAGCATATTTTTAAGTCACAAAACCTTCATAATAATAGTAAAATACTCTGAAATGACCTGAGATTGCTTCAACTTTTCTTTTTTTGGACGTGGGGCAGGGCCTGCAAAGACTGTCATTTTGTTTTGGGATCATAACCACATACCCACATTTGATCATCAGTTATTATCTTTTTAAGTAGATTTTCATAATTATTCGCCATTTCCAAATCATCCTGAGTGATTTCTAGGTAAAAGTTTTTATGCGCCATTGTTAGCAATTTTGGAATGAATTTCGAACACAGGCAAACCATGTGCAAATTTTCAGTTAAATTCCAAACACTATTTTTTGGTATTCCAAGATCACATTCTAGTTGTTGCACATTCAATTGACTATTTTCATTGATCAGAAGTCGCACATGTTCGATATTATCTAGTGTTTTTGTCGTCGAAGGTTGCCCAGTGTGGGTTACTATCAACAGACGTGCATCCAACTTTGAACTGCTTCTACCACACTTTTATTTGTCTTTTGCTCATATACTTGTCCCAAATGCTGCCTTCATCATTTCGATGTTCTCTGAACAATTCTTTTCAAGTTTAAACCAAAATTTAATGCAAATTCATTGCTCCAATCTTTCCGTAAATTTTTATGATAGCAAATTGCAATGAACATAAAAAAAAACACTTTGTAAACAAATGCATGCTGCATGTGAACTAAGGCATCCCAGTGACAACTGTGGCATCTAGGGAGTCCTTGAAGCTTTGATGTTGACACCCATATCCAGCATATGGCACTAAATTTGTAAAATCGTACCTTCATATGTCTTACATCCCCTTGCATAATTGAAAAACAATAAAAATAACTTATTCCATAACCCAAAAGTTGGTTGGATCCTTCAGAAGGAGGCACACTGGACCATCATGTGAGAGGTAGGACAGCAGTTCTTTTTCTCTGGGACCTATGGTTTGGCTTGGCGTAGCTCATTTGATCAAACACAAGGCTTAAAAATTACCTGTAGCCACTACGATTTGAGCCCACAACTGGAGCAGTGGAGTCTTTAAAGCCAGCGCTTGAACCACTGATCTACTAGAATGCTCTAAGTGAATGATAAGGCATTTAAAACAATTCATATGCATCTGATTTTTGTGATATGTTGTGGCACGTTCACACTGAAAATGTTTTAATTGTTTGCACATAAGGAAATGGGCAGTGAATAAAAAGATCAATGTTTTTGGAAAATTTTGTAATACTAAATATCTCTATTTTAAGACATTATTTATTGACATATAGGCCAATTAATACAATTTAATATCCTAATTAGCTGACTTTAAATCTCACCATCCACAAGATCCATTTGCACATATTAGCTGTCTACCTTTCCAGAAACAGACACAGCATGCCATCTGTAAAAAATTTAAGATGTGTTATATTCATGTACAACTGACAAGAATCAATAACCAGCAATAGCTTGTGTGTACACAGTGTGAACTACAGCAGTTCCTTTTTTCCCCTCAGCATTGCTGATAACATTGAGTAAATGAGTCTTTTTTCCATTATATATGGACATTATATAATCCTGTACCTTAATTCAATTTTTATCCCCTACTTCATGTAAAAATCACAAAATTTCTGAATGGAACTTATGCTTTACAGTTCTAGTGAAATAGTGTTTTGCTGTACTCTTGTTCACATGTCCAGGATAAGTAACTGTATGCTATGTAGAGAGAGCATGGCACTCACATTGTGCCAACCCTGTTGTGTATAGTTTCTTTTTAACTTACCATATAATATGCATCAGAACCATTTATTCTTGAACATAATAAGATATAGATTTATATGATTGTCATGCATCTAGCTGTTCTATTTAATTCAGAGTTAATTTTAATTATTTTATGTTACAAAAATATAAATAACACTGTTTGACAAGGGTTCTATTTCCGATATTAAAATGTGTGATTCTAAACCAATTTATCATGGTAAATTCAAATCTGGAAACGGAATTTCGCTGTCAGGGATACTTTTGGCGTAATTTGTATATATATGTATATATATTCTCATTTATTACACAAACAGGGACGTTATAGGCATATATGTATGTTGCTGGTTTGCTTCTGAAGATATGTTAAGTCTTTGGTTTTACACGTCAGTGTTTCTCCAGTTATATAGTACTAATTTAGTTCTGGTATATTATTAAAGAGATATTTTTAAATTTTCAGAAAATGCCTCGTCGTCGTAGTTGTCAATACAAGCCAGATAACTTCTGTAACATTTGTGGGAAGTTCACCTTTGCAAGAAATCGGAAGAAAATTTCAGCAGTCATAAAGAAAGCATATAAACATTACTTTGGAATAGAGGTAGGAGACCAAGATAAGGAATGGGCACCACATTTCTGTTGTGCTACATGTTACTGTAAACTAATTGAATGGTGGAAGGGTAAAGAGAATGTGGTGTTGTTCGCTGTGCCCATGGTATGGAGAGAGCCAAAGGACCACGTTACTGATTGTTACTTCTGTCTAACCAAAATTCAGGGTTTTACTAACAAAAAATCTAAGAGGCACATTGTTTATCCTGATCTACCTTCAGCGAGAAAGCCAGTGGACCATTCTGACGGACTTCCAGTACCTTCAAGACCTACAGATGAAATTCAGAGTGACAGTGATGTTAATTGTGTTGAAGAAATCACTTTTACTGTGGCAGATGATCCTCCGTATCAGTGCTCAAGTGACTCATCACCACATTTACTAACTCAAGCAGATTTAAATGATTTAGTGCGTGATCTAGGACTAAGTAAACAAAAGGCGCAACTGCTTGGTTCGAGGTTACAAGAGTATAATCTACTCCACCAAAGCAATAAAATCAGTGTATTTAGGCACCGAGAACAGGCCTTTATTTCTTATTTTGTAACTGACGGAGCACTAACATTTTGCAATGACGTTGCTGGTCTAATGAGGGTTCTGAACTTCACCTACTGTTCAGAGGAGTGAAGACTTTTCATAGATGCATCCAAAACAAGTCTCAAGGGTGTTTTGCTCCACAATGGAAATAAAATGCCTTCTGTTCCAGTTGCTTACGCCAGCTTAACTAAAGAGAATTACGAAATCTTACGGAGAATGCTAAATTCTTTACAATACAATGAACACAAATGGAAAATATGTGGAGATTTCAAAGTAATTGCTATAACATTGGGAATGCAACAAGGCTACACAAAGTATGCATGTTTTCTTTGCGAGTGGGATAGTCGTGACAGAAATTCTCACTATGTGAAGAAGAAATGGCCTGAGCGGAAGTGGAAAGTGGGGAAAAAAAATGTGCAACGTGCAAGTCTGGTAGCTCCTGAAGATATACTACTTCCACCACTTCACATCAAGTTTGGTCTAATGAAGCAGTTTGTAATGGCCATGGATCCAACAGGCAGTGGATTTGCATATCTAGCTGACAGATTTCCCCGGCTTTCAGCTGCCAAAATAAAGGAAGGTGTATTTGTGGGCCCTCAAATCAAGGAGCTGCAAAAAGATAAAAATTTTGAAACACAATTAACAGCTAAAGAAAAGAGAGCATGGGAGTGTTTCAAGAAGGTGTCAGAAAACTTTCTCGGAAGAAGAAGAGCTGCCAGCTACAAAGAAATGGTGAATGACATGATCACAGCATATCAAGATCTTGGGTGCAATATGTCTCTGAAGGTGCATATGATGGACTCTCATCTGTATTACTTCACGGAGAGTTGTAGTGACGTATCTGATGAACATGGTGAAAGATTCCATAGAGACATATCTACAATAGAAAGGCGTTATGAAGGGAAATGGGTACCATCAATGTTAGCAGATTATTGCTGGAATATAATTCGAGAGAAAGAAGATTGTCAATACAAGAGAAAAAAGTGACAAGAATTATTATATGGTGACTCATTTTTTGTCAATTTTCTGTAATTACTCATGCAAAATAAATGCTACAAATCGAATACACTAAGTACACTTTGTTATATCTTAGATCCCCACCTCCCTTAATGTGACTAACTTAATATGTAACATCATAAAAATCTGATTTGATTCTTGAATTTCAGCTGTGTTCTGCACTATATCAAAAACAAAAAATAAACTTGCGATTACTCGTAAACTATCCCTGACACAAAGAAACTAAAAACAGGTTTGAATTCAGTGCTCGAAGTACTACTAGGAACAAAAGGTATTTTTTCAGAAATAGAAAAAAAGTTTTTTTTTGTAGAACAGTGTAATTTAACCATGGGTCCTTGCATCTCCAAGAAATAAGTTCTGTGACTGTAAGTGAACTTCAAAAGCTTAAATTTTAACAGTTGTCTCTCCATGAGACACGTTAGGAAAGTGGTAGAAGGAGGTTTCAAAATTCTTCATTAATTGAAGTGGATTATAAGGGGATTTATCAGGGAGTAAAAACTGAGTTACAAAATCATTGTTAAGCCAATTTTTTGCTATAGTTGTGTAGTATGGGACCCATATTTGAGGTATCAAATGTAGGAGCTGGTGGGCTGCAAAGGAGAGCAGCTGAATTTGTTTATGGAAATTGCTATGGAATAAAATCATTAATTTTTATAATAAAGGAGTCAGGTTGGAAATCATTGGAATTTTTGAGGTGGGTCTGTAAGATGAAACGTTTAGTGGAATGTACTAAAAAGTTTACACCTCAACTGTAACCATGTTTGTGCATTGGATATTTATATTAATCAACAGTTTTTGGTCACCACCATTTTGAAAAAAACCTCAAAACTGAAAAGGTAGATTCATAAAATAAAAGTCACTGCTTCTAATTCAAAGTTCAAAACATTACTATATTCTTGAGAAATAATTTTACAAGTTTGAACAATATTTAAGGCAATCAGAAATCGTCACCAAATATATCGACTGCAGATTGTGATAAGCAATTCAAATCAGACCAACTCCTATAAAGCGCCTAACTGAATAATAGTCACATGAGGATATTTGAACTGTTCCACTGCACTAAAAAAATTACGAGATGGCTCCCTATGTTTCACTAAACCATGTGGTCTGATGCCTAGCTGGTTGCCTACCTGCGCAAAGCACTAACCCGACCAACACATGTTCTGCTCAAGTGGTTTCCGGTGACTGTCTCCCTTAGAGGTGAGAGGGATGGTATTTATAGACAAGTAAATAGTCCCAGACAGCATGTACAAAAATACCTTTGCACGCTTAGGTATTGCGCCATGAGCTATCTTGACCCTCCATTTAAAAAAAAATCCTATCAGTCTGAAATTTCGACAGTAGCTAGGTGGACTAATAAGTGTTAAAATCAATCCTTACAAAAAAAAAAAAATTTGTAGCTTTAATGGTTTGGCCGTAAAAAATTATTTTCTGATCATTTCTAAAAATGTTCATAACTTCCACAATTTTGAAGCTATGAGGCTGAAATAACTTTTAACTTGCTTCTAATTTATGGCTTTTTTGTTTTGTACTAAGATCACCTTATTTACTGTTTTCTAACCGGTTGAACCAAACCTGTTAATATCTCAAAATTGATATGTATTGAAATATCTAACTGACAGCTCTGAAACATGTTTTAAATGCTTCTACATCCCCTCTTCATTCAGAAATCATCACACTTCAACTGTAATAGCAGCTCTTAAATAGTATAATCATTATTTCACTGAATCAGAAAATTCTCTTAGACAGTCAAATTCTCACGTTACTGTTACTGGGAAAAGCCATATTAATTTGGCTATCCATAATGTTATATTTCAGATATCAGAAAAATTATTGCACTAATTCAAAAACCAATTGTAGCATCATTCCTAGAAAAAATTCTTTCTCAATCTAAACATAATATCTCCTTTGATTTAATTTTCCTCTAGTTTTGATTAATCTTTCACTTTGGTGTAACTTACCTGCTGATTCCAAATTTCAAAGTCTCATATCCTTTCAGAACCTTCTACCTAAAATATTTACTAACTTCATACTACTAGTTGTAGTCTGAAATAGCTCAAAAAATGAAGGTAATGTTTCCTTTTATGAATAATTCTGAAGCAAAAAACCAGGTATGCTAATAATACGTTCTGTCTTTCTATAACTGTTTAATCTGATTTTTTACTTGAATTATGTAAACAAATGACTTTAAAACCAATCTGCAATGCTATTTAATTGAACTTGCTGTTCTATTAACAAATTTTGATATGAAGTTACCAAATTTTAGGTTACCTTACAGGTGATAATAGAGCTGGGAGTGCTAGTGTCACATATAAATGTGGTATGCGAGCAAGAGATCTATGTAATTAAATAAATATAATTTGTAGACTGTGTTTCGTTTATAATCTTTTGCAGTTTATTTCTTTCGCTTGCCTGTTTAAAAAGTTCTCTAATATCAATAACGACCGTGTTTGAGACAACCTTGACATCCCAAGATTTGCAGGTTTGTTCCTACTCAAGATCTCTCAATTTAATTTTTACGCTGCTGCTAAATCAATCTTGTCTTGGTTGTTTCCTCTACTCAACAATTCTCTTAACTTCACTTCTTTTTCAGAGATCATATCCTTTAAAGCATCTCTGGGCAAACAATAATTATTAAACTTTGTATTCTTTTTTTTTCCTTATATATATAAATCATTTTAACTTTTAATTTACCACTATGTCACAACCCCTCCCAAAATATTCCTCATTTTTTTGTTGATTGTAAATAAACAAGAAAAGGAGGAAAATTTTCTTAATGGCAATGCCGTTATTGGTATCGAGGTTTTAAAATCTTTGTACAAAATATTAACAAGCTTTCCTTATTCTAAATGAACACAAATCTTACATTAAAAAAAAACAACATAACAAATGAACAATCACAAAAACATAAAAAAACACTTTCTCCAAAGTCCTGTCACGGTCGCCATGTCGCACATAAATGTGGTATGCGAGCAAGAGATCTATGTAATTAAATAAATATAATTTGTAGACTGTGTTTTGTTTATAATCTTTTGCAGTTTATTTCTTTCGTTTGCCTGTTTAAAAAGTTCTCTAATATCAATAATGACCGTGTTTGAGACAACCTAGACATCCCAAGATTTGCAGGTTTGTTCCTACTCAAGATCTCTCAATTTAATTTTTACGCTGCTGCTAAATCAATCTTGTCTTGGTTGTTTCCTCTACTCAACAATTCTCTTAACTTCACTTCTTTTTCAGAGATCATATCCTTTAAAGCATCTCTGGGCAAACAATAATTATTAAACTTTGTATTCTTTTTTTTTTTCCTTATATATATAAATCATTTTAACTTTTAATTTACCACTATGTCACACTAGGCATATCCTGAGGATGAGTCTTGGATGTATATTAGATGAGTATTAGGAATAGTACATGGAAGGGAACAGATAGACACGACTACAGCTGGTACTTAATTTCAGATGTGAGGAAGTAGCGAAATTTTCTTTTGTAGGTAAGGGTGTCAGGTAATGAAGTAAATTACTGAGGGAGATGCTTAACATTTTACCAGAAACACAAAGGGAATTTAAAATTAAAATCTGTGACAGGCAATAGTAGTATGATGATATCACATTCAAAGAACTTGATTTAAAAAAAAAGTGAAATAGGAGAGTATGTGTGTATCTGTCTAATGGAATTGACAATATTGCATATGCTCCATTGCAATTAAATTAAATTAAATGTTTTGGTTAAGAAAGAAACCTATTACACATGGTACTCCTATAGCTCAGCCAGTAATAAGCAACAACATGAAGTACATTCATTGCTTTAATTCTGCAGAGTGCCAATTGAAAAGTTGTCTTTGTTGTTGTAAAGTAAAAAAGCAAAAATTGTTGTTTCTCATACATGCCACTTGGTGGTAACGTAATATGGATAAAAGACTGTTTTATAAATTTAAACAATATGAAAGAAAAAAGTTACAAATGTGAAAAGTCAAAGAAGTACATTTAAAAGGTGGATTCATTTTCACTTTTAGGAAATGTAAATAACAAGTAGAAACTTAGTGAGGCATTCATACTTCCTTTAAATGAGCATAACGTAAAATAATGGACAGTATATTCTCTTGAGAAAACTGTGAAACCACCTTGCATAGACATAACAAAAACGACAATTCTATAAATCCACAAGTAGAGGATTAATAAATTTTGCATCTAAATTAAATTCAGATCTAGGGATCACTTAAAAATCAGTAAGTTATTCAGATGTGTTTGTAAGGCCATTCAGAATGATATAATTGCCTACCTGTGGCAAACACACTGTGGTTAGATAAAGATACTTCCTTTGTAGCAGTCCTGGGTGGTAACAAAACACATGTTTTGGAACACTCTCAAATGGCCATTGTTCTATGGTGCACATTGAATGGAAAGATATTAGAGCAGTTTTTGGTATCTATTATTCTAGAAAATATAACTGCAGATTGTGTGTTAAAATGCGTGCTAGAGCAATTAGCAGAATTCTTCAAGGAAATTTAGGAAAATGGATGGCTCAGACAATCAATGGTGCAAATGTCATAAAAAGGCAGAAAAGTAAACCATGTACTGTAAACAGAGTTTAAAAAAATTTTCAATTTTTAAAAAGCTGCCTTCAACATCAAAATGCAAACCAATTGCAGATTTGGGTTTTCCATAGTTTTCCAAAATCGCTCCATATAAATTCCAGGATGGTTCTTCTGGAGATAAAATTATTGCAGAAGCAAAAGGAATTCTAAAATACTGGACTGATTATGATTTCATGTTTAGATTACAACTTTTTCCATCGCATTATGACTCATCATGCAATAATTTACAACATAATTAGTGTGTGTTGAGTTAATGAATACATAAGAGATTTCAAAACTGCTAGTTTAGAAATAAAGAACTAGAATTACCATGAAAATTCTTCAAAAACACACATGGCAGAAGCTAAGGAACTGTGTGACTGTATATGTTTTGAGATGTTATTCCACTAAACACCTAGTATCTGCTAAATTGTTGAACAAGAAAAGCTTAAACAGTTCTAAGAATGAAACGCCTGCAGAAGGAATAGTGCTGACCAGTGAAACATATCCCAATGAAGAAAAGCATAGAGTTTTGCTCTAGATCAGATACGCATCAATACTGCATATCATCTGAGCTTCTGAAATTTATATAAAAAATAATATTGATGATGATGATCTTAGTTAAATTACAAAACATAAAAATCATCGTGACAATTCCTGTGACAACATTATAGTTTTAACATCATGATTTTCAACACAAAGGAATAAAAATTCTCTAAGGGTCCTTATGAATCCTTAAAGACTAAATATATTTACAGTTACTTCAAGGCAGAGAAATTTCCTCCAGTCAACAGTAAATATTATTAATCTTCTTTTTTTTTTCTCCTCTCAAAGTAACACAAGATGAATACATTTTATGTTTAAATTAATTAATGATACTTGAAATATAATCCTTTAGGTTGTTGTCAAATTAAAAATATTTTTTGTTTGTTTAGGATATCATGAATTTTATGAATAAATTTAGAATAATAATGAGCAGGAAAATGCTTTAAGTCCATGAAACTAAAGAAGGATAGGGAAATTCGGCCAAACACTTGACATAAATGATGAAGGCTGGGATTGCAAACAAAAAAATAGGTAAACACAAGTAATGCAATAGTTGAGTCATTTACCCAATAGGCACCAACATGGTCACATCTAAACTTGTGGCCTCATGTACTAGCAAGAATAGGGTTTAAGTCAAAAAATACTGTGTTACACGTTTTTTTTTTTTTTTTTTTTGTCTTCACAATCCCAGCTGCTGTCATCTATGATAAATATTGGGTTGAATTTTTCTATACTGCTTTAGTTTTATCTACAAACTTTGTTTTTACATGTTTATTTAATTTTAAAATGTTAAAAAAAATAACTAAAAAGTTTCTTAATCAGCACCTCAATTAATTTCACCAACAAGCCAATGCTGGCACCAATAGAAAAATTTTAAGATATACTTACAAGTTTCTTCTTTTGTGTTATAAACATAAACTGCTTCATTCTAACCTAAAAGAAGGAAAGAAATTGAATAAAAACCAGTTTTTAATGGTATCTTAATGAGTTCTATGTAGCATAATAAGTCTCCAAATATTGTACTTATTAAATTTGACTTAAAAGAAGATAATAACATTTGTCCTTAGAAAAATACAGATAGTGCTACAAACTAAACACTTGCCCATTCTGTCTGTGGCAGGAGGAAATTTGAAAGACTAAATGAAAAACATGCTATACAGTTAGAAAACAAGTCACAGAATGTTACATATAGAAAAAATATTTTGAAGGAATTACTGAGGTTTCAGGACCAACCAATACAAAAGAAAATGTTATATTTCAACAAGGAAAAGGCAAGGAAGTGGAGCAGATGAGTTAATACATTAGAAAGCCTATATAAATTTGCTGGTAAATTCTGTTTCAACAAGTACTCAATTACTATCATATTAACACTATGTGGGAAAATAAAAAATCATAACAGGAAAAAGTAATGAACCAAACTTGGGGAAAATAGTGTCAGAACTTAGATTGAAGTGGTTAGTAGGGGTTTAATACCAAACAGTCTGAACTATAACCATGCTGTGTTGCCTTAGGATATAAAGACTGTTCTTGCCATTGATTGGTTTCCACCAGATTGGATAACCTCAGTCAGGGTAGGTATGTAGAAATTAAAGTCACTGCTGCTGTTTGAATTTTATATAGTTACTATATTCTTCAGAAAAAATTTACAGGTTCGCAGAACAATTCTTTAGGCATCAGAATTCTTCACCAACTTAAATGATTGAAAGTTCTGATAAGTGATTCAAGTCCGACCCTGAGAACTGCTTACAGTCACATATGGGCTTGAAAGTATTCAAATGTGAACCAAAAATTCCAAGGTGTTTGCTAGAAACACTATATCACAGTATTGTTTGCTGCCTGCTGCCTACTGGCTACATTTCTGTGCCAAACATTGGCCCGACCTACAACCTGCCTGCTCAACCAACTATTACGGACTGGCCCTGAGGAGTCTCAGCCCACCCCCTTTACTTATAGCAGAGCCGTGAGAACCTGGAAGTATTCCTATTCTCATGAAATCATCCAAATCTTCCTGGTATCCAAACTATTACAAATGACTTGAAATTTTTACAGTAGGTAGCTTGTTTTGTAAATGTTAAAATGTATCCTAATGAAAATTCTTGTATTTGTTCTCGTTCTGTCATAAAAAATTATTATCTTCGAAATTCCAAAAACGTTTATAACTCCCAAACTTTTAGAGTTACGAAGTTGAAATAACCTTTAAATTGATTATTTTTGCTCCTCTTTCATTTGATACCAAAATCCGCTCTGTTACTATTTTTAAACTGGGTTCAGTTGAGGCTCTGAAAACTGCTTTAAACGATTCTACATTAACTCTTCCATAAGATACTGTAATGATTAAAATGCTTACCGGGGTTAGAGATAAACGCTTCATCATCAACTGCAACCAAGTTTTGCGCCTTGAATAATTCGATTGTTCTACAGTTTACGGTCACCACCATTCTGAAAAACTTCAATAATGGAAACGTAGGGAAGGGGTGGTATTTATGGACAAGTAAGTAGTCCCACTCAGCTTGTTCAAAAATATCCTTCCACACTAGGTTATTGCGAAATCAGCTACCTTAAACATCCTTCTAAAGAAATCCTATTGGTCTGAAACTTTGACAGTAGTTAAGCAGGCTTATAAATGTTAAAATCAATCCAAATGAAAGGTTTTGTACCTTTAATGGTTTGGCCTTAAAAATTACTTTCTGTGCACTTCAAAAAAATGTCCATAACATCCACAGTTTTAAGGCTACAAAGCTAAAAATAACTTTTAACTTGCTTCTAATTTTCTGCTCTTTCATTTGGTACTAAAATCGCAGTATTTGCTATTTTCTAACAGGTTGAAACCAAAATTGTAATGCAAATTTTTAATTTTGAAACTGATATCTTTCTGAGTATTTAAGTCACAGCTCTGAAACATACTTCAAACAATTCTACATAGTTTTATCTGTGAAGTGTAAATTTTTGAAGTTGCTATCTGATTTCCTTGACTTATTATGAAGTTTGCAAAATCCTTCACTTGGATGATGCCTACCCTAGCCATATTGTACTGTATAGTTCCTGCCAAAGTCCTATAAAAATCTACTTTCTCTTATCTTGATGCAAATACTTTATGGATTTTAATTAAACGTACTGAAAGCTGAAATAAACTTTTCTCGGGTTTTCTGCCGGATAATATTTTTATTTAAATCATTGTACAACGTTTCGGCAGCAACCTCCGCTGCCTTCATCAGGTACTGCGTCATATCGAAGCTCAGAACTGCCTCACGGACGACCCGGAACTTCCATAAGTAGCCTGCTACCGGGGAGAAATTTTCCGCTGCTCCGCCATTGGTCGCCGCTTCAATCGACCCCAGACGGGGTGGAACCGGATGGCCGCGGCTGACTGGCAAATGACAGCAATGATGATGATGATGGTGCATTACGTGGCTCCACGGAAGTCACAGCCGTACTCTACGCCATTGCTTGACAGGAAGCAATTAGTAAAAATGCATATCAAGACTCCACAGCGACGGTCACCCATCCAAGTGCTGACCCGGCTAAACGTTGCTTAACCAGCAGTAGCATCACGCTCAAAGCTTCTCCACGAGCGGCATTAATCTAGCTGGCCAATCACAGCGCCCGAACTCCTGATTGGCTCGGAAGCGGCGGATCAAACTTCCCATTGGTCGACACGTCAGTAACGTATCTAACACGATGTAATTTCAAATTTTGTACAATTGGCCCCTATGCTCCGCTCAGGAAAAGGCCGGAGTCTCTGTTAGTGTCGTTGTTACTTACGATGATGCATTACGTGGCTCCACGGAAGTCATAGTCGTTCTCTACGCCATTGCTTAACAGGAGGCAATTGGTAAAAATGCATATCAAGACTCCACAGCGACGGTCACCCATCCAAGTGCTGACCAGACTAAACGTTGCTTAACCAGCAGTAGCATCACGCTCAAAGCTTCTCCACGAGCGGCATTAACCAAACTGGCCAATCACAGCACACGATCTCCTGATTGGCTCGGAAGCGGCGGATCAGCATTCCCATTGGTGTGAAATATGAAGAAATATGACATGAGACTAATAGACCACAATATAATGAAAAGGTGATGAGCCTCCTTGTTGGCACATTTTACATACTGTTGGATGCCAACACTATGACAAAAGTTATGAAACAGATGATGGCTCTCATTAAATAGGTTGAACTAACAGAAAAGGTGACCAAGGGAATTAGGCTATGCATCGCGAGACTGCTGAGACTATATGGCTTGCCGAAGGTCCACAGGCCATTACATCCTATTGTCAATGCCATTGGGGATCTGACTTACCAGCTTGCCAAATATCAGATATGCCTTCTTATCCCATTTGTGGATCGTTGCTGTCATCACATCAAGCACTCGACTGAATTTGCATTGACCATCCAGTCTTTAACAATTTCAGATACTCAGATCCTGTTAGTTTTGACGTCGTATCCCTCTTCACACATGCTGCTGGTAAAGGAACCTCTTGACTTGATCTGCTGTCATTTTGAGATGAACACCATGGACCTCTTCGATCATATACTTACATCCATAGATTTCATGTATGATTTTGAGGAGAGGACACTAGAGAGAGCTACCCTTAAACCCTACTGCTTCTACCATTACGTTAATGATACTTTTACACTGCAGCCACATGGTATCCAAGCATTGGATTAATTCATCAACAATCTTAATGGAATCCATCCTAATACTAGGGGGGACCCAGAATAAATGGGAATTGGGCTGCGGTGGGGAGGGAGAGCGGGGGAACACATTGTTTTACCCGGTGTCCATTACAGTCATGCCATCTGAGTCAGTGTGTGAAGTTGTGTCACTGTGAGTGCATTGGTTCACCCATGATAGTTTTTTAGTAAAACAACTTTTTTCCATTTCAGCGATAACGTGGTGGCAGATTGTTGAGAGCAACTTGTGGCTGTGAAATTTTGTTTCCTGTTGGGGAAATCGGCCACTGAAACTATTGTAATGCTGAAGACTGCTTATGGGGATACTGCCCTAAATAAAACCAGAGTCTACGAGTGGTTTTCATGTTTTAAAAATGGAGAAATGTCAGTTGGTGAGCAACCCCATTCAGGATACTCCTCAACATCAAGAAGTGACAAAAACTTCAACAAAATCAATGCACTCATTTGTGAAACCATCGCTGAGCCATTGATCAATTCTGTGAGATGAATGGAATATCATGGAGTTCAATTCAGAGGATTTTATCCAAAGATTTGCACATGCGAAGGGTTGCAGCCAAATTTGTCCCTCGCCTTCTCACAGACAAGCAAAAGGGAGTGTAGACTTCAGATATGTTTTGAGCTTCAAAATCAGCTCAAACAGGGTTCTGAATTTTTTTCAATGGTGATTACTGTTGTGGATTTGTATTGCTATGGATACAACCCTGAAAAAAAGCAGCAATCGAGCCAGTGAAAGACATGTGGCTCTCCTCATCCCAAAAAAGCTTGCCAAGTGAACTCAAACATGAAAACAATGATCATTTCTTTCCTTGATTGCAGAGGTGTTGTGCACGCAGAGTTTGTTCCCCCGGGACAAACTGTCAACCAGGAGTTCTACTTGGAGGTTTTTAAAAGACTAAGGGAGAGTATCCGAAAGAAAAGGGCAGACCTTTGGCACACAGGTGACTGGTTCTTCCATCATGACAACGCCCTCTCCGTAAAGCAGTTTTTGACCAAAAGGGACATGAAAGGAAAGCATTTTGCCACTGTGGAGATGATAAAACAAAAATCCCTGAAAGGCATAAAGAACATCCTGATAAGCCAATTTAAAAAGTGTTTTGAACAATGGAAGGATCATTTGAAGAAGTGTGTTGTGGTCAATGGAGAATACTTTGAAGGTGATCAAAATTTTGAGTAAGAAGAGAAGGATGTGTGACTCCCATTTTGGGACATTTTGATAAAATGTAAACTCAATGGAACTCTGTCACATATTGTGTACCACAAAGCCACACACACTAAGTACTACTTGGGTGCAACCAGTTACCATCACTTGGCACTATGCAACTCCGTATTGGCCATATAGGGTGGCCGCCATCTCCGACCACGGGAGCCTGCTGAAAGAAATTAAACATCTTAAGACTAACTTTAGACAGAACAGCTACTCATAACGGCAGATGTTCTTTTGTTCAGAAGCCATCAAGACCACCAACTGAGCAAGATGAGCCACCAAAAACTCTGGCTTTCCTGCCATACGCTGGGAACATGTCAGGAAAAATAGGAAGACTCCTATTGCGGTATGTGATAAAAATTATTTCCTGGCATCCAGCCAAGATACTTGACATGCTACACCCAGTAAAAGGTGACTTAAGGCTTAAGAATACCTGGGATTTATTCCATTCTGTCTGAATGTGGCAAATTCTGTATCAGCCAGACCATCAGAATGGTTTAAAAACAACTTACTGAGCATAAATGAGACCTAAGGCTGATGCAATTGGAAAAGTCTGTTATAGCTGAGCTTGCCTTCAGTGAAGAGAACAGGATGGAGTTTGATAAAATGGTAGTGCTAGCCAGGGCCTCCTCCTTGTGGGACTTGGTAATAAGTGAGCCATTAGAAATCTGGCTGAATGAAAACAACATCTATAGAGAAGGCGGGCTCTGCCTGAGTGAAGCCTGCAGTCCAGTCATTACAGATCTCTGATAAGAATATGGCAGATCTTCACAACATGGTGTAAAAGATGTAAATGACGCAACTTGGGTATCACAGTAAGCCACAGATTAAGCCAGCACTTGCAACAAATCAGAACGGACCAACCAGCATCACAGACGATAAGAAAGTCTGAGCACCTGAGAAGCAAATATCATAGAGAGCCTAGTTTTCGTGCACCCTTTTCTGAGGAAGAATGATATGAGGCTAAACGAGTGCAGGCAGTCACAGCCAGCTTGCAACTTCTAGAAGCTATATGATACCTGATGACAGAAGAGTCAGAGGTTGAAACCTTGTGCTTATTTGACACCATCCGGTTAAAAACCCAAGAAGATTATATTTCATCAGTATTCCAGGAATATCTACGCTCTCACACATTGCCTTTCACTTTTTGCAATTTAGTGTAAGTTGCTATTGATCACAATTGGCTGAATTCCTTACTTCCCTATAGATGACTGCATCATCAGCAAACAATCTCGAACTGCTATCAGTGTTGTCGACAAGATCATTTATAAAAATTATGAAAAGAAGTGATTCTATTATACTTCCTTGAGGGACACGTCTAGATGAATAGAGCCTTCTGCCAGTAACATGATGTAGTAATTATGTTGTTTGTTCTCAACTGCAAATTATATATTATTCTGAACATAACAATAGTTTGACATGGCATGGGTGAATGGTTGGCATTGATTCAGTACCTTTAGCTAGCCTCAGAATGAATGTTAGATTATTTTGTAACTTTTACAGTTTATTCTATACACTAGTATATACTGCCAACCATGCACAGTCATATGGTATTGGACCAGTGGATTGAAAATAAGGATATACAGGTTCAGTAAATAATCAACCAGGTCGCCATCCCAAATCTTGGAAAAATATTGTTCACTCACTTAAATAGTTTGTTTAGAACAGGAATTTGGTGTCAAAAATCACTTGTTACTGAATTTACTAGACAATAGTTAATTCATTCATTCAAAAGTCACCAGGCTGGTACCAGACTCGTGCTAAGCCAACTATTACAATAATGGACCATGAACTTAATTCAGTTTGTAGGGTGGCACGTCAGGAAACAGCATCTTATTCATTCATGCTTGTTACAGGACCCACTATTGAAATAAATATAATTCATCATTTATGAGAACTCCTGATCCCAATTCAACACTCGCTTGTGGGATATTCATGCTTACAGATTGTGTCCAATGGCCACATGACAGCTACTCTCACCGCACTAGCCAAGTACTTCCCACTCTGAGAAACTCCAAAATAATACTGACTAAGTCAAACGTGGCAGACCATCACTTCAGTCCTCCAGCCAGTCATGATATACCATTACCATCATGTGAGCAGTTGAGCTTCAGCAGTCGTTAGCAGCAGACGCCGACTTTCGTGTTTAATTTTAAAGTGTGCTAGATAGCTTTTGTTTTTATCTTTGATTTTCCGGTGTAGGAAATGACTCAGCAGTTGAGCTCAGCAGTAGTTAGCAGCAGACACTGACTTTCGTGTTTAATTTCAAAGTGTCCTAGATAGCTTTTGTTTTTATCTTTGATTTTCCTGTGAAGTGACTCAGCAATTGAGCTAAGCAGTCATTAGCAGCAGATGCCGACTTTTGTGATTAATTTTAAAGTGTGCTAGATAGCTTTTGTTTTTATCTTTGATTTTCTGGTGTAGGAAGTGACTCAGCAGTTGAGCTCAGCAGTCGTTAGCAGCAGACGTCGACTTTCATGTTTAATTTCAAAGTGTCGTAGATAGCTTTTGTTTTTATCATTGATTTTTTTGTGTAGGTAGTGACTCAGCAATCAGTCAGTGATTTCTCGGCAACTGTTACATGCAGTACTTCCTCCAGTGTTAATTTAATTAAAAGTGTGTAGTTAATTGTAGCTTTTGCATATGTATTTATCTGTAGTAGCACCAGCAGTCATTTTTCGGCAACTGTTGCGTACAGTACTCCCTCCAGTGTTAATTTAATATAAAGTGTGTAGTTAGTTGTAGCTTCATCTTTGCATATTTATTTATCAGTAGTAGCAGCAATACTCGTTCTTCGGCAACTGTTATGTGCAGCGCCTTCTCCGTGTGTTAATTTAATTTAAAGTGTGTTGTAGGTTTAGCTTTGCCGTCGTATATTTGGTCTTCACTAAAAAGCCTCCTATTGTGAACACTTAGTGAGTCCGCTTTATTTTTATTTTTTTTCGTGTACTCCTTAGTTTTTCTTTCTGTAGTGAAATTTAGTATGTGTAGGGACTGTGGTTGTTGTGTGCATATGCAGACTGAGTGGATGATCTGCGAACTCAGCATTGGTAATGAGAGTTACACAGCTGGAAGCTGCCGCAAGTGAGTGCAGTAGATGTGGTATTAGCAACCCTGTAGAAGCTGAGCGGCTCGCAGGTTCTCCCCTACCAGTCATCGTACCCGCAGTCCAGGCTGAGATGTTGGAATCTGTGCATTCGTCGCCTGGTGGTGGCTGGCGTGTGGTTTCAGGACGTCAACGCCACATGCGGGGGCAGTCGTGCAAGCTTGATTCCCAGGAAGGCGAGCTTGTACCACTGTCCAACTGGTTTGATACATTGTCTGCAACTGATTCAATCATGAAATCGTTGGCCTGTGAAATGACAGACTCACAGCCTGCAAAGTCTGGACAACTGCAGAAGGGGATTTTAGTGATAGGTAGCTCAAACATTAGGCGGTTTATCGAGTCAATTAGGGAAATGGTGAATAGGTCGGGGATGAAATCCAGTATCCATTCATTGTGTATTCTGGGAGGTCTGATCCAAAATGTGAAACAGGCCATCCCGGATGCCATTGAAGGGACAAGGTGTAACCAGCTACGGATAGTGACTCATGTCGGCACCAATGATGCTTGCTGCACTGGGGACAGAGGTTATCCTCTCTTCCTTTGGGTGACTTGCAGAAAGGGTGAACTCTGTGGCCATTGGCTGCAAGATTTCTGCTGAGCTAACCATCTGTAGCACTGTCAATAGAACTGACTGTGGATCTCTTATTCAAAGCCATGTTGAGGAGCTGAACCAGAGACTAAGGCATTTCTGTGATATTCATGGCTGCAGATTCCTCGATCTTCGCCCTTGAGTCTTATAGGGGTCAGGGGTGCAATACACACGGGATTTGGCTACATGGGTGGCAGGGGCTGTGAGGAGTGGATTGGGAGGTTTTTTAGGCTGAGGGAGGATGACCCAAAAATGGAAATTCAGTTACGGACAGCCCAGATAAATTCAGCACCGTGTTTTAGGAGTAGCTTAAAAGAATCTCGAACATTAAAAGTTCTAGTAGTTAACTGCATAAGTGTTTTGTAATAAACAGCCTGAACTCGAAAACATTATTCGTAGTACAGATGCTGATATCGAAATAGGCACAGAATGTTGGTTAAAACCGGATATAAGTTCCACCAAAATCTTTAATAGTAGAATGAACATTTTTTATAAGGATAGGTTGCATTCCCAAGGAGGTGGTGTATTTATAGCTGTTAGTAATTACCTCACATGTAGCGAAATAGATGTCGATAATGTCTGAGAAATCTTATAGATCAAGCTCAACGTAGCTAGGACAAAACTTGTGGTAGGCTTCTTCTATAATCCACCAGATGCAAGCATAACTATTGCAAGGCCCTAAGGAATAATATAAATAAAATATCTTGGCAATTTCTGGACCATACAATAATACTAGGTGGTGACTTTAACTTGCCATATATCAACTGGACTAATTACTTTCATGTTACTGAGGGCATGGATAAAGCAGCTTGCAAAATCATTCTAGACCTTTCTCAGATCACAATTTTGAACAGCTCGTAACTGAACCAATGTGATGCCTCAATGGTAACGAAAATATTTTAGGTATTCTCGTTACAAATAGGCCTGAATTATTCATGGATATTTCTACCACCACAGGAATAAGTGATTACAAAGCTGTAATTGCTACACTAAAATTAACTACCACGCACAAAAAGAAAAGATTGTTTACAGATTCGAAAAGGCTTCAAAAGAGTGTTTTAGAACATATTTGATGCATAATTACCATACCTTCATAGTAACAAGAGGTACCTTTGAAGAGAGGTGACATCAATTCAAACGTATAGTCAGGGAAGTTATGGACTTTCATATACCAAAACGGACAATCAAGGAAGGGAATGATCCCCCATGGTATACACGGGATGTTAAAAGATTACTCAAAAAGCAAAGGAAGATACATGCACGATCAAAATGGATGATGCATCAGACTGATTTGGAAAAGTTAGAGGAGATAAGGGGACATGTTAAGAATGCGATGCGTGTGGCTTTTAATGACTTTCGTTGCAATTCTCTCTCTTAGAGCCTCACCAAAAACCCTAAAAAATTTTGGTCGTATGTATAAAACGTTAGTCATAGTGGAAACAATAAGCCAGTTCTAATAAAAGTCGGACGGGAATTTTATGACACCCATGACAAGGGTACCGTATTTAACACCGAATTCAAAAATTCATTCATGCGTGAAAACATGGAAAACATCTCCACTTTACCACATCACGTGGTATTAAAGATGGATCCAATAGAGATTAATAGCGTTGGTATTGTAATACAATTAAAGCTCCTGAAGTGGGGTAAAGTACTGGGTCTTGATGGTATACCAGTAACAGTATTTTCTGAATACGCAGAGGAAATTGAACCATTTCTGTCAGATATATTCCGGAAATCTTTAGAAGAGAAAAAAGTACCTTCTAGCCAGAAATAACCCAGGTGATTCCCGTTTTCAAGAAAGGAGATAAGGGTGATTCTAGGAACTATCGACCCATATCTCTAACACCTTTCTGCTGTAGAATTCTGGAGCATGTTATATGCTCTAACATTATGAAGTTTCTAGATGAGAACGAATTACTTACACCGTGTCAACACAGTTTTCAGAAGAAGAGATTGTGTGAAACACAACTGGCACTTTTTTCACATGACGTAATGAAAGATATCAATGCAGGTTCACAAGTTGATGCAATTTTCTTGGATTTTCAGAAAGCTTTTCATTCTGTACCACACAACAGACTTTTAGTGAAGATTCGAGCATATGGTATACCGGATCAGATTTGCGAATGGATACGTGATTTTCTAACTGGTCAGTCACAGTATGTCGTTATTGACGGGGAAGCCTCTTCTAAGATAGATGTTAATTTGGGGGTTCCTCAAGGAAGTGTAATAGCACCACTTCTTTTTTAATATATATACACGATCTAGGTGACCACGTCAGATGCTGGTTGCGATTGTTTGCCGACAATGCAGTTATCTATAGGGAAATATGGTGCTCCGACGATTGCTTAGAAGTTCAGTGCGATGTCGGAATGGTGCTGTAAATGGAAGCTTACACTTAATTGCACAAAGTGCAAGGCAATGCGAGTAACAAAAACAATCAGATTTCTCACGAGTACAAACTAAACAATTCAGCTGTTGACACAGTTGATTCCCTGAAGTATCTGGGGTGGTACTACAAAGCAACATCAAATGGGACTTGCACATAACTTCCATTGTAGGCAAGGTGTGACGCTTGTCGTATATTGATGGACTGATTATAATTATAAATAACTCAGTTCTTTCGATCCAAACATATATGGTTTATTTTATATTATTTGAATCTACTAGGGATTGCAATGAAATTGGTTACTCTCAGAAGATGCAGGTTCATTTTTTGGCAATGATTATCTCGAGCATTCAATCTACTCATCTATGCTGGTGTTTTTTACAAAACATTTTACAACACATTATCTTCTTAATACTAACAACATAATGAAATGAACTAAAAAACGTGTCCGAAAATTCACACAAATGCAAGTCCTGTCACGGTAGTGTCTTGAAATATCTCATAATGCAAACTTACATACATACAGCAATGAACAAAATTCTAGCTTAACATCAAATTACTATGACATCATAGTAAAAGGTAGTTGACCACAATCTTTCCAAGTCAAAGCTACACTTTCTGATCTAAGTAGTTTCATTTCTTTTAAACTATTGATCCAGTAACAAAACTGGCAATCTTTTTGGGCAAAAATAAAAATTATTAACTATTTTTCCATGAATAAGACAGTTTCTACTGTCCATTTCAACCACATTTGTGTATGTTTGTAACAAGAGATTATTTACTTGGAAGTAGTTACCCCGTAAGGAAAAAGGTACCTGGACCTTGAAAATTATTGTTATAACATTAAATTATTTGTCATGCTTCATTTCATTAAAAAGTTTAAGTGCAGTCACATGATACTTGCCTTTCAATGTCTTCCTACCAGGGACAATTAAGGAATATAAGTGGAAATTAGTTCCATTAAAAATTTCATATGCTCCTTCACACAAAAAATATTATTATTTTTTATTTCCTTGTCAACAGCAGAGGATTTAAAGTGTGTCTATACTAAAAGTAACTGACCAACATCATACACCATAGGTTTAATATTACTTTGTCTTTTAAATTTGACTTTTTTCCTCTTCAAGTAATGCATTAGTGAGGAAATCATTGTTTTCTTTCTCACTTTTTTCCTTCTCAGGAAGTAATTTCGTGGTTCTTTATGCAATGCTTCTCTTTTGCTATGCAGTTTCTGCTGTACCAATTTGGCCTGCATCTGTTTCACATCTCGCGGTTGTAATTTACATTTAACTGCATTCACCTCAGATCCTTTACTAATAAGTTTTACTGCTGTCACTCCTACTTGAGAAACTAGAGGGGTTGATGATTCAGAAGAATCATTTTCTGGTATGAAGCTAGTATTGGATGATAATGATGTGGTTGTATAATATGTACTAATTGTTAGTAGCAAAATGGAGTTATTGGTCTCAACTGTCTCCTAATGTTCCCTCAAAGTTAGTGTGCACATCAGATAGTTGCAATGAAGTTGGTTGCTCAATATTAGCAGTACCAGGCAATGTGATTGAAAGTGTCTGCCTTTGTAGCAATAACCTCATTCCAACTGTCTATTTTTTTCTCCAAGGATATTTTCTACATCCAAAATTTGTGAAGTTTGCTGTCATTTAATTCTGAAAGAAGTGTGGTTTGAGTTGGTAACTGTGAAGTTAGACTGTCTGTTAGGTCCTTCACCTGTCCAGTGAAACTGTCTTTTAGGTCCTTCACCTGTGCGGTGAAACTGTCTTTGAAATCTTTTAATGCCAAAGAAACTGAGGTTTGACTGTCTTTGTGATCTTTCATCTCCGCCATCAATAGGACAAGGAGCTCATCTGTGGAAGGTTTGGTGGTATGTGTGCTGGTACAGGGTATTTGTTCAATCCTTTCATTTGGCTGAGACTGATTTGAAAACCCCAGAAAATCTCTGCCAGGAGTGGATGTAGAAAAATAAGTCATGTTCAAAGAATCCCTATCCGGACTATTCTGCATAATACTGTTGGTGGGAAGGTTGATATCTGACATTGTGTTAGTAGGAACATTGGATTCTGCATGTGAGATAACCTCCTCTACTGGCGATAATTCATCAGTTAATCCTCTCTCTATGTTGAAGAACCAGAGAGACGATTAGATTAGTATTTAGGAATTGAGAAAAGTTCCTGCAAAAAAATAAATAAGTAATTCTCACACTTACAACAGCAAGATTACAAGAAGATATTACAATCTTAGTAAGAGAGTTACACACCATTTGATGAATAGTACCGTGCAAATAAGGCACGTGAGGGTTCAGTATAATTAAAACATACCAAACAAACAAGAAAGGAAGTGATTCAACAAGTTCTACACAACTCCAAAGTTCGTTTATAATGTGAATTTTTCAACTTTAATAGTTTGTAATTATTCAATTAACTACAAGGTCATTTGTGACAAGATGTTGCACTGATAAAGCCTGATAAAAGTATACTTAACTCAAATGTTTGTAAACAAATCTCGCCGACCGCAAACAGATGTTTACTGCAAAGATCGTAGTGTAGTCGTCATCAGAGACAATGCAATAGATCGTCATCGTGTCTGCTACCAGCGACTAGATGTTTGTCGAGCATATGCTCCAGCAGCAATGGATGAAAAAGAATTATTTCAGTTGCTTTCATTGTCCACAGCATTGTAAACTGATGGATTTCTGTGACTCTGCTAACGGCGTGTCGTAATTTTGTTAAATATTTTCTCTTCTTTCATGGATTAGTTGCTTTAGTGAAAACTCTGTTTTCATTGTCAAATCTGCTACGCGATTGCCATGTGACCCTTGTCATATATAGATGGACTGATTATAATTATAAATAACTCAGTTCTTTTGATCTAAACATATATGGTTTATTTTATATTATTTGAATCTACTAGGGATTGCAATGAAATTGGTTTATCTCAGAAGATGCAGGTTCATTTTTTGGCAATGATTATCTCGAGCATTCAATCTACTCATCCATGCTGATAACTAACATCTCTCGAGTCCTCATCTCCATAGCAACTTATATCTTACTGCTTTTTCTCTCTAAGAGTATATATATTATTAATTTCTATCTACTCTCAGAAATCAAAAATATAATTTTCTTATGAAAATATTTCTATTCTGCCACAAGGGCTAATTCTAAATTGTGATTTATAGGTTGTATTTTGAGGAACTGTAATGCTCATACAAAGGAGATAGCGTATAAAACACTAGTGCGTCCGCATCTGGATTACTGTTGTCGAGTTTGGGATCTGTATCCCAAGGGCCTGATTGACTCAGTGGAGAGGGTGCAGAGGAGGGCCACTCAGTCCGTGACTGGTTGCTACAGCCCTTATGAAAACGTCACAGAATAGATACATAGATTGGGCTGGGATAGTTTGGAAGACAGACAACATAGTTGCGTCTGAATTTATTGAAGAATATGCGAAAATCTTTAAATTACGAGTGCAATGAAATACTTCTTCCAACAACCTATTTAGGTCGCAATGACCAGAGAGATAACATTCGAGAAATAAGATGCCGTACTGATGCTTTTATGTATTCCTTCTTTCAACGTGCTATTCAGGATTGGAATGCATGGGTTTAGGATTTGGTGCTTAGCACCCTCTGCTAGAGGTGGGCAAAAGAATCGTGAATCGATTCAAAGAGTCGACTCGTCTAAAAGAATCGTTTGCGGAATCGACTCACTTGGAAGAGTCACGGTTCACTCAAGAGTTGTTAAGAGGGAGCTCAGGAGCTGAGCCGTTGTTGCGCAATCGCTCACCGACTCGTCCAGGTTCTGAGTCGACTCCGAGTCGTTAGATCGATAATGTTTACGACTCTCGGCTCACTCGCTCTCGGCTCACTTCTGTCTTAATGACTCTTCCATGGATTCGGCTCTTTTTAACTCTTGATATCTGGGTAACTCGTGATTCCTTTCGATTCACAATCTTAGTTCCCACGGCGTGTTTCTTGGTTTGGCAACTTATTTGTAAGGAATTAAGAATATTTATCTTTGGAACATGAAAATTAAAAATATATTACAGAAATAAAAAGTATTTTTAAATTTAGGAATTTACTTTCTTAAATACACATTTTTCTAGTGTTTTTGGAACTAGTTATAAGTTTTTGGTTTCCTTCCAGACTGTTATAGATGCTACCACAACACAGATTTAGATTTACAAATAAATTATCAATGAATTATACGTCCTATAACTTTTATATTTTACCACAAATAAAGTATTTCCCGATTATTTGAGGACAGGGAAAAGTATACCGATTTCAGAGCCATCTGCTATTCCCATGTTGCGTGGGTTTTTCAAATTGCGAATGCATCAAGTACTGAATTTAATTGCGATGGAGTGCTTCCGGTTATTATCATACGAACTTCATCAGTGTTTTAGTTGTTCTTCAGTTCTTTATTTTGTGGATAATGCAAACATTTTGCAATAGAAATGAACGAAGTTTATGAATTGGACCATTACAAAAATTAGCAGGTGCTGAAGCGGTATATATACTGTTCCAGCTGGTGAGGTTTCTACGAGGAAAAAGGTTAAACGAAAAGACATTGGGGAACAGTGCCGTCGATGAATATAGGGGAGCGTCCAGAAATTACGTGAGACTTTTTAGGGGGGGAAGGGGTCCGGAAAATCTCACGAAATCTCACCAAGGGGGGAGGGGGTCGACGGATCTCACATGAAATTTTGAACTTGAACGAGTGTAGAACTAAAAAAAGCGTAAAAAATACCAGTTTTACAGGGCCAAAAACCGGCTTTTGAGGGGGTATCATTCTTTCGGGGAGCACGACAGCTAAAAAAAGTCTCGAAACTTCTCCTGGTCGAACAACTGGGGGGAGGGGGTTCCGTGAAAATCTCATGAAATCTCACCAACGGGGAGGGGGGGGGCCGGCAAAATCTCACCAAGTCTCGCGGAGGGGGGGAGGGGGTCTAGATTTCCGGAAAATAGCCTCACGTAATTTCTGGACGTCCCCCAAAATACTAATACTGAAACCAAGAAAACAAATTTAAAATTTAAATTATGCCATTTTAACAAACACTGATTTATTGGTTTGTAGGTAAAATGCTAGTGATACGCTGTTTAACTTAAGAAAAGCACCATCCGGCAAATTCAAAAAAATTTGCCAAATTTATGGAGCATATGTAAGGGGCGTCCATAAAACCATGTAGCTCCATTTTGGCTTCTTGTGAACCCTCCCTCCCCCCAAGTAACTCGACATGGCTTATGGCTCTAATCCCCCCCCTCCCCACGTAGTTTTTTCCATGACGGAAATAAATATTTACATGGTGTTGAGTGTTCTGTATCTCATTTTAAGTGTGACAAATAATATGAATGAAAAGCTATTTGGCCTGGCTCGGAATCCCACCTTCCAACCCCCTCCACCCACCTCTCAAGACCGATCTATGTGGTTTATGGACGCCCTCTAGCGAGACGTGTAACAAACATGCCACCTACAAAATCAACAATCTAAATCAACAATCTCAATCGACAATTACAATCTGCAACAAGGCTTAGAATCAGTAATGAGGTTTGACAACAATTAGCTGGAAGCCTTGAAAATTTCACAGTGTGGCAATCTCACATTTTGTTGACCCAGTTCGGAAAATTCCCAGATCCACCACTGGTTGTAGTTAGACAGGGGGCGGCGTAATCGGTATTGCGCAAGGGCGCTCAAATAGTTAGTGGAGAGCCTACTTGAAAGCTGGACAGTTAATGACTGAAAAGAGAAGTCGGCTCACATCACATAAACTAACGAAAATGCTTTTTGTAAACAGCAATAAAAAACGTGTGTAGTTTTCATAAGTAAATTGAATCATTTTTATTGTAAAATTAGTGTTTTCATTTGTTTAAATAATAAAATAAATTTTTTTGCAATAAATAACTTACAATTTAACTATCAAAAACAAATGTTATTATTTTAGTTAGAATTTGTTAATCATTTCCTTCTTGTTGGTTAATAACTCGTTATCTATTTTCGTCATTCAAAATATCATGTGAAAAGAATCGAAGAGTCGTTTAAAAGAATCGATTCTCAGCGAGGAGTGAATCGATTCCAAACGATTCATCAAAAAGAATCGGTTTGCCCATCACTACCCTCTGCCATCCACAATGTTTTTGATTTGCAGAGTATGGATGTAGATGTAGATGTGTTCTTTTTAGCCTATCCTAAATTTCCACTTGAATTACACACCTGAGATTCTTCATTGCATCAGCCTCTTTACTTCATGAGCCTCTTTACTTCATGAGCCTCTCCAATACTTCTCACATTTCTTACTATACAGGCTTGCATTCTCTGTCTTCTATCCTTCCTCTCTGCGCTGCCATTACCCAGACCAAATAATTTGTTCTTTCTCACCTATTTAGTTGAGGTTTCGACACTCGCATCACAAAGATACAGCAACCGAAAAGCTAGAAAATCATATATGTAAACACAAATCTGTTCTGATATACCATATGGTTGAATCTTTGCTAAAATACAGTTCTGTGGTATTGAGTCGATGGCTCTCTGAAAATCCAAAAATATTGCTCCAACTTGCAAGGCTACACCAGTAGCTTTCATTAAGTCATGCACAAATGGGGCCAGGATGTTTCACATGATCTGTTCTTCTGAAATATGTGTTGGTTTGGTGCAAGCAATTCATTTTTGTCTAGAATGTTTGAGCATGTAACATGCTTCAGAGCTCTACTGCAAACAGATGTTAGAGATATGAGTTAATAATTCCTAATGGATGAGTTATTATGAACAGTTTAGTGACAGGATTATTTTGATAAGGTTAGAAACTAAGCCCGTCCCAACCACATTAGTACAAGTGTATATGCCAACGTCACAGGAAGTTGATGAAGAAACAGAAAAAAATACGCTGAAATTAATGAATTAATCCAATATGTGAAGGGGGAGGAAAATCTAATAATCATGGTTGATTGGAATGCAATAGTGGTAGAAGGAAAAGAGGAGAATACTGTAGGAAGTTTTGGTGTAGGAGAAAGAAATGAGCGAGGAAGCTGGTTGCTAGAATTTTGTGAAAGATATAAGATAGTATTGGCAAACACATTGTTTAAGAACCATGCAAGAAGAATATAAACCTGTAAACGTCCTGGGGAAACAGGCAGATATCAGCTAGATTATATCATGGTCAAACAGAGATTCAGGAATCCAGTTCTAGCCTGTAAAGTGTACCCAGGAGCGTACGTAGTCTCGGACCATAATTAGATAGTAATGAAGTGCAGGGTGAAATTCAAGCGAATAAGGAATCAGCATAAGCAGAACAGACTGGAAGTGAATAAACTGAAACAATCTAGCACGAGAGAAAAATTTGCAGAAATGGTAGACTTAGGTCTAAGAAGTAACTGTGAAAGGAGCTCAACCGAGGACGAATGGAATGCATTAAAGACCGAAATAATGAAAGCTGGTAAAGAAACATTAGGCATTAGGGAACAAGTTGCCCGAAAACCTTGGATCACAGAAGAAATTTTGGAGCTGATGGATCAGAGGAGAAGGTACAAAAATGCTCAGCATGAAGCAGGAAGAGAGCAGTACAGGCAATTTAGAAATCAAATAAATAGGAAATGCAAAATAGCAAAAGAAAAATGGCTACAAGAAAAGATTGAAGAAGTAGAAAAGGAAATGGTCTTAGGTAAAGTAGATGTTGCATATAGAGAGATCAAATAGAATTTTGGAGAAATGAAGAAAAGAGGTATGAACATTAATGCTGCTGATGGGAAAGCTCTTTTAAGCTCAAATGATAGAGCTAACCGATGGAAGGAATACATTGAGAAATTGTATGATGGAGATGACTTGAATAATAGCGTAATAGAAAAGGAAGGAGATGTTAACAGTGATGACTTAGGAGATCCTGTTTTGAGGACAGAATTTAATAAAGTTCTGAATGACTTGAAAACAAATGAGGCAGATGGAATTGATGAGATCCCTGTAGAACTTCTTAAATTCCTAGGAGAGGAAGCAATCGAAAGATTATTCAAGCTGATATCAAAAAGTTATGAAACAGGAGAAATTCCAACTGATTTTAATAAAAATATCATCATCACACTTCCAAAGAAAGCACAAGCCGACAAATGTGATAATTATCGCACCATTAGTTTAACAACACATGCTTCAAAATGACTGACCATAATAATATACAGAAGGATGGAAAGGGTGGTAGAAGAGATAGTAGGTGAAGATCAGTTTGGGTTTAGGAAAAATCGCGGTACAAGAGAAGCAATTCTGTCTTTAAGATTAATACTTGAAGGGCGGATCAAGAAAAACAAAGATACTTTTATAGCATTTTCTGATTTAGAAAAAGCTTTTGATAATGTTAGGTGGGACAAGATGTTCAAAATTTTAAAGAAGTCAGGTCTAAAGTATCGAGATAGAAGAATACTCTATAAACTATATAAGAAACAAGTGGCTACAATAAAAGTAGAGAATCACGAGAGACATGCATCAGTTAAAAAGGGTGTGAGACAAGGTTGTATTCTATTCCCGTTAATATTCAACGTGTATGTAGAAGAGGCAATGAAGAAAGTCAAAGAAAAATTTTCATGTGGCATAAGTTTTCAGGGAGAAAAAATAAGTATGCTATGATTTAATATAGTCTTTGCGGGTTTTCCGCCGTATGTTGTTGAAGAGAGACAACAACGATCTTTCGGCGGCTGGCTCTGCCGCCATCTTCAGGTTAGATGTGTGCTGCAAGGAGTACCGGCGCTGCACTGACAGTGTCTGGCCTCCGCGCACCCTTTTAAGGCCTGGCCACTCCCCTCCCCTCGCTCCGGCCCGCGGCTGCCGTCTTGCGCTCGTCGTTGATTGGCTGGTGGAGCGTCGGTCCCGGCCAACCCCCGCCGGGCCGTAAACATTTCCCGTCGGCGCCCCCCTACCTCTCTGATTGCAGGGTGAATGTTTCAGAAGGGACAGAGCCGGCTTCCACGCATCACTGAGCCATAAACCCGTGTCCCTGTTGAGTGTGTTGTTGTTCGGCCGTATTTCTATTGCTTCCTTGATGACTGACTCCCAATATAAGGAACACTTGGCCAGCACCTTTACGTTGCCGATGTCCATCTTGTGGCCGTTTTCAATAACATGCTGGGCGACCGCTGATTTATCTATCTGGAACATGCGGATGTTGCGTTCATGTTGTGCCACCCGAGCCTTGATGGTCCAGATTGTCTGACCAATGTAATTCTTGCCGCACTGGCAAGGTATGCTGTAAACCCCTGGAGTCGTCAAACCCAAGTCATCCTTCACAGGCCGGAGGTAGTCCCGAATCTTGGGGAATACTCAGGCAACATCTCGGGAAAAATAGGCAGGATTTTGGCCCAGCATGGAATCAAGAGCGTATTTCGCCCTCCTCCCAAGATTCGGGACTACCTCCAGCCTGTGAAGGATGACTTGGGTTTGACGACTCCAGCGGTTTACAGCATACCTTGCCAGTGCGGCAAGAATTACATTGGTCAGACGATCCGGACCATCAAGGCTCGGGTGGCCGAACATGAACGCTACATCCGCATGTTCCAGATAGATAAATCAGCGGTCGCCCAGCATGTTATTGAAAACGGCCACAAGATGGACTTCGGCAACGTAAAGGTGCTGGCCAAGTGTTCCTTATATTGGGAGTCAGTCATCAAGGAAGCAATAGAAATACGGCTGAACAACAACACACTCAACAGGGACACGGGTTTATGGCTCAGTGATGCGTGGAAGCCGGCTCTGTCCCTTCTGAAACATTCACCCTGCAATCAGAGAGGTAGGGGGGCGCCGACGGGAAATGTTTACGGCCCGGCGGGGGTTGGCCGGGACCAACGCTCCACCAGCCAATCAACGACTAGCGCAAGACGGCAGCCGCGGGCCGGAGCGAGGGGAGGGGAGTGGCCAGGCCTTAAAAGGGTGCACTGAGGCCAGACACTGTCAGTGCAGCGCCGGTACTCCTTGCAGCACACATCTAACCTGAAGATGGCGGCAGAGCCATCCGCCGAAAGCTCGTTGTTGTCTCTCTTCAACAACATACGGCGGAAAACCCGCGAAGACTATATTTCATCGATACGCCGTGAAAACCTTCGTTCTCACATGCTACGATTTGCTGATGACATTGTCTTGTTAGCAGAGAGGGCTGAGGATATTGAGAAATTATTGAATGGCATGAACAAAATACTGAAGGAAGATTTTGGACTGAATATAAATCAAAGTAAGACTAAAGTGATGAAATGTAGCAGAAATGATACCAATACTAGCAGATTAAATATAAAAATGGGATTGGATGCAATAGGAGAAGTGAGTGAGTTCTGTTACTTGGGAAGCAAAATTACAACCGATGGCTGAAGTAGGAATGATGTAAAAGTTGAATAGCACTAGCAAAAAGAGCCTTCATGAAAAAGAGGAACCCTTTGGAGCACAGCACTTTACAGTAGTGAAACATGGACTTTAGGAATACCAGAAAGAAAGAAACTTGAAGCATTTGAAATGTGGTGCTACAAAAGAATGCTGAAAATTAGGTGGATAGAGAAAGTAAGAAATGAACGAGTTTTGGAAATGATGGGTGAGAAAAGAAGTTTATGGAAGAAGCTTACAGAAACAAGAGACAGACTGGTAGGTCATATTTTGAGACATGCTGGATTGTTTAATTTGTTAGGGGAGAGAACAGTCGAAGGTAAGAACTGTAGAGGAAGACAGCGATTAGAATATATGAAGCAGATAATTGAGGACGAGGGTTGTAAGGGGTATGTAGAAATTAAGAGGTTAGCACAGGATAGGAAGGGATGGAGGATTGCATCAAACCAGTTGAAAGACTGACGACAGCAAAAAAAAAGTATCCATCTTATCTGCTTTCTTAAAAATTGGGTCAACTTGGATAACTCACCAAGCAGAATGTATTATTTTTGTATCTAAGTATATACTGTTCATATCAGAAAGAAATAGTTTGATTTCTGTCATGTACTCTGAAATTACTATTACTGGGATATCACCAGGGTCCCAGCACTTTTTTCCCACCAATTTCCAGAACAATTGTTTATAATTCTATTCATAAAGATGCCATATCTAACTCCACACATCATGGGAAAGTGGTATGTTATCAACATTTTAATCAGTAAATTAATATTTAAATTCAGTGTTAAGTGTGTTATCTTTGTTGAAACTTTCATCAACATCACATCTGTCAAATATCAGAGCTGACTTTCCATTGTCCCTACAACTGACTTTTCTGATGTATGATGTAAGGTACCTCAGAATTTGTTAAATTCAAATCTTTTGCTATGAGGTGGAGAACGGGCATGATACAGAAGCCAATACATCAGCCGGTAGTCACATACAAGACAATTTTAAACCCAAAAACTAACCAAATACAAAATACTGACCGAAATAAACCATAAATAATAAAAAGTAATCTTCAAACTCACCTAAATCACGGCAATAAAGAATAATCTTTAAAGGCACTAAACTTTGTTACGAAACCATATCACTAATTAGCAACACTTTCCGTCGCAGTAAATAGAGAATATAGTTATAATCAACCATAAGAAACTAAATTTGGCTATAAATAACACATGATCAACAGTTTAAAGCAACTTAAAACAAGAAAACAGAAGTTTTAGACCCTGTCACAAAAACCAGTATTTTCAGACACTGATAACAACACATTTAAAGCAGTTTTGGATATCAGCCGATAACGTAATAAAAACTTAATTTCTCCCTGTACATCGTGCTGGAATTTCAAGTAGTTCTGTACAGTTAATAAAGCCTAAGACAATCTTCTAAATTAAATATGTCTAAATTGGCATGCTGCCTGCATACATTAATTATCACAGACAAAGTAAATAAAGTCATTGGATAAAAATACTTTTAAAATGTATAACAGAAACCACAGTAACATATGCCAAAAGCCAATTTCCAAGAAAACACTATGGAATTTGAAAATAAAAAATGGCGCAGAACTAGAAAACACCGGTATTTTAGAAAATTAATTACAAGCCAACCAGAGCAGCTAAAGATAAGAACGGGACATCATTGGAAAGCGGAGAAACTGGGGAATAGAATTATATACATTTAGAAACCCAAAATAAAGTATAAGCGCACTAAGTTTTGACAATGGAAACCAACCGAAATTGACATCACACCTGCAAAAACAGTATCACTACGCCGAAACATATTTTAATTTGTTATGACTAATTGAGTAAGTTTATGGCAAAAGTTATGATAAAGTAAACCAATCATGAGCAAGTCCTCTAACTATTGTAAAATTCTGGGAGCTCTATATTACAAATTTTTTTTACGAACTACGTTCTGTATCTCACGTGATCCTGGAAGGCTATATAGAACATGGGGGGTCACGATGCTATCAGTTGGTCGGGAATAGGCGAAGTGTTAAGACGTGTAACATTGTGTCGAGCTCCGTGGACTGGAGCATGCCAGTTCCACCTTGCAAGTAGTTCTGTGAGTCATGTGCTCGGGCAGCCATGACAGTTTTTGAGTATCGGATCTGTCACCTCCAATAACAGTAATGTGAATTTAGAAAATCATTTAGGGGACTCCGGTGGTCTGTCTTTCTTCATAACCAGCAATCTTTTGGCAATGTATGGCTGATAGCCTCTTTTAACTGTAATTTGGAACTACAATTTTGAAGAATATAGTGATTTGTTAATAGCGAACAGTGCTTCCATTTTCATAGTTAGAAACTAACCTTTCCTTTCCCGAGGTTGATTGTGGAAAGTGGCCACCATGTTTATATTACAGTTGATTTATCCAAGGTATTTTTTACAGTTTAGTAATTTTGAACAGTATGAATTTTTGCACAACTTTTTCAAGAAGCAAGTTTTTAGCTACTGTGAAGGCAAACTACTATCCCTAGTAGGGTTTTTATCCTTAAATTGGCCAATTTTTTTTTTTTTTTTTTTTTTTTTTTTTTTTTTTTTTTTTTTTTTTTTTTTTTTTTAGAAGGCAATTGCAATGGAAGTCATTAAAGGCCCCACAGATCACAGTTTTAATACAGCCTCTCAATTCATCTAAATTTTCCATGTCACTACAGTTCACTAGCCTTTGAAGCATGTATGTATTCTGCTATGCTTTTTGAGTAATTTTTTAACTTCACATTAATACCTCAGTAGTTCTTCCTCTTCTGTAATGGACCATTTCAGTATGTGTTTGTCAGTACCCTCCCTGACTATACTTGTAAATCAGTGCCACATCTCTTCAATGGCATCTCTTGTTACTTTGAAAGTTAGGTAATTATAACTCAAGTACATTCTAAAACATTCTTTTGTACTCTTTCCAAATTTGTTCTTTTTTTCTTGTTATACTCAGGTATAGATTTTACGGTAGTGATTATCACTTTATGAATACCAAATCCTGTGGTGGTTGAGATGTCCTTGAAGGTGGGGTATGGTATGGACTACAACTAAATAGACTATTATAGCAATACAACTGGAAAGAGAGTGTGGAGTTTCTAAAGGAAATAGTGATTACAAAGGAAAAAGATGCTGGAGAGCAAATTAAGATAATAACTAGGATAGGGCAAGAATCTGCTTCATACCACACAAAAAAGATACAAACTACACATGAAACATTATAATTATCAGCTGTATTCCCTTTACCAGCAGCAAAACATGGAACAAACAAGGTGGGGGCTGCTGAGTGAGTTGAAGAGGTGGGGTTAGTACTGTGTGATGATGTCTGGACTGTGGTTGGTGTCAGAGCATTTAAGGTGTTTGCTGGGCTGTGCTGGATGGACGAGATCATGTTCGTGTATGTGATCTGTTGGGTAGTTATGGGTACAAAGGTAGCTTAGGCAATGTTGTTGGAAACTGTGTGGTGGGCTGCTGGAAACAGCATACTCTCAGATATCAAGCCTGTTGGGAATCAGAATTTGTCAGGTGTCAAAGATCAGTGCCTTCCCAACAGACTACCCAGCAATATTTCCTCACCCCACTAGCTGATGTGATATTTAATAATAACAACTTTTCCATCAGTGACAAGATCTATCATCAAATCTGCAGCACCAACATAGGTATCTGGATTGCCCCCTCTAATGTAAACTTCTTCCTTGGTCATCTTGAACAGTTATTTTAAGAGTGATTTCATCTGCCTCGGGTTCGTAGAGAATACTTTTGTAATTCAAATTCATGGAGAAAACAACCATTATTCTGATGATTCTACCCTGAACTTTATATGGTCATCTTCCCATACTCAAGCCACATTCCTGGACATGAATGTGTACCTGTGTAATGGCTACCTCAGCACCTTGGATTATACCATAACTACAAAACTGTAGTAGAAAATTCATTTTAACAACTGACATTAACATGACAATCTCTCCCTCCACCCTCGCAGCATGAGAGTATTCATGTCACTTGTGAGTCATTCATACATTATTTCAACATCTCTAAGCGTTGATATCCTACAATCACTCAAAATCACAAACAACCATATCAAGCCACATCACATGCAGACATCTCAACAAATCTGTAAACCATCTAAGACCAACCACAGTCCATTCCTGATCACAAAGTACTTTCCAGGCCTTGAATTCATCTATAGATTTTCTTTAAAGTCCACCATGAAATACTGATCCCTCCTACCTCAAAAGCCTTTCTACCCCTCCAAGTACATGCTTAATTAAACCCTCTGACCTCAACGAACTCCTAGTCTACAAAACTTAATAACCACATTCCACTCAACAGCCCCATTGCTTCTTAATCAACAAATATTTGAAATACACCCTGCCTTCCCCATTCTTGCCAACCCCATCAAAAGTGAAAGCTTTTGCATCATAAGGCATGCAACCTCTAAAATATGCCAGGTAATATGCAAATTTGTGTGCAGCCATTGTCTGTGTCTACTACCCTCCCACTCCTCCTGCCATTATTTAGTCACCATTTCTACAAGACAGGAACCAGCACTCACTCGAGGTGATTTTTTTTTTGAATTGGTATATTTATAAATTACAGTATATTCATATTATCTAATATCATCATTGTTTATATATTTTTATATTCATTTAACTTTTCACTTATTCATTTTGCAAAGTTCTGGTACATTGTCTTCAGCTCCCTAACTCTACTCTCTGTCCGTTGTTCTCCATTTTAACGTATACCATTGACCCCTTCTTCCACTATTCTCATATGCATTTAAAAAGTATTTATAAAGATATTAGATCAACAGAATCCAAATATATAAACAAAAGAAGCATTCAAATAATTTTACAATTATTTATAACACACCATTTGCAAGATTTTATAAAAAAAAAAACATTTTCGAGTAAGCTACTTAAAACAGATTAGCAAGGAAAAAATCAACCATCTTGAAATTCTAGATAACTTACCTCACACACTGCACAAAGAAATGCATCAACCAATGGATGGGAGGTAAAGAAGTTTCCCACCTTCATGCAACCAATGCATATAGTTTTCCTGTCCTTTAAAAAACACAGTACATTCCCTGTAAATTATTGAAACCATTATATTTTTGTTATTGCACATTTTTATTTATGTACATTGAAAGATAAAATGCAATTGATAAACAGATCTAAATTGAAAATGGAGAACACAAAAAGAGAGTGGATGAGAGAATTAGCAGGCAATTAGAAACTGTTTCCATTTGAAAAATAATAGTTAAAAAATCCTTAAAAAAGAAAATTCAGTAAACAGTTTAAACGTTCTTAATGTCAGATACTTCTCTCAAGGCCTGATTTTAAAATTAAAGAAAATGAGTATCCCTCACTGTCTTGCTGGGTCCACTGTAGATTCACCAGATACCTGCAGCAATCCTGGACATTGCAGAAGAATCAAAGTAGAAATGATTTGCTCGCATAATGAGAATGTTGTCAACAAGGCTACATAATGCATGTAATGAAAAACTGATAACTGGAAAAATTTGATGAAGTTATTGAATGAAGCAAGTACTAAATGACCTGGCTAATCACAATCCAGGATGTAAGAAGATACTAGAAAAGGAGACAAGAGGTTATGGAAGAGGCTTGTTAGTTAACACTTCTGGTCCACTGAATTTCAAAGTCGATGATGAGGATAAATTACTTTGATCTCTGTTAAAAAGTGTCCTCTTTATTTATACGGTGATTAATATTTGTTAACATTATTCACTAAAAAAATTGTAAGTTAAAAAATCGTATTTTATTTGTGTGCTCAATAACAGAAAAGAATACTGTCTCAGATCAAAGTTTTCAGTAGTGTGAAAGTAAAGTATTGTTAAGATATTTAAAAAATGAAATTAGTAAGTAAAAACTTTTGATCTGTGGCATCTGCCTACCACACTTTTATAGTACACATCATGCTTCCAACATACTCAAAACAGAATAATTTTTTAAGTATATTCATCTCATACTGGAGCTTAGATGGCCAGTCTTAGAACACTTACAATGTCATGTTTGCATTTAAAGAAAAGTAAGGAAAATAAATAATGAGTACAAAGTATCCACACAAAAAAAAAAACAATTAAGTACATACTTTTATCCTGGTTAGTGTAACCACGCTTTTTTTCTAAAAACTGCTTAATTGTATGATCATCCTCGAGATTTTCCTCTTTTGGCTTTATTACTTTTGATATAGCAAGTGTCATAGCAACTTCAAATTCACTAGGAAACCCTAAAAGTGAATAAAATTCATATATATATTTATATGTGCATTCAAAAATGGTTACAAAACATTATAAATGAGCTCTTGCATCAAACATCAATAGGATAACATATTTTGATTGCAAAATGATTTTTCTAGATACATTATCTTGAATACATATATATCTCTATTTGTCTGATATTGTATTCCGAAGATCAACTACTACCCCAAATGATGCTAGATTTGTACCTGAAGTAGAGGATAGCCTTGAATAGAGATATTATTACATTGAGCTTTAAGAAAGCAAATAAAGGGGTCAGAATTTAAGAGGAATCACTCTCTCCTGCCGTTCTGCATAAATATTAGAGACGATAATAGAGAAAAAAATGGGGATGCAGGAAAGTATACTAAAAGTGGATCAATATGGCTTTATACCAGAAAGGTCAACAGTGTATTTAATATTTGCAGACACGTAATATGAAAATAGTTAACACCTAATCATGTAACATTTTTCTTAGTCAACATCGGATATTTTGTACAGAACCTCTCTTCATTCATTAAAGATACCCTCAGACATCTTTTCACAGTCCACAATTCCATACCACCAAACTTCTTCCTTTTCTCTACAGATGTGTCTGCCCTGTACAACACATCCCCCACTGCCTGTGCCTCAGTGCCATAGAACACTTCCTGGAAATGCGACCGCCCTGCATCCTCCTCATAACTTCCTCCCTAATTTCCTTGGCAAACCATAGTCTGTTAAATGAATACTTCTCCTTCAACTTGAAAGTGTACCACCACATATATGGCACTGCTGCATGTTCCTGCATGACCCCATACTATGCAAACACATTCCTGTGCCATCTGGAACAACAATTCCTAAATAATATCTCCACCAAAACTCTTGTGTGGTTCAGATACATCGACAATATTTCTATGATCTGGATCCTCAGTGAAAATCACCAAGTAGACTTCCTCAACTCCCTAAACAACAGTCACTATATCAACTTTACTTGAACATATTCCCACAGCCACGTCACCTTTCTTGATGTTGGCATTTCCTATATAATGGGGACCTACATACCTCTGTTCAAGTCAAACCTACAATACTACAACAATACTTCGCCTTAACTTTTGACATCCCTCCCACATTAAACCTTCCCTTCTGTACACCCTGGTCATCTGTGGCAGACATATTTGTTCTGATAGAATCTTGAATCTCTCCTCAGATACGCCCAAAACCTGTCCTGAGTTCGCATCTCCCACAGCTAACCCACTAATCCATTACACAAAAAAATCTCTGGCAGAACAACCCATCCCCCAAATAATTACTTCAATGCCATACCTCTTAGCACTAACTACAGCCCCTGCTTCCATCACACAGTTCTTTCCTGGGCTTGAGTCCATTAACTTAATCCTTCATTGTTGGCAAGACTTCCTACATTTCTTGCCAGGATGTACACCACTCTCCACAAAATCCTGCCCATTTCCCAACACACATGTTTCAGCAGACCACCCCATCTCAGGAATAACTTGGTTCATAAACACTCAATCTGTAATTTCCCCCAAACCACCACAAGGATCATTCCCATGTAACTGACCACTCTTCAAAACATGTATAATGCATCCAGCTATCACCAGCTACTGCAATCTGACAACATGGGAAACCTTCCCCTTCATCATACATTCTTCTTACACCACAACACACCTCATATATCATATCATATTCCTCAACTGTACTAGCTCATCTATAGGCCTCACCACTAATCCACTTGCGATCAAAATGAATGACCATAGGCAAACAGTGTGTACCAGCAATGTATCCTATCTGGTGGCAAAACCTGCCAGTTCCCAAAAGCTGAACATGATTTTATGGTAAGGGCCATAAATTTTTCCCATGACACCACAACCTTCACTGCACTATGCAGATAGGAACTAGCCTAGCCTACCAGAATATCCTTGAGAATCAAACATCCTACAGGCTTCAATGCCCAATGAGATCCAACACTTATAACTACTACTGCTCGCGTTTTATAGATTTTATATTGTAGCTTTCTTAATAAAGTTTTTAATATTTATACACATATACATTAATTATGTTAGTGATACTGTCCCACTTCCAATGATAATATACCTCCAGCCTTATCACTCATCAGTTTAGTACTTTCTTTCCCCCTCCCTCCACCATCCAACTTTGCAACACATTCCATTCCACCTGCATTTACCAAGCATATGTCAGTGTATGCATATTGTCCCCTGCCAACTGTCTCATCAACTTGCAAGAATACGGATAGTGAATTCTCATACATATTATACAAGTTTATTATTATAGGGTGGGGGAGGAATTGTCTGTTGAAGACCTTAAGAGTAATTATCTTGTCATCACATTTGATAGTAAACTCAGTTGTGAAGGATTCACTCAACAGATGGTACAGATATGTTTCAAAATCATTCATTTAATTGAGATGGTATTAAGGGAATGTAACAGGACAGTGAGGGACCTGAGTTACAAAATCTTGAGCATATTGCTGCTTGAATATAGTGGCATCATATGGAATCCACATTTTTGGTATCAAATACAGTAGATGGAGAGGATTTGTTTGTGGATATTGCCACAGAACATATTCAGTAACTGATATGATAAATGAGGTAGCTTGTGAGTCACCAGAAGACTGGAGGTAGGTGAAAGGAATGCTGAGGTTATATAAGGAATATATTGGCAATGAGGCTTGGACTGATATTGATAAAAGAATTTGTAGTAGCTCATTGAAGGGAAGAGATGACCACCCTATTTCAGGCATAAGCATGTAGGAAAATTTTCTTTTGTAGGTGAGATAGTCAGGGTTAAGAATAAATTGTAGGTGAACAATTTAACAGAAACATTGAAAGAATTTAAAATTAATAATTGTATATTGCAATGTATGTATGGGGTAAATTGGTACTATAATTATATTAAGTCATGTAAATTAAGTCAAAATTTTTTGATACACTCAGAAACTCAACTGAGTGTAAATTCCCTTACCTATCTACTTTTGCCATTTATGAATTTTAATATTAAATTCATTCAGCATTTTTGGTAAATTATTCATCACTTCCCTTGGTAATTTGTCCCAGTACTACAAATGAAAATTTATCCCCACTCTTACGCATGAAATTAAGTGGTAGCATGTGCTCATAGTCATCTTTTCCCTTCCATGCATTACACCAAATTATTCGATCAATATCTTTTCAAGCCTTATCACCAGTTCTCGTACACTCCCAGCAGTCTCATCACCCTCATTCTGTTTTCCAATGACTCCCAATCCAGCTACTTTATCATTTTAGATACCGACTGAGTCCTACAGTAATTTTCACAAACAAATTTAGCTGCACTTCTCTACACACCATTTAGCTCCTGTATTTGATACCTAAATTATAGGTCCCATACTACACCACCACATTCAACCAATGGTCTGAACAAAGTTTTGTAACCAAATTCTCTCACTTCTCTAGTACATCCCCTCATCACCCTCTTCAATAAATGAGGAAATTTTTAAATCTATTCCCAATGTGTCCTGCCCAATTGAGTTTACCATCAAATCTTATGTCAAGATAGTTAACTTCAGGTCATAATCAAACAATTGCTTTCCCACCACATAGTGATAAACAACCTTTTGTTTTTCATCTGTGTGACCTTTTTGGCATTTAAATTTATAACTTTTTTACCTTCCATCCTTAAAACTTCTTTGTTTTGGCTGTGTTACATATCATTTCTCTTCCATCTATTAAATATGGTAACTTGAGCTATGATAATGAAGTGGTCATAATCAGTGTTACTTCATTTATGCATTCTGTCATCTTGAAATAATGCAATTAATGTTTGCTATATAAGAACGAAGTCTTTCTCAACATTGAGAATGTATGAAATGCTCTCAGGTGACTAGCCGAGTCAAGAATGCGTTGTCACACGATATTTTGGCAACTAAATTCATTGTCGTCATCATCTGGTGAAGTGCCGGGTCCAGCGGAAAGGCTCAGTTCTTATAGCATTCTTGACTCGGCTAGTCACCCGAGAGCATTTCATACATTCTCAATGCCAAGAAAGACTTCGTTCTTATGTATCGTACCTCTACAGGGAGGAAATTCTTCATCAAGTTAAGCGGCTGGAGAAACTTTGCAAAAAGAAGTCTAGACTTTTCTGTGCACTTGCTTTTCTCCAGCGGTGCCGGGACCAGAACATAGTCCCTTGGTTTGCCGAGATCCGGCACCTGATTGACGGATCAGTTTGGCTCTAGTGAGGGAGAGGACATCAGCCAATCACGGATGTGCTCAACACTCCCACGCACTGGGCCTCATGGCAGGCTATAAGAACTGAGCCTTTCCGCTTCACCCGGCACTTCACCAGAAGATGGCAACAATGAATTTAGTCACCGAAATATTGTGTGACAATGCATTCTTGACTCAGCTAGTCACCCGAGAGCATTTCATACATCATTAATGTTTGCTATTTTGAGTTCATTAAATGTTGTAAAAGGCCATAAATAATGACTACTGTCTCTCCAGGAGTACCCATAATTCTCTTAGTTAGTAAGGTGCCTATTCTTGCATTCAGACTGTATATTTGTTCACTCGATTTTGCACTCATTGGCTGAATTACTTTTCTTTTTTATCTTGCCCTCTTCAAGTGTGTAAAATCATCCTATGTCTGCTTTCAGTTAATCTGAGCTTTCTGTGAAAATCCTGCACAACAATTTTTTCTCCATAAGATCCTCTTGATATATTATCCAGGTGGGTGCTTTTCTTTTGTCTGGTTTGTCTCCCTTGGCTGGTAACTCTAGTTTTAAAGCACTAGGAATGTGAACTTCACCCTCTCCAGTCTGTTACACTCCATAAAGAATCTATTGCCAAAAGGATTTGTGGTTTTCACCTTCATGTGGAAGATGTGCTTACTAAGCAGCTAATAGATTGTAAAGGGCATTCTAAAGGTTTTATTGTTTCCAGACCATCTTTCCTGGTCTGGGACCATTAAGACTGTGTGAGTCTTTAGACCTCTTTAGGACAGAAAATTAAATTAAAAATTAGGACACAGAAAAGAAAACTTACCCCAGATGATGGCAGTTCAGTGTCAACATACAAGGAAGGTATAGGCCAGAGGTGGAAAACCCGCGGCCTGCAGGCTGGAAGCGGCCCACCGAGAACATTTGTGTGGCCCACAAGATTCATCACACTTTTAAAAAATCTTTTTTTATATAATGGCCAAGGTAGTGATAAACCAATGTATTAAAAAAATACATTATTTTTACATCTATATATTCAAAAATTAACTCTCGAAATTATGATAAAAAATTAACTTTGATTTTAAAATAATTATCTTGCGGATATATGACAGTTATTGCTTGTTTTATTTATGAGTTTACAGTTATGAGTTCACAGAGTAATTAAATTATATTAACTCCAAGAAAGTGTCTATAGAGGGTCTAAATCTAATATGGGGATATATAATTTCATTTGCGGCCCGCGGAATTATGATGCATTTCCAAAGTGGCCCACAAGATCATTTGCGTTGGCCACCCATGATATAGACACACATAAAATAGATATTTTGTATGTAAACAAATCATCAGCAGAAGAAGTCATGATTGAGTATGTGGATGGGATTGACTTAGGATCAACAATAGAGAGCATAGGTCAGGGAGTGTGGATAAGGAGTTGAATACAAAATACCCACTGTTTGCGAAATTGCTTATGTTTTATTTTTTGTACTTAAATATGATTTATATTTATATTGTGACTTAGTTCAATGATAATATACCTTCAGCATTATCGATTCGATTTAGTATTTTTACTCCCCCTCTCCTATACTACCATCTACACTGGCCATGCTATTCACCAGACGGTCGACGTCATGTGCACGTCTGGCTCTGCCTGGTGTCTAACTTTTAGCAAGATTAAGGCTAACGCCGAAATATTGTGCATTTCTTGTGTATGTCCTTTTTAATGTTCATCATTCCCAGCCACCTTCATTTGTGGTATGTGTTGGGTCGTATTTCCCTATCCGTCCTTAGTTTTATTGCCTTAAAGCATTTTCCTGCTTATTGTTGTTATTATATACTTAAAACAATTTCTGGTGCAGATATTTATCAATTTTAATATTATCTCTGGTTCCTGATGGGCACAGATGGCAAGGTAATAATGGATTGGTGGGGAAATCATGGAAGAAAGAAATGATTTTTAGGAAAGGGAGGAAATTGAAGTTAAGTATAGGAAAAGGAAGATAATTTAAGGAAATCACTGAGAATTATTTACAGTTGTGATCTGGATGGAGGTGGCCTGGATCCCAGTTTGTACTCATAAGCCAATGCCTACCTTCTAAGCTCAGAGGGGTTTTTGCTGTTGGTGATGAGTTTCATTGTACCAACAGTGTAGCAGGAAAAGAAGTTGTTAGTGTCATAAGAGCAGGCATAGGGACCTACGGGTGTTCTAGATTTTGGGAGAATGCTGTTAGTCTACGGTCATTTATTATCAGTGATAGTTGATTAATGTCCAAATCTATATATGAGGCTGTACAGTGTTGCCAAGTTAATCAGTATGTGACAAAGCAGGTTTCAGAAGTTTCATGCCATGTAATGGGAAAGCTTTCAATGTTGATGCGGTTAGAAGAGTGGTGCAATCAGGTTGCATGCCACACATCATTCATGGGCATTTTGCAGAGTTCTAGGGAACTGTTTCAAAGCATTTCATTGGTGAGAGCATTAGACAAGTAATGGAACTTGTTTGTAAAACCTTGGTCAGCCTACTTATTGGGAATTGTGTAATGGTATCAGAAACCTCATATTGGGTATAAAATACTGGAGTTGGAGGGCATGCAATGGATGGAATCTAAATTTCTTAATGGATATTACCATAGGGCAAAATAATTAACATGAATAATAAAAGAGCTGGTGTGGGGGTTACTGAATGCTAGGAGGTGGGTTAAAAGAAAGTATAAGGCTTACACTGGAAATGATACCTGGGTAAATTATTGAAGGAAGATTTTGGAGCAGGATGCTGAAGGGAAGATTGGAATATGAATGTAAATTAGCACTTGAAATCAGGCAAAAGGGAGCATGGAAGTTTTTCATTTAGGTAGGGGAATCAGGGACTGAAATAGGTTAAATGTTAAGGGGGTATGCCACACAAACAGTAAAAGAAAATGAAGAGAAAAAAAAAATATGGATAAGCAAAAAGTAAATCCATAGAAAAATTGACCCCACTGCAATCAACAATATCAATAAAAAATCAGAAGCACCATTCCTCAAATCACAGACCACCAATCTATATTCTGGTTTTTCTTAGCTTTTCTATATGACCATATTTGTCCTTATAGTCATCCATTGTCAAATTTCTTCATACTCACCAGCAATTATACAAAAATCTTTTGACTCTGAAATCAATGATCTATTGAAACACTAAACTACCACCATGTTTCAGTTTATTTATTCAGCAACCAATCTAAATCATCTGGGAGTAACCACCACACTCTTTGTAAAAGATGTTCTTCATTATAGGTAGGCATCGGATGGTTGTCCGTGGAAACTTGCTCATTGATAGCTCTTTTGTGCTTGACGGCAGGTAACTAAAAACACTGTCTATTAACACTTAAAGGGAACGTAAATGAACAGTTCATTATGTGAATTATATAGTGTGAACTTTAACCACAGGTGAACATATTCTTCTACAGGGTGGCGCAAAAAGAATGCATGAATTTCACAAACTGTTATAATTGGCTTTATTTTGGTCACACAGAAAATGTACTCATATCAATACAATATGTAATTTATCCAGTTCACAAATTGCACTTAACACTTAAAGATAATTTCAGACAGATGATGGCCTTCTTCGTGTATGCACATTAAAAGTCTTTCTTTGAAGTTATCCATTGCTTTCTTCAAAGTTGTAAGACAACAACCTTATGGTGGGGTTCTGCCTAAGGCTTGAATCTTAGCTCTAACCATGCGTAGCCTTGGATGCTACAGTTCTGGCTTAAATACAATGACCTGATCACCACATAACTTTTAACCCAAAAAACTATGGAAAGGTAAAAGTTCAATGATAACTAGTTCATTTCCATTAGAGCAACTATATTCTTCCAATTTCACCAAGCCAAAAACTGTACAGGCAATCAGACAATTTTACCAAAGAAATGTTTTTGCAAGTTCGATTAACCGTTCAAGCCAGACCACACCCCATAGTTCAAAGTTCAAACTTTTAGTTGTAGAAATTAAATAACTGTGAATCACTAGTTGAAAGAATCCAATAAAGTTCGTCACACGCTCCCATTGTTCAGACGTTTGTTTATGCCAATTTCAAACAATCCCGAGGCATCATTTGGAAAAATACTATCTCAACGCGACCTTATAATAAATCTGATTGATCTATGCTGCATCTTCAAGAGCCTACAGGTTTTCAAAGCTAACTGATTGCTATTACTCGAGACTAACGTGTTGTCACAGCGACTGCTTCTGTACGACCGAGCTACATGTTGTCGCTCGACTGTTCCTAGCCGACTGAGGCCAACTAACTGAACGTACTCGCCTATATCAACTCGTGCTCCCTGCTTCTCGAAGGTTCCTGGTGACTGCTCTCTCACGAACCGTGGGAACGGATTCTTTCCCTCATTCACATGGATAGATACTGGGAGGCTGATCAGATATCAAATCGCACGTCATGAAAGCTTCGACATAAAATTTGACCTTGACTATAAAAATAATTCAATCTTTCTGAAATTTTACAGATAGCTCAATCTTTAAATAAACGTTAACTTTAGTTATCATACAAAATTTCATGACATTAATACTTTAGCCAAAAAAAAAAATAATAATAATTTAGATACGAACTTCCACTCCAGGCGAATGTTAAAAACTAATGTAACAGAAAATTATATCTTGAAAGCTATAAAAACCTGATTCCTATCTTGAATTATCAAAGAAACTAATTTTAGAAATGAAATACACTAATATTCTATCCAATCTAACTCGTGGTTGTAAGAATAAAATTTTGTCACGCAGTTACAAAATTTAACAGATAGCTTACAAAGTGTCATGTGGAACAGCAGCGATTTCTTCACCTATTGCAACTTTCAGATCATTGAGTGTATGAGGTTTGTTGCAGTAAAGTTTACTTCTTAAGTAACTCCATAAAAAGAAGTCACAAAGCAACAAATCTGGGGAGCGTGCAGACCAGTGGACATCGCCGAAACGTGAGATCACATGTTGTGGAAACATTTCTCAGAAAACTGCCACGAAATCGTTTGCCATGTGGGCAGTGGCTCCATCCTGTTGGAATCACATCTCTGCCATTTTGATCCCTAAAGTATCAAGTTGTGGCCGCAAAAAATTGCATAGCATTGCAACATAACGTTCAGAATTCACTGTTACACTAACACAACCCTCTTAAAAAAAAAAACTCCACACCAAATGGTCACTTTTGAACTGTGCAGTGGTGTTTGATGCAGTTCTTGTGGGTTGTCAGCTGCCTTATACTGACAGTTTTATTTGTTTACATAACCGCCTAAATGGAAGTAAGCTTCATTGCTCATCACAAACAAAACATCATCATTAGCAAGAACATCAAGCATACTCTCACAAAGCAGTCTCCATTGCTCATGATCACGTTCATGAATCTTCTGCATGATCATAATTTTGTAAGGATGAAGTTGTAACTGATCCTTGAGGATGCACTGCAGCAAGCAACGAGACAAACCCAAAGTTGGAGCGCGCCGCCTAGTGGAGCGATGAGGACTTTGAACAACAGACGCTCTTACTCTGTCGGCATTTTCTGGGGTTCGCAACGTACGAGGATGACCAGACAACTTCTGCTTCATGACACATCCAGTTTTCCGAAAAGAGTTAACCCAATGAATTATTGTGTTGTGATCAGGAACCAAACCATTTCGCAGAACATTGAACTGTGTTTGGAAAAGATGTTGAACTGTGATTACAGATTCATTTCTTTTGAAAAAATGTTCAACAGCGAAAACACAATGCTGCACGCACCACTGTGCCATTGCTACAGAAACTGGATGCTCTAACCTATAAAACAACAGATCCCCCACTCCTACATTCCACTATCACCACTTATACTACTCAAATCAAATCAATGCATTCTTTTTTCGCCACCCTGTATTTTCCTAAAGTTAATTTGTTTATACACAAAGTAAACGAAGATTTGAAATCAAATTTTTAACATACTGAAAATTCTTTTAAATTGCTAAAAATTACAGTCAAGTGCAATGTCATGTATATTGGAGAACTCCTCAGAATATCCTTTTAGGCTGGAGTTAAGTACTTATATAGTTTTTATTAGTGCCTAAAAGATATATAATACCTTGTTTAAGATCATTGAAGATCTAAAGGCATCACCTGATTGCATACTCAAAATTTTAAAACAGTAAACAAACACTGATTAAGCAGATCAAAATGAAATTCAGATAAATTTTTGTAATTATATTTATGAAAATGTGTTAAAGTTATTCACCTCCTGGATGACAAGCATGTGGCGAAGGAACATTAAAACCATCTTTAGCCCATTGCACCATCTGTTCTGTGCTCCAGTCATCAAAGCACAGTCCCCTCTGGTAACCATAAACCTGATTAAAAATTAAAATCAACACATGAATGCTATTACAGCTGCAGGTGCCTGCATGAGCTCAGTCACATGTTTCTCTTTTTCAGAAGATGCGCATAGCCCGACATATTGTGTTATTGTATATATGAGTTTAATACCTGCTCTAAGTTTAACTTTGGTGAGTTATTGGTATATATTATCTATCCCTTCCATATAAATATCACACCACAGCAGTTTATGCTATTCCATTGTGTTTCTGAAATACCTATTCATCATTCATAATTATTAGAAATGAATACAGTTCGAATCCCCATCCGGGCATCCAGATTTAGGTTTTCCATGGTTTCCCCAAATCACTCCAGGCGAATGCCGGGATGCTTCCTTCAAAACAGCCATGGCCGAATTCCTTCCCATTCCTTGCCCCAATCCCATCCCACCTCTAATGACCTCGCTGTCGACGAGGCGTAAAGCCCAAGCAAAAAAAAAAGGGGGAAATAAATAAATACAACATCTCATAGGTATTTCAACAGCAATGGAATAGTAAGAAATTCTGTGAGGTGATATTTATATGCAAAGGAAAGATAAAACATATCCATCACTCAACAAAGTTGAAGGAACGAGGGCAGCAGCAACAGTCATCCATCGTCAACACAGCCACTCGAATGATGCAGGTGCCTGCACAAGCTCAGTTCCATGTAGCTCTGTTTCAGAAGAAGGGCATAGCCTGAAATATTGTGTTTGCATATGTGAGGTTAATACCTACACTAAGTTTATCTGTTGTATGCATTTATCTGTTTGTACTTACTATTACATTAACTAGAATGTTTTAAATTAACAGGTATACTGCTTGGCATAGTTATTTAATTCATTATTTTTGCAAGATCTGTGATGCAATGCTTATTAGTTTAAAATGCAATGGTTGGTAGACCTGTTTTTTTTTTTTTTTTTTTTTTTTTTTTTTTTTTTTTTTTTTTTTTTTTTTTTTTGCTGAAGATTCACATAGCAGCAAGGAATAAAGATGTTAATATATGAGGAAATCTAATTCAATTATTATTGACTGAAGAAAAAACATATTTGGGTTTTGAAACATACCACTTAGAGTTAAATAAATCATTATTTGTGAAACAATATTACTTATTCTAGTGCAGGAATTAAGTATAATCTACAATAAGTGTGGTTTTATCTGTGCAGTGAAAAGATTATTTTTAGAATAAGTCAAAAGAATCAATACCCATATTATTGGTTTAACCCTTAACAGAGCCTGAAACAGTAACATTACTGGTGATTTCAAGAGAATTATTTTAATAAATATAAAAAAAAAGTTTTGGTCTACCAGATCGCATAATGATGACAGCTACTCAACCAGTGATTCCCTTATAGTTTGTGGAGTATTTTGATGCTGCTGCCCTTGTCCCTTCAGCTTTTGTGAGTAGTCAGTAAATTTTATCTTTCCATTCCATGTAAATTTAAAAAAAAAGGGCTGTTGGAAGATTGTAATATTGTTCACAAGAGGAAGAAGTGGCATGGTCATAATAGTTGGAGACTTAAATTTACCAGTGTCAACTGCAAATCAAATATGTTTTATAAGACAAGAAAGCAGAAATTTTCAAACATATTAGTGAGAAATAGCAGCTTTATATAAGTTATTAAAAAGTGCAACTAGAAAAAATATGTTGGATGTTTCCTTAATGGACCGGTACTGCGATTATAACTGCATGGTATAAAGTGACAGAAGGAATAAGCAACCGTGAGGTAGTGGTAATGGATATATGGGTCAAGTAGACCAATGGCTAAGAAAGAGGGTAGATACAGATATAATTATACCAAGGTATGAATTCTGGAACTGCAGAGATATATCACAGAAAGATGCAAAAATGAAAGTTGAAAGAGGGCAATAGTAAAGTGGTAATGAGGAGGAAACAGTTCAAAGATTGCAGAAGAAATGTTTATTACATAACAAAAAATCAATAAGATGATTCTACAGTAGGAAGGTGAGGAGGTGAAGTGCTGCTAAGTGGATAAAAAATTACAGAAAGTAAGTAGTAGAGCAATGAAACAACTAATTAGGAAATTAGTAGCAACAAGGAGGGAAGGTAATCATCTGTTAATGAAGAATATCATGGTTGGAGGGAGAAAGCTGAATGATGCAAGAAAAAATTCTCATGGATAAGGTAGGAAATTGAAATGAGGAGGGGGCATTTAGAGCACATTTACTGAGGAAATAATAAAGACAGAAATTATATGCAACTGAATTGTTGAAAATGTTATGTGCTGTAATGAACTGGTCATCAGGGAAATATAAAACACAGAACTTTCAACACTGTAGACATGAGAAGTTGTCGTATATAAATGCTTGGTTGGGATTCCAACATTTCTACTGAACTTCATCGTGTTGGTTGGTACCTTTAAATAATTTTAACATATGTTCGTTTTTCGGCCACCAATCCCTCCTAATTACCCAAGAGATAAAGGTTCATGGAGTAAAACAGTTCTTGCTTAGACAAAGTTTCTATTCTTGAATTCTGTATAAGTGCTGGTACCAGAAAGATAAGACATCGATACTATTGTCTCATTGAATGCAGTTTGCAGGTTGATATCACTCACACACACACTGATTGCAAACTTTCAGAAACTCCCCCCCCCCCCCAAAAAAAAATTTAAAAAATCATCCTATGGATCCTGGAATAGCATTAAAGTCCACTGTCCTGATTGTTAATATAAAGTTTATAACAACTTGAAGTTTTCTAAGTTCCCCGTTTCACCACTACTAAAAATCTTCAAAGTCCCTAGTTTTATAGTTTGCTGCCCATCACGGAGCTCTTCTTGCCTCGACTGCCTGCTTCAAAAAATGTTTCCCAAGGAAGGTCTGCTTAGCTTTTTATAGCCTTGTATAATATTTTGCTGAATTGCCTTGGAACAATGGTATATTCCCGCGGGGAAACCCTATTCCTTGGTGAATTACCAAAATCCCCCATTCCTGTGGAACACCAATTTTACTCATATTTTCCTGAAATTTTAATATGTTATAGTTCAATTTATTCCCAATCTTTTATGTCATAGCAAATTTTCTCGTAATTATTCTCGTTTAAGAGCTATTAATTTCTAAAAGTCACACATGGTGATGCCCACACATGTCGACACTAAAGTTTCATTTTTCTTACTTTAAATTTCAAGTTACCTTTGAACTGTTATATTATTGTTATTAAACTTATTTTTATCTCTTATTTAAGTCCACTTTTATCTTCCTAGCTCTTTTATTTAAAAAGTTCAAATTATTTAGATTTGAAATATTTCCATCCATAGTTGTGTCTTATGTCTTTTACAAAAATGGTTTAGAAATGATTTAGAAAGTGCTTTCTTGTTAAGAAAATTGTTATAAAAGTTCTTTACTATACAACTACATGAGATTTGCCCCTTTCTAAATGGTTTTAGCAGGATAATGGACATATAACAAGATTATGTTCTGAGATGAAAAGTGCTTTACTATTGAAAATGATTATAAAACTTATTTGATATATGCATTATATGTATTAGGCATCCTGCTGAATAGTTTAGGTAATATAATAGAGACATAAAACAGTCTGGGTTATAGGAAATAGATTCTGAGGATGCTATACGTTAAGTGGGTAGATTAAACAAGTTTAATATGTCTGGATGTAAGGACAATTTATTAGTAATGTAGTGGGGTAAAGATTAGCGGGATTAGCATCCTTTTTTATTTTCTGAACTTTTAGCACATAATATTATAGTTTCTGAATTATTTAGAATTTTGGAAAAGTTTTAGCCAATTTTTGTAATATATGGGAACTTTATTGGTGAATGACATGGGATAATTCAGAGAAGAGGTCAACAGTATGTTAGAAATGATGCAACTGGATAATTCAAATTGAAATGGTTCAGCACAAGCAGTAAACAAGAGATTATTAAATTAATTGCAGTTGTAAAGAATATATTAATATCCTAGGCATTTCTCCATTAAATGAATTATTAGGAGAGTCTCTGTGATAGATTTGTCATTTTAGTTTGTAAGGAACTTAGGCTGACACCGGGGTAGAGTATCGCCTATGTGCCTTAACTTACTCTCTTGATCACACCTCCAAGTCCGATGAAAACTTGTTGAATACTTTAATTTAATTTGACCATGTTGACAGGATACAACTAGAACGCTACAGGTCGCCACAATATTTGAAGACCCCAAATATTGAAAAGGTATTACAGCAGCTACAGAAATAAAACAGTTCACTTTTCCAAAATTTCTCAGAGTTTATTTATAATGAAATTCAAAGTTCAAACAGCATTCTTAAGTTGCTTAGGCAATCGAACAATCGTTCCAAAAATCACAGATTATGGAGAGAAGTAGAGACCGACCAAACCCCAGTTGAAAATTAAAAGTTCATGTTAAGTAAACCAATACCACGCCCCGATCATGTTCCATGATGGCCGACCCCGGTAGTGCCAACTGAAGACCTGAGCTACCAACCGAAGTCGGAGTTGCCAACCTACCAACGCACACACGCTTATAACATCTTATTAGCACGACTTCAAACCCGGAAAAGACGCCGTAACCTCCCAGCCCTCTGATTTATACCTTCGCTGACGTCAGAGCCAAAACACAACTTTCTGCTAACACTTCTACGATTTAGATCTGAAATATCTCAGTAACTAAACGGTTATCCAAAACTTTAGGTGTGACAGTGTTTCGACATATTTAATTGTGAAATAATGGATATTTAGTGAATAATTTTAAAAACTGGTTTAAAAGTTGTAAGGGTAGGAGTGAACTATTTCTCTACTCTGGGGAAGTACTTTTGTTCTCGAAACTTCTACATTTCGTCATTTTATTAGTGCCACAATTTATGCAAATATTATTATTATCACCGTTTTCTACTAAAATTCCTGAGTTTATTGGTGTAATTTTTGTTAAGATTGGTGCAGGGATAGTTTAACTACGACGTAACCAAAGTGTGATTTCAGTTTTAATTTTATAACTTTATTTCTGTTAGTTTTCTCGCAAATATAAAATTACCAAGAGATTCACTGAATTAAACTACGTATTCTGAAAGTTATCTCATCTCTGTACCTACTTTAGATCGGTCGAAATTAATTTCTAAGTTGACCTCATGGTCGTGATGAAAAATAAATTTTAAGATCTCTATAAGATCGGTTCTATTACTTGGAATTACTTGAAATTATTATATGTGATATTAGATTTTTAGGTCTTCCCGGAAATCTACTTTTTATTTCGAATGTTCTCTAGGATTTTGAGATAAAAAATTATTAAAAGTGCAGAGTATCTGACGAAGTATAAGAATTGATTTAAGTTATTTAAACGTTCAGAAACTACGAAATTTTAGTGAATTTATATTTTAATTGCATGATTACTTCCCTACAATTACTTTATTTTGTTCGAAAGTGTGTGAAAACAGTAAAATGCCAAATATTAGAAATTGCTTGTGTACTCAACTGGATTATTTTGGATTATCATATTTAAGGTTAGTAAAAGGTGTTAATATCATTACAGAAAATTAGTATAGTTGGATTATTAAGTATTGAGTTGCTTTACTGCTCGTAACTCGGTTTAAAATGACAAAATGCTCCCCAGTTAGAAGTTCATAATTACAAAGTTGGATTACTGATGATTATTTAATTTTCAGTTGATTTAAAGTTTATTTATTATCATTCAAAGTTTATATTCGGCGTTTAGCAACTACTGAAAGTCTTTACTGCATTCAAATTGGTTTAGAAACTACAAAGTTAACCTATATCAAAATCTATTATTTGAAACTGAAGTTGGGGGATTTAACCTATTTCCTCCCAAACTGATGTTTTCTTTTTTGTTATCAAAGGTTTATTTAGAGCATTTATTTAATTTTGAATACTTTTATTATCCCTAAAGGGTTTTATTTAGTGTGTTTTGGTTACAGTATCTCTATGCTATACAAAGCTTTACTCCCATAACCTGTACATGAAATGAAACTATCTTTACTACAGAGTAAACGGTTATTTGTTACGTGGCGATACCGCATGCACTGGCGACGGCGGACGTGACGACACCGTGACGTCACCGTGACGATCCGTACAGTCACTGCTTGTAAACATGTCACTATCGGGACCGCACGGAAATGTGAGGTTTTTTGGGCGGGTAGAAGAGGGAAAAATATGCGTATATTACAAATGTTACTAACGGGACCACACGGAAAAGTGGGGTTATTCCTTTTAGTGCTATTGTGACCGAGCGTAGCGAGGTCACAATAATTTAAAATTGTACAATATCAACCTAAACTGATATCCCGAAGGTGAATCAGATGCAGGCGGTCGCTGGTAAGCGGCCGCAGATGTCCGATAACACAACCAGATGTTCAGTGTTTGATGTGTTATGGGATTTCTGCCGCTTATTTGCCTCTCATTTCTGTAAAACACCGTATAAAATATTTTACGAAACGATACCGCGAGTGCACATTTATTTCCTGTGTGACATATGTTTACAAGCTGTGACTGTACGGATCGTCACGGTGACGTCACGTACGCCGTCGCCAGTGCATGCGGTATCGCCACGTAACAAATAACCGAGTAAACTTTACCCTTGATGCCTAGAGGTGAGAGGCTAGAATTTACTCAAATTCTAAGATGCTTACAAGTTGCGTTTGGTGATGTAAGGGGATAGGGATTGGCCAAAAGAATGGCGCATTTGTCCTTGCCATGTGGTCACAAGGTGACGCTTATTTGGTAATGCATATAAATAGACCCTGGAAAGACAACAAAGTTCATGACCTAAAGTCCAAAATTGGTATACATGGGAAAGTTAGGGCATAATAGTGGTAAAATACATTAGGTGTGTTAAAATATAAGGAAGAAGATTTCTATGAGTTTAACTAACATGAGAGTGTAATTTTGGGGTTTGCATGTGAATTTATTAATTTACACATTCTGTTTCCTTGTCTTTCATGACCAGGTTCCACTGCATGTTGTGATAAGGAATAACTGTTTTGGAGTGTCACCAAACTGTTGAGCTTTACTGCATAACAGTTAACGGGTTATGGATAACAAAAGAAATGAAAAGTCATTGGTAGATAATTAAGGCAATATACTTTTAAAAGGTCAGAAGCTAGACTGGTATTAGATCACATGTTTTCGCAGCAACAGTTGCATACTAGTACTATACTACAGTTCTATTAGAACTGCAGATTATTAGTCAAGTAACACTTACAGTCAATAAATTAAACTAAGGAAAAAGGAAATGGCTTTAGGCAATATAAATTACTAGGAAAGGGAAAATGACTCATCACTCACCAATGTTGAAGGCAGCGATGGTTGAAGAACATATAAGATGAACACAAGAATACACACAATTTCGGTTTTAAACCTTATTCATGCTAAAGAAAATGAGTCATGTGGTTCGGGAGGTGTGCACACACCAAAGTTTCCTACATGACTGAATGCATTATCAGTATGGCGGGGGGACTGAGATGTTATATATAAATAAGTATATCACAAATGGTGATAGAATTAGTACAGATAAACATGGGACATGTGATTGTTGTTGTGACCCGGTGCCGTGAGTATACAACAGAATGGCTGGAATATCGGAAATATCAAAAAAAGCAAAGCATTGTAGAAACAGTTGGTGAAACATATAAAACAGTGAACACAACAAGAAGATATTGTGTATTCTTGTGTTCATTATATATGTTCTTCACCCTTCACCGCCTTTAACTTTGGTGAGTGATGAGTCATTTGCCCTTTCCTTGTAATTTACACTGAATAAAAAGCATTTATACTTGTAACCATACATTAAAATTGCAATGCTATTTAAAGTGAGCTCAACAGAACTGTTTTCCACTCCAACTGTTTATTGAGTAGTACAATGTTAGTAAAAGTTTCTATCACTGCATAAATTTCAATGTTTCCTCTCATAAAAATAGTCCATGAACCATGTCCAAGACCCGAAATTTATGTTTGAAATATTACAAGTTTTTTGATCAAGAACATGACATCGATTGACCTGATATACTGCTGGTTGCTGACAGGCTGTCAACGGACCAAGATGGCTGCCTATTTATACACTCTACTGAAAACATTTGAATTGTAAAATCTCCCAATTCTCGTTGTACGCTATTTTTAGTCAGATTTCCCTGAAATTTTGTTATATTATAGCATGAGTATTTTAAGTTATGACAATTCTTATCCTGAAGCGATGTTTTGAAGCCTATCTCTGGCTCCATTTTCACCAGAAGATAGAGCCAGAGACCAGCTTCAAAATATCACTTCAAATTAATCCACTCCCCCGGTGAGAAACCTGAGAATATTTCATACAATTGATACACCAGAAAACCCTCCATTAACTCATTATTTAGGAGTCATTAATCCCTGACAATTATATGTGTCAAGGTCATTTTCAAACTTCAAAATTAAAATTCCATTTTTCTCCCATAAATTTCAAATTTCTTGTTAACCTGTTGATATACACTCCTTGAAATTGAAATAAGAACACCGTGAATTCATTGTCCCAGGAATGGGAAACTTTATATACACATTCCTGGGGTCAGATACAACACATGATCACACAGACAGAACCATAGGCACATAGACACAGGCAACAGAGCATGCACAATGTCGGCACTAGTATCGTGTATATCCTCCTTTCGCAGCAATGCAGGCTGCAATTCTCCCATGGAGATGATCGTAGAGGTGCTGGATGTAGTCCTGTGGAATGGCATGCCAAGCCATTTCCACCTGGCGCCTCAGCTGGACCAGCGTTTGTGCTGGACGTGCAGACCGCGTGAGACGACGTTTCATCCAGTCCCAAACATGCTCAATGGGGGACAGATCCGGAGATCTCGCTGGCCAGGATAGTTGACTTACACCTTCTAGAGCACGTTGGGTGGCAAGGGATACATGTGGATGTGCATTGTCCTGTTGGAACAGCATGTTCCCTTGCCGGTCTAGGAATGGTAGAACGATGGGTACGATGAGGGTTTGAAGGTACCGTGCACTGTTCAGTGTCCCCTCGACGATCACCAGAGGTGTACGGCTAGTGTAGGAGATCGCTCCCCACACCATGATGCCGGGTGTTGGCCCTGTGTGCCTCGGTCGTATGCAGTCCTGATTGTGGCGCTCACCTGCACGGCGCCAAACACGCATACGACCATCATTGGCACCAAGGCAGAAGCGACTCTCATCACTGAAGACAACACGTCTCCATTCATCCCTCCATACACGCCTGTCGGGACACCACTGGAGGCGGGCTGCACGATGTTGGGGCGTGAGCGGAAGACGACCTAATGGTGCGCGGGACCGTAGCCCAGCTTCATGGAGACGGTTGCGATTGGTCCTCTCTGATACCCCAGGAGCAACAGTGTCCCTAATTTGCCGGGAAGTGGCGGTGCGGTCCCCTACGGCACTGCGTAGGATGCGACGGTCTTGGCGTGCGTCCGTGCGTCGCTGCTGTCCGGACCCAGATCGACGGGCATGTGCACCTTCCGCCGACCACTGGCGACAACATCGATGTACTGTGGAGACCTCGCGCCCCACATGTTGAGCAATTCGGCGGTATGTGCACCCGGCCTCCCGCATGCCCACTATACGCCCTCGCTCAAAGTCCGTCAACTGCACATACGGTTCATGTACACGCTGTCACGGCATGCTACCAGTGTTAAAGACTGAGATGGAGCTCCGCATGCCACGGCAAACTGGCTGACACTGACTGCGGTGGTGCCCAACTGCTGCGCAGCTAGCGCCCTTCGACGGCCAACACTGCTGTTCCTGGTGTGTCCGCTTTGCCATGCGTTTGATCATTGCTTGTACAGCCCTCTCGTAGTGTCCGGAGCAAGTATGGTGGGTCTTACACACCGGCATCAATGTGTTCTTATTTCAATTTCCAGGAGTGTATTACAATTATAATGTGAATTTTTCTCTATCATTTGAACTGTTTTTTGGCTTCCTAATTTCTGTCTTTCAAAAAATGTACTTAGAGTCTACTTATGTCCTCTAATTTTAGTCAGAATTTTTCAATTTTGAAAACCTATTGTGATAGTAAAATCTGGATTATCTCTTTTATATAAATGACATTCTATTTTTCCATATGATTCCATAGTTTACTGATTCTATGTTGAACACATGGCTCTATCTTGTTTAGCAAAATTCCGAGACTATATAACCCATACATCAAAATGCTTATTTCCTTCTATGCTCTTAGTAAAAATGAATGTGGTAAAATATCTTACAATTTGAAATTTTGACATTTAGTTTTTATGTTTCCATACAACATCAGTTTAATTTTGACTTAAAGGCTACTCTATCATTAAGATTATGTTTATTATTTATTTGCCATATTAAATGCATTGAATTTACCCCATTTATTTGTATTCACTCATAACAAGTATAACTGTTAAACTTCTGTAAACTTCCTTTCACGAGAATCTGCATCTTTGGAATGATTAGTGAAGTCTGGTAAAGATTTGTTAGTGTTTGGCTGTAACATTATTGGTGTTTTGTAAAAGGTTTATTAAATTTAACACGCTGTGAAACCTTCGAACATTCTTTGATTTCTGTTAACAAGAATTCTTAACATAGTGACTGTCTGAACTCAATTAATGCATCTTCGAGTTTTAGTTCAACTCTAAAACAATAAATAATAGTTTACATCAAGTTTCCACATTAAGATTTATCAGTCATAACTGCAGATTTAAAAGCCAATGGACTTCCATCTGAACTGCCACATGGTATATATTAAATCATCAAATGCTATAAGGTGCACGGATAGGAAACAATAGGTTTCTTCTGATTATACAGTGGAGGGTAATTTCCATTGGAAGGCATAATATAATTTGATATTAACCACTTCTAGTTAGGACAAATTTTGGATATGATGAGAAAAGGTTCTCAGAACCTGCATCAATTAAATAAGGTAAAGAGGTGTTCAAAGTGAAATGAGCTTCCAATCCTTATACAGGTCCTTAATTGAGTGTCGTGGTGTGGTAATGGACCTATATTATAATCATCAAATACAAGAGGTTGTTAAATATGAATGAGTTCCTCAAAATCTATTAAAGAGTATATAATACAGCAAGCAGTAAGTTAATAATATGAGATAAACCATCATAATAAACCAACTTTCAGCTCGCAAATGAACTGATATTCTAAAGAAACGTAATGATTTGAAAGTCAAAATTTTAAGTTAATGCTGTTTGTTTCATTCATTTTCATAGGTAGTACTCATTAAAACAAACATTTTTATGTACAGGTTATATAGGCTACAAATTTTCCTAAGAGAGATATATCAATTTTAGTTTGTATTTCACAATGCAGTTGAATGGTGTGTATAAGGAAAGAAATGTTAGATCAAAAATTATCAGTTAAATAAGACAGTTATTCCAAATTTTAATATCTCAGTATGTTTTCAGCATAGCTAAACACACTCTGACCTAAATTTGAGTTTGTAGGGAAATTTTAGGTATGTTTTTTAGTAAAATAAAGAATATGAATTTTTTAAATGAAAGAGGTGGAAGTGCAAAATTAGATACAGTTAATATAGAAAAAAATTCAGAGAACAAGAATGTAATAACAATTTGATGAAAAGTTTTAAATTTATGGAATAAAAGTAAGATTTTAGTAGTTTAATTGTTAGACTTTGTTTCAAATTCCCTCGTCCGAAAGATGACGTCAAAGGTAGAAATTAAAAATTGATAGAAGGACTTTTGAAAAACAAATGAGATGTCAGAAAACAGTGCATATTTTCTAAGGAGTATGTTTCAAACCCACTTAAAAACAGAAAGTAGTTACTCAGATATTGACTTTTCAAACCTTAGCTTGATTTCATGCAGGAATAAAAGTAAGGTGCAATTTCGGTTAATGAAAGATTACACAAAAATTAAAAAAGTTAGGAAGTAGCAACACACACAAAATAAAAGAGCAAATTTTAGGAAAACTGTTGCTGTAAAAATCTTTGAGGGTAGCATTTGAAAAGTAAAACGTAAATTACTAAAATAAAAGTTCAAAATTTAATAACACCAAAATAGAGAGGTTTAAAGGAAAATTCATAATGACATAAAATGTTTCCAATAAAATGCTCTATAAGATATGAATATATCAGAAAGATCGAAAGAAAAATAAGGTAAAAAGCTCTTGTGATCTTAACAAAAAGGTATAAATACCACTCCCACCCATTGTCTTTACCTTCAATTGCTCTTATGTAGCCTCCACATCAGGTCTTGTGGCGAAAATGGATAGGTGATGTGGAACTTAGAAGAATTTTCAACAGTGGATCTTAGAATCTGAATGATCAACTAACAGTGCAACCTTGTAAAATCTTAAAGTATGTGATCTCTGAGCTAAACATTAAAACAATGGGAGTGAACTTCAAAATTAATTCTATCATTACCTGGGAATTCATATGTCATCTTTTACATTTGTTTGGGGATTTGTGAAAGATTCTCAGGAATGAACTCGAGCATGAGTGTGGAGACAACATGCTGTCCTCTTTAAAGATTCTGAATTTTCCGATGCTTGTCTTAGGTTAACATACTGATACCGGGTTAGCTTCAGAACTAACTTTTGGGGATATATGCTATTTTTTTTTAATTAAAGTGACTTTCTTATTTATTTATGTTGAACCAGAATCCGCTATCTTATGTTTTTTAAGCAAGTACAATTGATTGGCAACCGACTCATTGAATCGTTGCATCCTTCAGTGTAAGGTATCAGACAGATTTTAACATTTACAAACTAGTCAAGAACTTTATCAGCATGGTCGCAGCTTAAGCACATACACTGATGTCCAAAATTAAAGTAACAAACTGCTATTTCTCCACCCTGTGTCTAATTCACGATATAACCATATAAACTGTCAACAAAGGTCCGTACAATCATGTTCTGCATGGAAGATGGTATTCCGGTCATCATACAACTATGCCAATGATGATGTCAGGGAACCCATCAAATGGGGTAGTATTTGCTGGGTAGTCCCACATCCACAATCACTGTGTAGACATTCACAGATGGTGCAGTATGGCACAGAGAAGACGCCTACCACACCCTCTGCCATGGAGGGCCATAGGAAGAATAGAAGCAGAACAGTCTCAAACTGGTGTAGCTCGATCGCTTAATGTGAATCATACTGTTGTTTTTTGGATGTGGTGACCGTTTAAAGAGATCGAAACTGTATCCTGAAGACCAGGGCAGGGCCAACCAAATGTGACATCAGAAAAAGAAGACTGTTATTTGGTTGCAAGGGCATGACGGTACTGCCTCAATACTACACAGCAAATGGCATCTGACCTTGCAGCATCTGCTGGAACAATTGTATCAAGGCAAACAGTGTACAGAAGGCTTCAGAAGTGTGGCAATTATTGTTAGATACCTGCTGTATGTGTATCCCTGATGCGCCTTCACAGCAGGGAAAGTCTAGAGAGGAGTTGTTAACATGCCAACTGGACAATCGAACAGTGGGCCAATGTTCTTTCCTCAGATGAGTCCTGATTTGGTCTGGAGAGTGAATCTCAACAGATTCGCATCTGGAGGGAAAGTGGAACACGATTATGGGACCCAAACATTGTGGAAAGAGACCGATATCAAGGAGAATCCCTAATGGTGTGGGCAGGTATTATGTTACCACTCTTCACGAAATTTTACAGGTGAACTGGCAAGGTTTAACTGCTGTCAGGTATGGTGACTAGATCTAGGGACCTGATGTGCAGTTGATGTGAGCTGCTGTAGGCCCAGACTTCATATTGATAGATGATAATGCTCGACCTGATAGACCTGGGGTGGCTGATGTTTTCTTGGAATTGGAAAATATTACACGCATGGTGTGGTCTGTTCACTGTCCCAATTCGAATCCCATTGAGCATATCTGGGATGAACTATGGAGGCCAGTTGCTCCATGTCAACCCTCACCAACCCCTCTCCAAGACTTGTGAGCAGCTCTGCAGGAAGAATGGGTGTTATTGCCTCAACATGAGACAGATTTCATCATTCACAGCATGCCTGTCATTGTCAGACCTGTATTGCTGCCTGAGGCGGTCACACATTAACCAGTTTTCAGAATGTGTGTGCAAACCCGTTAAGTTGGAAAAAACGAAGAATATTTTTGTCTACTGTTATGCATGTTGCAGTTGCTTATGTTCTGTATTCTTTAAATTGGTTCTACTTTACTATCACCTGTTTATTCTGTTTTGTGGAAAAGAGATGGAACCTTGTAAAATTTTCATTTGTTGCTTTAATTTTAGACACCAGTGTGTCTTGTCTAAACCCAAGCAAGATTTCGTCTTAGCAAGGTGGAGGGGAACAAAGGAGCAGCTAGATCTATTACTATAGAATATACTTGCTAACAGATATGATGTAGGAATCGAAAGAAAGGAGGTGGCTGAAGAGAGTGTTCAGTGTCTATAGGAATGAAGTTTCTTGTGAGGTGTGAATAGACATTGAGTGAAGTAACAGGAGATATATTTGGAAGCAAAGAGACAACCATGGCCATAAATTAGCTTCATCTTCAGATATAATGGTGTGGTGAAGTTTTTGTTTGTGGATAAGAGATTCAGGCAGTGGATGAAATTGTTGATGAATGAATTTTAAAATAAGAAAACTCATAAAGTGGATATGTTGGGAAATTGACTGTGGGACATAAATCTGTTACAAACCATTTCTTACATTGGGAGAAAAAAAATTCTTTCAGTTCAACCAGAAACCAACACTAAAAGATGCACAAAATTCTGGATCAGAATTTCATTTCTTTTTTTAAACTACATGCTTACCTTTATGTTTTGAAGTACATCTGCAAGGTAACCTTTATTCTTATATTTTGGATTGAAGTATTTTATAAAACAGTCCTTAAAGTTCTCTGTTTTTATTAATGGAATCTGGAAAAACATCATTCAACTACTTACTGCACAATTCTGTGGATAAATATATTTAAGTTAATGTTCTTACAGGTATTACCTCAGAAACCATATTTGCAGTTTTCCAGTAGACCCAAACATAGTCTGATTTTTCATTGCATAGTCCCATGTTTTGTTTTATTTTTATTGCTGCAAGTATATTAGACATATTTGTAAAATGAACAGTAAATAACTGACAAGTGAATAATGTTTCAAAATAAAAATTGTTACATAGACTGAAAATTTATACCAACCTGGCCACCAAGGATATCCTTGTAGTTTTGCCCATATTGTATCATCATCAATGCTGAAAAGTATTTAAAAGGGAAAATGGTGAAGCATATTCAAAATCTCAAGAAAATAAGTTTGATCAATTTCAAAGTGAACTAGATCAATTGGTAAAGAACTAAAACAGTCACTAGTGGTCATAATTCAGTATAACTAAATTGAACTATATATTTAGTAGTCCAATACTGTGTATATTGCAGCACTTATAGAAACAGTAACAGTACCGGTAGGTTAAATATAAACGAGTCAAATAAAGTTGAAGTACAGTAGTAAGTGAATTCCATTATTTAGGAAGTAAAAACTGACTACTAAAACAATGATCATCTCAAAAGAGAAAAGGAAAAATAGACTTCCTTTACAAAGGGAAATTCTTAGTTTCAATCACTATTATAGAAATAAATTGTAAAATTGTTTGACTGGAGTGAATTTTTGACTTATGAAATAGTAGATAGATAAAGTATGAAACAAATTTGTTTTAGAAATGATTGGTGATGAAAGATATTTTTGGAAGAACGTCACAGAAAGAAGTGAGAGGATTAGCTAGATTGTTAGTGCGGGAATAGCTGAAGGAAACAACTATATAGAAAAACAAAGATTAGAATTTATAAATCAAATAATAAAGGATGTAAACTGCAATAAGTTGATTGAGATGAAGAGATTAGCTCAGGGTAGGAGTAGGAAAAACTGCATTGAACAAGTTGAGAGAGTGGCAATAGAAAAAATGAAATTTTATTTCATAATTTTAAATTAATTTTAATTGTAAGGAAAAATTAGGAGGCACAATATGCAGCCCTTCTGTTGCTTCAGAAAAACAAGTAAACACATAAATCTCTAGTTTCAGGAAAGGCAGAAACTGTAAACTCTGTTTAGTTATGCAAATCTGAAACAAAAATGTGATTATTATCAAATATATATTCTTATATATAATTGCAGCAATGAAGGTGAAATGACTATCAGCACTGAGAAATAGGATACAAAATGAAATATAAGCCAGAATATTCCAATAAATGTAGCCTTCCATGAAAATGCCATACTTCAGTCACATTTCTGATTCATAGTTTTGTTTTCACAAGGGCAACGAAAGACAAAATAGGGACTGCACTAAACGAATCCTTACAGTGAGTTCATGTACAAAGTAGATAGGCTTGCCACCATTTTTGTTAAAAGGGGATATTGTTGTAACAGATATAATAAATCCTGGTAGTAAGGGAAGGGTCTAAATTGAAATACTGCATGTGTGTTGCAGGATAAATATTAAAGAGGTATGGTCTCTCTGATCCAATATAAGACCATTCGCAGGATAAAGTTAAATAATATCCACACCTGCCATATATGAACAATATGACTGGTATTTTAATAACCACATTATGAAAATAATTTTTAAAAATCATACATCAGATACTATAGTTAATTTAACATTTTCTTTTAATCTTTTCACAGAGTAAACTGATTTATGGAGCATAAATGTTTCTAGTAGAGATTCAGAAAATGCATTAAATTTTAGTACTCTCTATTAAACTGACTATGATTTGTATTGTTTGTGTCTATTAGAGTATTGTCTGCTACAAAATACAACTGAGAGTTTATGGACCGTGCTACATCTAACTACTTTTTTAAAACATACATGATTCATAGTTTTTCTCCAAACAAATGTGTTACAGTACATTTTTGTGATTTGCTTATCTACTATACCTGTGAAGCATAGGAAGGGACACAATTATTTTGAGAAGCCTCTTTCACCAGATCCTGCTCACCCACCCCTCTGCAAATTATACTGCCTGCCTATTCAGTACCTTTGTGTTGAAAATACCGTCTTACTGATTATGGACTTCTCAAAAAAATTTACACTTTTGTGACATTTTTCTGTGTTTCTATACCATTGTGCCTTCTAAGATGATTTTCCTCTCCAGCCCTAACACTGTGGCACAAACAAGTATTCATTCTTTAATATGAAAACAATTATAGATGTATCATTTGAGAATGAATGGTAGCTTTCCCAATGAATAAGTCTTTTGATATATTTTCGGGGCTTACACTGTACGGACAAGTCATGCAGAATCAACCTTGTGAATCACATTTGATACTTTGTCATCTGCCTGCAAAGTTGCAATGCTGCCCTTATATACTTTCACCAGTCCCATTTTCCTGATGATGTAAGAGTCAAGTGTGATGGCAGCAGATATATATCATAGTTCCTCTTTGAGCTTTTATGATGGATCTGTCATCCCTATGAATAATTTCCAGGATACAAACAGCACTGAATTGGTAATTAGTCAACACATTAACTAGATATTCAGTAAGTTGGATATGAATAGCCTCCTTAATCACACTGTCAGAGTATCCTCTAACATGACTATCTTCAAATCTAAACAGTGTTTCTCCTCTAGGCTGTGAATCTCAACTATAGCTTTATCATTTGTTCTTGGCATACACATCTCATATATTTAGTGCAGCATTGAAAAATGAGACGTTTAGTGTGTCGAATAATCCTCTACACGCAGACTTGCAAAGGGGTGGGATAAATACCAAGCTTTCTAATGTAAGACACTGCTGTCCCTTAACTTCAAAGCAGATCTCCTATCTTCCTTGCTGGGTAGATGGTTTCATGTGACAATGCACAGTACTTTATCAATTTTTTGCAAAGCTCCCACAGTGTACAAAAAGAAGAAATGTTTTTTTTCCTCTTGCTTCTCTTTTTTACTCTTCACTTTCCTGGGTTAGCTGCACTTGACCTTAGTAACCCATAACCAGCATCATTATATAAGAAGGGCATCACAAATCTGAGATCGGCTTTGTCTTAGTTGAATAACCTTGGCTATTTCTATACCTGGGATGGTCAAGAACAGCAACCTCAGTTCTTTCATCAGGAGAAGGAGTATAACAATCTCAACCAGCTGTGATCACTACACCTACAGGAGACCAAGATCCTGAAATTGCATTCCTTTCTTCCAAATTGTTAGGACCTGATTTCTCTATATTGAAATACCACATAAATTGAGTCAGCGGTGCAGTTTCTTTGTTGAAACAACTAGTACCAGGTCACAAAAGGATTCATTTCATATGGAAGGATCTGGACCATAATGCCACATTATTCCCACACAGCCTTTTGACCTTGGCCAGTAAGCTCTATTTGTATGAGTGACAATGGATAGTGAGTTGTACAGTGCACTTGGGAAACGAAAAATCACTGAGAACCTTTTCTCTATTGCAGAAATGCACAAAACCACATAAGATCAATTTTAGAATGGTACAACTACATCAGCATGCAGAACCTATGATTTCAGTGGGTTTTCCTACCCCAAGATCTTCCACTGGGAGATCACCAGCAGATTTGAGCAGACTCTTATATCAAAATGTGCATTGGGGTTATGCAACGTTCGTATTAACTTGATCATGATTCCTGTGTTACTGATACTTTTTCTTGAAGATGCTAGAGTTCTTTAAATGCCTGCCAAGCCATTAACTTAACCTGTAATAGCTAACAGATCATACAGAATTGATAGGATGGCACTGATGATATGAATTTTAAATATATTCTGAAAGTTTAATGAAGTTAATACTGGTATCAGATTATATTGTTGAAAATAATTTAGGCAGTATTGAAATTCCAAATGATATATGAAGATTCAGGTTATCTTCCAGTGCACAATACCATAGAGAAGCACACCAAAGTTTAGAGAGAGTTTAATGATAGTTTTAACCACTGCTATTATTGACTTCTTAAATCACTGAAAAAAAAAATAAAAAAAAAAAAAAAAAACTTCATTGAATTTACTTTAAAGTTTCCTTAAAGTGAATGATAATGACCTCATTCCAAGGCTAAAGAATTAGACTTTTTGCAATGCAACACACACTTGTTGACTGTTAATATGAGACTAAAGCCACGAGGTAGAGCAGTTACCCTATTTATAATCAATTGCTTTGGCATTATTTATTTATCAATATTATCAGCAATTGAGGAAAATGTAAAACAACGTCCAGATATTAAACCAGCCAGGACAGGCATTATCAGTGGATCTATACAACCAATTCAAGACAACACATTTGAAGTAACACAAGACCATCCAGAACATTAATTTAACAAAAACGGCAAACTCAATAATTTAACATATGGACGTAATTACAAGCACAACCCGCTGAAGATGTTTCTGCAAAAGAAGTTTAACACATTCAGGAGCTCAATAAATGTACATACATTCAATTGCTTTGGCATTATTTATTTATTAACAGAAACCTATTGTTCATCCATGTCTCCAGGGAGAGAGCCATCTCCGATCCTGAGAGTCTACTTGAAGAAAGTAAACATCTTTAGACAGACTACTTGTAGAGGCAGATAGAGAATACTGAGCAAGATAAACCATCATAAATTCATGCTTTCCTCCCATATGCAGAGAACACGTGGAAAAAAAGGAAGTCTCCTCCTGCAGTATGGGATAACAAGTGTCTTTTGGTTGCCCAATAAGTTTTGTGTCTGGTAAAAGATAACTTAGGCATGAAAATTGCAGGAATTTATTCTTTTTCATCTGAATGTGGTGAGGAACAATCAAGAAGCATCTGATTGTGCATAAACAACACCTAAGGCTAATGCAATTAAAAAAATCTGTGACAGCAGTACCGGATTAGCCACGTAGCTGGAGTTAGCAAATGCTATGGGCTTCACGCCTTCCAGGGGGCCTCACTCCTCCTAGGGGGGCCCGTGCCTAGGAGTCTCTGCAGCTAGATGGGAGGCCCATTTTTTTTTTAGCTCTACAATTCCCCCAGACGGCAAAAACCCAGGGCCCCTTCTTCACATTTGCTACACGACCTGCGCTGTCTTAATCTGGCCCTTGTGTGATAGCTGACCTTACCTTTGATCCTCCGATGAAGGGCACAAGATAAACTTCAATAAAATGGTTGTGTTGTCCAGGGACTCTTCCTTCAAGGACACAGTCATAAACAAGTCTTTGGAAATTCAGTTAAATGGGAACAACATCAATAGAGATGGCGGGATTTATAGGTTTGCGACAAGATCATGGCAGATCTTCACAATAGTGTGGAAACGAAGTAAATGGTGCCAATATGTTATCGCAGCAAGCCACCGATTAATACAACACATTTGACAATGTTGAAATGTTATGTTTCTGTGACACCATCTGCCTTAACACCCAAAAGGATTAGTTATATTCCATCACTGCACCCGAAAATTCTGCACTTACACTTCAAATATTGGGAAGTGATTTGAAAAACTGAGAATCCATTAACTATAACATCATCTGCGCAGATTTCTTAAATATTTCTATGAACCAGAATTTCAAAATTACATGATTGATAAAGCTGAAATTTATTCATCACATCTGTTCACAGGTAATGTGCACTTACAAATTTATAGTCATAGCCTGCAAGTACTAAAACAACATCTTACCAGCTTTTTTCATATAATAAAAAATAAAACAGTTGAAATATCAAAAAATTAAGAATATAAATTCCTTTCTGATAGTTTTATGAAAAGTTTGTTTATTTTGATGTAAATATTCTTCATACTACAATGCCAACTAACCTGTTTCGCATGGGATATCTTTAAGGGAGGTGAATCTCTTTTTTATACATTATATATAACACTTGTTAACTAAGGATACTGAATTTATTGAGAAGGTGTTGAACAAATTTGGACAACAACCTAGGTGCCTTAGTTATTATTCAAACAATGAATTTAATAATAAAATTTTTGTTTCTTAATCTTTTTTGTGAATTTTCTTCCATAGTAGGGAGTGCACGTGCACCCTCTTGCACCCCCGCCCCTTTCTGGTGCCTATGCTGTTTCCATTAAATTACTTTATCAGAAATTATTTCATTTTTTCCAATACTGAAGTATGTACTTCAATAATCATAGAATTACCTTTGCCTTTTGTTCTCATGACCACCAGGCAGTGATGTTCTGCATCTTTTCCTCAGCACTTTTGTATCAGCTTGCAAATTTCCCTAGAAAAATTACAGATTTTGGTTCAAACTATTTCACCAAAAATATGAAAAATTTCTCTACAAAAGGAACCTCCAAGAATGGAATAATAATCTTATATGCCCTTAAGGAGATCACACCTTTTAAATCTAGTATTTGGTGTCTACTACTAAAACACTAAAGACAAATTAAACATGGTATAAAACACAACTAGGTTGTTGAACTACTCTGGTGAAACAATACAATCTTCTGGAGTGTCCAGCTGGGTTGTGTTGTAGAAACACAACGTTTTTACAGCTTGCACTGCTGTCTTAGTCAGATGTTACAAACTTGATGTGACTGCCTAAACTGGCTTAGCCTCATATCAAGATTCCTTTTATTTGTTTAGAAAAGGTGAGCGAAAACTTGGCTCCCTACAACTCATGATGAAATTTTATCAATGTAATTAATGGTCATTATGTGCAAATTGTATTAAATTAACACTACCTATGCAAACTAGTTCAGCATTGAGAGTGGATAGACCTGCAATAGCAATACTTCGCAAATTATAAAAAGACATCAAATGACAAAAGATAACTGAGGAGTAAGCAGGAAAGGAAAACTGAATTTTAACATACTCAGAAAGTTTTTAATCCACTGCTGTGCAACCAGTAAATCACAGCCTCTTACTGACCATTAGCAGTAAGTGTACACAACACCTATCAAGGTTGAGCCACACTTGGTCATCACCGCACTGTTAGACCGAGGTGTCTGCAACTCGTCGGTCACACGAACGGGTTCCCACTGAGTGTTTAGTCTCCATTAACATTTTCACATGGCTGTTTCAAGGAATCAATGTTACAAAAATCTGTAACAGTGAATCAAGGATCACTGCATCTGATGACAAATGAAACGAAATTTTACAGATGTTTTAGAATGACACAATCTACATTTCACGATATTTGTTGAAACGATCGAATTGAAAATGTCATTTTTATGTTATTACAAAAACTAGAACACAATAACACTGTGAATATGTTGAAGGAATAAACCAGTTGTGGATTCTAAGAAAAAGGGTATATAACATGGAGGAAGGAATATAGGGAGACGATGCAAGGCACCCTCACCATGCACTGGAGTGAAACCTGGTAGAGAGAAATAAGGTGGGGAGGCCGCCATGTTGCTTGGCCGTAGAAACACGGGGAAAAGGCACAAAAACCTCAAAGGAATCATAAGACAACCGTGGCACCGCAATTTGATGATGTTTTATTATGTAACTCGACGAGACAGATCAAAAATGAAGAATAAATTTTTTGATATCGTGCTTAGTTCTCGATATATACTGTCTCAAGAGAGAAGAGTTTCAGGTTGCAAATCAGAAGAAAAATTTCCCTAAGGTCAAATTTGATGATAGATTCTTATAAAACACGACAAGATAACTCGAAAGTGATGAATATATATTTTCGATATCTTGCTTATCTCTCGAGATATGCTGTCTCCAAATTGGGGTGGTTAGGTTAGGTTAAAACATCAATTGTTTTGTCTTCTTACCATACATCAAAAGTCAGAAGCTTAGACGGGAGTAGTTTACATCGCGATACTTATTGTGTCACTAACATAGTGCTCATGAAATTAGTAACAACTAATAATAAATAAATTGTTTGTACCCTTCTCGTACATGCCACATTTCAACCTACTCACATTTCCATTAATATTGCCACTACAAAATCAAACTATGTGGACAGATCTAAACACATGAAATGCATTGCGAACTTCATTTCAGGTAAACAACAACGTTTGCTTCGTCGAGTTTAGTAGTTCACACAGCAGACATTATTACAATTAATTTCATCGTACACTTTCAGTATAAAGTGAATATGGACTAAAGTATGCACATTCACTGTATAGCAATGTAAACTTGAACCGCTTAAATTAGACTTTTAATACATGTTTACAATAAGACTAGCCTTTTCGGTGCGAAGTAGTAACATATGCAGATTGCCCACACTACGCCAACAAACATTTGAGAACGATATCATCCTATTGAGAGCAATGAATAAATTTATAGCGATAGGCTCTAATCTTGCAGTTACCTATCAAGCACTCAGGCCCGCCTCTACCTGTTTCAGCGCCCTCATGCAATACCGATTATGCTGCCCCCTGTCTAACTACAGCCAGTGGTGTATTTAGGAATTTTCCGAAACGGGTCAAAAACCTGTGAGATTGCCGCCCCTTCCAACACTATTTGCCGCCCCCATTGTTGCCATTCCGAGTGTCGCCGGCCGCCCGAAGCAGCTGTTGAGCTAAAAAAAGGTCACCCGCTACATAATACGCCGCAAATTTCGTCGCGGTGACTGTCGATCGCTCGTTTTGCCACCCCCTCGATGAGCTGCCCGCGTGCGGTGCACGCCTTGCACGCCCGCTTACGGCGGCCCTGAAAACATTTCAAGAACAATAATTACAATGTGATTTAGTTACAAAACGTTATTCCAGATTGTTTCCTATCTTGTCTGTTTGTGCAACCGTATGCAACACAACTTGGCATTATAAAAAACTTTGAAATATTAGGAAATGAAATGTTCACAGCAGCATACACAGTGCAAACAGCCCAATGTTTTGGGGTTATTCCTATGGCCGCCGCGCATGCGCAGTAGGAGACGAGTTTTTATATGAGGTTTCACCGATTTGGCGTTATTTCGTCTCCGTATATTCCTTCCTCCATGGTATATACAGGGTGTTCAAGAATGAAAGGACAATCCTGCAACCACAGATAGGTCACATCATTTCCCACTATATGACAAAATTTTATATGGTAAAAAGTCTCACATATTCCAGATATTGATTTTTTTAATATTTTTTCCTAACATGTGACTTTGTTCAGTTTATTCCATGCCATTTATACAAATCAAGACTTTTTGAACCCCGGTTTTTTTAATTTACTCAAAGATATTTGAGTCATCTAAAGCAATGTTCTTTTTTCTTAAAACGTTAAAAAAACTTATAAACCAATCTTAAATGGTATAATTATTTTATACTTCTTTTAAAATGATGTTTTATGGTAGTTCATCTGCTAAGGAGACTATTGTGCAAACATGTAGCAAAAAAAGTGATGTTACATATGATTTTTTAAGGTTTTTTAATGTGTTAAGAAAAAATAAGATTGGGTTAGATGACTCAAACATCATTGAGTAAATTTTTTTAAAAAAGCAGGGTTAATTTGTAGAATTGGCATGGAGTAAAGTGAACAAAGTCACACGCTTAGAAAAAAAATTAAAAACATCAATATCTGGAAAATTTTGTCCTCGTAGTAGTACATGATGTGACCAATCACCGGTTGCATGATTATCCTTTAATTACTGGACACCCTGTATAGCTCAAAACAATTCAATTACAAAATTTATATTCCTTCTAAAATTAGACAGTAAATATTCAGATTTAGGGTGAAACAAATCAGGATTTGTTAAAGTTCATACATTTAACATAAAATTCATTAAGCTTAAAAAAAAAAAAAAAAAAAAAAAAAAAAACCAGACATAAATAATGCTGTTAATAGGAAGAATAAACCTGATGTTCCTTAACAATTGTTCAATTTTTTGCTTTAATTGAGTGAGGTATGGTCTCAGATACCGACGCTTTTTTGTAACCGGTTCCTTTTATATATATATATTGGTTACAGCGCTAAAACTCCTTTCCAGTTGGGGTGAAGATGGAAAAGCTATCGAAGACTTTCTTGCGACAGTTTCATAATGCAGGATAAACAACAGGTATATCTACGATGCCCCTTTTGAACTGCAACTTATATTCTTCGTTAGCGATTATTCCAGTCAGTTCTTGTTTTGCTATATCTGCAAAAGCTTCCATATAGATTCATAACTGAGTACGGTATTTCCATAGTCAAAACATCCTCAAATCTGATTTTGAAATTGTGTGAAGGGCATTTTGGCTAACTGTTGAACATGGCCTTAACGTCACCAACCTCGGCGTTTGTCAATGACAATTTGGAGAGCTGAAAAAATTGGTGTCTTCTAATGTTTTGCTTGGATGAAAAAACTGCTTGCCTTACACCCAATTTGGGTATCGGCACAGGTAGCCTACGACTATGCCTCACACTTATTAAATGATTTTCGTCTCTCGATATTCTTTCTGTTTTGATGTCTTTCAATTTATTTATTTTTATACTTGTAGAGTAGAGGTGGCACTCTAGAAACCAGATGGTAACCAAATGTTGAGATACTGATCTACTTTGCAGCTGCGAATCTATCGTCTCGATGAGTCAAGGGGTCAAAGAATTTGTCACGTTGTGTGCTGACCGAGGCACTTTGTGAGTCATGGTGGGTGTGAACAGCCATTTTTCGTAAGATTCATCTCTTCTGGGAACTTATGACCAGTATATATTTTGACTTAATGAAATTACGGCACTAGTTCACAATCAACGGCTCTTGTCAAGTTCAATCGATTTTGAGCATAAAACATCAATGTCTGGTGGTTACGATGAAGTTGTATTGATTTGAAAACAAAGAAAAGTTTACAAAATATATAACTTAACACATAAAAATGCATAGTTGAAATAAAGAAATTGTGTACGGTTGACCGTAAAAAATCTCACTGTAGCCAGAAATTTTTGCGTGTTGTGGTTCGTTCATTTGAGTTAGGCCAGGTCGTACCGTGGTTCGGATCCACATTATAGTACAAGAGCTAGCAACGTTTTCGAAAAATAATTTTGGGTCTACTGTTTTTTATATTTCTTTTCTTATTGAACTTGGGTAGGGAAGAAATCTAAAATTTTCCGAACGAGATGGGAACGTAGGAATCAATATTTCGATGAGGTGTTTCAAACGAACAATTTTGGATATACTTGCAACATGTACAACCGACATTGCTTTAGAAATGGTGCATCCGCAAAGACAATGTGACTGGCTATGCAAGCAACCTGACAGACGATTTGGTGCCCAATTATGCAAGTAACCTGACAAATGATTTGGTTCCCAATTTTACTGTGTCAACGAGTCTGTGGGCGAAGAAACGAAACTCATTCTGGGAATGGAATGCCAAAGTGTCGCAAGATAGAATATTTCGTATTTTAATTATTTGTTGTTCCCGAACTCGGACCCAGACACAAAAATACTGTACTGATTACAGTTTGTAATCTTGTTTATAATGACCTAACGCGATGTTCTTCATTGTTAAGTTATTACCTTTTTGGGTTCTTCATTTGCCATCACCTTTGCCTTACGAATCATTATCAAAAATATATAACAATATTTTCGTAATTTGTCAGTGATGTTTGACGAAATGATTTGCATTGAATTTAATAAAACACTGAGACTCACTGTATTTAAATGAGTATCGAACAATGATTTTATTTCGATTCTTTTAAACAAAAAATACTATTTGCCGAATATAAAAAAATTACTGGTATTTTCTGACATTTATTGTGTTGTTGAACAAAAATTTGGTGTTAAAAAAATAATGTTTATATCCACATTTCAATAGTTTTTTCATTAATTTTTTACCCTCAATATTTATCGTTAGAAATTGAAGTATTGAAGAGCTTAATTATATTTCTGTTGGAGAGGGCTTGATGAAAGAAAATGTTTAATTGTTCCTCTTCGAGAATTCATTCATTTACCCACCATTCGGAGTTAATATGTATTTTCGACCACATACAGAATTATGAAATAAATTTATGCTCTTTACAAAGTTTCGTCGATAAATAAGGTTTTTCGAGTGGTCGAAGAAGTGTGAATCGCCTAAACATCTGTTGGTAAGTTACACTTATTAAAATGTATCCAACCTATTTTATGTTTTATAAATTAATAAGCACAAGATAGGAACGGATGGAGGATTGCATCAAACCAGTTGAAAGACTAATGGCAGCAACAAAAAAAAAAAAAAAATACCAGTAGATTTGGGAGAGAATATACTAGCCTTTCCAACCAAATAGCTCCCTCACCTTCACGTGGTACACCCTTTTTGCAAAGACGAGGCTCTGGCGACTGAAAGATTCCTGGTATAAGGAGTCACCCACTGCTTTCCAACTGCCTCCGAAAGGAGGACGGAAGAGCGGGGAGTGGTCCAGGGCACCCTCTTGCCCTTAGGGAAGGAAACTTCCCCTAAAGGCGGATGAAACAGAAATGATTAACGGCATGGGGATGCAGAAGGCAACGGGAAACCACTGTATTAGAGACCCAAAGGATATCCCGAAGACATCTATTCAAGACATCGATGGCAACAACTTTGAGTACTCTTAGATTTTAATTTTCCGTTGTATTTGGGTTTTTTTCTTTTTTGGGGTAATTTGCTTTCATTTCATGGTTTTGTTTTATTGTAATTATACATCAGGGGCGTATAGCTAATGTGACATGACTTAAGCTATCATGAAGTATCTTAGCCTACTTAATTTTTTCCATTGTCTTATGATCCAGTTCTTGCTTCATACTGTTCTATAGATCACTCTTGCTCAACACTGTAGTATTCAACACCTTATTTGTAAGGCTAAAGCCATGGTCTGTTTTTCATAGGCTGATCTTTGACTGTGAAAATAATCTTTCCTCTGGCAATGCAGTTTATATGAATGGTAACTCAGCAGTTTAAATAATCCGAGTAATATATTGTCTGAGTGGGTTTACCTATGGATTTTTAAGAAATTATGTTATGATTTTGTTGTATAAGTAGAATGTATTGTGGTATGGATATTGGTTCTTAGACTTCCACGAACTTCTGTGTATGAATCAGAGTTTGGAGAGACGGATGCCGGGTAAACTACCATACGCACATGTTAGGCTAATGGAGAATGGATACAGCAGAACGTGCAGTGATACAGAAACACGAGAGCGTACGCTAATTATTGTCGTTATATTGCAGATGGAAAACAGTGCCTGATGCTGACGATTGTACGAGTTTATAAGCGTGTTTGCTGCTCCTGGTCCCTAAATGAAACGAAAAAAATCTTGAGCATGGAGAACTTTTTTATTATTATTATGGGGTAGTAAATAAGGAGCATATTGGAATTATAGTAAATTTTTGTTTGAGTGAATTTGGTAACAACATGCATTGTAATTGAAATCAGTAAAATCTTGCAGTAAAAGACAATTTGTAATAACTGAGAAATTGAATTAATATCTTGCTTTGTGATAGTAATTAAAAAATGTTTTGATTTGTGATTTTTTTTAAATTTGGAAACAAGGAAAGAATCTGTTTCTATTTTATTCTTATTCTTATTCTTATACGGTCTTTACAGTTTCTTCTTCGTGAGTAATAAGCAATTTGTTATGTATGAATGATTGTGATGTATGTTCTAAAACTTTAATTTTGTTTTAGAAATTTGGTTAAGTAGTATGTATTAGTTGATTCCAAACATTGACAAGATTTTTAAAGTCGATTCACAGGTTTATTAAACAGCATTTATGATGTGATTAAGGAGTATAAGTATGTTGATGATATTTTGGAGGCAACGATTTATTTTTGGTAATATTTATGATTTTAAAGAGGGTTTTTTTCTGTGAGTTTTGAGAGTTTGAGTGATTGTTGATTGTGATTTGAGTGTAATTTTTCTTAATGATGGAGTAATTTGTTAGTTTTGGGATTAAAGTAGATTTATTACTGGGATTTTAAGTAATTTTTCTTGTTAGAACATAGCTTTTGATTTTTTTCGGTTGTAATTTATTTTCTTCATTTAATTTTTAAGTAGTCAGCGACCGAGAATATTGGTGAATTTTAGAAAAAACAAGTAACTCTAATATGTTAAATGATTTATCGAGGTTACAAACTTTGATTTTAACTTTTTTTCTGATAATTTGGATCAAAACTGATTTTTTTTTCTTTCACACTGATTATTTGTATTTATTTTATTCATAATAACTGATTAAATTGTTTTCATAATTATGAATTTAAACAAACTTCAACAATTTTTCATTCATCTGCATTGGAAGCTGATTTTATTTTTCATTGTGAATTGTTACAGTGATTTATAAATTAATTTTTCAAGATTTGTTTTACAGAGATAAATTTATACCAACATTACACAAATTTTTAATTATGATTTTCTTTTGATACTTGATTTATTTTCTGAATTTTAAACTTGGATTTTATCTGATCAACGAAATCCGCTAGTTAGACTTGTTTATTGAAGGAAATGACACGCATAGCAAGCATAATTTTAATTTTTCAACGATTCTTTGATATTTTGATTCATACCTCTTCTTCAAACGATGATTATTTCTATAGAAAATTTTAAATTTTAATTAAATTTTGTTGCATCTGTATATATATATATATATATACACAGCTGGGCACAAAACAGTTAATCCGTTAATCGTTAATTAACGAAGTTAAAAAAATTGCGAAAATTTAACTTTTAAGTTAACCTAAAAAATCATTAACGGTCTTCTTAACTTCCGTTAAATTGGACTTCCGTTAACTTTAGTCCGTTACATAGGTTGTTGACGTCTTTTCGTTTGTTTGAACTGTGCGCTACGCCACCACTCGTATGCAGGGCTGCCAGATTGTATAATTGGATACAAAACTTGTATAATTTGGTTACCTCTTGTATCCTGTTTGTATAACAGATTGCCTTGTATAATTGGATACAAAAATGAGCACTTAAAAGTAAAGTACATTCCAGCACATTTTTGAAAGTGTTTGCCCTTTGTTTCATTGAGTTGGCAACCCTTCCTGCATATCTATTTCCTTTCTGTTATTCAAAATTTATCAATGTATACATTGTTTACTTTTTGTGGACTTTTTTTGCTCCCAGCACTTTCACTCGCGTATGTAATCGATGGATGACCCCTTTGTATAAGTGGGTTTCATTCTGTATAATTTCAAAGAGACAGCGGTATAATATAAGTTGGCTGTACTGGCAGCGCTGCTCGTATGTTCGGTGTAGTAGCCATGGAGGAAGGAAATCCTCCATGGTAGTAGCGGGCGCCGCCTGCTAAAATCTTGGTGGCGCCGCGCCGAGCATTTTCAGCAGGCGGCGGCGTGACTATTTTATATTGTGAATTCTGCAAACGTAAATAAACTAAAAAGCGTCATAACCTATCTTATTGACAAATCATCATTATTAACTGTAATGAGGTGTATTTATTATTACAAAATGTATGTCGTTATTATACGTTTAGTAAAAACATCGCGTTCAGTTGGTGTTGAAGCAACAGTGACGGATCAGCAGTGTGTGTCGGAAGAGGTTAATCGGACAAACTGTTCGGCCGTCAAATCGGGCATTACTCGGACGAAATTCTGTGCCAGTGGATGACCGGCCGCCTGATCGATAGTTAGTATCGCACTGGAGTCTGCAAACAGTGTTGCAGATCAGCAAAAAACTCAACTTTCAGTAACCAGTGCGAAAAAATTCAAAGAAATAATACATAAGTTACGAAAAAGGTAATGTGCCATTTTAATTCGAAACATTTGTGAGTTTGGCAGTTTCGGCCGTGTAATGTAAAAGGATGTCACTGACTAACTTCCGTTCTATTTGTTCACGTAAAAACATGCAGGCCATGATTTAGTGAAACCAGACCGGGTCGTCTAAAGGGTCCTTTAGGTCACAAGTAGAGCCGTGTTACAAAGGTAACCATAACAGGCATTGGTCGTAGATTTTAGGTTGGCCGCAAATTTCACTGGTCGCAGTTTTCACATATTCAGGTGTCTCAGTCCAACTTGTTTTCTATAATATTGTTGCTTTTCATTCTGTATTCATGTTTTTTTTTTTTTTTTTATTTAAACAGACAGGAATACCACTTCGTTGTTGTGGCGATAGCGTAACCACAATTTGTTAATTTTTGTAAATAAATCCACACTTGCATCATGGTACATAACACCTTGAGATAGAGAGCAGTTATACCTACCGTACTATAATACATCAGTACAACTTTTGACTAGTTAACTTTTAACGGATAACTTTAACTTGCGTTAAATTTATAAACATTTAACGCTTTAACGATTATCGAAGTTAACTTTTTAAGTAGCGGAATAATGATTAACGAAGTTAACGTTTGGATTAACTGTGCCCACCTGTGTATATATATATATACTGGAGTGCAAAATCATTTGGCAGTTAGGTCGGTTTTATTCCCGCGCTCCACGAATAGCGCGTTTTCGAAACGGTGGGGATATATAATGGGCAGTCTGTGAATTAGGGTTTAAATTGGGAGTTTTGTTATTTTATTCAGTGAATATTGTAAGTTGCTTGAAGCAAGCGGACAGTGCCTACGTGAGACTTTCTGCTGACTTTCAGTGCTTCTGTTGTGCGAAGTACACATCATGCATCTAGCACGTGATAGTATGCGTAAGAACCCAAGCGTGGCATGGGATCATCCTATTCTGTGATTGTGTATTCTGTCAGCAGCCATGTAAGAGATAAGACTTGTATCTTGTCTGTGTGCCTTCGGAACACAGCAAAGCTTTGCTTTGCACCTGCATTGTCTCATGTTAGTTACTGTTTGGTTAGATAAATTATTCAGTCTATGTAACTTAAACGAGTTGTTTGCCGTTGTTTTTGATAATGTTGTAACGCCACGTGATACTCTATTTGGTAATGAAGGGTTATATTCAAGACCGTATTTAATTATTCAGTCATGCTATGTTTCCGTTGTACTCGTATGAAGGAGCTAGTCATTTATTTAGCTGGATGGTAACATTGTAGCCATGCGTGGGTGCCATACCTTTCCAGCATAATGTTAGATAGATTTGCGGATAAATGTATGGTTAGGTTTATATGGTTAAAATACTTGTTTAAATTATCAGTTGTGTAGCTTCAGTCATTTACAGTCGTTAGGTTAGAACCCAAGTTATTTCAGATAATTGTGTGGAAGAGTTTGTGATATATCGGCAAGGAAAGAAATATAATAAATATCACAATTAAAGCAGTCACGGGACTCCTGTTTATCAATGGAGTCAACCTTGTTTCAAATATCCTTACCCTGTCAATTAACATCTAGGTGCCCACAAGTAATTATTCTTTTACAATTAGGACGATAATCTAAAACGTTAAGGTCACTTCTAAGAACCACTCCAAACCAATAGTTTCCCACGAAGTGGACAGAACTGCCAAATATATAACCCCCGTCTATTACAATGTAATCATCTCAAATTAAAATATTCCGGAGGTAAAATAGTCCCCCAATCGGATCTCTGGGTGGGGACTGCTCAGGGAGGAGTCATCAGAACGGATAGAAACATTCTACGAGTCGGAGAATGGAATGTCAGAAGTCTGAATAAGGCAGGTAGTTATTGTGAACAGTTTAGTGACAGGATTATTTTGATGAGGTTAGAAACTAATCCCGTCCCAACCACGCTAGTACAAGTGTATATGCCAACGTCACAGGAAGATGACGAAGAAACAGAGAAAATATACGCCAAAATTTAAGAATTTAATCCAATATGTGAAGGGGGAGAAAAATCTAACAATCATGGGTGTTTGGAATGCGATTGTGGGAAAAGGAAAACAGGGTAATACTGTAGGAAGTTTTGGTTTAGAAGAAAGAAATGAGCCAGGAAGCAGATTGTTAGAATTTTGTGAAAGATTTAAGCTAGTTGTGGCAAACACACTGTTTAAAAACCATGCAAGAAGGATATACATCTGGAAACGTCGTGAGGATACAGGCAAATATAAGCTAGATTATATCATGATCAAACAGAAATTCAGAAATCAAGTCCTAGACTGTAAAGCGTACCCGGGAGCAGACATAGACTCGGACCATAATTTGATAGTAATGAAGTGCAGGCTGAAATTCAAGCGAGAAAGAAAGCAGTATAAGCGGAACAGACTGGAAGTAAATAAACTGAAAAAATCTAGCACAAGAGAAAAATTTGCAGAAATGGTAGACTTAGGTCTAAGACGTAACTCTGAAAGGACAGGCAACTGAAGACGAATGGAATGCATTAAATACCGAAATAATGATAGCTGGTAAAGAAACATTAGGCTTTAGGGAACAAGTTGCCCGAAAACTTGTATCGCAGAAGAAATTTTGGAGCTGATGGATCAGAGGAGAAGTTACAAAACTGCTCAGGATGAAACAGGAAGAAAGCAAAACAGGCAATTTAGAAATTAAATAAACAGCAAATGTAACGAAGCCAAAGAAAAATGGCTAGAAGAAGAGTGTGAAGAAGTAGAAAAGGAAATGGTCATAGGTAAAGTAGATGTTGCAATTAGGAAGATCAAACAGAATTTTGGAGAAATGAAGAAAAGAGGTGTGAACATTAATGCTGCTGATGGGAAACCTCTTTTAAGCTCAGATGATAGAGCTAACCGATGGAAGGAACACATTGAAAAACTGTATTATGGGGACGACTTGCACAGTAGCATAATGTAAAAGGAAGGCGATGTCGGCATTTATGAGTTAGGAGATCCTGTTTCCAGGACAGACTTTTATAGAGCTCTGAATGACTTGAACGCAGACAAGGGAGTTGGAATTGATAAAATCCCTGCAGAATTTCTTAAATCGCTTGGAGAAGAAGGAATCGAAAGATTATTCAAGCTGATGTCTAAAAGTTATGAAACAGGAGAAATTCCAACTGATTTTAATAAAAATATCGTTTTCACACTTCCGAACAAAGCACAAGCCGACAAATGTGATAATTATCGCACCATTAGTCTAACATCACATGCTTCAAAATTACTGACCATAATAATATACAGAAGAATGGAAAGGGTAGTAGAAGAGATAGTAGGTGAAGATCATTTTGGGTTTAGGAAAAATCGCGGTACAAGGGAAGCAATTCTGTCTTTAAGATTAATACTTGAAGGGCGGATCAAGAAAAACAAAGATACTTTTATGGCATTTGTTGATTTAGAAAAAGCTTTTGATAATGCTAGGTGGGACAAGATGTTCAAATTATAAGGAAGTCAAGTGCAAAGTATCGAGATAGAAGAATACTTTATAAACTATAAAAAGGATCAAGTGGCTATAATAAAAGTAGAGAATCATGAGAGACAAGCATCATTCAAAAAGGGTGTGAGACAAGGTTGTAGTCTATCCCCGTTAATATTCAACTTGTATGTAGAAGAAGCAATAAAGAATGTAGAAGAAAAATTTCCATGTGGCATAAGTGTTCAGGGAGAAAAAAAATCTGTATGCTAAGATTTGCTAATGACATTGTCTTGTTAGCAGAAAGGCTGAGGATATTGAGGAGTTACTGAATGACATGAACAAAATACTGAAGGAAGATTTTGGACTGAATATAAATCAAAACAAGACAAAAGTGATGAAATGATAACAATCATAGTAGATTAAATATAAAAATAGGATCAAATGCAATAGGAGAAGTAAGTAAATCCTATTACTTGTGAAGCAAAATTACAATCGATGGCCGAAGCAGGAATGATGTTAAAAGCAGAATAGCACAATCAAAATAAACCTTCATGAAAAAGAGAAAACTTTTAGGTTCTAATATTGATCTAGAAATTAGAAACAACTTTTTAAAACTCTATGTGTGGAGCACAGCACTTTATGGTAGAGAAACATGGACTTTAGGAATACCAGAAAGAAAGAAAATTGAACCATTTGAAATGTGGTGCTACAGAAGAATGCTGAAAATTAAGTGGATAGAAAAAGTACGAAGTGAACGAGTTTTGGAAATGATGGGCGAGGAAAGAAGTTCGTGGAAGAAACTTAGAAAGAAGAGACAGGCTTGTAGGTCATATTTGGAGACATACCAGAGGGGTTAATTTGCTGGTGGAGGGAACAGTCAAAGGTCAGTACTATAGAGGAAGGCAGAGATTAGAATATATGAAGCAGAGAATTGCGGACGTGGGGTGTAAGGGATATATAGAGATGAAGAGGTGGACACAAGATAGGAGGGGATTGAGGACTGCATCAAAGCAGTCGAAAGACTAATGACAGCAAAAAAAAAAAAAAAAATACTAGTACGGTATTACCAAAGTGTTTGGAAGTTACTGACAAAACTAAGATTATAAATCGATGTTCAGCATGACCATGAAAGACAAAATAGTTAAAAAAAAAAAAAATTTAATTCCAAGCTCGTTTGATAAATTCACGCCCATACTTGTACAGCTCTAGGGTGGCGTTGGGGTCTGAATAATCTTTTTCAATTACTGATTTGTGCAGTACATTCAAACTGATACGTGATGGGTATTTAACGTACGATTTTGTATTTGAGAGTTACATATGGCTTAATGTATGTAGGCTGACTATCTATGTTTAATGGACTAAGACAGTTTATTACGGAGTTTTGCATTTTCAATGGGTCTTATGATCCTTATTTTTTTTAAGCATTTCAGTATTACATTAATCCCCTTCGGTAGGTCTATTAAGAGGATTGTAAAGTTAACAGAAATTTGTAATAGTTTAGGTCCGTCTGTAGTGCTCACGTGAAATCGTGAACCGTGCCCACTGAGACTATAGAAACATCCACAATTACTTGTATTCAATGAAATTGTAATGGAGCACACGCTCCGGTATTGTTTTCAATTCCTTCACGAAAAAAAAGCAACATTATGCTTTTTCATAAACGTATCGTTTGTTGGTGGCATTTCTTCCTCGATGGTTTGTGTGTGTGTTGTGGTACAGGTCATCGTGACTGTGGTTTTCCGCAGCCATCACAGCGAATCTCCAATTTCCGCCTCGTATACAACATATTTCACAAACAATGAATACATTTAACACGCACGATCAGAATTTACACATTTATCAGAGAGATGGCAACTCTTCACTAGGTAGTACGGCCTGCCAGTAGGCTTCAGCAGTGGCATGCGGTTGTTAAACCAAAGGTTTGCAAGGTTTGAAATAAATAGCTATGGATCTTGGTCTTGCAGATTTATCGTTTGTTATTAAAATCATTTACCACAATACAGATATATGATACAAGCAGTCTAGAAAAGTTTACACCGGAGCGTGTGCTCCATCGCAATTAAATTAAATAAATGAAGTGAATTTAGATTTATAAACGTACTGACAATAGCTGGATTGCATATATTTCAAAAATGTATTGTTTTTCTTGGTGCTTGTGTGAACGTCCTCCAACTTTTGGTATTGAGATGAAGCAACGTTGTCAAAACTAAGTAATATATAAAAATGAAGATAATGACAATTTATTGCTTGTTCATATGATCGAGGCTGTGGTAGTGAATATTGGGATAAGGCTCATTGCTGGTATCCTGGTGCACTTTGGTGAGAGGATTAGAAGTAAAATACAATTTGAGAAGAAAGTTGGACACATATTTGACACGCATGCAATGGCTGAAATCAGGCAAGAGAAATATAGCTCGCACAAGACAAATATAGCAACCAAATATAATTTCTCCGACTGTGAATAGATCCGAGAAACTTTGATTTGTGTGTAAATTACAAGACTGGCGGTTTGCTCGCGAATATAGAACAGAAAGGATTCGCTAAAGTGGAGCCAGATGTTAGAAACTAGGAGTTGAAGGAGAAATGACTGGCAAATTAAAACCTAGGACTGGTAAAAAGTGTCTGTATGAATGGGACAGCCAATCGAGTGATAGTTTAATAAACAATCTAAATTTTGTAAACTTTGTTCCCATGTACGATTAATTATGATGGCGTATGGTGAGTGATGTTGGTGCTTATCAATTCCCGTCGAAGGTCGTTGGGAGGCGACGATGAGTTGGCATGGGGAACACGAAGAGCGAGCATCGGGTGTTAAGACAAGGCTGGAAGCAAAGTTTTCGGACCAGATAAATTTGTAAGTGAAATAGAATATAATTATATTTTAGTTCAAGTATCACTCTTATACATGTGCATTCAGGGATGATACAACTTCATTCGCGTGAATTATTAATGTAGAAATCTCTCTCTCAAACCAAACCTGTCAACAGCTACGTCATCCACGTTCTCTAAGGCTCACTGAACGCAAATTATTTTTTGCGTGAAGGTACTAATAACTTCCTAAAGCAGTATAAATGGAGTGCAGGAATTTATGACAGTGAAGTTAGGGCTTAACGATTACCAGAAAGAAGATAAGTTGAAGGATTTTAAGTGTGGTACTGTAGAAGGATGGTGAAAATTAAGTAGACAAAAAAAGGTGGAATGAACCATGTTTGGAAATGATGTGAGATGAAAGAAGTTTGTGGAAAAGTCTCAAAGAAATAAGTAATATTTTAAGACATAACAGGATAGGTTACTTTGTTAGTGGGGGGAAAATCAGAGGAGGGAACTGTAGTTTGAGACTTAGAATACATGAATCAGAAGACTGAGTGCCTAGGTTGTGAGATGAAAAGAGCTACGGATAGGAAGAGTTGGAGGATTTAGTCAAACCAGTTAAAGAACTGGTCACAGAAAAAAAAAATCACTTAGTCCTCGTTATAGACTAAATTTACTAAAAGATATTCTAACTTAACTGAAAATTAATTTCAAACCATTGGCTCAGGGATTCGTAACACATTTAAACAAGTATGCGCTAGGCGTTTGGATCTCTACTTCACTTACCTTCACATATTAGCCTCCATTAACTCGGGAGTCTTACGACAAAGTTTAAATCGAAGCATAGTCGAAGCATCAGAGGTATGATGCCTTATGATAAGTGTGAATCATTTGTTTTCACCAAAAATCTAGAAGAGTTTACGCGGACTGAGGAGATTTGTTTTTTTAATTATTATTATTATTATTAATCAACAGCACTCACTTGTTCATCCTTTTCACCCGGTTGAGTTTTTTGATTTACGAGTAGTATCGTGTCGCAGTATATTTGTGTTTGTTGTTGACAGTAGCTTTAAAGTTCATAATTCATTCATACTGTTCTATGTTTGACATGTTTTAAAATTTAATTGTCGAATTTAAAAAATTGAATGGATTGCTGGCTTAAAGGTGTTACATCAGATCTTCGATCGAATGTTCAAAGATGGTTCGACTGGAAGATGCGGCATCGACCTTAAAAGACTATGAGATTCAAGAATGTGATGTAGCGACGTCAAGTTCCATGGTTTCATGCCGTAAAATATACAGTGACCACCAGAGGCAAAAGAAAAAGAAAATATTACCAATCTTACATCAATCTAGAATTTGTTGATTCTAATGGCTCACCTCTCTGTATGATATGTAGCAAGCTACTTCCTAATAGTTCCATGATACCTGCTAAGATTCACCAACATTTGGAAACTATACATCCAATAACAAAAACAAGAATGATTTTTTTTTTTTTAGAAGTAACAAAGAACAGTAACTGAGAAGTCAGAAAACGAACCAGTGAATGAAAAATCCACGGAGGCATCGTATTTGGTCATTTTTCGCTTTGCACAGGTGGGAGAAGTTGAAAGTTTGATAAAACCAAATGTGGCAGACATAACACATTGTATGTATGATCCGTGAAAATTCTGTAAAGTTTCTTTCTACAGTCCCGCTTTCGATCGATATAGTTTCGCGTCGAATTAACAATCTGGTCTGGCAGGATACATCAAACAAGACCTAGTTCCTCGCCTTCAAGACAACAAATTCGTCTTGGAAACGGATGGATAGATTGACCATCTTACCGGTAATTCCGTGGAAACAGACTTGCTTATATGAAATTTTTGGCACAAATAACAATAAAAAAAAAAAACCATCTCTACTGGAACAATTTTATCAATTTTTGTAGAGATGGGTCGAAGGCAATGACAGGTAAAAAAGCAGGAGCGATATCACAAATAAAAAGAAAAGCGCGAACTGTAGTTCCGGCCATTGTTTCCTGCATATACATGCACCCACAATAAGAAGATGCCGTCAGATCAGCAACTGGTTCTTGATGAAGCGGTAAAAGTAATCTATCACACCCTATTCAATAGCGATTGTTTTCAATATTATGTGAAGATTACGGGAGCAGACATAAAACATTACTGCTTCATACTAAGGTTGGATGGTTACCTCAGGGGAAACCTTTAATATATTCCAGCTAAGAGTTGAGTTACAAGCTGTGTTTCCTGATTTTTTTCGATTTTTTAAAAGAATTTTTTAGTTATGTAACTTGGTTATTCAGACCAGCTTTTTATTTAAATCAGATATGGTGTATTTGGAAACATTAATTAATTAAATCTACTTTTACATGGGAAACAGACAACAGTCTTCAAAGCTAATGTAGAAATAACCACCTACAAAAGATAATTTGTTATTGCTTATTTCAGGGCTCCGTATGATATTTAGTTGTTAAAAATGATTCTGTCGCCAAAAAGGATTGAGGAGCGCTGGCTGAGAGATTTATGGTAATCTTGGCATTATTTTAAGGTGGTACGACAAATGGCAACTCGAATTGCAGTATGTACCAGGTAATACGGGATATACGAATAAAACCGCCTCTAGCCTTTGAATAAAAAAAGCCGTTCATTTATTTGGAATATTGATTCCTTTAAGTACATTGGTGTAAAAGTACAAAGAACCATGAAATGTGATCAGTACATATACATGGTCGCTGGAAATGTTAATTTTAGTCTGCGATTCACAGATAGAATTTCGAAGGAATATAACGTATAGGAGTAAGGAAACAATAAATAAAACTCCTGTTTGTTCTCATTAGATATATTGTTATGGCGAATGGTACCTGTATCGATTAATACTGCTTGATTAATACTATAATACCGACAATTTTCCGAGAAGCGACAAACAATTTTTTTTTCGCCTCTTCAACGTCGAGGTCATTACAAGTGGGGGCTAGGAACGGGAAGAAATTCGTTCATGTCCTCTTTAATGAACCATCCCGACATTTACCAGGTATGATTTGGGGAAAACCATGGAAATCCCAGATCGATATGGCCGGACGGACATTCGAACCCACGACCTCTTGAATGAGAGGCCGCTCACCCACCACGCCTGGTGCGCGAGTTGTCACTGATTCTCACAGAATTAATACAAGGATTGTGCTGGGATTCTCTGGCAGGCAGACAAAGAAGTTTCCGCATAAATTTATTGAGTAAAACGCAATCAACTTCTCTCATTTACAAATGTAGTGAAATAATGAAAAACAAATTCTTTCTTTCCTCGTGCCGTTGGTGATTGGAACGCGCAGTTTGTAGATTACGTTTGGTGCTGCCTCCCCCCCCCCCCCCCCATTTTCTATGAACTGCTGAGTAGGTGCAAATGTTGGACTTGTCTTTAAGTTTATGATCTGCTGACAATATTAAAGCCACGAATATTTTTTTTTTCCTTTTAACTGCTCGTCGACATTGAAGTCATTGGAATAGAAATGAACGAGTCGTCACAGAAAACTTATATCAATATGGCCGGAACGGACGGGGGAAATCGAATGCGGGCCTTCCAGAAAGCTTCTTTTTTTTGGCTTTACACTCGTCGACGTCGTGGTCATTAGAGGCGGGAAAGGACTGGGGACAAGGAAGATGAAGGAATTTGATCATGGCCTTGTGGCTTTACGCCTCGTCGACGTCGAGGTCATTAGGGAGAGTCCGTAAACTACGTAGCACCATTTTGGCCCACTCGGAACCTCCCCTCCCCCACGTAGCCTAACGTGGCTTTTGCTTCTACCCCCCTCCCCCGCGTGGCAAGTAGCTTTTTTCCCTATTGATTCCAGAAGACATTTTTAATGTTTTCTATTGTGAGATTATCGTATATTACATACGGAGAAAATCAAATGATGGAAATAAATATTCACATCATGTTGTGTTTTCTGTACCGTATTTTAACTATGACAAATAATGTGAATGAAAAGCTATACGTTTGGCTCCGAAACACCTCACCCCCCTCCCCCCCCAAATAGATCGAGCCACGTAGTTTATAGACGCCCCCTTAGAGGCAAGGAACAGGAAGAAAGGCCATATCCTTTTGAAAGGAACCATACCGGCATTCGCCTGAAGTGATTTGAGGAAACTATGGAAAACCCAAATCTAGAAAGCAAGACGGGGATTCGAACCCGGGTGCCCCCGAAAGCGAGGCCATAGCGTTACCGCTCACCCACCACCCTCGATGGAAGATTTAAGATTTGATGCATATACCTCCTGTAACGGAGATGAATGAGTCATTAGCTAGACTCATGAGGGATACTCATCTATGTGGCTTCTGCGTTGGAGCTATCGATAAAGATAAATCCACTGCGTTTAAACAACCTACAACGGAAGAGCAGTTATTCGTTAATGTTCGAGACTCGCCAAACTTGATAAAAAGACAAGCCCGTAAAACTTTATGCATCTGTGTTAAGAGTTATACGACACACGCCTAATAATCCCTTACCGAACAAAACATAATTTTAAATAATTATTAAATTTATATCACGCCATAAATTACTACTGTATGTGAGAACTTTTCAGGGCCACAATTAACAACATTCTTTCAACACAGAAGGCATATCACCAGCAAAAGAACTGCTACAAGACTTGAGCAATCAACACCGGTGCCATGATTTCTGCCTGCAGAAGACACAAAGAAGCTATGGAATGCGTAGACCAAATATAAACAGAATGCGACTTGCTAGAAAAAATAGGTTCGATTCCTTTTAAATAGACTTTAGTTTGGCGTAGAACCTAATGTTAATGTCTCATCAGTCGGAAAAAAAAAATCGCAACACGAAGAAAAACATTTTTTTTTTCAAACTTAACGAATCATTTGTCGATGAAATCTACATAGAAAACTTATGCCGTTTAGTTCCGAAATTAAAGAACTGATTGACTTCACAAAGTAAAAATTGTGAAATCGAAAAGTAATGTAATAATTGCCACTGGGGCATAGAAATTAAATACTGTTATTTTTATCATTATTGAACAGTCAAAGTGTATCTTTAAAGATGGATTTTCTCTAGGATGACAAGCAGGGCCGGCGTTAGGGAGGGGTAAGCGGGTCAAAAGTACCCGGGCCCACCGGCTGATGGGGGGCCCCGAATACCGATTGTAGGGGCCCTCAGGCCATGAAGACAAGCATCCACCCATTGTCGTCCGACCAGTTTGTAGAGCTAAAAAAATAAAATAAAAAAGGTCGCCCATTTTACCCCGGGCCCGAAATTCCTAGCGCCGGCCCTGATGACAAGGATGCCGAAAAGCTAGTCAGCGCCAGGCTAAAAACTGAGAGCACTTAAAACCACAAAATTTTCTTCTTCTTTGCCGAATACTGCGCGGTATTTTCCATTCAATCTCACAAATACAACTTATTCAACATTATGTATTTAGTTTTCAGTTACTGCATCATGAATTTTGTTTAAATATTTGTAGAAACCATATACAGATCTGGTGAATTCATTTAATTAATGTCCACACTGAGAAAAAAAACTCTTAACATTTAGATACAATGTTAGACTGTAATACCTAAAAAAAATCCACTTCTGCAATTGACATGCACGCAATAGCGACGAAAATATAAAGTTTAGTTCAAAATTTATTCACATATAACACTCACCATGGAATTGCTTTCTACATTTACCGCAACAGACGAATCCATTGTGTACTGCACGAAGCCAACATCTAGAATGACACCACCCTCCACCCAAGCAGGAAACAGGGGCATCAGGGGCCATAAAACACCAACAAAGCACTGTGAAACAACTGCGTCGTCTATATTACTTTCAGCCGTTTAAAAGCTACACTAAAACATTTTTAAATTACTATTAACTGCAAAGGAGCTGATGCTCAAACAGAAATTTCCCTACTCATTTATACATTAAATTATTTTAGTTTGATATGAACTGTTAGATAGTTCCCTGACAGTCTTACCTGCAAATATCGACTCTTCCACTCCTTTATACTTTAAATCAAATGCTAGTTCATGACTATGATCATCTCCTCATTTCAAAATACTATTTATAATTCTTTCCCCAATTTCCATCCAGTTCTCAAGCATCCACTGTCTTTCAGTTTCTACCAAACCAGATACTTCATCATATCAGTTACTGACTATGTTCTACCCGGCCTCTTCCCATGTCCCATACTATCCCACCATGCTCAAGCAAGAGTATGATCAAGGTTTTGCATTCCATTTCCCTCACCTTTCGATTCCTGTTCGTCCTTCCACAACACAGGTGTTGCTGAAAACAGAATTTCTCGTTTTAGAACCTCTATTTCATGAAATCTTCCGGCTTTCATAACTCTGATCTAATAATCGTTGAAATTCATCTGCGGGCGCATAACTGCATAATATAAATAGGTTTCAAGTGTTCTAAAATCCGTCGGTTTAAAATGTATAAAAGCATAAATTTTTTCAATAGAATTGATGTTTATTTTATATTCCTGCAATCATATTTCTTGATGGTAAAACAAGACTTAGTTATAGGTTTTAAATGTTCAGACAGCAGTTACAAGGTCCATTCTGTTTCAGAAAGTGAAGTGAATAATCGCTGTACGGTGAAGACTTACAACGTGTTGTCATAACTTTTTGTCATTAAATTGACAAGCGGCTTGGCCGTATTTTTACAAGAACTGTTTTTGTAGGCTGCGTGTTTATAGACTGAATGAAACCAGTGAGTAATATTAGCTCAGTCACCTTGTTGCTTAGAACATCCAAAATTTAAAAATGTGTTGTTAATACTGTCAGACACAAGAAGAAATTACATACGTGTCTGTTATTTCAGCGTTTCGAGGGTGGTGCGTGAGTGGTAACGCTCTGGCCTCTCATTCGAGAGGACGCTGGTTCGAATCCCCGTCCGGCCACCAAGATTACGGTTTCCCATGGTTTCCCCCAAATCAGTCAAGCTGGATGCCGGGTTGGTTCCTTCAAACTACCATGGCCAAATTCCTTCCTGTTCCTTGCCCCCAGTACCTTCCCTCCTCTTATGACCTCGACATCGACGAGGCGTAAGTCCATCAGCAGAAAAAAAAAAGAGAAAAGAAAAGATATTTCAGCGAGTATGATAAGTTATGTGTAGGGAAATTGCTTCCTACACCAAAACTCCATTGCAATTAATAGTAGTAACAATAACAATAACTACTTCATGGTAAATTAAATAGTACTTTGAATATTACGAAAGGCGTGAAACTTCCTCTGAAATACAGCTATGTCAGAAAACAATAAAGAAATGAAAGCCGTGGTAAAAAAAAAAAAGTTTCCAATATAAGTAATTTTTGAAGGAAGGATCAGTATTTCAAGCGTCAAAACGTGGTTAATTTGACAGAAGATGGCTAGATTTATACTTAATATCCGAGAACATATCTTTTAGATTAATGGAGCATTTATAAAGTATTTTGAAATAACTACTTCGCGTTTAAAAAGCATTGATGCAACTTCAAGAGGTAGAAGAACTTGGCAACAAAAACGTACAATACTATACTTTCGGGCCCGGGGTAAAATGGGTGACCTTTTTTTTTGGCTCTACAAAATGGCCAGGCGACAATGGGCGTAATCTGGCTTCATGGCCTGAGGGCCCCTATAGTCGGTGATCGGGCCCCCCATCAGCCCGCGGGGCCCGGATACTTTTGACCCGCTTACCCACCCCCCCCCCCCCCCCTAACGCCGGCCCTGCTACTCGAACAAAATTAGTATCAAACTTTAATCTTGAGCGTAACTCATGATGCGAGGATGCAAACGGCTGTACAAAGCATTAAGATTTAGACTGATAAACAGATAGACAATGTTCGCTTTGATCCCATGCGAGAACAGTCTCCGGGATGTGAAACAGTACATACACTTATTAATAATATCAATTATATTACCAGCAATTGATAACAATTTAGCTACTTAACTACGCATTAGTATAATCAATATCCACTGTAATTTACAAATACAATTCCATGTTAGTTACTATATATGTGGAACAGTGTATACCCTTGTTACCAGAATCTAATAAACAGTTTATTTCTTACAGATCAATTACCATAATAAGTTTCCATTGTAATATGCAGCCACATATTTATATATATATATATAATCTGTTGATGTAACTGAAAGATGCCTCAACTAATGAATGAAGACGTAATAAAAGAGGAAAGGATTTCCAAAGTCACCACCAGGCGAAAATGAACATTTGTTTGCTAGAGGTTAGCGTCCAGAAAGGACAGATTTATCCTACGACAAGACAAAAGGCATTCCACAGTGAAGGTCAAGTTTAGATGATTGTGTTATTATGTAGATGAAGTCTGCCAGAAATTGAGATTGACCCATCACCGTCAGTATTTCCAGTAATATGATAAAAGTCGAAGATCAATATTTTGTATTAATTGCTGCAGCACGTGATCAACCTAGTCTATTCAATTAAGGTACACGCGAGCAAGAACATTTAGCTGTTTTAATGTTGGTCGCTTGATGTTAGAAAAGCCAATGAACGTACTATTGTTTGATTTGAACATAGGCCGCTTGCTCAACCAAAAGCCGAGACCAGCGAACGGAATGGCAATCGCGCAACCTGGCTGACAATTCTGAGAAGGTTCGCCGTGACAATGGGAGGAACCAGGGTTTACGAACGAAAGTGAATTCAGTTTCAGTGGAACCGACACACGGTTGTAGATGTAGGAGAGGTAGACGACACGCCAACAAAAACAGGGCATAAATTTAGTAAAACCTTAAATCACAAAGCAAGATACCATCACGAGAGAATCTATTACTGATGAAGAAAGATTAATTGAAAACCCTTAGCAACTTTCAGAGAATATGCTGATCTCAAATTCAGCGCCACGGTATCTGCACAGTAATTATTATCATAACACATCTTACCAGAAATATGTAAGGCCATTTGCAAGGTTTTAAGAAACAGTATACAGGTAAGAAATAAACCATTTTTTATTAGAACCATTCAATGAAACAATTAAATTTGACATTTTTCTGGCTTTATGCTTCTTCGACGTTTAGGACAATAGAAGCGGAAACGACGGGGGGCAAGGAATGAGAAGGAATTCGGCCATGGCCTTTTGAAGAAACTATCTCGGCATTCGGCTGTGCTGATTTGGCGAAACCATGGAAACCCAAATCTAGATGGTTCGAAGTGGATTCGATCCGGCGTCCTCCCGAATGCGAGGCCAGTGCGTTTAGCGCTCATCACCCACCCTCGGCTTAAATATGACAAGAACAACTTAGCGTCACAGTTATTTTTAAATTCCACACGAAGTGTTTTAATTTTATTTATCACCATATGAGTCTGAATAATTTTCTCACTTATTAAGAAATCTTTCAAAGCTGTCCCGTCACATTCAAATATAGAATATGGTTGTTGGAATATGGTTCACCGGAAAATTTTTGTGTTCTTTAATAGATGTTTGGGGTGGTGGTGCTAACTCCAATGAAACTGTAATGTATAGTTAGGTAAGTTACGATTAGGAATGTGCACAAAGTAAAAAGAAGAATTATATTCGGATTGTAATATTACCATCGTAACTTGGGAGTCAGGATTTCTGGCCTTGCTTGCTTTGCTTTTTGGAGATGAGACACAGTGTTTATAGGAGAAATAGGTTTGGTAATACCACTGGAAATTTCTTCAACGGACAACAAATTTTGAGCAGCTTCAATCAGTTGTTCTTGTTTCTTCTGAAGTTCAGTCATACACCTTTTTTATATAGCTTTTCGCCTCGTCGATTTTGATGTAATTAGAGGCGTCTGACCTCGCATTCGGGAGGACGGCGGTTCGAATCCCCGTCCGGGCATCCAGATTTGGGTTTTCCATGGTTTCCCCAAATCACTCCAGGTGAATGCCGGGATGTTTCCTTCAAAAGGCCATGGTCGAATTCCTTCCCATTCCTGGCCCCCCCATCCTTTCCCGTCTCTAAATACCTTGCTGTTAAGAGACGTTAAGCAGTTAAAAAAAATTAGAGGCGGCAAGGAACGGGAAGGAATTCGGCCATGGCCTTTTTTCAAGCAACCATCCCGGCATTTTTAAGGAATGCATGTAAAATTTAAATCTGAATAGCCGGACGGTGATTCGAACCCATGTCCTCGACGCAGGAGCGTTACCGCTCACCCACCAAATTCGGTATATGTCATTTACATCTTTTCCGTATTTCTTCTCTTTTAGATGGCTAAAACTGAAAATAAATGGTTAAATTTAACCTAAAAGACACGGAAATCTCTGTAAGCTTCGAAAAATTCTGTTAACACACACTGTTCAGTTACAACTAGCTCCATTTTGACGTTTACACACAGGTTTTTATTACGAACCGGTCTCAGAGCAACTGTGGTGAAATCTGCCTGACGAAATCATGTCATGTTAAATACAACCTGATCTTGTCAGCTACTACCACACGACGGCCATAAAAGATATTGCTGCTGATCAGACCATATCAAGCATCAGATCGTGTTGTGTGCATGGGCTTAACATTGCACGCTGTAAACCCACTCGAGTTCCACCGGGCATATCAACTTGACAAAGCACCATTGATTGTCAATACAATGTTGTAGTTTATGAGGTATACGCTTCCTATCTTTTAAATACTTGAGTTGATAGATGATACGGATTCAGTTCAAAATGATAAATGAAATATCATATTACACCCAAGATCTCATATATTTTATATTTTTAAGTTTTGTTTATACTGAGTAAATTTCGTGTAGACATTTAACATCATAATTACTGCGTTATGTTGTCATGTGTTTTAATGTAATAATTTTGATCAATCAATGACAGCAATTCTATTGTGTAAATGATTAACAGTAAAATGTTATTTTTGTAATGTCATGTTTTTAGATGAGTCCCGCTGCATGAATATAGGCGTGTTAATTATATCTGTTTGTAGTAGCTGCAGAATTTAAGATTTATTTGAAACTTACTGAGCCTCTGACAGTGGAACATCAATTTACATACAAAATCTTTACCCTTAAAAACTTAAAGTCATTTAGCGATCATATAATTAATGCTGATGTCATTGCAACTGCCATCTCTTTTCTATGAATTAGGTCGAACCACACATAACATTTCTTGACGGTATAGTAAAAAAAAAAAAAAAAAAAAAAAATTGGATAAGAGATTGGTGTAATGTAAACGTTAAGAATGATAGGACGTTTGACAGGATCGGTACAGTTGGAGCATTAAAAACTGAACTCATTCTGCTATCCAATGAAAGATGAGACAGTGCGAAAAAAACCGTAATGAATGGACAACTAATAATAATAATAATTATTATTATTATTATTTTAATTTATGGGAGTAGGAGAAAACTGTGGTCAAGAAGAATGTATGGTTTGCGTCGGCTTCAAGAAAACGCACGAGTCGTGTGAAATTGAATCAGTGTAAGGATTATAAATAGAAGGCAGTTAAGAAGCGAGGTGGGATATAAAACCATTAAGGGCGTACCAAAAAAATGTTTAAAGCAGTGTCAGGCAAGATGAAAATTTTACTGGACCTCAGACTGATATGTGAGATATCTAATAGAATATAATGCAGCTAGTTATTTTTGGAAGCAACATGATGACTGGCAGGAGAAGGCTGTAGCCAACGGGAAGCTTTTAGTGCTCGAAACTGCTTATATTTGTTTTAAATTGTTCCATGATCGGATCAAATCAGACAAAAGCCAAACTCTGCTGACGATCATGTTGGTTAGCCTGGTGCAGCTGTCACCCCGCCTTGCCATCTTGACCTTGACTGCTTCCGGGCAGTTGTATTGTGGGGGAAATGCCGCAACCATCTGCCTTATTCGGTGCAGTATGCCAGATAAGGCAAAGCGTCTAATGTGATAGACATTTATCCCCCTAATTAGCGACTCTGAGATTCTCAGTTGCTTCAAACTCATTTTGCTAGTCGATTAGATTATGCTTTCTATAATGTAAATTTTTATGAACATTTTTTTTGCTACTGCTTATAGCTTTACGCCTTGTCAACGTCAAGGTCATTAGAGGCAGTAAGGGGCCGTCCATAAACCACGTAACTCCAATTTGGCCTCCTGTGAAACCCCTCCTCTCCCCACGTAGCCCTACGTGGCTTTTGCCTCTATCCTCCCCCCTCCCCCCCATGTAGCACGTAGATTTTTTCTCTTTTGATTCCAGAAGACATTTTGTACTGTTTTCTCCTGTCAGACTATGGTAAATTACATATGGAGATAATTAAGTAAGGGAAATGAATATTTACTTGCTGTTGTGTGCTCTGTTCCTCATTTTAATTGAGAAAAATGTTATGAAAGGAAAGCTATGTGGCCTGGCTCCCCTCCCCTCACGTAGCCCATAGTAGCCTTCAGTCAACCCCCCCCCCCGTTCCGAGCCACGTAGTTTGTGCACGCTCCCTAAGGATTGGGGGTAAGAATTTGGCCATGGCCTTTTAAGGAATTTTCCCGGTACTTGCCTGGAGCGGTTTTGGGAAACCATGGAAAATCCAAATCTGTTAAACCAGACGAGGATTCGAACCCATGTCCTCCGAACGCGAGGGAAGAGCGTAACCACCCACCCACCACGCTCGTTTTATGAAAATTTTCCGTAGTTTAACATACTGCAAAAGATTAATTGATCAATGGATATATTCACTGATTGTAAACCATGTTAATTTTACTTGTTAAAGAATCTAATTATGAATCCACTCAGTGATTCTGTAAGAATGTCATATGGGTTTGATATTAGTATTAAATTCTGATATATTAAGAAGTCTTTGACAGTTTTTTGCCTTGTAACGTATGGTTAACAAGATTTCTCACTGTATCCCCAACCAGCTTGATATTACAGAATGTCACCCAACTTTGAAGCATTTTAATCCCGTTAAAATAGAATATTCACAATTAACAAATAGCTATATAGTTACTGTTTATGAGGATATTATTAGGATTGCTAGAAAATGTGAACCCTTGGTTCTGTATTTTGATTGAGAAACTTGCGACAGCCGAACAGTTATATCTCTGTTACGATAGGTAATCAGTTCCTTTGATCGCTTTTTTGCTTAGAGATTTACGCCCAGTTAACGACGACGGTGACATCAAGATCATAAGAGGCGAGAGAGGCTTGGTTACAAGGAGCGGTAAGGAATTCGGCACTAGCCTTTTGAAGGATCTATAACGGCATTCGCCTGGAGTGATTTCGGGTAGCCATGAGGAACGGAAGTCTGGCTGACGGGACGGGGATTCGAGACCTGAGCGTTACCGGTTTTATTGGAACTCTACCAAAGGTCGTAATCCTGAGCTAGTACTTTGAAAGCAGGAAAATCGTTGTAAATAAACACCGTTATGAGACAGCGAGTAAAAATTCATGTAAAGGCGTACAGTTTTACTACATGTTACCGAATGTACAAAAAGAAGGCAAAATTACCAGAAATTAATACGAGCATAGTGAGAAGATTACGGTAGATACATATTGTAAATTGAGTTTGAAGTTGTGGAGGAAGCATAGCAAAAACGTTAAATTTTTAGAATAAAAACACGTCCTTGAAGATTCCTGCTATCGATTTCAGTTTGCGATAGTAAATAACCAAATAATGTCGAAAAGGAACACTTACCACTTTTCACTTTGATCCGTTATAGACAATGCTAGATAAAAGTTCATGTTTACAAGCTAACGTTTCAACATACATTTCTTTCCTTAATTTTTATTAGTTATCCGATAGACTACGTTAATATCAGCTAAGACTGTTTGTTGACTATGTAGTTTGGATATAAAGAGTTCCGACGATTGTTGAGAAATTTGAAAGAACCTTGAAGTTATTTCTACATGGTGAGCAAACTGGCAACTTAAAAAAAAATATTTGCACTGTATTGCGTGTAACGAACATAAAGAATTCACTTGTTCATGAATGCAAAGTATTGTAATCTGAAGTTACACGGGAAGAATGTCAGCAATTAGTTTAGAAGGTGAGAAGAAGACATAATAAAAGGTGTTACATTTCCGACGAGGTGTGCTGATTTGGTATTTAGATAGCGGATGCGAAATCCGTAAATTCTTTTGGTGGGACTGATGGCCATTTTAATATTACGCCGATGTAGTGAACATTATTTGCACGTAACGTAGAGGGCGTATAAGATTGGTATTGTGCTCTGGTCTCGATCAGAGGTTACCTGAAAAATTTTCAGCATCCAATTGGCGACTACCTAGAAGATATAAAATGAAGGAGGAGGTAAGTGAATCGTGACTCAAGATTATTTTCCAGAGTCATAGGTTAACTTCCAAAACCTCCCCGCAAGTAGGATATGAGAAGAACGTCGAGCGTCCATATACCACATAGTTCCATTGTAGCCTCCTGTGAAACCCCCCTTCCCCCTACGTAGCCCAACGTGGCTTTTGTCTCAACCGCCCCCCTCACCCCCCCACGTAGCCCAGCGTAGCTTTCCAGCCAATCCCTCCCTCCCTAGACCGAGCCACGTAGTTTATTTACGCACCCTTAGCAAACTGGTTTCACCTAAAATTATTCACGACCCGTCAACTCATTTAAAAGGTCCCAACATAACAGAGAATGGTCAGTGTTGTCATTTGTTTGAGAATCCTGTAAAATTAGCTTTAGATTAGATATTGTGGTACTGAGATGCAACCACATTGAATCAAATAATTGTTAAAAATTGAATTACTCGTCGAATGAGCATGCGATCAAGCATATGGTCAGGGTTTGTCACTGATCTGGTACTGGAAACCAGGTATGCGGTTACAGAATGGAGAGAGGATTATAGTCGTGTGAACCCTCTGTATGGAGCTGAATAAAAGCAACAAAAATATAAATCGAGCAAGACATTTGTAAATATACCAATCAATTATGATTTCGAATAGTTCAGGGAAACTTCGATTATTATTATTATTATTATTACTCCGCGATTCACTAAAAGTGTGTGGCGGAGGGTGCATAGCACCTATCGAGAAGGGTTATGGTTTGGAAGGGTTATAAGGGATATGGCAGGAGGCGCCCATGGGCTATTGTGAGGTACCATCCCCGCATTCGCGTGGAGTGATCTGGGAAAACCATGGAAAACCCAGATCAGGATGGCTGGAGTGCTTTATCGAAAGCTACTCCTGTCGGATTTTAAGTTTACTCGCCCGGTAAATCCTTTCTATTCCATTCCCTAATCGCTCGTGGGAAATGACCAACGAGTGCTATAAATTACCAGATAGACAGAGAGAATTTCGTTTTGCTCGGAGACACGGAACAGAGAGGAATTGCTAAAGTAGGAGTCATTTCTTACACACCAGGAGTGGAAGGAGAAATGGCAGGCTACTTGAAACCTTTGACTGTACACACTGCCTATATGAACGGCACAGTTAATAGAGTGATAGTGTATTAAAAAATAATCTAAGTTATTATTAACTTTGTTCCCATATACAGCAATCACGATGGACAGAGTCCGTTGGTGGACTCTCATTGGAGCTTTTCTATTTCCACCGAAGGGCCATCACAGTTTATCGTTAGGAAGATGTTTTTGGTGCTTTAGGGCGCGTCGACATCTAGGTCATAAGCTCCCTGTTAGGAAAATAGCTGAGGTGATATACGAGGCAGATCGGAGAACTCGGCTAGCGACCTACCTCGAGAGTTGCTAAGATACGACTGGAAGCAACATTTCGAGACCAAACAATTTTGGGATGATATTAAAGGATTAATGCATTATGTGAAGAGGGAGGGAAATTTTAATGCGGTAGTGGGAGAAGGAGAATAGAGGAATACTGTAGGATGTTTTGATCTAGGATAAAGAAATGGGCAAAGAAACTGATTGTTAGAATTTTGTGAAAATTATATGCTCATCTTGGCGAACACGCTATTTAAGAATCATGAACGAAATATTCAGGAATCAAGTTCTAGTCTATAAAGCATATCCAGGAACTGACACAGACTCTGACCAAAATCGGATATTTATGAAGAGCAGGATGAAATTCAAGAAAATAAAGAAGAAACACATGCAAAACAGACTGGATGTGAACAAATTGAAACAAACACGAGAGAAAAATTTGCAGAGATTGTAGACGTGGCTCTAAGAAGTAACTCTGAAAGGAGTTCCACTGAGGATGAAAGGAATGCACTGAAGAGAAAAAAATCAAAGCTGGTAAAGGAACAATAGGTTTTTGCAAATGAGCCGCCTGAAAACCTTGAATCACAGAAGAAACTTTGGAATTGATGGATCAGATAAAAAGGCAAAAAAATGCTGAGTATGAAGCGGATCAAGAAAAGCAAAGGCATTTTTATGCCATTTGTTTATTTAGAAAAAGTGTTTGATAATGTTATGTGGGACAAGATGTTCAAAATTAGTTTATAATCAATATAAGAATCAAATGGCTATACTAAAAGCTGAGAATCATGAGAGATATGCAGCAGTTAAAAGGTGGTGAGACGAGGTTGCAGTCTATCCCCATTAATATTCAACTTGTATGCAGAGGAAGCAATAAAAAAAGAGAAGATTTTAAATTTGGCCTAAGTGTTCAAAGAGAAAAAATAAATATGCTAAAATTTTATAATGATATTGTCCTGTTAGCAAAACAGTCTGAAGATGTTTAGAATTTACTAAATTGCATTAACAAAATTCTGAACGAAATTTTTGGACTAACCGTAAACCATAGCGAGAAAAAAATGGTGAAATGATAACACTAATAGTAGAGTAAGTATAATAGAATCGGATGCAATAGGAAAAGCAAGTGAATTCTTTTACTTATGAAGTAATATTACAACTGATGGAAGAAGCATGAATGATGTTAAAAGGAAAAGAGTTTTGTTGCAAAAGAGACATTTTTTAGTTTCAAATATCGATCTAGGAATCAGAAAGAATTTTTTAGAGCACAGCAGATTATTGTGGTAAAACATGTACTTAAGGAATACCAGAAACAAGGAAAATTGAAGCATCTGAAATGTGGTGCTGTAGAAGGGTACTGAAAATTAAGTGAACAGGTAAATTACGAAGTGAACGTGTTTTGGAAATGATGAGCGAGGAAGGAAGAGTCAGGATGGTAAGTCACATTTTAAGATATTCAGGATTGGTTAATTTGTTATTTGAAGGAACAGTCGAAGGCAAGACCTGCAGAGGTAGACAAAGATTGGAATCCCAGGATACCAAGAAGAACTACAATTAATGCGCAGGCGATTAGAAATGAATTTGCCGAGGTTTTTAGTTCCCCAGATGGTATAGTACAGTTGCAACAAGACCAATAGTAAAAACCGAACTTAATTGTTAAATTGACTATTAAAAATCTTTTATAAATGGTATACACATTACACATGTCTGAAATATATAAAAGATTTAAATATTGTTCATAAATGTAAAAAAAAAAGTCACACAAATACATAACGAACACTCAAACAATATAAATTTGAATATATTTCCTGTGTAACTGTCATTCCTTTTGTTGAATTTCTGTCTCTTAGAAATAGCATACTATCGAATCACTTCCTGGACCAGATTTGGCACTTTCTTTTTTAATCTCTCGCGAAAAATTTCCAACCTGATTCCTCATTTTATATTAATTTACTCCGTATCAGTATCAAAACAAATAGCTATTTCCGTAACTCTTTTATTGCGATCTTTTTATTCTTTCAATCTACAGTCCCACAAAACAGATCAAGTGCGGTAAAGCTCTATTAATGCAAAGACTTTCTCATTAGTCCATCCTTAGTGCGGAATGTCAGCTGAGGCCTCCCTCCTCCCCTGAGGCCAAGATACGTGTCGCCCATTACCTGCCCTCTTCAGGAATGGCATGCATTCCTTTAAAGTATGATGAGAGACAACGGCTTAGCCAGGTGAGCCCCCCACCCCCTTAGCCGGACACGGTTATGCGCCCGATCGGAGTTCTGCTGAACCGATGAGTAAACAATGTCATGCAACTTTGAAAAATTAATTCGGTTCACGCGATTTAAACGTGCTTGGTACTGCTATCTGCGGGAATCACGTTAGCGAGGGCGAGGTGGCATAACGCGCCACGCACGGTGCCTCAAGGCCGGCTGGGTGGTTTCGGCCGCGGCGGAAATTTGTTCGTCTCCGTCGTTCCGGTAGTGGCGCGAGGGATCAAGTGGGAGCTTACACATTGGGTGGAGGGGAAAACCCGCGGTAGAGCTGCGGTCAACGGCAGAGCTGATCTCATTTCGTTAGCAGAAGTGAGACCAGTTTTAAGTTTGATTGTTTTAAAGATCGGGGCGCTACCAGGAACGCTTGGAAAGAAGTGTGCCTTGAAATTAGGAAATTGACGAAATGGAAAATGAGGAAATATACTTTTGATCAAGTATTTACATACATTTTTACGGCTTCAACTGGAACTTGAAAAATGTTGAATCACATTTTATAGAAAGATTTTGATGTTGAATTCTATATAACTGTGTCCTTATATCTTAGGCATTTGCCAAGAAACACTTTCAGCATTCGAAATTCGGACGCTCATTTTTTTTTTTTTTTTTTATTTTTTTTTTTTTTTTTATTTTTTTTTTTTTTTTTTTTTTTTTTTTTTTTTTATCACAGCAGTGACGAATATCGTGAGACAAGCTGTTAAGTAAATTAGGAATCATCTTTGCCATTTACTTTCGATTTTTCTTTGTAAAGTAAAAGTTATTAAACCATTCAACATATTACAATCAAACCACAAAGGCTTAACTGGTCAATTGTACTTGTAAGTATAAAAGCAATATAGAGTAAACTCAACAGTGATGAGGTGATTACACAGTGAAGTATATGTATTAGTAACAAATAAATGTAAGTCTTAGCCATTATATGGCATAGTGTATTTTTAAAACTTTTCTCTTACACCTCATTGTATTCACCTCATGGAGTTTTCACCATAATTAACATAAGATAAATATAGTGGATTGGAATTATATAAAATTAAATGTTTACCTACAGTAGGTCCATGAGAAATCTGCTTACTTCAAGGTGATTGTCAGAATTTCCGCAGGTTAAATACAATTCATCAAAGGGGTATTTTTCCTTTGGATGCCGTTCTTTAGTTTCGCAAGCGATTATCGAAATAAACATCCCAAAATAATTGAAAAACTTGGTGTAGTCGTTCCTCAAATATTCTGTTCTCCTTTTTTTCCCCTCAAAACAATCATTTTCTTGAACAGTTCCAGATGTTTTTGACCTATTATGCGAAGCTCTGGAGGAATGGGCAAAGATAAGGTATAGCAGCCATTTTATACTAAATTTTTTATTGCTATTCAATTTTCTGTTACCATTTTTAACGAGAACTTATTCCTTACTTAGATGTATTGAGTAAATTATGTCATTTGCCGATTCTATAGATTCGTTGATTGGAGTTTAAAGTGATGGTTTGGGGGGGGGGGGGGGGTGATGGAGGTGATACCATCAGAGTCTGGTTAGGCTGCACATTTGCTACTACACAAAAATTTTTTTTGGCACCGTACAGTTCTATTAATAGGCGACAGTTTTGGTTATCCATTGTAAAAATTTTCGCTGTGCCGCGTGAGCCAACTAGTACAAAAGACACCTCCGTCTTAACTGCGCGCGAACCAAGTAGTGAAGGGCTTTTGCCGCGTGCCTAAACACCGATCAGCACACAACGCATCGGGTCATTTATACTGTGACATCGCCGGAGCACGCACTAATAATTTATTTTTATAACAATGGATATAATGAAATTTTTTAAAAGTAATTAATTTGTATTTACCGTAAGGTTAACGACGCCTTTTAACTAGTATTACATACAGTACCCACAAAAAGAACGACTTTTATTTAACAACTGTAGTTAGCTGCATTCGTTTGTATTTTATTTATTTTTATTGCCATTAAACTATTGTGAAAAATTCGATAGTGTAAGAGCTAATTTGTGATAAAATATTTATTATTATTGAATTCACAGTATATTTGTCCTAGGTGCCCGGAAAAGAGTTGGGCTGGTCAAACGGTCAAGTTGTTTCACTCATTCTGTGGTCGTATTTATAGCCCTACTGCTACATACGGTGTTACTGCCAACAGGCCCAGCTTCATATTAACTTCAGTCTTATGAATTAAGTACAATGGTGTTGGAGAGAGATGCTAAAACGCTGCTGGGTACCTTCCCGAAAACTACAAGATTTTTGTAGATACTAAAGCCATTAATTTGAAATGAAACTTTAATCATGGTTGCTTGCAGACTTACGTGCCTCTACTTAATTCCGATTAATTTGTTACTCGAACTTTCTGTCACTTTAAAAATATCCACGAATACTGCAAAAACATGTTTCATCTCATTATCATCAATCAACAGCTAACGATGCTAATAACTTCTCGAAAAAAATACCGGTTGCTGTAATGATGAATACTGCTCACCATAAGGAAGTATAAGACAATCGATAAATCGTGTCATCTATGATATCTTCGATTATTTTCTGTGGTACACCGTACAAATGACCTGCGTTTAAGAAGTAAAGAGCAACATCAAGATGTTCTTGAAGACCTGCTGAAACTAAGAATTGATTCAAGTATTTTAGTTTTGAAACAGCATATTGAAAAAGTTGAGAAAATTGTTGTGTATATCTCCCCACAGATTCGAAACGAAATCATTGCCCTAGGCGGCTTTGTCATTAAAAGTGAACTTATGCAGGCCTCAAAGAAGGCTTATGTATATATTGTACTAGCTGTTACCCGCGACTTCGTACGCGTGAATTTAGAATTTGATAATTGGATACACAAAGCAACCGATCGGAAAAAAGTATCCTACTTCATTCCTAATAATACAAAGTATTTCGGTATATCGCACATATATAGTCGTCAAAACGTAAAAAAAAAAGACGGATACTTACTTTCGCATATATAATATTATTAGTTCAAATCACACAAAAAAAGCAAGACATTTAGATATTATGCGTTTGACTTTCACAGTTCAGATAGGTTTCATTATTTAATGACAATATGTTCTTATCTATACAGAATATGGTATCCCATGTCCATCCTAATGTCAAATAGCATCTCCTTGACAAATTTCATCACGATTGGAGTAGCCGTTTAGCCCAAGAAACGTAACAAACAGACAGTCAGAGCTACTTTCGCATTTATAATATTGGTATAGATTGGCACATGAGTCGTGTGTCATAGCTGGGAAAGAACAGCTTTCCATAAAAATCAGTTTTTATGACGAAGATAAAAATACAATTCGCAAAAAAAATCTCTAATTCGTAGAACTGACGGCGTTGAATGACAAATTGTACCATCTGAAATTGATAGGTTTTTAGAAAACGAAGGACATGGACCTGACAGATCCGTTAGCCAAGGATATGATGGGTGTTAATTGGTGTGGATTAAATTTTTTTAAAAAAAGGGAAATATACAAAAAAAAGTCCAGACATTGTTAATGGACATTCGAATGTTTCTAGAGAAGGGAATGACGCGACAAGGAAAGGTGCTTACCAGTTACAGTGCGCTGTTACTGAGTCAGAATTCATTATATGCGTTGGATTGAATACTCAGGATTATTGGAACCTGTTGCGCTGCGTTACAATCAAAGACGATCGACTTGTATACATGCATTGATCAAATTAATACAGTAATATCTGTCATAAAAGATCATCGCAGGAACGCGGACACGGAGAGCTAAAATATTTTAAACACATCTACCAGAACAGCAGCTGCCATTGGAACCGATTTGAAAGGCCGGCGCATTGTATCTGTCCAACAACGTCGCTCCAGTCACCTGCTCTATACGATTTTTGAAAGGGGTCTATTTTCATACCTTATTTAAATTCCTTGATAGTTTCTTTGGATCAGTGTTTTGGGGTTATTCTTTGCGCTTTTACACGTTTTGTTTTAAATCTAACTCTAGTTATTTAGTAAATAATCAATTATGGTAAGCATTCAGTTTTAGATCACATTACATGCCTTACAGTAAATCACGTCAGTTTGAAAAATAATCTATTTATCAAATAAGCACTGAAACCACCACTTTATTTGCAAAGAATTACATATATAGCCAGCAGCCGGGAAAGCCCTTTCTGCCTCCTCGTTGGTTTGACTGAAATGATCATAAACAAAAAACTTAACAAAATCTTCACTTTTTTTGAGATCATATCTGGGAATCACCTCAGTATGTGGATGACTCAGTGTTACGGTCACAGCCAATTGTGTATTGTGTGAAAAGTACAATTGCAGGTACGAAGGCAGAATGTTTTCCATGACACTTGTTCCGTGAGATCTTTTGCCGATAAAATCGGTTTCAATAGCAACACCAAAGCTTGTCAGCATTCTTTGACCAAACTGATGCAATGCTCCGTGTTGCACGAACCGCGTATTATTAGCAAGCTGATATTATAATGTGTTTCTCTGCGATGAACATAAAGTTCAAATATAGGTGATTTTTTGGAACGTTCATACATCAAACACTCAACGAAAATCATTGCCATTGTTTCTTGAAATATTCAAACTGAACAATTATGTCAATGGTATTTGAAAACTTTGTTATCATAGGTCTTATAGAATTATCAGAATTAGGAAATTGAAATCCACTTTTTGAAAAGAAATATCTCACATACGATGAAGTACAGTTCATAAAAAAAAACCATTTTAACACATCATTTACTCAATAGATTTTGAAATAGCTGTCAGCAGTTGTAACCTTCTTTTTGTATTGTTTCTACTTCATCCTCAGAAACAACTCTAATTGTATCTTTTTTGTGTGTAACTCAAATTAAGTAATACACACAACAAAAACAAACTGAAATTATTATAAAAACGTAAAAGTGAATCTAATTACTTATGATCATGAAGGACGACGGGAGGACGGCGGTTCGAATCCCCGTCCGGGCATCCAGATTTGGGTTTTCCATAGTTTCCCAAATCACACCATGCAAATGCCGGGATGCTTCCTTCAAAAGGCCATGGCCGAATTCCTTCCCATTCCTTGCCCCCCATCCTTTCCCGTCTCTAAATACCTCGCTGTTAGAGAGACGTTAAGCAGATAAAAAAAAAAAAACCGAAGGACGACATAAACACACATTTGTTGCCTTGAGGCACATGTCAACTTGACGGGTACAGGTAAACGGGGCGATACAACCGGCAGAGAACGAGTCGGACCGGAAAGTGGCGTCAGGGAGGCAAAGTGAAGAAAACTGAAACATGTTTTCACCCCATTTTACGGATCCGCTTAATTAGGTGATAGATCTCGCATTGCTGGATTGAAATCCCTAGCTACGTCCTAGTTAAAGTTTAAGTATGTCTTTGGTTGATTTTTTTAAAAAATTACAGTTTCTGCCCATACTACAACTTAAAATTTTTTTATTATGAAGTCGAACCACGGTATAAACTATGGAAGGACAAGGGTACGACAACAGAAAATCTTGGAGATCTAGACCTTACGAAAGAGTTAAATGAGGCGGTAATATCCTTTTCTGCGGCAAAAAACGCAATCCTAATTTCCTTGGCTCAGCCTTGTATTAATCAACTTAGAGAGCCCTTCTCTACACTGCGCCGTGTTGAAACATGGCTGAGGTCAATGATGCTAGAGAACCATCTAAACTGTCTGTCTGTGCTTAGTGTACACAAAAAGGTTTTACAAGAGAATTGTGACAAAATTGCAGATGAAGCATCTCGAAAAAAATTACTATTAGTGTAATTATGTATATATATATATATTAATGGAAAATATATAGTTGATTAATATTTAATTATTTAATAGAATATATATGTATTCAATTAATAAACATTTTTGTAGCATGCATAATATCAGTTTTTTGTTGCCTGCCCCCCCCCCCCCCCACTTGAACAAAATCCTGGCTACGCCCCTGATGAGAGATGGCAAGCCATATAACACAGGCCATCACACACGTCCGCACTAGCCACGCTGTATCACATGGTCTTGCCATATGGCATAGTGTGGACCAGTGGCGGCTCTAGACGTAATGCCACTGTGACATTTCACCACAGCTGGGCACAAAACAGTTAATCCGTTAACCGTTAATTAACGAAGTTAAAAAAATTGCGAAAATTTAACTTTTAAGTTAATCTAAAAATTCATTAACGCTCTTCTTAACTTCCGTTAAATTGGACTTCCGTTAACTTTAGTCCGTTACATAGGTTCTTGACGTCTTTTCGTTTGTTTGAACTGTGCGCCACGCCACCACTCGTATGCAGGGCTGCCAGATTGTATAATTGGATACAAAACTTGTATAATTTGGTTACCTCTTGTATCCTGTTTGTAAACAGAGTGCCTTGTATAATTGGATACAAAAATGAGCACTTAAAAGTAAAGTACATTTGAAAGTGTTTGCCCTTTGTTTCATTGAGTTGGCAACCCTTCCTGCATATCTATTTCCTTTTTGTTATTCAAAATTGATCAATGTATACATTGTTTACTTTTCGTGGACTTTTTTTGCTCCCAGCACTATCACTCACGTATGTACTCAATGGATGGGTTTCATTCTGTATAATTTCAAAGAGACAGCGGTGTAATATAAGTTGGCTGTACTGGCAGCGCTGCTCGTATGTTCGCTGTAGTAGTGGGCGCCCATAACCTATCTCATTGACAAATCAACATTATTATCTGTAATGAGGTGTATTAATTTGTAAACATCTTTAAGAATTAAAAGTTGCAAAACAACACCCCTGCAATACATAAAAGATCATTATGTTATGAAAGAAAATGTGCTATGACAACATGGAAATATGTTAATGTAACAGAACAAGATTTTACATGATTTATAACAAGGATATTAAGAAAATGGCAATGACATGCAATAGTTATACCCTTTGCTATACTTCAGAGGGACCGTCCATAAACCACGTAGCTCGGTCGTGGGGGGGAGGGGGTTGGCTGGAAAGCTACATTGGGCTACGTGGGAGGGGGAGGGGTTCCGAACCAGGCCACGTTGTTTTTCATTCGTATTATTGTCACAGTTAAAATGAGGTGCATAACACTCAAGAGAATGTAAATATATGTTTCCGATATTTAATATTATCTCCGTATGTAATTTACGATAGTCCAACAAGAAAAAACAGTCCAAATTCTTCTGGAATCAATAGGAAAAAAGCTATGTGCTACGAGTGCGTGTGTGCGTGGCTGGGAAGGGGGTAGAGGCAAAAGCAACGTCGGGCTATTTGTTTTTAGTTGGGATAAACTTTGCTTGCTTCTTACAGTACATCTTGCTTTTTAAAATATGTTCATTTAAAATTAGATTGTCATTTTTAAAATTTACATAGAGATTTTCGCATATTTGGTAACACAGACATGGATTTCAATTTTGTGTTTGTACCATAATTGTTAATATATTGTATTGAAAACCTTCATTTTTTCATTTTTATCTCTCCAGTTCAATATATTTGCATATACGATACAGCAATATTTTCTGTAGTCTAATAAAAATTTCAGATGTTTGTTTTTAGTAAGAAAATTGCTCTAAAATGCAAGGTGAAATTTCATATTATTTGCAAGGGAGGGTGCGCATCTAACGTCCGGCCCAAGGATGTACAAAGGTTTTTTTATTATTACAAAATGTATGTCGTTATTATACGTTTAGTAAAAACATCGCGTTCAGTTGGTGTTGTAGCAACAGTGACGGATCGGCAGTGTGTGTCGGAAGAGGTTAATCGGACAAACTGTTCGGCCCTCAAATCGGGCATTACTCGGACGAAATTCTGTGCCAGTGGATGACCGGCCGCCTGATCGATAGTTAGTATCGCACTGGAGTCTGCAAACAGTGTTGCAGATCAGCAAAAAACTCAACTTTCAGTAACCAGTGCGAAGAAAATTCAAAAAAAAAAAAAATTCAAAGAAATAATACATAAGTTACGAAAAAGGTGATGTGCAATTTTAATTCGAAACATTTGTGTGTTTTTTTTTTTTTTTTTTTTTTTTTTTTTTTTTTTTTTTTTTGAAAGTAGAAGCTAGTTTGGCAGTTTCGGCCGTGTAATGTAAAAGGATGTCGCTGACTAACTTCCGTTCTATTTGTTCACGTAAAAACATGCAGGCCATGATTTAGTGAAACCAGGCCGGGTCGTCTAAAGGGGCCTTTAGGTCACAGGTAGGCCGTCGCACAAAGGTAACCGTAACAGGCATTGGTCGTAGATTTTAGGTTGGCCGCAAATTTCGCTGGTCGCAGTTTTCACATATTCAGGTGTCCCAGTCCAAATTGTTTTCTATAATATTGTTGCTTTTCATTCTGCATTCATGTTTTTTGTTTGTTGTTTTTTTACTACTTTTTTTTTTATAAAGTCACGAGTCTCTCGTAAAACAATTTGCAAGTGTTATGTTGATCACAGTCTCAACAAAGATAAAAACAGACAGGAATACCACTTCGTTGTTGTGGCGATAGCGTAACCACAATTTGTTAATTTTTATAAATAAATCCACACTTGCATCATGGTACATAACACCTTGAGATAGAGAGCAGTTATACCTACCGTACTATAATACTAATACATCAGTACAACTTTTGACTAGTTAACTTTTAACGGATAACTTTAACTTGCGTTAAATTTATAAACATTTAACGCTTTAACGATTATCGAAGTTAACTTTTTAAGTAGCGGAATAATGATTAACGAAGTTAACGTTTGGATTAACTGTGCCCACCTGTGACATTTCACTACCTCTAATCATGAATAAATAAATTAAAATATAAATGCAGTGAAAGAAAAATAAATATTTATAAATGCGGCATTATCTACTCTACAGCTAGGGAAAGTATTGAACTCCATCTGTTGGCCACATCAGTGAACTGTTTCGCTGTCGTGGAGACAATTCTTGGATGGAGTTTGCTGCTTGCAACCGACGAGTAAGGAAGTAAGCGGTGCGATAGAGTGAGGAAGTGAGACGTGTTTACCTGCGCGAGTGTTAGTGGCAGCGAAGCGGACTCATCTCCCGGCGACTATCAACAGTGCTAACTGCGGTCGTGTTATATTCACAGAACTTTTGGTGAATCAGCGGACAGTTATAGTATTTTTCATCTAGAGAAGACAACCTAACTGTGTTAATACATCCTTGGCTGAGCTCATCTCGTCGGACCCTTCTGCCGGAGGGCGAGAGGAAATGGCGGAAGCAAGTGATGGAATCGACCCGAGAAAAGAAGAGGGGTATACCGTGTACCAGAGTGACCAAGAGATGATGGAGACAGCGAGGAAGACAAAGGAGGCAAACCTAAACGACACCGACGAAGAAGAAAAGTACAATCTGAGGAAGAAACGTAAAGCTGCAGACAGGAGAAACGTCACGAAAGAGAAAATTGAAGAACCGATGATCACTGAGTCGATTCCTAGCAGAGGTAAGGAGGTAGCGTGCAGCCTAGCGACCCCACCTCAAACAAATCCCAGTAGAGCGTCAGGTGATGGAGGCCATCAGTTGAACACCTTATGTAACCATCTGACAACTAGTCAGGCAAGCCAAGTAAGAGAAGAAGCAGTCAAGCGGAATCCCCCCGCGACGGCGATGCGGAAGAGGCTTTATAATGACCATGCAGAGGGTCCATATATGGTTATAATCGAGAACGCATCAGACAGTGCTTCTCTACACCCAATTCAGCTGGGGAAAATTTTTTATAACAAGGTCACTGGGCTGAAACGACTCAATCAACTTGGGAAAAACAGAATGTCTATGGAATTTTTGAATGCCAACACTGCTAATGGCTTCGTTGAAAACAAGATGTTTCTTCAATCCTTGGGTCTGCAGGCTTATATACCGGCTAACCGAGTAGAACGGAAAGGGATAATCAAGTTTGTGCCTACGGACCTAGCAGAAGAAGAATTAAGGATAAACGCTGTTTCGTCGGCACCGATTATCGATGTACGGCGATTTACCAAGAAAGTATCAATGACGGCAAGGTGGAAACAGTTCCCCTGCAAACTGTGCTCATAACTTTTGATAGCCAATTCCTGCCAGAGGAAATCGAGATTTTCTACCTGAGATTCAAGGTGGCTCCCTACATATTTCCAGTAACGCAGTGCTTCAAATGCTATAGATTTGGTCATACGGCCAAATTCTGTAAAGGAAAAGAAAGATGTTTGAAGTGTGGTGAAGAACACAACATATCCAGCTGCTCAAATGAGGTCCAAAAATGCGTAAACTGTGGAGGTGACCACAAAGCGAACGATAGGAAATGCCCCGAACGGAAGCGACAAGAAGAGGACAAAGCAAAAATGGCGACGGAAAACAAGAGGAGTATACAACAAAGTTACCAATTCAAGGCAGCAGAATTCCCGCCTATACAGAGTAAAAGGTACAGCGCGGTGACGATGCCACAGGGAATGAAGCAAATCAGGGAGCACTGCCAAAGTACCGTCAGTACTCCAAGGAATCTATAGCGACCCAAACCGAAGAAGTAACCAGCAAAGAACAAACTAGTAGAGAGGCAGGAGAAGACATGGTTAATATAATAGTCAAAATAGTGGTCAAACTGCTGGCACAACAGATGAAAGGCAAGCTGGCAGCCACCACAGTGAAGAAAATTCAGGACGAAGCGTGTCGACAAGTGCTTCAAGAAATTAAAGAAATGGGGCCAAGTGGAACCACATCGGAGGCTGCAAATCTGTTAATTAAAAATGGCTAGAAGGACTAAATTGACAGTGTTACAGTGGAACGCACGTAGCCTATTACCAAAATGGGACGAATTTCAAAGAACCATAACAGAACATAAGGCCGACCTAGTCCTTATATCGGAAACATGGCTGCGCAGCTCGTCGAACATAAACATCAAGAATTTTAGTGTGTTTCGGAAAGACAGAGATGATGGGCACGGGGGAGTTGCCATCTTGGTGAGAAGCCACATTAATTGCTCCGTGCGCAGATTAGCGGCGCCAATTGCCAATGTAGAAATGCTCTCTGTCGATCTCTCGTACGATGGACCTATCAAAGCGGCCACCGTCATATATAAACCACCTCAAGTCAACCTAAAGGAAGAAGATTGGTCGGCTGTATTCCATCAGCTGCCGGCAAATAGTGTGGTTGGAGGCGACTTCAACGCTCACCATTCGTTATGGCAAGATAGTTATGTAGACACGCAGGGAATCGAGCTCGCCCATGCCATATCAGCCTCTTCATTTGCCGTTCTTAACAACAAACACGGAACTAGACTTGGTGCTCCTAGTCAGAGAAATTCTTCTCCAGATATTACTCTCATATCGATGAACCTAATGCATAGAGCGAAATGGGATCTACTACCAGAGACTATCGGAAGTGATCACTGCGTCCTCAAATTATCATTAGATTGGAATCTCCCATCTGTCCGCCGGCACTCAAGCAGACGGTGGTTGTGTAACAGGGCTAACTGGGCTCGCTACGAAGGAAAGATCAGCACGCTGTTGGAGCAGTGGGAAGGTGCAACCGACGATATCCAATGTCGGTACAACGAATTTCAAAGAATAGTGGAGGCTGCTGCAGAAGAGGCTATACCAGAGGTTAAAACTCACACTAGAAGAGAGCTCACTAGAAAACCTTGGTGGAACAGTGACTGCTCACGAGCTGTCGCCAGGCGGCGCTTGGCTACCAGAAACATATTTGCACGCCGCCACTCAGGAGAATTTGGTAGAACTCAAGAAAAGAACGGCTGAAGCACGAGATACCATTAGAAAGGCCAAACGAGAAGGCTGGAAAGAGTTTTTGCTCCAATTTAAAATATGGTGTGACGACCCAGAGACTTGGCGGAAACTGAAGTGGTTTAAGGGTGAGAGGCCGGCTACCAGTTGGATATCGTCAGACAGACAAGCAGCAGAGGAGTTCCTAGCCTCGTTCACACGTCCTCCATATGTACCAAAACAGGAGGAATATCACAAGAGTAGGGAAGTAGACGACGTCCCAACAGGATCGACGGAACCCTGTTTTCATCTATCAGAACTATTGCACGCCCTACGGAAGAAAGATACTGCTCCGGGGATGGACGCCATTACCTACACAATGATCGACAAACTTCCTCTAAAGCGAAGGAAGCCATGCTGGATCTCTACAATACTATGATTGACCTCTCCTATATTCCTGACCAGTGGCGGGAGGTAATCGTTATTCCCGTGTGTAAACCCCACAGGAAGAAGAACATCATCTCGTCATATCGCCCCATTTCTCTCCTGCCGTGCCCGACAAAACTGATGAGTGCAATGATCAAAAACAGGATCGAGTGGCACCTGGAGCATCATAGGTTACTTGATACGAGAACTATGGGCTTTCGAAAACGCTTCAGCACCTTAGACAATATCAGCACGCTGGTGACAGATATTCAGCTGTCATTCACAAGAAGAAACTATTTAGTGGCTGCTTCCTGGATATTAAGGATGCTTATAACAATGTGCAGATAGATATACTTGTGGGCATTATGAAAAAGATGGGCATACCTAGCAAGTTATGCTCATGGTGTGGCCGATACCTCGCCCGAAGAGTGAATTCAGTGTTTACAGCGGAGGGAGACAGAATCAGTCGGCTAGTCTTCCAAGGTTTACCGCAGGGCGATCCAATGAGCCCCTTACTATTCAATATCTACATGGCAGACCTATGTAACATCCTAAAGGGCCTAGTATCCTTCCTCCAATATGCGGATGATTTTGTTGTATATATATCTCACCCGGACATAGAAACGGCCCGCAGAATACTAGAGGAGCAATTGAAGCTGATACAAAAGAGATTGCTGGACAAAGGGCTAGAAATATCAATCGAAAAAAGCAAAATTTGTGTGTTTACGCAAAGACAGCTACAAGGAAAAGACTGTGCAATTACACTAAATGGACACACACTGGAGTTAGTTAAAGAGATCAAATTCCTGGGAATGTGGTTAGATTCAAAATTAACATGGAGAAAGCATATCATGGAACTGCAGCAATCATGTATGCAACGCCTGAACTGTTTCAAAGCCCTCGCCGCCCCGACCTGGGGTGCGGACCCTCGACTACTCCGGCATGTATTCTGCTCTCTACTGAGGAGCCGAATGGAATACGGGGGGTTCCTGTATCAAACTGCCGCCAAGTCTCTTCTAACAAAATTGGACTGCATTCAATCAGCAGCTCTGCGAGTAATCGGAGGCTTTGTGAAATCCACCCCCATCGCCGTGATGGAGGCAGAATTAGCCATTCCACCGTTGAGTACAAGAAGAAGTAAATTGGGGTTGAACTTCTGGCTAAAGGTGTGGTCCATGAAGTCACATCCCCTACAGAGGAAGGTGCAGCTCCTTGCCCATGAAAGTTCAGCCAAATCACGTCAACAACAGAAAAAACCCAGCCTGATACAGTATTTTCAGACAACGGCCCTGTGGAATATACACAGACAAGAGATCAACGAGATGTTCAGCGAAGAAGATACGTGGCAAAGGGCGGAGATCTCGTCGCGAATCCACCTGTCCTTGATCAAGGGCTCGGTAGACAAAAAAACCACCCTTCAGTTAGAATTGAAGCAATGGGCATTAGAAACCTTGAACACACGATGGAAGGAATGGCGGAAAGTATTTACCGATGGATCAAGGGTAATGCAATCCACCAGCGCGGCTGCTTGGGTCGATGCAGACTGTGGCGTTTATGAAGCTTGTAGATTGCCGGCAGAATTCTCAATCTTCTCATCCGAGATGTACGCAATCCTGAGGGCCATACAATATATACAACGGTCAGTACAGACAAAAGCAGTGATATGTTCGGATTCCAAAGTGCCTTACAGGCTATCATAGGCATTCCTAAAGGCCAGTGCAGAAACTACCTGACATATGAAGTTGGCAGAGAACTTGGAAAGCCATACACAGAGGCATAGAAGTGTGCCTACAATGGATCCCGGGTCACGTGGGAGTGACAGGGAACGAGCTAGCGGACAAAATAGCTCGACGACATCTCCAGGTTCCCGATACTGAGAACATACCAGTGCCTTATACCGATTTCAGAACGATCGCCTCAGCAAGAGCTCTCAACGCATGGGAAAGAAAGTGGAACGAAAAGGCCCAAGGGAAAGGGCTATGGTACCGCGCCATCGCCAGTAAAGTTACGATGAAACCATGGTTCCAGGAAGTGGATCTGCATAGAAAGGCAATCACGCTGATTAGTAGATTAAGAACGGGGCACACCTGGCTTAAATGATAAAAAATTTCTAATGAAGGTCTCGGATTCTCCGAACTGCGAATCCTGTGACGAAGTGGAGGATATCTACCACTTCCTTCTAAGATGTAGGCGCCACCGAGAATATAGAAGAACCTTATTAAAAGACGCTCTTCACATAGAAAACATCGCAGATGTGATCATAACTCTCGCCGCGCCCAACAAGAAAGCGATTAGCTTAATCTACATGTATGTGGCGAAAACTAAAGGCATAATATAAATAAAGAGCACCATTACTCCATGTAACTGGCTAAATTAGCCTAAGGCTAAAGCCAAAAAAAAAAAAAAAATTTCTTGGATGGCATAGATCGCGCATGCGCTCTAGCGTTTTCGCGGAAATATTCAAGGTCGGGGGTTCGCTTTGTTAATGGGGAATGGAGACAACTTCGTTCTGTCACACGCTGAGCTCGATAAAGTTAGTAATACTGCCGGCAGAGTACAGCAGCTGCCATTTTGTAGCATTCAACTAAATATCCACTGGAACCTGTTCGCTGATTACTGGTGGTCCGCGAACATAGTTCAGGAGTTCCACAGGCAGAATATCATAAACTCTAATACCATATTCGTACTGTATGCCCAACATTTAAAAGCCTTGAATATTTCAATGACCCAGCAAAATGGCATTTCCAGGATGAGATAGAACAGCACTGTTTCTACAAAGTATATTCACTTCCATGTGGCATCTAGAGATTAAGTAACTGACGGTTTACTAAGGGTTTTAAATGGGTATGAGAACCGCGGTAGTTGATAAGATTGGTAACGCGAGTGGTGAAGTAAATAAAAATAAAAGGCATACAGTCTAGCGTCTTTTATTTTAGTTTATGTATGTAGGCCGGTGGTATAGTGTAGCGCCCATTTTGTAGTAACATTATTATTTATCTGGTTTGGTCTGATTAACATGTAAATTAACTTTTAATAGTTCACATCCAGTTTTATATTTGCGTTTCATAGGATTCAAAACTTGGTTTTAGATTTATTATGTTTAATGGTACATTTTAATAACAACAAAATAAAAATTAGGCTCAATGTGGAACACATTACAAAAGACAGAGGAAAATTGCGGAGGTAACTGACGACGGAGGAAGGAAACTCAGAAGAGGAAATCGTCCATAGTCGGCTGAAATGAAAAAAAAAAGGCCGTGTGGTTAGTGGCCTACAGCATTATTTTTGAAAATTACTGGTCCTCGGGTTGAAAAAGGTTTGGATACGCTGCCCTAGAAGCTTTGTCAATGCGAGCAGGCAATATTGTTTTTTTCTTAGATTCTCTGAAGGAGAATTACATAAGTTTATGAATGCACGCAACAGAAAAGATTCTCAAGAGAAATGTGTTGCACTGCCGTTGTGGTCATCGAAGGCAGTGCCGGGTAAGAAAGTATGGGGTCGTAGGCACTCTCAAAATTTTGATTCCCTCTGTTTTGTAATTAATTATATGTATTTTATAAGTTCAAAGAAAAGGTTTTGTAGATGACTAATAGAATTTATCATATTTTATTCAATTAACGAACGAATTTTACAATTTATCATATTTTGAAAATTACTTTTATATATCGTACACTACTATGAAACAAAAAAATTAATTTCCATGCTTTTCATATTATTTTGATTGTTTTATTCTGGATAATCTTATTTTTTATTATTTTTATTTAGTGAAAAAAGTGAACTTTCAGGGAGTCTTCAAAAATCAGGGGCTCCAGGCTACTGCCTAGTCGTGCCTAGTCCTACCTTTTGGGTAATCCAACACTGCTTGTAGATCAACTTGTCGGTTTTTGGCTAATCACTAAATGTTTATCGTTTGGTCAATTTTAAAACATTTATCATTACGTTAATTTCAAAATCATTTAATTAATCCGGCAGTAATTGCAGGTAATGAGACTTTCACACGTTACAAATCTTTATATAGCGAGATTCTTACTCTGAGCTGTTTTTCACCTTTCACTTCAATGATGATCAGTAAGCCACGGAAACATTCAGTGGCGGATCCAGGGAAGGAGAGGGCTTAGGCGCCCCCCACCCCCAAAAGCACCAAGGTCACCCCCGACGACATGGATTTTGGAAAACTTTTTTTTTTTTGCTGTTCTTATAAGGGCGGCATTCTGGAGTAATGAGCTCCCCAAACCAAATCCTAGCCCCCCCCCCCCAATAAAACCAAAATCCTAGAAACATTTTTTTGTTGTCACTACCGGAGCAAATCACTTCGGCCGCCACTGGTGTGGACGCGCCTACCTTCCCTGCTGTGGCTTTTAACCGAGATTTCATCATTCCAAAAGACGATACGTTAGGTGTTGATGATGTCATTGTCGCCTATTATACTAAAACTATTAGAAGAAAAATCCTAATAAAGCGTGTAGAAGGGGGTTCCTTGTGAACGAATACGCTATAGTTATCATTTATACATTTATGATTAATAAACGGGAATTTTGATTTTGTTTATGGAGTGAAAATATGGATTTTGCAAGAATTTCAATGTTATTTGTAACACAGGAAAATGTCACAAAATGACATTTATTTAGTATCTTTGGCGATTACAAGTCTGAGCGAATTTACCGTTAATATTACACAAGTAGGAAAAATCACAAAGCAATGGTCAGAGATACAATTAGCCATCATGAGCAAGCAAACGATTGTAATTTACTTTTAAATCCATTTCAGAATTAATATGCAAGAAAGAATTATTGTTGGAAACAATGTACAATACAAGATATGATGGCCTCAGACAAAGCTATCATAATACCGTGACTTTACATTTCAATAAATTAGGGCGCAGCGACTGAACAATATGCCATTCGAAAATAACTAGTTCTGGCAAATTATGCCGCTTGCTCAGGGGGTTTTCAGCTACGAAGTTCGAACATGGATCTATCCTCTAAAGGACGTTTAAAGGTACAGTTTCACTGAATGGACAATCAGATTGCTCGGTCTTTATATTTAACCATTGTAGTTCTTCGTCTGATGTCTGCGGTGATCGAAGACGACCTACGGTATATGAAACTTATCTCACACGGGGACGCTGCCATGAGTCGGACCTCAGCAGAAAATCAGCCAGAGCAGTCAGGCACCGCGGCCCACACCAGAATCTATGTAGGGAATTGCGTCCCGTAACAGAATGAAGCTCGTCGCCCTTGTAGTCAACAAAAATTTCCAGGGTTTTAAGTTATGTGCTCACTGGGATTGGATCTTGAGGTTGCCCGTCTGATGTCACGTGATATCGTCGATACCTTATTCGCTCCGCGGGTATATCACAGAGGTCGGAAATATTCGGCCGCCTTCGCGGTGTGAGAGCGTATTGGGTGGCTGGTCAGGGTCCTCTTGTTGACTGCGCACCCCAAGGTGACAGGAAGTGTTCTCCGGCGAAACCCTTTATCCCCGACATTCTGTCACCGTGGTTAATGCTTGTACCGGTGAATGCCTCTCGGGCGATTCTATCCAAGCTGTCACATAACCTTACTTATGTCAGTATACCTTCAGAAACAGTTTAAAGGGTTCTTGAAAATACTTTAACCCAACAACAAATCGGTTTAGAAGCATTTTCCAGTAGTTTGAGAGTCAGAAAACATGTTAGTAAGGTGAGTTTGAGCTATTTTATAAGTTTTCGAAAGTACTATAAAGAAAGTTAAAATTTTTTAGATGCCTTTTGGCCACATTCATTTTCAGAGGTGTTAGATGAGATGACAATTCAAATTAGGTCTAACACTTGTGTTTTAGAAAATTGTATTAAAGAGATATCGTGAACTAGGTTATTTCGCAAGCACATGGAAAATATTGCACAAGAAACTTTTTTCACCTAATTTTCAAGGTACAATTAAGATTCATAGCTCAAAATGTTCGGCATAAAATAATACGCAAAACATGAAAAGATAGAGTCAATAACCAACCGGAAAGTATGTTTTTTAGACGAAATAAGAGATTTCGCTGACTTTGCAAGTCAACATTTCTGCGGACATATGGATCTGAGGGCATAGAAATTACATTTAGACTAAAGAGAAGTTTCCACTGAACACATGGGGTGATTTCCGTAAAGATTCCGACAATATATAAGCCGTAAAAGGGAAATTAAGGTTTAAACGTTTTTTTTTTTTTATTGTATTTACGTCTCTCAACATCGAGGTCTTTAGAGACGGGAAAGGATGGGGGGCAAGGATGGGGGCAAGGAATGGGAAGGAATTCGGCCATGGCCTTTTGAAGGAAGCATCCCGGCATTTGCCTGGAGTGATTTGGGAAACCATGGAAAACCCAAATCTGGATGCCCGGACGGGGATCGAACCGCCGTCCTCCCGAATGCGAGGCGAGAACGCTATCCGTTACACCGCCACGCTCGGTGGTTTAAACGTAATGGCTTCTACAAGTATTAACATTATGTGAAATAGATAACGAGGAAATAATATTACCATCAGATACAAAATCAAATTTAGCAATGTTTGAGATGTATTACAGATCGGTAGCACTCATATATTTGGAGATAATCGAAATAATAGTTTTTAGCTGACTTTGCACTTAGAGTAGATGTTCACTATCAAATACATTTGGGATCTAGATATGTTATATGTCAAAAGTTGAGGAAATTATTATAGAATATTTTTATAACAGAATCATTTCACAGTCTGAAGAATTGAAGGAATGATGACAGATTAAAGCTTTTACAACTTTAGCTCGAAATCCACAACTACTAGGAGAAAAACTCTCATAACTAAAATTAACGTTCAAAATATGCTTCACAACATATCAAAATTTCAGAATGATCAGAATAAAAATAAGGTTCTCCTTCGTCAAATCATGCGTGTGCTGAGTCAGCTGGGCACAATTTGGATATAAGGAGGCCAAGCTAGCCTCAAATAGTAGCAATAATCCGGCAGAAATTGAACTGAGAGGACGGTGTGTTGGTGGTTGTCGTGGAGATGTAGGAGAAAATTTTAGTAGTGACGCAACAGTGGTGCGGGCTCACTCTTCCTTCGAGATGAACTTTTAACTTTCATCTAGGGGTTAGGAGGAAGTTACTTACTGTGAGAAGATGGTTTAATCTGTAATCATTTATTTCGCATAGAAGTCTAATGCTTTTCTACTAGGCCTACGCTGGTACCGAGTTTTTCAAAATATATAATTTTAAATTTATCAGGAAGTCTGAAGTTGTATTTTGAGAACATACCTTTATCCCTTGAGGTAATTATGAGGGATTGGCGGCCGTTAAATAGAATGTGTAAGGGTAGCAGTTAAGACAAGCTGTTGTATGGTACAACCCCGTTTGACCAAGATATTTTACAAAGCCTACAGAGCTCAATAATTGTTTAATATTCGTTGCAACAAGATACATTGTATGTTCACCATTGTCATTATAGTCCTCACATGGAATCTTGCGTACTTTAAGATATTACTAAAAACTATCTAGGTGGTCGCCCAAGATTTATTATGTAAATTAATCTAACATTATGATTTAAATAATAAAATGCGCCTTAAAATGAGGCGAAACGCGTCATATTTTAAGGGATGCCATCTTTATACGAGTGCTGATCGTAAAGCTGGGGCATCAGAGAGAGGTTTTAGATCAGTGGTTCCCAAATAGTTTTTCCCGAGTACCACTTCAAGAAAGAGCTGAACGTCGCGTACCCCGTTATAGCTACATTTGCCTCTGTGTTCATTTGAGTCTAGTGCTTCGCACAGCCACAGCATTACAGAAATGTAATTCACACAACCACCGTTTGACTGTCTTAAAATATATTTTGGTGGTAGTAATGTTTGCGTAATTGTTTTTTTTTTCAATTGTCTTATTGAATACCTCAGTCAAGAGAGAACCTCGCGTACCCCCGGGAGCAACCTCACGTACCCTGGAGGTACGCGTACCACTAATTGGGAACCACTGTTTTAGATGAGTTCCAGCAACACTGCCGTGTGCAGTAGTTCTCCCACCTTGCCTGGCATAGCTATGCCACCAGTGTTGATTCGTGATGGAGGTGCCGATCGCCACTACCGCAAAGTTCGAAATTCGAGCAGTAATTCGTTTTTGAAATGCGAAAGGGGTTCCACCTATAGATAATCATCGACAATTTATGGAAGTGTATGGCCGTTCAACACGTCCGCTATGTTTAAGCTTTCAAATGATATATTTGGTTTAGAAAATAAATGTTGCTATCTATTTTTAAGAAATAAAGTAACCTTTATTTGCGATCTGCCCTCGTATCATGCCTACAAGAGGGAAAAAATAATGTAGAATAGGTATTACCCCTCCCCCAATCTGCAGGATTCGAAAGGTATATCCCCACATTCCCGATCGACCTTTACAAAACGTCCGAAGCAGGTGATGGGATCCGGCCAATCTTTTTTCCGCATAGTTCCTCCGCGGTACTGATTACACAGTGGGCTTCCTGGGCCGGAAATCTTCCATGAAAATCCTCAGCCTCGACGGGGATCGAACCCCAATCGTTTGGACTGCGGTCAGGCGCTCTGCCGCCTGAGCTACACCACCGCCCACAGTAGCCAAATAAACACAAATTTAAGAAATGATAACCATAAACTATGAAATTTTGAAGTTAAAACTAGTGATAGGTATATTGAACTAAAGAAAACCAAATAAACGTGCAATGTATGTAAGGTGGTTTTAACTAACTACATTCTCTGGCAATTAGTCTGCATGATGGTACACCACGCTTACTTACTAGGGTCCAGGGGCGCCGACTCTGTGGGTGCTCGGGGGCTCTGGCACCCACGAGATGTAAATAGTGGGTGCCGAGCACCCATGAGCATGGACGCCAACAGTAATCAGTAACAGACTACGAGCGACACCTGTATTACCTACGTCATGCGCCGCCTGCCGAGGCAAGACGTCTCGACGAGATCGCACTTGCTTACGATGTGAGTGTGCACGTTATGCCGAAGGAGAATATAAACACTACGTTAGGTCATACCTAACACTATCTACTGTGTGGAACGTTTGGTTTGATTAGTAAAGAGCACTCACACAAGCAAATTAAGCAACTCGACCCCGCTCTACCACGCGCAAATCCTAGCCCGCCATCCATCCGCCGCGCAGCCGACGGTACACAGCCGCGGCTCGCAGGCTGTCTCAGGTGTCTCACGCATACCTAGTCGAGCCGGTAAACTAAACACGTGCGTTGAGAGCACGCTGCGCTTGGTGTTATCGTGTTAATTTCGGAAAATTATTAGTTTCGACAAATAAATTCATCCATCGAAACCGTAACCTGGAGAATCCTCCACTAGTAGCTATTCTCAGCTTAGTACAGCTCAGCAGATCCAGCCAGAAGATGTTATTTCTGCAAATTCAGTTAAACAGAAGAAAAGGTACAAATTTTCAGAGTAAGTGGCAGACAATTATTCCATGGCTGCTAAAATGATAAGATAATGTGTTTTACCAAATCTGTAAAGAAACCACGTCTACTGGCGTTTCTGTGCCGTAAACATCATCAAGAGGAGATGAGTTCATTAAGGCACTCACTCAAGGTGGTTTTTCATCATGAAATAAAGCTTTAAAAAAGCATAAAAAGCCTGAAGTTCACTGTTTTTGTGTACTGTTTAAAGCCAATTTAGAACGTGCGCCAATGTATACTGAATGCTATCAAAAAGTAAACAAATAGTTTTTAGTGACCGGAGACATAGCCGTAAGGAACCACGAGTACGAATATTCAAATTGCATTCGATGTTGAAGCTGTGATCACAGGATATTCTCGAGTTAAACACGTGGCACGTACAATTTTGAGCGACAAGTACTGCACAAAATAATCAGAGCAGTACAAAATGTGGTCCATTAATCAGTTATGGTTGATAAAACTAGCGATATTTCCAGTACTTAACAAGTCATATTCTTCTGTCGTTACGTGGACGCAAAGTGTAATATAGGTACAGGAAGCATTTATCGTCGGCCTCTTTGAAACGGTATTAACTATATCCCACAAAATTTGTTTGAAATGACTGGAGTATTAAGAAGATTCGGCATAAATATCAAGAGGTGTGAGGGTCTATATACAGATAGTGCATCTGATGTTGAAGCGCATACTGGCCTTCAATTGTGGATTGAAGCTATGGAAGGAAGGGAAATTCATGTGCATTGCACCGCTCACTCGTTAAACCTGATTGTTCAAGACACTGTCAAAGAAGTACAAGTAATAAGAGATTTTTTAGCGTGTTGTTTCCATACGTGGTTCATCGAAACACTAAGCTTGTTTTGAATCACTACAGGCAGCTGGCGATGAACCTATCTTTGCGGCCTTTTTGACAAACAAGATAGTGTTATCGTATATCTTCCTTGAAAACTATTCTAAACAATTATAGTGTAACGTTTTGTTCTATGAACGACATAAAAAGTCAGAAAGAAGGCAAAATAGTTATTAAAAAAGTGTTCAATTTTTTTTTAATCTTCTTTATTATCATTTCTGATAGAAATTCTCGTTCGTTTCGAAGCTTTAAACGCTACTTTACAGAATATTTCTATGCATCTGAAAAATCTGTTGATAATATTAATACTGTCAAGAACGTCATATCATCCCAACGAACTGACGAATAATTTCAAAACCCTTGGAAATCGACTCTTGACACAGCTTTTATATTGGATGATCAACAAATCAACATTAATAACTCCAAAATAAGGAAGATACATTTTTTTAAAAAAAAAAAATTTATGGCTTTTGGCAGCTGAGGCCATACAGCCAGCTCAATGTGTTATATTAAAGCTTCCAGTGAATCAGTTAAATCCAGTGTTTATATAGTCTTCAAAGTGCGGACGCCACAGGACGGACAGGACACACACACAGACACACAACACTTAACATCCATGCCCGCGGCCGGATTCGAACCGGCGACCTTCGGCAGGTGGAGGGAAGATACATAGATATATAGACGATGCATCATGCGAACCGCACCAATTTTCCTCGCCAACTGACTGATATAAAAAAATGTAACTTGCAGTTTTAGATAAAGTCACTGGCCGTAGTGACGAGCACTTTACTAAAAATGCTATGACACATTTGAGTAACGTGGAACTATTTCTTACTCATCAAAATGATACAAGCAGCAGTTGCGTGAAAGAGTTCCATGAAGATCACTTTGATGTGGATCGTTTGGTTCTTCACCATAATATTGGACGTTGCACGAAGAAAGAATGTCAGGCTGAACAATGTGAATATATAATTTTGCATTGCGAATCTACTGAAGATATGATGCCTGAAATCATCAAATTGTTAAAAAAACGTTTCAACGATTCCAGTATCTGCATGCACCGTAGAACGATCATTTTCAGCGTTACGGAGAATAAAAATTTATTTGAGGAGTAATATGGCTAAGCAATGATTGAATGATAATATTGTAGTGCAGTTAGAAATAGCTGATGATGTGGACCTACAAGATTTTGCTGATAAATTTATAAATAGAGCTGTACTTTGAAAAAAAAAATATCATAAGTTAAAAATGTAGCTTCTTAAAAAAAGGTTTATTAATGTTGATCTCACAATTCTCAGTAAAGCTGTGTACAATATGTATGTACGAGTATATATCTCCAGCTAATAAAAATTATGCTACACACTGTTAATTTAATGACTTAATTACCATTTTTAAGATAGGTATCCGTTCCTTACGGTTCAATCTAGTATTTCTATCTCCTCTGTATATTAATTACTAGCTTTATCCGTGACTTCGTTCAAGGAAGCGATCCTTGCGGACACATATCAAATTAGCGTAATAATAAAATCCTGATTTCTAATGGGTTTTCTATCTATTGCTACTTTAAAGTTGAAAATCTCTTCATTTAAAAGGCCGAGCCCATTTTAATGAAGTTTAGTGTGGTTTACGAATTTTGAAAATTCAAAATATTTCATTCCTACTATGCCTGTCTGTTCGCTTATAACTTTAAATCTACTGGATGGATTTAAATGCGATTTTCACTATTATGTAAGACAATTTGGTGCCAGCAACTTCGTTCATGTATGTAAAGAATTTCGAAGGTTTTTATTTAATTTGCATAAAACGCTAAATATTTTATGGATAAAAAGTAGCGTATATTATACCCTGCCAAATCAGCATCGAAGTCGTCGAAACTAGTTCACACTATTTGCCGTGTTTTTTTTTTTTTTTTTTTTTTTTTTTTTTTTTTTTTTTTAATGAGTCATCAAATGAACATGAGCACCCACGAGGTTTTCTAAAAGTCGGCGCCCCTGCTAGGGTCGATATTTACCAGCTACTGTGGAATAAAGCATTCCCCCACGATAAATAATCATAACTTCTTGGTTAAATGACAGGTTGCTGCTGTACAAATGATGACTCACAAAAAATAAACTTCTTCATTTATTAAACTGTTCGTTAAATCATTCACTTACACCACTGACTGATTTAGGCGTACTACAAAATGTATACTGTTGCCTGATTGTCCACCCCCACCACCCTCCTGCCAACCACCCACCCACCCACACTTTAATATTGTGCTATCCCGACAATGAGTACCGGCAAAAGTAACAGTCAGACTTGCAACGAATATTCGGCAACAATTCGGCCACGTTTATCCTATTCAGCCGAATGTCGAATATCTAGGTACTATTAGGCCTAATACCGAATACTTAGGATTTTTATGTTGTCGGATTATTGCCGAAAATAAAACGATTGATTTCCCCTTCTTCCATCGTTATGCCCAACTGAGGAGCGCGAGTGACCTTATTTAGCAGATGTGTTTTTCTTTTTTCTCAGAATCTCTTCATACTCACGCTGATCTCTTTGCTACGTCCTTCCGACCAGGTGTCCTTGTGATATACTGTTTGTTTGAAAATTGGTGGTTATTGACCATGTTATTACTGTAAATCTGCACCTGTCCTGTATGATACCATCTGTGATTCCGATTTTCTGGAGATCCTTTTCTATTTCATTTAGCACATTGTTTTAAATTTTCATTCAAATGGCTAGGTTGGGAATTCTTTTTGTTAGTCTGTTGTTATTCATTCTGATAACATGGCCGAAGAATTGTAAGCTACCTTAGAATTTTTCAAATTCTTATAACGGAGTTTGTTTACAGTAGAACGAGCATAGTTGAACCAACTGATACGGCAGCCTTAGGGCCATTTACGTAGCCACCTAAAGCAACAAAGTAAACTAAACAGTCTAAAGATAATAAATTTTGTTATAAAGAAATCGTACTAAATGGTTTAAGGATGTTTAAAAGCCAAAAAGCCGGTATAGAATTTTATCACGTAAATATGCACTATAAAATTTATGAAATGAGATGTTAGAAAATGTATAAGAAGTCAACTTGTATGAGGAAGTTAACTTAATTTTTGTTCATTCAAAATACTAAAATTTTGGGAAGTTCTACACAGCTTAAGGTCGTTTTTAAATATTACATGATAAAGCCTAACACGTGCCGATAGGAAAATTAATTGTTTCAAGCCATACACGTAAATTCAGCGGGGAAAATAACACTGTCAGAATATACAATAGTAAATCTCAAACAATATTTAGTTAATCCTTTTCAGAAATATGCAGTATTACCATTAGGATAAGCCAAAGTAGGAATTTTTTAATCATGGCTACGACGTTATGGTAGAACAAGGAAATACGCGTATTTCAAAAATTAATAATAAATCAGAGAAAGCGGATAGAGACTAGGAAAAGAGCTTTTTAGGCACTTGAGAACACGTAGAATCTTTTAAAATATGTTTTAACGCTATCATGACATTATTAGCCCAGGCGAAAATTTAAATATTAGGCCTACGTCTAACGTCACAGTTTATAACTTTTTAGCTATAAATGAATAAACCGGTCATGTTTGGTATCAAACGAAAGAGAATTTAATTAGAAGCTGTAAAGACTTTGTTTGAACCTTGTAGCGTTAAAACTGTAACAGTTATTAACAGATTTAGTAAAACACACAAAATGACATTTTTTGGCAAACCCATTATAGATACAGAAAAATTTATAAGGATTAAAATTGATAATTACCCTAAAATTTGGATACTGTTCAAGTTTTAGAACTGTAGAAGCAGACCGAGAGTGGTGGGTGAGCGGTTAACGTTCTGGCCTCGCATTGGGGAGGACGCGGGTTCGAATCCCGGTCCGGGTATCCAGATTTGGGTTTTCCATGGTTTTCCCAAATCACTCCAGGCGAATGCCGGGATGCTTCCTTCAAATAGGCCATGGTCGAATTCCTTCCCATTCCTTGCCCCAGTCCCATCTCGCCTCTAATGACCTTAGCCATCGACGAGGCGTAAAGCAGTAAGGAAAAAAAATAAATAAAAAATTGTAGAAGCAGTGTGAGCCCAAAAAGAAGAGCTATTTTGCAAAGTCGGAAGAAGATGACGCGGTTTTTGCCCAAGTTGAACTTCGCCCTTTCGTGGGGATACATGAAACTATACAGGATGTTACAAAAAGGTACGGCCAAACTTTCAGGAAACATTCCTCACACACAAACAAAGAAAATATGTTATGTGGACATGTGTCCGGAAACGCTTGCTTTCCATGTTAGAGCTCATATTGTGGACGGCTGTGATACAATACGCCATTCTCCAGGGCTGCATCAGCGCAACAGGGATTCCATGCGACGGAGGGTGGATGCATGTATCCTCGCTAACGGAGGACATTTTGAACATTTCCTGTAACAAAGTGTTTGAAGTCACGCTGATACGTTCTGTTGCTGTGTGTTTCCATTCCATGTTTAATGTGATTTGAAGAGAAGTAATAAAATGAACTCTAACATGGAAAGTAAGAGTTTCCGGACACCTGTCCACATAACATATTTTCTTTGTTTGTGTGTGAGGAATGTTTCCTGAAAGTTTGGCCTTACCTTTTTGTAACACCCTGTATATACGGGTAGCATTGCTTCCGCGTTTGTCTGTTGGCTGGTGACTACTGGAGAGGTAACGTGTAGGTCTGTGTAGCGCGTTGCGCTAAGACAGGAAGTGGGCTCGGTAGAATCATGTGGTGAGGCAGACATATAAGATTTTCGGTAGTGCTGTGGAACTTTTACAACTTAAATATGACTTTAAAATTATGAATATGGGGTTTGGTCTGGTCTGATCGCGTTTCACTAATTGCAATCCAAAAACTTGGTGAAGAATTCCCGATAGCCATCGATTGTTGTGCACTTATAATTTTTTTTAAGAATATAGTGAACTCTGAATATGAAACAATATCATTGACTTTCATTATGACGTTAACCTAACTTTCCCTTGCTCGGGGTTTTAAATCAAGCCAGGTACGGATCAAGATAAATGTGGAGCAATCGATAATCAGTGGCTTACAGATTACACGGTTGGAGATAAGCTGTATATTAGAACCCCGATTGCAATGTTGTATCCTTTACAAAAATTTAATACGTCTTTTCCTGAATATGCCTGAAATTTTTTCCGAATGCTGATATAGTTAATGTGATTTTCTTTTCATCCAAATTCCTCCTGTAAAAACTGGGCCAAAGATTTTCCTTAAAATTTTCCTTTCTTGTTTTTCAGTAGATGTCTTTAAACAATGATCTACCCTCAATTATCAAAGTTTCTGATGCGTATAATGCCTCTGATGTTATTAGTCTATTGTGTTATAGTGTCTTAACTTGTCATCTCGGGATATTGACTTTTTCAGGTGATTCCATAGGCTTTTTGTAATTTAAATATTCTCTTCTTGTTACCTTCACCATTGCAGGTTGGAAAATTTCTCCTAGATATCTGAATTTAGTTACTTGCGAGATATTGCCAAATTGCGTTTTCATGGGTTGTCCATCTTGGTACCGGGAAGATCCTTCCATATTGATTTATTGTATGATGATAGGTTTTACTTAATTGTGCATAATAAACTTCCACAATGTCAAAGCAAAACTAAAAAAAATATTAAATATCTATTTACTTGAATTTTAGTATTGGAAGATTGTGATGTAGATAAACTAATTTTTCTGCATTGTCAGACAGTAGTTTTGTAGCTTTGTCAAATACGGAAATTTATCTCTTCTTACTTGCCACCAAGTTTATGAATTATCACGATATGCTATATTCTTAATATTTAAATTTATTTAATATACTATATATTTAAATAAACATAATTTTCAGTTGCAACTGCACTTTTTCTTTTGGTGTACCTGTATTGGTCATACTTTTCCCTGCAACAATCTCTTCGAAGCAATCCATAAAATATGAGTGGGTACTCTGACTTTGACCCGACACTTGTGTTCTCATCCTCTTGAATTAAATAAGGGACGAATTCGCCCTGCCGTCGCAGTTTGTTTCACAGCACGTCTTTAGGCCATCGATCAAAATATACTGTCTTGCCTTTTCCCTTTGCAGTAGACCAATGAAAACATTCATTTTGAAGCGTGGGTCTAAAGCGGTTACCAACAAATAATTTTTACGTGTGGTAATGTCTTCAAATCGGTCGCTCAACCCTTTTTTGCATGTTAAGTCCCACTTGGCTTAAATTGGGCGTTAGCTCTGATATACTAATTTTATCTGGCGGCCGTCGCGTGGCGTGCTGTCGCCAAAAACATATAAAACTAGATTCCGTATGATCCAAATTTGTTATTCGGACGTTTTTTATTGTTCATGTGTATTTTACTCTCATAAATTTTTTGATTGTGTTCTTCTCGGTTTTTATCATTTAATTGGATTCATTGCATAATCATCTTCTTTTTGGACAGATTTTATTACAGTAGTGGACATACTGCCCTATATCGTTTTGTCTATTGTAGACTTCTCCTCTGTAGTCAATTCTGCTATTAGGTATCTTCTTGCACTAGGTAGTAAACTGATGTGTCTTCCGAGGGCAAGGTGTTATGTGTTTACATCTAATTCTGATTTCTTTAAGTTGTCTCCTTTTTAATGCTATTATTTTTGCCTCGATTTTCTTTATATCTAAAGAGTACCTCCATCTTATCTCTACCTTCTTATGCAAGTAAAGCAGACAAAGAAAGTAAAATTCTTCCCTCTATTGCTGCCATCTTTTAAAAAACGGAGCAATATACCATCACCTCCCACTTGATTTGTTTGTTTTTCCAGTTTTATCCACCACTTCATTGTTGACTGAAATCTTTGAGACTTGTTACTGCTTTGTTGCCACATTAACTCAAGGGCGGATCCAACCTTCGGGTCAGGGGGGGGGGGGGTCACGTAGTCGAGGTCCAGCTATCACAGGCTTCAAAATTACGATAGTATATATAAATATTTTTTTTTTTTTTTTTACATTATGTCAAAATAATTTTATCAAATAACAAAATCAATTATTCTCTTTTGAACTCTCGCGAATCTTGTTATGCCTTCATCCACTTGAATGAGTACGGTTTAGTGAACACGGAGAAGTGCCGAGGTCCAGTTAGGTGGTCTTCTGCCAATGATGCTCAGACTCAAGTTTTGAGTCTCCTGAGAGCAGAAAAAGATCTCTCTGCCATAGCGACATTATCTGTTAGAGTAGCAAGATTACACAAATACATGTTTACGTTGGAATACATTTTAGCACGACATTTTTCCATTAGATTAGAAATCTATTGTGGAATATTCTGATTCCATTGCAATTATACTATCCACAGGCAATAGTCGCTTATAATGACTGCTACTGTGGTGTTGTATATGTTGTATATTACCTGTTTATAGTTGAATGAGAGTTTTTTTTTTAACTATTTCAATGTCTTTATTAATATAAGTATAATTGACTTTCGGAATAAGAACGACTAGTTGAAATAAAGTATTTAAGGAGACAGATGGTCTTGTAGGTCATTTATTATAGAATCTAGAATTAGGATGTTTACGGCCATATGGAAATACTGATTGAAGAGGTAAATTATTGGCTCTATGTATTTATTTCGACACTGTTCTGGGGGCATTAATTTTCCATCGCAAAATTCTTTTGCCTCTTCAAAACATTTCGGAAACTATGTCTCCTGTTCAATTATTTTTATCTAATAACATTAATTGTACAGTTGTATGTGAACCTGAAAAATAAGATAAGATATATTTCGGTGTTGATGCGATGTAAACGTTAATTTAATTTGGCTTTTTATTTTAAATACACAGTAACTAATGAAATCTACCTATACTGTTATAAATCTGTGGGTAGCCTGCGTGTGTCTGATGGTTTTGAAACAGCATCACGCAAAAAATACTTCAGGAATTCAGATGGTATTCTAAAATTTAAAGAGCATAGGTCCCAGCTTAAAATCTACAAAAAATAGCTTGTGACTTGCATGTAATGAGGAACGGAGAACGAAATTATATCTATTTCTAGAAAATAGAGATACAGATCAAACGTAGTAAAATCTTAAACGTAATAAGAATCTTAAAACCAATAGTTCATTTGGGAATGGTCATTACTAATTCGCATTTTACCAACACTAAAGAATCTCCTGCTTCCTATTCGGTAATGTCACATTTACTCATTGCTTTTTAGAGATCAAAGCTAGAACGTTATTACATTCTAACTTTAAAAGCATGAAAATTAAAGCAACCGATAAACTAATAGCCCCGGAGTGGAAAATTATGTTCTTACAGCAAAAAGTAAAATGGTGATAACATATCAACTAGCTTCGAAGCCCGACATAAAGGAAGATTTAAATTCAGTAATCTGGGAATTTATTTTCCTCAGTTGCTTAATTAAATAGAATTGTTAATAAATAACGCTCCTAACCTTGCGATTGCAATTTACGTTATAGGTTGTACTATAAATTGTCATAAAGTTTGAACTACTTACGTGCTATTTGCTGAAAGCAATAAGGACTCACTGAAATTAAAAATTAACTAGGAATCTTAAAACCTTATGCTACATGGCGTAAACTAAGCAATGGGCGTCATTAGCAGTTTTGTTGTCTTGACAAGTAGAAATATTTTCCAGAGCGTTACAAATTTTCACTAAGTTGTCACATGAAATTGTAGATGGCCATCATGCCTCTCAACCCAACGCGTCTCGCAGATACCTTGCATTGTAGCTACAAATTATTTTTTTAAAAATTTGCTGCCTTTTAGCGGATGAATTGGTAAATGCTACAACTTTTATCATTGCGCCGAGGTATTAACGGCAAGAAATGTCTGGATGACATAGCTAACATGTTATTAAGATCCTGATTGCTGCATGTACAGCATATCAAAATTTGAGACAGAGACTTTCAACTATTTTCGCAAGCTCCATATCGCCCAGACAGTTACCATCACATCTAAGTGTATCGTAAGTATCACAGAAAGTCACAAAACTTCCTTTATTAAAACATTGTGTTTATATCTGAATGAAAGACTAAGCGGTGAGATATGTGTTATGTTTGTTGTTTCAAGGAATAAAATAGAAAAGTATTTTGTTAGATTTACATTCAGTAAAATACTTTCCTAACTGATTTCCTTGCAAACATCAACTAACTAATTTTGCTGATGTATGTTGCATTAGACTTAGAAGTCTCCAAACGATGCAGCTAAGCTGTGTAACGAGATTCTACACGGAATTTTTAAAAGTGCTTCCTTCATCATCTACCGTGCTGTCGTTACTTGCTTCTTTATCCAAAAATTTGCCATCATCGCGATGACCACGTAACAATATCTCTTGATGAACACAAAAGATTATCGTTCTGGCAATTGGTCGTAGGCGTTCCTTATTTTCATTAATTTGTGTCATTCGGTTTGTGAAAAGTTGTTAAACAGTTTTTTTTTCCCTAGCTTCGACAGCTACATCGTGGTATTGATTTCGCTGGTGAGTTACCAACACGCCATTTTCACCAAGAAAATCATCGAAAGCTATTAATGGTTCTTTTATGAATCGTTTTAGAAGTGTTTTTGACTGTGTGCCATAGCAAGGGCGTTACTGTAATTAAACGTAATATTTACTGTAATGGTTCTGGTCTTTAAGCGATAAAACAAGTCAGTGAATCTCGTCAAGGTGTGATTTTCCTTTTTTTATTACAACACAGTGTGGGAAAATATAAATTTGAGAAGGCACCAATGCTTTCCATCAATATAGCTCTTCTTGATAGCTCTACGTTTTTTCTTACAAACCATCCAATGTCTGAGGAAAATTTCGATTGAGAAAGCGAACATTTTATCTGTTCAGTACTGGAAGTCGGCGTACACGAAATCGGCAAGCATAGAACAGCTTCAGCAGGAGTAATATTTTCTTCTTCATCTAAGGCTAAGGTAGTTCTTGAAGCATCGGCAGCACACATATTATGATATGCATTAGTGCTCAGCATAGGTAAATGTTTTGGATGTTTATCAATCTCAAACCTAGGTTTCTTTTAAAAGAATGAATATATCTTTTCCAAATAAACCACTACATACATTATGTTTCGACCGACCAGCACAATAACCTTTCTCACTGCATCCTGCAGTCAAAAATACCCGTGCATGACGAAGCAAAAATGACAATATTTATATAAATACCTCAAATGGTTTAGCGGCGAGGCGCGGTCAGCAATGCGGCTGTGACGTCACAGAACGAATGGGATGACGCGACGGGCAGCGCGGAGCGGCAAAATCAAAAGTTGCAATCGCGCGTACAATATTCAACACGGGTTCAACACAATGTTATAAACGGCGTTCAGTCGCATTGTGACCGTCGTTAATGTTTTTGTTACATCTGGCCACCCATCAATCAAAGTAATCTTATTTAATTAAAATCAGTGAGATCAAAAATATAATCATAGGTTGATCTTGGCCGAGCCCGGGGGGGGGGATCATGACCCCCCCCCCCCCTTGGATCCGCGCTTGCATTAACTCAAAGTTCTAGTGTAGCTAATGGTGCTCGAGAATGGATATATTTAATTTCAAGTCAACTCTTCACTTTTGTTTTTCTGAGTTTATTTTGCAACATGATCTGAGAATGCGACCGGCCACAATTTTGCAGTTTTCATTTCATGTTTTAGATTGTAACTGATGTATGTGCAGTCTAATCTTGATGCAGATTTTCCAGTTGTGTTGATGAAACCTGTGGTATCTCCGTTAAGGACTTATGTGCCCAGTGTTTTGAAGCTGTCGATGATGTATTCCAACTCGGTGCTTTTGTTGAAATTGGTCATCTGATCATTCCTGTGTAAAATGCAGTTGAAGTCCCCTCCCAGAATCATTTGAGGAGGTCTAGTATTCATAAGTGAGGTTAAATTGTTTTTGAAATATACTGTCCTCTTGGCCCTTTGGTGACTGCTCGTGGGCTCATCAAAGTTTTTATTTATTTATTTGAATGCTTGCTGTATTACAAACCAAGGCTCTTACATCTTCAGAGATTGTTACGTCCGATATTTCTATTTTGATTAAAATCGCTGTTCTGAGACTGACGTCACCTCCTACATTGCTCATAAAATAAAAGCCATTGATACTGTCTAGGTCTATGCTAATAGTTTAAGTGGCCTGAAAATCGAATTTATATTTAGTGTCGCTCACCTTTCTTGACAAATCCTATGTCAAATAAACTTGTTCCACATTTCGGATATTTTGGATTAGCCTGAAGTTCCAGTCTATTTTAAGGAGGGACGTTCACTGAAAAACACCTTTAAAAATGCACCCTATCCACAGTTTTGAAGATACGGCAATGAAATTTTGTACCACGCTTTACATGAAAATGAACACATTTACCTATAATTTCATTGATCATATATATTCAACTTTTTTTAAATGAATTTTTAAATTTTTATTTTCAAAAATAATGTATGTTCCTTTTTCTCAGAAATTATTCAAGAGATTTCTACCAAATTTTCTGCTGTTTCCTCTGTTTACTATATTAGGTAAGCTTCTCTCATGAGGTTTTTTGAAATAAATCAAATAGGGAGAATTTTTCATAAATTTTTAATTATAATTCTGCAAGTAAAATTTTTAAATTCATACAGGACTTCCAAGCACTTTGCCACATATCTCAGCTGGCAATAAGAATTTCACAAAATTTGATCTTGAGACAACATTTAGTAGGTTATAGGAATAAGTGTGCAAAAATTTCATAATTCTAGCGTACTTAGATCTGAGGAAAAGGTACATAAACCTGAGAAAACACATTTTTGAGGAAACGCATTTAAAGTTCAACCAGGTATTGAAGTGCTCTGCTCAAAATGTGGGTGTGACAGGGATGTTACGTCACACATTTAATTATTTTTCAGGCACTTCGGATGCGATTTCATCAATGAAACTTTGGGAACTTATCGTCCATGAGTTGTACTAAATATAAAAAATAAATTGAAAATTGACATTTTTGGTCCATTTCATGAACGTCCCCCCTTAATGTACTCTGTCCAAACTTCTTGCAATCAGTAATCTGCCCAACCGTAGTAACTGATTGGTTTTTCTGAGCCGCCATCAATAAATGAATGAAGACCAGGGAGTTATACGAGGGTGAGTCAAATGAAAACCTTAAATATTTTTTTAAATAATTATTTATTGTGCAGAAGTAGGTACAAAGCTAGTATCACTTTTCAACGTAATCTCCCCCACCGCTCAATGCAGTCATCCAGCACCTTACAAAATGCATAAATTCCTTTAGAAAAAAATTCATTTGGTAGTCCGCGCAACCATTCATGCACCGCGTGGCGTACCTCTCATCAGAACGGAACTTCTTTCCTCTCATGCTTCTTTGAGTGGTCCAAACATATGGAAATCATCTTGGAGGCAAGGTCTGGTGAGCTATGGTGGATGAGGAAGACCACTCAAAATGCAGGTCTGCGATTGTTGCAACTGTTTTACGGGCAGTGTGGGGCCTTGCATTGTCATGTTGCAAAAGGACACCTGATGACAGCAATCCACGCCGCTTTGCTTTGATTGCAGGCCGAAGATGATTTTTTAGGAGATATGTGTATGATGCACTAGCGAAAGTGGTCCCTCTAGGCATGTAATGCTCCAAAAGTGACGCCTTTTTGTCCCAAAAGAGAGTCAGCATAACCTTCCCTGCTGATGATTCTGTTCGAAACTTCTTTGGTTTTCTGGTGATGAGGAATGGCGCCATTCCTTGCTCGCTCTCTTCATATTCCGGTTGGTGGCAGTGAACCCATGTTTCGTCCCCAGTAACGATTCTTGCAAGGAAGCCATCACCTTCTCGTTCAAAGCGCCGAAGAAGTTCTTCACAAGCATCAACACGTCGTTCTCTAATCTCAGGAGTCAGCTGCCATGGCACCCATCTTGCAGACACTTTGTGAAACTGGAGCACATCATGCATAATGTGGTGTGCTCAACCATGACTTATCTTTAAACATGCTGCAATGTCATTCAGTGTCACTTGGCGGTTTTCCATCACTATGGCTTCAACTGCTGCAATGTTCTGTGGAGTCACAACTCGTTGTGCCTGACCTGGACGAGGAGCATCTTTCACTGAAGTCACACCATTTGCGAACTTCCTACTCCATTCATAGACTTGCTGCTGTGACTAACATGCATCACCATACTGAACCTTTATTCTTCGATAAATTTCAATAGGTTTCACACCTTCACTACTCAAAAACCGAATAACAGAACGCTGTTCTTCCCGGGTGCAAGTCTCAAGTGGGGCAGCCATCTTTATACTGATACTGCGTCGGTATTTGTGCATCTGCACTATGTTGCCACCTACAGGCCATTCTGCACGCTGCTTGTAGCACGCTTACCAACTTAAAGGATAACGGCACGAAAAATTTCGATTTTTTTTATTACAAATTTAAGGTTTTCATTTGACTCACCCTCGTACTAATGGAGACTCAAATTAAGTAATATAAAAAGTATGATTCCATATTCATCTACCTAACTATAATACATCTGTAGTAGTATTATCTACACTGTCCCCTCTACAGAGCCATATTTAGGGTATGTAGGTCCCTAGGCTATGCATATGGTGCAGGACCTGTCAGAGCTGTAGTTCCCTAGGCTATAACTGTGGTGTGGGCCCTTATATTTATATAAAGCCATATCGACTGCTCATTATTAAATTAATAAACCTTTTAATGCAAAATACTGAATAATGTAATGATAATAAAAATAGAAGAGGATAACCTAATGAAGAACCAAAACTTTGCAACATGCTTTCTTCATTGTTTCCAAGACTGAAGTGAACGGTGTTAGCAAGTGATGCCTGGACATTCAATTTGTTGACTGATGATCGATAGATAAGGTGCTGCCTATTTTAGTGCTTTTGTTCCAACCAGACACCCTCAGCAAAAGCCCACAGAATTACAAACTGAAAAGTTTTAGTAACGATAGGAAACAGTAGGCCTACATATTAAAATAAAACAAAAGATAAAAGATGATTTGCATCACCAAAGCAAGCAACAGAGAAAGATGGAAAACACAATATTGATTATTCACAATGCATTCTCAACAGGATGATAGCAACTAATATTTTAATTTTTGCATGTGGTGCGGGCCCCTTTGTGATGCGGGCCTCTTAGTGGTGCGCGCTCCTAGGCTACAGCCTAGCTAGCCTATGCCTAAATGTGGCCTTGCTCCTCTATGATTTTTAAGTTTTTAATTTCTTTCATAATATCTGAAAGATCTTTTTGATATTTTTTGAGTCTGCTCATTTCTACTTAAATGGAGACACACTTTCTCTGATATACACTCTCTCATCCCATCAGTAATGGAATCATTAAACCAGGGGCGTAGCTACTATGGGGCTAGGCGGTGCAGCAGTGCACCGGGGCCCTCACGCTCAGGGGGCCCCTAAGCGCACCTGTAGGGGTCCTCAAGCGCAGTTTAGAGGGCCCGCGAGCCTTCACGGCAAACTGGCGACCATTTTTTTTTTTTTTTTAGCTCTACCGTCGTCTAAGAGCCCCTGAGAACACAGGAGCCCCTCACTAAGGGCCCTCGCTGCTCAGGGGGGGCTCAACCACTGCTCAGGGGCCCCCACCCTAAAGAACAATTCAAGGGCCCCCATCCTCAGTTCAGGGGGCCCCTACCAGCACACAAAGCAAAAAAAAGGTCGCCCCTCTGGCCTGAAGGCCCAAAATAAATTTTTTGCACCGGGGCCCTTGTTGACCTAGCTACGCCACTGCATTTAACCAATTACTTACTACCACTCCCCAAATTGTTGATAACTATTACTCCATCCTTAGTTACTGTACAATTGTCAGAATACCTTCTCTTTCCCTAAATTTCCTAACATGGACACACCCTACTATCTTGTGGAAAAGCAAATCACCCATAACTTCAGTTCTGCACTTCCTAAACCTGACCATGGATCAATATTCATCACCTAATTCTTTCCTTTCCCTGGAATCCACTAATCGTATCCCTCACCATGGGCATGAATTTCTGGGGTTTTTCTCTGTAATGCATGTTCTTCTTCCCAAAATATTCCCTACTGCTCCCTGCACTTTCTTTAGCAGCCCCCTAATCTAAACAACATCTTGGTCCACAAATACTTCTCCTCTGACTCTCCTAGACCTCCACAGGGATCTCTTCCCATTAATAGACCCCACTGCAAAACATGCATCCAGCCACCACTTCCTACTCTAATTCCATCACAGGAGAATCCTTTCCTATTATTGGACATACCACCTGCACTACCACTCATGTTATTTACCAACTTACATGTCTTTACTGCACTGATTTCTACATTGGCCTTACCACTCAATAACTATCCTACATGATGAATGGACACTGGAAAAAAGTTTATACTTCCAACCCAGATCATCCAGTGGCAATTCATGCCAGTTCACACAGTTCCCACAATCTCAATACCTGTCTCACAGTAGAGCTGTCCGAGTTTTTCCAAACTACACCACATTTTTTGAACTCCATAGATGGGAACTTGCCTACCAACATATCATAGACACCAGACACATCCCTAGCCTCAACCCACACTAAACCTGTCACTTATTGTTTTGTAATTTTACAATCAGTTTCCTCATATATTTTTCACTGTATATACAGGGTGTTACAAAAAGGTACGGCCAAACTTTCAGGAAACATTCCTCACACACAAACAAAGAAAATATGTTATGTGGACATGTGTCCGGAAACTCTTACTTTCCATGTTAGAGCTCATTTTATTACTTCTCTTCAAATCACATTAAACATGGAATGGAAACACACAGCAACAGAACGTACCAGCGTGACTTCAAACACTGTTACAGGAAATGTTCAAAATGTCCTCCGTTAGCGAGGATACATGCATCCACCCTCCGTCGCATGGAATCCCTGATGCGCTGATGCAGCCCTGGAGAATGGCGTATTGTATCACAGCCGTCCACAATATGAGCTCTAACATGGAAAGCAAGCGTTTCCGGACACATGTCCACATAACATATATTCTTTGTTTGTGTGTGAGGAATGTTTCCTGAAAGTTTGGCCGTACCTTTTTGTAACACCCTGTATATATTTTTTGTATATACTTTTTATATCTTTCTAGGTTTATTTATTTATTCACTGGTATAACAGAACCAAATTATATAGTTTTTTAACCAATTTCATTTTATCTCAACTGGTCATCACAAAGAGTATTTATTATTTTGTTCCACATTTTACACAGGTCATCTTTCTTCCCCCACTACCAGTTCAAACACCAACAACCCACGTGCTTCATCTTTGTTTTATTCGTGTAGAAGGTTAGGATGTGGTCACATCTTTCCCCCCTGCACACATGAATGTTAAATGAAATATTGTAAACTTGTTCGTGTTTTTGTGTTCTTTACGTATTTATCTTGCCCTCCTGCTTTCATCTCTGATAAATGACAGCTTGTTTCTGCCTTTCCTATCTTATTTTCAGTGTCTAACAGTAGTTTCTTTGTTTCCATTATCCATTTTCTGCCTAACATAGCCACAGAAACTTTGTCAATCAGTGGTCCCCATGCACTCATAAGCAGTTTGCCAGTGATGTACAAATCATTTTATTTGATACAAGATCACATACAAAAACACACACCCAAATTAATTTTGAATAATTTTACAACAATACCAATCAAAGTTGTACAACTTTTTCACTAGCGTTTTAATCTAATATTACAAATCATTTACAGATAACACTATGAAATAATCTTTTATAATGCTCTAATTACACAAAGGCACAAAATCAGCTCGTGATACTTGTAAAATCACAACTTTACAAGTTCTATTAAATTATCCTAATAAAACTGTTGAGGGTTGATTCAGTTTTGTTGTGATAAGATGCTAATTTAAAATTAAATGTTTACAATGTGGTCAAAAAAAAAATTTCACAGAAATGATGATGAAAAAATATTAGACATTTCCCAAGAATAAAAATCACAAGATTTGTAAGCAATATATTTGAGACTAAATTGACATAAATTAACATTTTTATTAGAATTTAATTATTTTCAAATTTATGTTTAGAAACAAATAAAACTTGCAAATTCAATCTTCCAAGAAATACAAAATTTTGCTCAATTGAGTATGAATTTCTATAAAAAGAGTACACAAATGTTTTTGTTGCTTCAAAATTTAAGATTTTTGAGCTTTTGATAGAAAGAAGCATGTTAAGTCTAGTAAAAATATGTCTTGCAGATTAAACTTTAATTTTTCCTAATTAAGTAATTCACTGAAATTAATTGCCATGTTTGCTACAAAAACTCAGTGTGTAATCTGCATCTAAAATATAAAATTATATTTCTTTCAGTATCAATTAGTAGTTTCACATTCCAAGCTACATTGTGTAATGTATTTGCAATGGTTACTGTTTAGAATAAACATGAGTCTCGTTGTATATTACATTTCTCTTCCTCTCTTTCACTCTCTTTTTCTCTCTCTCTATCTTTCTGTCTCATGCACTCTATATTTGTCAATCTCTCATTCATTCACAATTGCATGATGGGAAAATTTTATAAATACATAAGAACCTCTGTATCATGATTCACTTTAAAGTTTCTTAAGAGAAGATTTATTAGAGGTACACCTGAAAGCCACATAATACTTTTTCCTTCCTTACTTATAATGTTATTTTCAACAATATCTTACCAATACAATAACTGACTTATTCATGTTTGAAGATAGTTAGAATAACTTTTGAGTCAAAGAACATGCTTTGTTAGGATAACTCACACCAGATACACATCATTAAATTTTGAATGTTGCTCCTCCAGTTCCTAAACTTTTTGTTTTTCTCTAAAAATTTATTTTTAATATTATTATAAGTACTCATCTAAATCACCTTGACTATACAATAGAAATATCAACTGTATTTTATAAATTGTGAAATATTACCCATGCACAGAATAATGCAGCACACTAGTAACTTCAGTTTAAAAGTATACTACCAGAAAGATCATAGTGTACCTCATTATCTTTATTGGATGAAACACATCTCAAAGTCAGATATAGTGAACTATAGTATAATTAAATACTGATTTATATATTGTAAATGCTATTAAGATAGACAATCTACATATGAGTGATTGAAAATTGATGTTGATAAAAATGATGTTCAGAGAGATTTATAATGAGTAACTATTCATAGATTCAGCAAGTAAAGTATTGAAGTCATAGAGACTTGGAATATAGTAGAATAATGGCTAGCAAAACATAATAACTAAAAATTGTTTTGCAAGTCTGTTCTTTCTGTGAACTATTTCAGGTATTCAGTAACCTGGTTGATACCAATATCTCATATCTGTTAGGTATTCATTTTATCAGAATTAATATTAGTAAGAATTCCTTGAGACTGGTAAATTGTTTGGCTGTCTCGAAATGAATATATTAATATCGTGGGCTTTCTTTATAATTAATTATCATTCACAAAAAAGAGAGAATATAGCAGGTTTTGTAATTCAGAATGAATGAAAAATGTGAAAACAATTTAGAAAATTCTCACTTTATATTAATTTTTATTGCTAGGTAACATGAATAAAGATATTTGTAATTAGTTCCACCATAATTTAACGATCAAGAAAACACTGTAATCTTTCTAAATCTGAGGCATCTCAGATGATTTTTTTGTAGATATTTGTAGTTTAGGAACATGAATATCAGGGGAACATTAAAATAAAATTATTTTTCAATGGACAAGAAACACTTCACTCTGGCACCTTACTTAAAAACCTGATGAATGTTGTTTTGAAAGTGTGAAGGAGACCACCATTTCAAATTAGTAAAATGGGCAATATTTATGCTGTCAGCACAAAAAAAAGGTTCTATGTATTTCTTTTATCATGGAGCAGTAAATTAAGTCAACGTGGCAACAAAGTGAATTCAGTAAACATGCAAGTACATAGGGCTTCGATATATTAGGAACAAAATGTAAATTGCTATGCCACAATATATTACTTTCAAACAAAATGTAATCAAATATTTAACTCATTTCTGAGCTATGTGTTCCCACTGAATACATGAAATTTAAAAATGGTTAAATTAATCTGAGACAAAAAAAGAAAACAAAACTCACAAGAAATGGTTCAAGCTTAGGTAACAAAAACATAAAAGGCATACAGAAAATTCAGTTCATTCCTAACAAGGAATATTTTATAAAGTGTAAGTAGCAAAATACAATCTTGTCTGATCTAGCTATATATTGCACTACTTTACCTGTAAGTAAAAAAAAAAAAAAATGCTACCTGCCCAGTGGCAGAAGAGAAGCAACAGATGTCCTCTTTTAAGAGAACAGCATCCCTTACAGCATTTACTATTTATGAAGAAGAAAAATCAGTACAATTACTCTTAGATGGTAACTGACTAACTTGTTATTCATTTTCAGATACCTCACATTTTTTAGTTTTATGCCTACAATAATATGAAGCTCAGGACAGTAAAACAAGGATAATGCTTATTTCATTCGCATTTCAAAACTTTGTGATATGGTATTCTGTTGAGAAAATAAGAAACAAACCATTTTTATATTAGATAAAAAAAATGAAATGCTATTCGTTTATTTTGTTGTGTATCCCTACACATGGGTAGCTCAGAAACGGATTTTACAATTTTTCATCTAACAGCTAAGATTGTTTATGAATGAGTTGCTGACTTTTCCACATGTTTGATAGATACAATCTATCCACACAAAAAATTATAGCTTGAAAGTGAAATTTTAAATGTTTTGTGTCTTAAAATATTTTATGAATAACTTTTACTCCATGAAATTACATTGATTATACAAACACTCTAATCAGAGAAATTTATTTTACTTCATTATGAATGAAATAATGTTTATGGACTGACAATGTGTGATGACTTTAAATTTAAAGACAAACAGAGTAGGTTAACTTGAATGGACAAAGTGCCATCATTTATGGTGCATTATTCTTATTTTTCATCATACTGAAAGCAGTGAAGAATAAATAATATGCAGACAGACTAGAATATTTGAAGAGAGAGTTTGTAAACCAAATGAGAGAACATATCTCCTCTCAAATTTATTATTCTTCCCAGGGCCGCATTTAGGCTCTGTGGGCCCCTAGGCTATACATGTGGTGCGGGCCCCCTGTCGGCAGTGGTTGGATTCTTAAATTTTGAAATATTTGAAATTCAACCTAAAAAATTTATGGGCGACCTTTTTTTTTAGCTCTACTACCTGCTCAGGCGAGGGTTGTGGGTGGTGAGGGGCCCCTCTTTGTGGTGCGGGCCCCCCTTTGTGGTGCAGGCCCCTAGGCAACAGCCTATGTAGCCTATGCTTAAATGCGGCCCTGATTTTTCCATTTTTAAATAAGTAGAACAGTAGTCACCATTCAGTCATTATATTAACTAATTTCAGTTCTTTTTACTGATGCAAGTTATATTTTTCGTTTTTAATTATGTGGTAAATAATGAACCCGTTTCCATGAAACACTTTTTCTCCATTTAACTTTAGAATTTATGTTAAAAACTAAATACCCCTCATAATTTTAACTATCACCTTTCACCTGATACATATTCTTTTCCACAGATTTTATCACACAGGGAAGAAGGGAGAAACGCACAAATTTTTATGGATAGGAAGCTATGAGAGTCTCCAGATAGAAACCCAATATACAATACAAGGCTAAGTATATATTAGCACTCTGACTAAAATAGGCCTAAAAAATTGACTTCATTTCCTGTTTGCTCATTTTTTTGTTTGTTTGTTTTCCACAATATTAAATATTTAGCAATAGATATTTTCTTCCATTGTACTCATGTTATAAGAAAGAATTTTTTTTATGATGTGTCATTTTTTCCTCACAATATATTTCTTCTCCTCTTATATCTTTTTTAATTTTTATTGAGAATTGTTTTTGTAATAATCAATGCATGTCTTCTTATTAGTTCCTCATAATAGCTGTTTCACCAGTATTCTTAAAAATACATCTTTTTTTTTACCTAGAGAATTTTATGCATCTGTCTATTCACAGCTTTTGGCCTGCATTACAAGTGATCTGTTGGATAGATTTGATGCTGTGTATTAATGACAGTGAGACTAATGGTAAATTTCAATAATAAAAGTAAAAATCACAATGATGACACAAAATTTCACATAAACATATGTTATACCCTTTGAAGCACTATTATCGAGGAGTTCAGCTGGTAGGATAATTTTTTTATAATATTATCTATTGGCATTAGCATGATCAAGTGTCTTTAGGAGAATCTAAATGTAAAAGTACAATCTTAATAATGTTGCATATTACACTTCTGCTCCTTAAACAACTAATAATTCAGTTATAATTAGTTTACAGATGAAATACAGCAATTTATTCCCAGAACGTAGGAACTTTATTTTTCTGTGAAAATCTCAACTTCTGATTTATTTACTCTAGTTCCAAATATTCATCATTTTTAACAAAACATACATCATTTTAATAATTTTGTCACATCAGCAAAACAAATTGATTCTTCTTTTAGTTTAAATGCTTCATTTCACTATGTTGCTGATGCACAATATATTTTATATGAATTGTTCAAATAAGAAAATAGTCCTTTTTTGTGACTGGTTGATAATATTTGAATAAACAAAAGAAAGAAATATTTGTAATTTTTTAACACACCCTCCAAAGGTTCTGTGAACATATGACACTGAACAGGGTATGGTGCTATTAAGTGAAGCTAATGAAAATAATTCTTTCAGAGTTAATTAACCACACGATGAAATCTGTGAATGCAATTAAAACTGTGGAAATTGATTGTTATCAGGATTTTTTGCAATTTATAAAGTAATATTACTTATTAACAGTAGTAGTTATAAAATAGATTACTTTTAAACTATGATTCATATATTCTAATTTCAAAATTAATTTTACTGATGGCTGCTACAATTACTGTTAAAATACATTAGTGTTTTTAAAAGCTGATCACCTTGAGTTAAATCTGATTCTCACAACATAGTTCATCAATCTCAAACGAATATAAAAAGAGAAGATAGAAAAAAGGCAAATCATCTCAACTGACTTGAAATTCACAGGTAATTTCTTGGAGTAATTGATTTCTAATTTTCATTTCCAACAACAACCTTTCTTGGATGAACTGAACTTTAAATTTTTATGTGCTTATTAATGCTCAAGAGAATTACTTATATGTCAGTCCTGAAAACTCAATATTAACAGAAAGTGAATTCAAAAAGTTATAGGATAAGTAATCCTTTTACTAACTGCAGGTGATTCTGGGAATGGTGCAGTAATACAAAACACAAGTAAATACAAATACATAACACCTAGGAGAGCTGTTAGCTATGTGAGAGAATTAGTGAGTCATGGCTGTGCATTTTGGGCCATGTCCACTCCATGAAGCCACTATGGTCCAACCTTATACACTGACAACTATTCAGGCAATGGCCCTGACAGAAGGCACCCACATGTTGCTCAGTAACTCTCCGAGATGATTAGGGAGTCCCCCGACAAATCACCTATTTATGTTTACTTGTGTTTTGTCACATCATAACCCTTTCACCTTTAGCACTCATAAGAAATAAATTTAATTTCCCTTTCATTTGTTTGAATTAATATTCCAAATTAGAATTAATTTCTTTTTCTAAAAATATAAGTAAGTATATTCATTTACAGAATGTAAATCCAAAATTTAATATGTAATTCATCTCTTAATATTATTCTAAGTATATTACAAAGCTTCCACACTGTTTACAGTTCTGGAAAACTGAAAACTGTTTGAAGGAAGAAATATAATCCATTTACTCAGAAATTCCTTACTGATATATGAGAATTATTTCTAGCATATGTTTTTCTTTTAATTCATGCTTCAACTGAATAAATAATCAGAATTTTTAATAAAATTTTCTTATTTTAATCAGATTCTGACATATACTTCTCAATTTTCGGGAAAAAGTTTCAGTATTCCATAAAAGACATGCCTGATAATCACTTTGTTTCTCTTAATAACTTCAGTGGGAATATGAACAGGACTACAGACCTTGTCTTCATAGTCTTTGAACAATTGCAACATTAACCAAACTCCCCATGCAGCCAGCTTTAGTGAGAACTATATGGAACAAGTGTGCTTGTGTTATTTACTATTATGTCTTCACTGGCAACAACACACTACAACTGAGAAAATTCATCCAAAACTTTTACTTTAACATGATATAAACCACAACTTCAAATTAATTTAGCCCTATGGGATACATTTAGCTAGCATCAGTAAAAAGAATGAACTTCCCCCCTTTTATTGGCAGTAATCATCATAACCCTTGCCCTGAACAGCTAAAAACACCAACTATGAAGATTTCTCCTACTGACAAGTGTGGAAGTTTAAAAATGAATAACGGTTACTCTGTAAGGTTAAAATATCTCAATATGCACATGCTTTTTTTGCATATTTAAATAAATGCTTATGCTCTTAAGTTACTTTGAATATGGTAATATAATGACACAAGTAAACAATTTCTTGTTTCGTGACATAAGACAAGGTGATATAATGGTAATTATCTTTGGTAATCTTTCTTTAAACCAAAAAAAAAAAAAAACAAAAATCAGTGACCAATGAGACATTTAGGGATTAAAAGTGTATTGACTTTTAAGTTATAGTCAAAATTAAGAAACAAATATGGTATCAAGTCAGGTATTTTGTTTACAAATTACTGAAGATGGTTTTGTAAACTACACTTTAACTTAACACATTTAGTTTATTTTTGGTTCCATTTACTGTTAATAACATACACACACACACATATATAATAATGAAAATGGAAGTTCTCTTAGGGGATGAAACAAGGAAGGATACGGAAAGCTGTCTCATAACTTACTGGAGATGACGTCAGGAGTGTAGTTATATACAATATACGATGAACACATACAACAATACTTCAGATCAAAACCTCATTTTTGTAAGGGGATCAGATGGGAACAAATTAGTCATGATGTAGGTCTCAATGTGTCCACCTGATACCCTCAAGGTATTATCTTTGTTCAAGGATAAGGTTATAAACTGGAATATCATAATATGTGTTTATAGTTTTGTATTTATCACTGCATTCTTACTGCCATCTCTAGAAAGTGATGGGTTTACATTCCTTATCAAATAGCTGGATTGCAAAACAAAAATAAAAATGAGGATAAGGGTAAAATCACCACATACCGTAGATAATCGCAGGATGGCATCAACAGATGAATAAGACATAAACACCCATTAAACATTGGAATAATCAGGTATATAGCTCTTCCTCAGCAGTAAAATGTGGCGGACACAAGGCCTTGTGTCTGTTATGTTCTGCTGCTGAAGAATGGATAAATGCCCAATAATTAAAATGTTTTCCGTTGATCTGTGTCTTTTTTATGTATCAACATTTCCATATTTATATTGTTAGTCAGCAAAAATGCTACAAGACAAGATAATTTAAACATTTGGCTAGGAAGATATTCTCTTGAAATGATTAAGGTATATGTAGTAGGATAAAGATATAAATAAGAAAAGAGAGAGGAACAACCATTTATCATAGGTGACATCCTACAAACAGCAAAAACATTTTCAGAGTTATACCTTTCTTCAACAGTTGAATATGGAGTTGGCCGGGAGGAAGTTAATAGCCCTCTGTCACCCACACTGCCAATACCCCATGTATCGTTGCTGAAATGTATGTATGTTATGCATTCATGTTTTTACTGTTTCCACATAGTCTCACCATATAGATCAGAGAACCTACTTCTCAGTATGAAGGCATGCAAAAGTTTTATCTAAGTATGTTTACAGTCAGGTAAATTTTCTCTAATTGTCTTCTTATTACATCATATGTATATGGTATCTTCATTATCAGTTGAAATACTCATTTAAAGATATTATGTATTCCAAAAAACATCAACTTAAAATGACTTAAATTTTCATTCTATTGTGGTGTGTGCATTTTAGCAGCGTATCTATTTACTTAGTGTTACTACCTTCTATATGCATGACATTTATGCATGCTTTTCAACAAAACATCACATTATCTTTATTCTATCATACACTTAGATTGTATTTTATCTCATGATTTCTTCTGATGTGCTTTGTTTTGGTACACAATTCCATTAATGAATTATTAATTATAAATGCAAAACAATATGTATTGAAATGCAGGAAAATGAAAATTATGCACAATTATTTTTCTACAAAAGTTTTAGACTCTCGGTTTCTACCTATCTCAGAGAAAAATCAATAAATTGTAGGATTAGGCCAATGATGTTAGTTGCATGTTTACATTCACATCATTGCCAACATTTTGTATATTAAAAATAGTAGATAACTCAATAACAAACCCTGTCTTAGAAACAAACATCAGATAACAAGCATATCCTCTATTATATTTATCTACATTGCTTCGCATTGCATGTGGCAAAAAAAACATTGCAATTTGGTCACGATAATTATCAGTATCTGTTACTGTAATGTATTTTTCTGATCTCAGGTGATACATAATTCAGATACTAAAATTAATTGATAAAAGCAAACTTAAGATATGCACTTCTATTCTGGTAAAATGAATAAAGATTTTACCAAATATTTAAGGAAATTGTTTAAATACAACTATGAAGAAGTTGATATTCTGTTTTTCTTCACTTTCCTCCCTTCTATTTATCACAAAAATGCACAGGTAAAGAGATCCAAAATTGTCTTCAAAGATTGAATAAAACCATGGGAAAGAATGAAAATGTATATATGACAACTAGTATCACAGGTATATACTAAAATGTCATTTTTATATTTATAATCCAATTTTTTATAAAAAAATATTTTGTCTATAGATCAAAAGTACATTATGTAAACCTGTAATACGATTCTTCCATATTAAACCTGTAAATGAGTAATGTATTTTTATGCTTTCGGAGTGTCGTCTGACATATCTTTTGCATATGCCATAATTTAGTGGACATTATCTGAAAAGTATGAAATTACTGAAATGGGTTTGACAGGAAAAAGGAGCTGATTAGTAAATATTGAGATAATTAAGAAGAAGTTAAGAACATCTGTCACCACAGGTGCCAGCAGGATGGTACAGAATAAAAATGGAACAAACTGAAATTTTTTGGTGTACCTAAATATTTTTCTTCACAATAGAACAATGAATACACAGATTGGGAGCCAGAGAGCTGGTCTTCAACTCTCATTCTGTGCATTCCATCTACTGATAAAGAATGTTTTATACATGAAAAAAATGATAGTTATTCGATGTTGTTGTGCGTGTGTGTGATTTTTTTTAAGCTTATACACTGTCATGCCATCATCTGTGATGGTTCCCAACTCTTTCCATATTTATCCTGAAAAAGATAAATATGTGTTGAAATAAATTCAAAGCACGAGTTGTAACACTTATGGACTAAAAAGTTTCTCCTCAATTGTTTGTTACTTTTAATGTAGTTAACTATAGAAAAAAGTGACAAGAATGTTAAAATTATTAACTGAAAGTTCGGAAAGAAATTACGATTACATAACACTAAATGAGTGTAAATAATCAGTGCATTCCAACTATAAGAAACTTTTAAGTGTAGTATCACATTGCTCTTTTGACTGTGAAATTGTGGCAGAACAATCACATTAGTGTAAGTGGTAAGCTGTTTTCAGTGGAAGTATTACCTTCACATAAAATATTCTGTCAGTAACCAATATAAATGTATGTTACCCCTTTACATATTTCAAAGACCATAAGTGTTAATGGAGCAGACAAAAAATTCTTGTTGCTCTAACAAATTTTTATTGTTACACTAACAGAAATTTGATACTTGTTTGCTAGGTCAAGGCGTACAAAGATTGTTTGAAAATTATTTGCAGACTAATAGCAGTTACTTTTACATTTGTGATCAAATGTAGTCAGTTTAAACAAAAATCAGTATTCTTTGATGATGATTAAAATAGTTATCTATTATTCAAAAGAATAGAATACTTGAACATTGTATTCTAATACTTTTCAAATTTATGATGTTGATATGTATCCTGCTTTCTTTATTTACCTTAAAATTTGAACACTCCTAAATATTCCAAAAATATATGTACTTCTGCAGATAAAATATTTTCCAGATAAGAAAAAGGAAGGAAAGAATTTTTTTAAAAGCAATTAATGGAAAATTCAGTTAAACATAATATTAATTTAACAAGATCACTTACTCAATTTTAAACAAGAGAACAAGAAAGTGTTCCTAGAACTCCAGACACTTGGTTGTACATATTAGTTTTGTGTTTCTTACTTGTCCTAAAAAATAATTATACCACAAAAAAGAAAGAACATCTAATTTACTAGAAACTAAATTTGAGATGGCAGACTCAATCAAGCATAATTTAGTGTTTTTCCTAAAAACATTTTAAACTTTGTTTCTAAAATTTTGTTTTCAACCAAGAAGATTTTACTGTGAGGAAATAGGGAAAAATGTTGGCAATATCAACTAGTTTAAAAAAATATTGTTTACAATTATAAATTCTACAGCAAATTTAACATTAGAAGAGACATTATACTACCAAGCACACCAAAATAAATAATTATTATATTTAAAGTCACAAAAATTATTGGTAAACCAACTTTTATCTTAATTCCCTCAAATGTATAAAAAAAACAGAGTGGGATGATACTGGAACAATAGTTGGTACATAATATTTTGTGTGAATGTGTGTATATAATCTGTGGAAGCTAAAAATAAACATACATGCAATGCTTCTGTAGGTGTTAGTTTCATTTAATAATTATCAAGAAAATTTAAATAAGTAAGTTTTGTATTCAGTTCAAAAAACTGAGTTGCATTTTAACATTTTTTCTCTATAAAGTACCAACTCTTATCCTGAGAGCTATAACAGAGCTAATCTACAATCATTGACAATATACAGGGCGTTCGCCGGGAAACGCAACCCACTGTTAGCGCTACAAGGAAGAAACTGCTCCCGGCGAGCGAGCGCTCAGTTTCCGGCATTGTTCGACCGTCGGCCGCGGACTATTTCATAATAATTACGCTTCATAAACTTCATAAACTTGTGTGATAAGCATTTAAATGTGACGTAATTCATTAGCTTACCTTATAAAAGATGCTGGAAGTGTTGACCCTCTTGTGTAATGCACATTTCACATCTTCTGAACATTTTTCGAGACACACGCTGCCCTAACTGACTTAATAATTTTTTGGGTGACTGTTCTAGTCGAAAAGCGATATCGTCAATTTTCTCCTCTGTGAGAATACGGTTGACCGACAGTCTCTTTTTGTTAAAAAATGAACCTGTTTCTCTTACTTTTTTAACCAGACGCAGAATTGTTGATTTAGCTGGCAGTAAAGCGCCAGGAAATTCGCGACGAAATTTACTGCGACACTTTTTAAACGACTTCTTCTTCACATATATATCGTAGAGAAATATTCTTTGTTGCAAACTGTAACGTACCATAATTTTACTCACACTCAAACACGGTACAGATTAGTAAGAGTATGAAGCCCCAAACCAGCCAAACCGCGAAGAAACGTTTATTCACAACACTGATTAATAAGAGACCGAAGTCACAAACTATCTACAATGCAAAGAAACCGTTCTTAACAATGTAAGGGTCACTGCACTGCACTGTTGGGGCAGCGGAGGTGTTAAACAGTGCGGTGATTCACGGTGCCGTGTGGCGGAAACTGCTGGCTGGACTGACCGAGCAAGTTGCCGACGGCAGCAGACTGGGAGGGTTGCATTTCCCGTCGAACGCCCTGTACTTTCATGATGCTAGTGGGTAAATTCTGATATTACAACATTAAAAATGGATAAGGAGAAATAAATATGACATGTTCCACAGCTGCCATTAAGGTTGATTACGAAAAGTAGTGACTAAGGCTGACATTTGTAACAGAAGCAACACACAAAGTTTTGTATTCTTAAAGGCATCTCCAGCAATGAGGAAAAAAATGCCTCAATCCATACAGAACTTGAATCTGTTATACTGCAGATATTAATGAATAAGTGCACTTACACAAAAGTAATTTAAGTTATACTTCCAATCACAATATTCTGAAATGAACCATAAAATGTTATGGTGTACATTTCATCACTGACACCATAAGGCACTCTAAGGTTCCATAATATTTAATACTAATGAACTTTTGAAAGAGAGAAGTGTTAGTAAATTCTTCATTTTATTGAAGATATCCCAAAAAAGCCCTAACTGCAAGTTAAAATTTCAAGATGCCAGTTTTGGTGAAATGTATACCATTAGACACTTAATGGGAACAACTACATTTTCTTCAATACATCTAAAGTATTTAACAGATTTGAGCAACTAATTATAAAAGTCACTCTTTACGAAAATAAATAGCTAATCGAGCATGTGGCAAGATTTGCAACTAAAAACATTACAGATATTTAATAACAAATTCAGACATATTAATAATCATCTGGCATAGTTGAATGGGGTAGCTGTTAAGGTATCTGTAATGTGAGCAAAAGTATATTGAAATTAATTTAGATTCTACAGCTTTCTGATACAAAATTCAAGCTTACTTAAGTTCCGAGCAGCATGTCCACAGGAACAAGGATTATGTTCACAATTCGCCATGCCACACTAATCTACATTCATGTTACTTAAGTTCATGGAAACTAGAAATGTCTTGTAATATTATTATTTAGAGTTCCACCAGAGCCTCACAAAAAATATCAGGCATACACTTGCAGTAAAAAGTTTAAGAAACTACAGAACTACACCCAATCTTTATTGCTTATTTTAATTTAATAAATTGTTACTCTATGAATACTTGTTGTGTATCATTTTAATAAGAGTTAAGAAACTGGTAACCAAATGGTAAATAGTACTAATGTAAGACGCTATTTGTAATATTAGCAGTTTTGTGGCTATACTGGTAAATACAGTTGGTTAATGGCAACCAAAGACTTTTGGAAGGACGCAAGTTTCAATAACAATATGATCAACACAATTTAGATTTTCTGAAATTTGCCAAAATTGTGGTAACTACTTGGTAAGTTGCTTAAAATGTCCATGGTAAATTTTCTTCCTATTACTAGGGTATTATGTTAGTTATGGCCATAGTGACATAATCAATGATGATTCATAATGCCTGGACATAATAAATAAATTTAAGGTTGTTTGCACTTGAAAGGGCTATGTTCTTTCTCTCTCATTATATGAGACGTATTAAGAAAATTTTGATAAACTAATTCATCACTGTGTTTTTTAAATGGGTACAATCTGCTATCTAGTACAAAATACTTCAATCAACCCATTAACTATGTGAAACATGCAGCAATTCTAAAATTGTCGAAAGCAGCCCAATCTACCACATAAGGGATAATATGAAATACGGTCAGTTCAGGTTTATACTGTCCCACTGCCTTTCACTTTCATAAGTGATAGTTTAATTTTCTCTATCTTTGTTGGAATTCCTAATGACTTATAGATTTTTTCATGTTCCATTATTATTGATATAAGAATGGTAATTTGTAATTAAATTTTATATTTTTCAGTCATGTGTATTTTTTTTCATATAATTTAAGAATATTTGGCAAAAAGTCTATGAGCACTTTATTTCTGCTAGTTTAATATTTAGCTAGCAATTAGGTTTACATATATACATTTAAAATCACATGAAATAAACAGAAGGTATTGGTTTATTTTGTAGGACCATGTAGGAAAATATACTTTTTATTTGAATTGCTGTGTATAATATGAGGTCTATCATTTAAGTTGCTGCTATAGTAACTGTGTATTCTGAATTTAGTCCTGTCTTGTTATCTATTTAAGTTATCCAGTGGCCTTTAAATGGTTGTGTGAATATTGTTGAATAACTTGACCCCCAGTAAAAATAAAATGGTAGTTCGAAAATGAAGGATATTCCAAACTATTTTCTCATAACAGGAGTTAAATGCTAACAAGAGTTGCTAGGTATAAACTATTTTTATTAAATGCTCTTGGGTAACTAGTTGAGTTAATGAAGTGTTATCACACTTCGTTAACAAGGCTAGTACCCCAAGAGCATTTTATAAATTCTCAATGCCAAGAGAAACTTCATTCTTATATAAGTATAAACTACTGACAGTTCCATAAGTAGAAAGGAAACAAAAAAGTAGATATTTTCCACATGATGCACTAAATTGGATTTAACTCAAAATGAAGACACTAGATACAAAATATTCTGAAACAATATATTAATCGAATTTATGCAATATTCTCCACAAAAAATTGTATCTGCGTCTGAATATAGCTGATAAAAGATGATTTTTTTCTTTTATAACTAAATATACCTTTTTCTGTATTTGATACTGCTGTTGGAGAGTATAATAAAACATTGAAGATTTCACTGAATGCATAAACAATAATATATGTATAGTTAACATAGATTAGCTGTCTTCAGAAAAATATAGCTTTCTGGAAGCCAGTCAGTGAACCATGCCAATCATGTCTAATTAGCATTAGCTCTCTTACTGATTAACAGAAGGCTGTATAATTCTGATGTCAGCAAAAGCTCAGGTAAAATAAAACTGGTGCATTTTTGCATGCACAAAGAAGCAAATAACATTAATTGGTATGTATATTTTTTGAGATCTTTAACACAAGGGCATGAGAAATTATCATCAGTCAAAAAAAAAAAAAAAAAAAAAAAAAAAAAAAAAAAAAAAAAAACTTCATTCATAGTTCTTTTGGAAGAAACTTAGATCTTCACTTCATCATGTTTTTCTCTTATATTAGTCATCTTTATGCCTTGTGTTTAAGAAAGACCTACACTTCATAGCACAAGTTTGTGTCCTTTAATAAACCCAGTTATTTACTTTCATTAACATGAGCTGGATGAAATTAAATCAATAAAGAGGGTTTAGATGCAATCAATCAAATTTGTTAAGAATTATTTTATAACTTCTTTTATGAACTTAAGTGTATGACTGAAAAACTATTACATATCTTTAGATTCAAATTTTATAACAAATTGTTGTTAATGTCCATAAAAATTAATGGTTAAGATAATTTTAATCATATGTCAATAAGTCTCACCATAAGGAAAAGAGAGCAAATTAAAATGGAAATGATATCTTATCAGTATTTGTGTTAAAAGTGATTTAGATTTCAGACAGTGAAATGTCTGTTGAAATGGATATTTCTTTTTCATATTGGTGTTCCAGCACACTAGATTTTAAAGTTTGACAGTCTGAAAAAACTTTTAAAGAGTAGTCTATATTGTTGAACACCAGTTGTTGTTGTGTGATATACTTTGCAACTCATATGTAATAAAAATTATGGCCAATAGAACTCAAAGTTGCATAATATTTTAACAGTTGCTGGCATGGTAATCTTTTTGTGTGTTTGTATGCCAGGAAAGATAAATAAAATAAGGAAAATGAAGTTAAGTGCAGATTCCTTGCATAGAAAAGAAAAGTAGAATACTTGCACAGGAAGTTCATAAATTAAGAAAAGTGGTGGGGGAGGGGGTATGAACGCCAAAAATTACAGTCATTACAAAAACAATATTGTTTTAAAGGGCAAATATTAATTATTTTGATAGATAGTTCCCCTCTGAGGATCTTGGTGCTAAACAGTTGCCATAGTACTTAGTAATCCCTATTGTTAGCTCGACAATAGCCTGTAGGGGGTGTGATGAGGACTGTAGCTATTTTATGACAAGTTTCATTTCATGGAAGGCTCAGTGCTACTGTAACTATCCGGACATTAATCTGCAAAGAAAAGTCCACAGTTTTGTCAAGGATGGAAATCAGCAGGGCAGTCCATAGTTATTCATTCCACCAACTTTGTCTTGAGACAAATGCTCTTTAAATACAAATTTTAAATTCCTGTCATTAAGGAAATTGTTAACTTAATTTATGGACTAAATCCATGCAATATAGACACAGTAGCACAGCCTAATGTTGAAGAATAACTATTGTGCATCCAACTTAGTCACTAAGTGATTTTAAGTAATGTTCCCTTATCCTGACCATGGTGTGCTTAGTAAATTTGTGAATTCAATTTTACAATTACCTATAACTTAACACATGAAATGAATATATAATATACTTTATTGAATGTTAAACAACCATAAACAGAAAATGTTATTAGAAACCATCTGAAAGCTACAAGATTTATTGTGGCATTGAGATAATTCTGTGTAAGGTATGTAAATGTTTATTAAATTTTATTGTGAACTATATATGAATGTAGGAATTATATATCTATTATAAACAGAGCATGAAAAGAATGTGCAGAATGTACCACTTCAGAGAAAATGAGTAAAGATGAAGTCAAATATCTGAAGAAATATTTCAGTCATTGAGGTTATTGTACAAAAACTGTTAATAATGTTTAATTCATTGTTTTGTTGATCCCAATTCTATCAAGTCTCCATATAGAATGTTATAAGTTACTGCAATATTCATTGCAAAAACTAACAAAAAATGTTGGAGGTGAAATATGGACAAATTCTAGGAATGTTCTATCACATATTTACTATTGGAGGAAATATTGCTTGCCATCAAGTTTTTGGAAATAGAAATTTCTGTACATATCATACATATTTTAAAATTACAAACTAATTTCTGTATTGAAGATTTCTTGTGTGTTTGACTTCAGGGTTTCAACAGGAATTGTTTCTTGTTGCTAGTTGATTGAAACACAAATATTTAAAACTGTAGCACTGAATGTTCAATACTATATGCACAACTGATTACATACCGCCAACCACAGGAAGGTGGATTGATAAGTCTGTGCTTTTGACAATGGAATACAAATCATAGGTTTCTTTTTGTTCTCTTGTGTATTTTTACTGGAATCCACTATCTTCCATTTATTAAAAAAATGTTGAGAGGTCTGACAAAGTAGTAGGTGTGTAGCTAGGTGAAAATGGATAAAACTAAATTTTGTGTTATGATAAAGCACTACTTTACATGTGGGAAAACAATTAAGGAAACTGAAGAAAAGCTGAGAAAGTATCAGGGAAAATCTGACCAGTTTCGATCCCAACTGAAGAAATTCATATACTGTCTAGAAGACTGAGAAGTGAAATTCCAAAAGATAGCCAAGATGGTAAATAATATTGTGCATGAAAATTTGTGTAGAAAAAGATCTTGGCAAGATGGGTTCCATGACTGCTGAGAGTTGACAAGTGGAAACAGGTGACCATTTCACAAGAGTGTTTGAAATATTTAAGTGCAATACAAATAAGATTTTTTGGTGTTATATCACAGTTAATGAAATGTGTATCCACTTTTTTCATCCTGAAGCTAAACTATGCTGTAAACAGTGGATATCATATGGAAAAAAATCTCAAAAGAAGACAAAAACAGTTTCATCATAGTTCCTAATTCACTATGAGAATGCACCTGCACACAGTCACCATTGCAACGACTATTTTCACATAATTATGCTAAAATTGCTTCCTAATACACCCTCCAGATTTGCTTCCAAGCAACATCTCTCTCTTCAGTAACCTGAAAAATTGGCTCAGTGGAGAGAAATTCATATCCTTTAAGCCATTTTGAAAAATCGTATTTTTGGTAGGCATAAAAAATTGGAGAAGTGTTGGGATAAGTGTACTGAACTGAGAGGAAAGTATGTTGAAAAATATAGGTGACTTTTTTGTAATATAATTCTTCATTAAGAAGTGACAGACTTATCACTACAACCCATATGTCTGATAATCACTCAACAGCCAGGTAATATTTTGATATCTCACTAAGAAACTGTCATGACAAAATAATGGAAACCTACAAAGCATCTTTTTTATGTGGGTAAGAAATTCTCACAAGAAAACAATGGAAACCTGAAAGTGAGAACTATATGTCACCTAAAAAGACTAAATCACGTAGAATACATTTCATAAACCTCACCACTCTAAATGTTCCATGTCTGTACGTCTATGAAATAGTTCTTTTTCACAAGAGAGTACCTCCTAAGAAACAACAAACTAATAAAAAATGATGTGGCACATAATTACCTCACTAGAGGACATTCAGACATTCACAAAACATTTTTCAGGACTACTACATAACAAACAAGTATTTTAAATTCGGGAATAATACTCTACAATAAAATACCAGAAGTAAAAAATGTTTCCTGTAGCTCATTTAAAATAAAACTAAAGGCATTTCTTGTGAGGCATGGTTTTTACTCTGTTAGTGAATACATAGACTAAAAAAAAAAAAAAAAAAGTTTTAAGATTTCTGAAATTTAGTTTTCATCAACTATTGCATTGTTAAATTCCCTTCATGTACACTTGTTTTGTCATTGTTTTATCAATCATGTATATAAGTCCCATGATCTCATAATAATATGTAACATCTAATCATCAAAATGACTTATCCAATGTCAAATGTGCACCTGTACTATAAATTTACTAAATGGATCAATAACAATCTAATCTAATAACAGAAGAATTTGATTATACAAAGACAGCTGAATTTGAATGCAACTATGGGTAATAGAGACAGAACGTAAGAGGCCTTCTCTTTTTAAGAATTCTTAAGAATTTCCATTTGTATAAGATATACAAAAACACAACCAGTGTATCAATTAGTCTGTATTTCTGCGCACATTTCAGTTTGTGTCTGTACATCTACCCCATTCTGAGAAACAATTTTCTAATTGAAATGTCACATAAAAAACTTCCCTTAAATTAATATACAAATATATCAAGTAACCTATATACAAAATGGGAAAATATTAAACTTAATTTCACAACATTGTTGATCTGTTCAGACAAGTATGAAGCATGATCTGTCAGTAGTGTGTAAAATATTGATATACACTAAAATATCACACTATTTAATGTTAATACTGTTGTGACAAAATCTGTTGAACTGTCATATTTGGTTTACAAGAAATTATTTTCTAACATTGTACCAATTATTTATTCATGGCTACATATTTGACAGAGGAGTTTTGAACTGACTGACTAACTACAAATTGTATCACACAATATACAATCTTGACCTGAAGTGCACTTCTATAACCCGTATAACACAATACTTTTTGCTTAAGAACTGTATGCGCTATTATTATAATGTCGAAATTGTAAGTGATAATATAATACTACTGAAAAATCAAGTCACCTCATAATATTTAATGCCACTGTTTTTCTATAAAGTTATTATAAGCTTGACCTTTTTACCGATTGACAGATCTGGTCAAGAAACAATGATTTTAGTTTCAGTGATGTTGATTATCACACCAATATTTATTTCAAAGTATAGTAATTACATCACATTTGAATCCAAAATTAATTTGATTAAAATTAAGGACAGTATTAAGCAGGTATCAAATTTTGAGTGATTTGTGCCTCTTTCCTGATCTACTATGATCCAATTTATCTCCAACTTCTTATTTCTTTTCCTCTTCATAAAAGGAAGTCCTTAAGAAACAATATTTTTTGCACTGAAATATTATATATGATTTTTAAAGGAAATTGACACTATATGATAGATTGCTGAATGTTATCAATGTATATTTTAGATAACAGTATCAATTTTATATTTTGTCTTTAATACAAGTTTAACACTTAAAGTGAAATTCTACCTGGAAAAAAGACATCCTAGAATAAAACTAACCATAACATAGTTTATAAATAACTAGGTGTTCTTCACTAGCTAAACTGTTCCAACTCAACAAAATATTTTTAAAACTGATATATGTAATAACTCCCAGATCATTTATTTTTTGTTGATTTAGTAGTGACAGAAACAATTACAATTTAAAAACTAGAGATCAAACCATTAATTTTGATATCTTAAATAAGTACAGTGGAAATCATATGAAAAAGACTTGTGATACTATCAATAACAAGGTTCCTCATTGTAGGTAAGATTTTTAACCTTATCCCTCTCAAAGTTGTTTCTAACTTGTTTCTAAAGTTTTTGTTCAATGATTGTTTCTATACACCATTTTATATTGACAAAGCAGCACTTCTTTCCCAATCCTCAACAATTGTAAACCTTTCTGAATACTCAGATTTGTATTAAATATGATAAACAAACTATTATTTTAATTTTGCAAAACAATGCTTAGAAAAATCATTTATTTATTAATAGAATTGTGATAGGATTAGTACCCACACCTGCTTGCAGAAAACAACTACATCCTTTCTGTTCAGTGGTTACAGTTTATTAATTTCTTAACATAATTGTCATATATACAAAATATTATAAATATATTCACATGCACATCTGTATTGCAAAATTTGCATGTGATAGTTTATGAAGATATTTTTACTATCTGAATTGGAAAGAAAGTGCTCTTTGCTACAGATAAGCATGAATGCTTTTTTTCTTCTTCCAGAATCGCACTTAGAAATAAGGAAAAAGAGCCAATAAATTTAACTTGTATTCACTATGTTTGTCTTATAGTTCATCAAGGATAAAATTCTAGGAAAACAGACTTCTTAAAATGCGGCAGTTTTCAAATTGATTCTCCAAGTAATTCATGGAGGCCATAGAATTGAATAGATGAGGCACAATTCACCACTAAAATTTTGAACACTTTACAGTTATTTCTGATCATCTGATAACATATAATACATCTTCTTATACTGTTATATTTTGATATTTATAGATTAACAACTGTACTGATCAATTGTCAAAAGTGATCTCATTGAAAAAATAAAGCAGCAAAGAAATTTGCAACTTTTACTGTGGCATCAAGAAATGCATTTCTTCTTTCGGTCTTAATCACATGGTGTCTTTTCATTAATTAAATCTAAATGGAGTTGTATACAATAATCACATATTGTGAAATGGTAATTATTAAACCATTTCATTCTATAATATGGAATTGGTTAACATTTGTATTCTAATGGGATAGTAAAATCATTTTCTTTTTGCATATCTACAGAAATCAAATTAATAGCTAAATTCCCTGTTACTATGAGGAAGAAATTATAACTTTACAGAAAAATTCATCTAAAGGCCCATTGCAATATCAACAACATTTTAACAATATGCGATGGAAAACAAGTACAGCTGACAAAAATTCAGTTCTGTTCCTTTAAAAAAGTTGTAAAAAACTTCACCAATGTCCTTAATGTATCAGACACTACAAATGTCAAAATAATAATCCTTATTTAACTGCATAAATATTCGCCAACAATATCACTCTATTTTTAACAAGTCATGCACAAATGTTTCAAGTAACAATTATTACCTTCATTCGTTCATTATTAACAATACATATTTTCATCTTGCTTATAAAAAAAGAAAAGTACTATTTACAGATTTCTGAACATGTTTACTAAGAATAACTGCAATGGAAGTGGCATTATCTATGTACATTACATTTTATTTTCAACATGTGGCCCCATTTCACATGTACATATCCTAACAATATTAAAAGATCTGCCAGGATTAACAAACCTCATAAAAAGTTTTTTTTCATTCAAATATAAAACTTCAAACACTGTATAAGTTAGGTTATGTGTTATATCTGCAATTTTAGCCTGGCTATTATGATATTTATAAATTTTACAATAGATTATGTATCCTAAATTACAATCATTTTTAACATTTATGTTCTGTTAACTTTTTACAGGGGCATTAAATCACAGGCAGAGCTCAGTCATTGAATGTATGCAAAAAAGTAAAGATTCTAGCAGCAACAATTTAACTATCAATTACAGAATAAAAGTTTCAGACATTTCTAAAACCAACTTCCACCACCAAATTTACTAGTGAGCCCACCAATGCCTTTGCCAAACATGTTTCCAACTCGTCCAACGACATTGGTTGTCACATTTGTTATTTTTGCCACATAGTTTCCATCTTCACCAAGTGTTTCACGGATGGTAACCTTTGGCTTACTTCTGTCACCATCATCATCAATGCCGGTTTCTGGATAACTCCTTTAAGTAAAAAAGATCTTGTAAATATTTAAAAATTTAAAATATCTGATTGCTGCCTTTTAAATACTATATTAGTGGCATGAAGAAGTCATTCATGTTTTATTGTACCATTACTTGCTAATTTCAATAGGCCTATGATTAAGGAATGGCAGAATATTAAATTCAATCTTTTTATCAATTTTCTATGAAATAATATATTTTGCTTAAAACAGAAACACATATCAAGCATAGATAATAACAAAATTAAGACATTAACTATTAACTGAAAACATGACACTCAATTGACCTGGAAAGAGTATATTATATGTTGATGATTTCATGATATTATATTTAACACTAAGCAATTAACCAACAGAAAATCCATTATTTTTGTGGTATAACAATTTTCTTTGTCAGTTTCTTGTAATTCACTCCTGCTATCTGATTGCAATTAAGCCTGCACCATGGTGTTACATAATATGACTTTATTGTTGATTTAATGATAGGTTTTATAGGATTTTACTAGTTTTTTTCTTTAAAAAATAGGGCGACCTAAGTATGACATAACACAGGCTCCCTTTTTACACAGAAAGCCTGTGAAAATCATGAGAGAGGGGATGGGTTGAACCAGTATCCTACCTGAATTAGAACCAGATTTGTGAGACCCAGAGCGATCAAACTACAGGAGGAATCATTGTGTTGCCATCTCTCTGTGAAATGTGTAACTTTGTATTCTATACAATAAATATATTTTTTGTTTGTGAAATGAGTATACTATGAGGCATAGACTTGGGACTGTCCCACCATCTGCCCAGATGATTGCAGGAATCCACCTAAAAATCGTGATCAGGATGGCCTGTATGTGGGAAACAGGATGCCAACCTGGTCCCACTGTACAACAACAAGCCACTGTGATTGTGCATTAACATACATAGCCATACTGGATAGTACTTTAAACTTTATTAGAGCTAAGAAATTATGGTGTATTACATATGAATATTTTAATTTTCTGCTCTTTGTTTTTAAATATTAATTGTGCCTAGGGGGACTACAGTTCTTTCTTTTCCGTGTACAATCCATTCCTAATCCCAAGCAAGCTATAAATCAAATTATCCAGTTCTATATTGATTATGAATTAAATGGATTTGTTCTTTTTGGAACAATTTACATGGGCAGATTTCTGGCTATGACTGGCCCATGTGGAAACATAGATAACAGTAGTGATTTTTAGGAAGAAATAATTATTTTCTGGCAACATTGGTAAAAAAGAAAATAAGTGAAGATATAAAAGAAAAATAAACAAATTGACTAGTTGACCAAAATTAAATATTTCTGTTTTCGGTTTTAACAGTATCAATTAATTTGTAGATAGATAAGGATTCCAGAAAAGACGAATGTGTTGAAAATTATGGGATAAAATGCAATTAAAGGACTTGGAGAAAATATCAGTCATATAATATCTACTTTTAGTTAACCATGGAAGACCACTGGGAACAAATCAGAAGCAGATAAAATTTACCTAGATGTATAACAAAAAAGAAACATCAGGAAGTATGGAATCATTTCATCAGCAATGCTGAAAATTATATTTTCAAATGGGAACTCACTATCTATTAATTAATGAAACACTGGACTAAGACAAACAAATATAGTACTGGAATAACAGTGGATACTTAATTAAGTAAGCTCAGACATACTGACCATACTGAACTTAAAGAAGCTAAATTGAAAAACAGAAAAGCAACTGCTACGAATGATACTCATAATGTGCTCATAAAATAAGAATGCATATTCTTAAAAACATGACTTCTCCACTTTATCAATGATAATAATAATAAAGTGAAATATCGAAACAGATTTTAACATGGCAGAAGTTATCTCAGTTTAAATAAATGAAAATGAACAGCATAAGTTATCAGAAGAAAGAAAAATAACACTCTTATTAATGCCTATGAAAGATACAGCAGCATATAAAACAACAAATTGCAAGCTACCACTGATTCAAGTTTAGAAAAATCATTGCAGTTAAAGTGGTCTTTATAAATGATCTATTCATTTCAATATAAATAACATATAAAATAAGATAATTTGTAAACACACAGCATTTGCAGACTTCTAAAAAATTTTGGCATGTGCAGAGACAATTACAGTGGCATATCCTTAAAGTGAAAGGCTGTCCTAAATATCTCATAATTTGTATAAGAAGCTTATTTAAATGAACAACAGTTGTTACTGACGGCAGGACTTTTGTCTTTAAATAAATATAAAGTACACATTATTAGACAAGGGTATAGTTTGTCACTAACGCTATTTAATTTGTACACTTATCAACTCACTCGAATACTGAGAAATAGATTATGGAATAAAAAGTATAGCTTGCCGATAAATAAAACATGAAAATCTCATCAAAGGCTAAAGGCTTTTAAAGCAAGTAGTTTTAAATGACATAATAATCCTACTCCAAACATTTGGGATATGATATTACCTATGAACATGAGAATGATAACAAAAGAATAAAATTCAATTCACTCTATGGGACTATATGCAGAAAACAAGGAACAATGTGTTTTCTCAGTGACTAAAAATTAAAAATATTGACATAAATTATTGAATCATTAGAAATCATGGGAGGTGACAAATTCTTTTATACAGATGGAAAGATACACTCTTGAGAGGATTAAGAAAATGTTGTTTGGACAGAACAGTAGTAGTAATATCAAATAATTCTTGATAGGATAAGTATTTATGTAAGGAGTGATAGACGACTGTGGTTCTATCTATGGCAATGAATTTAGTGACAGTTTTGCTTGTATAATATTCTTTAGTAAAACGATGATGATTATTTTGAATAGGTGAATACTAGATATAAATCCTTTGCCACATGGAAATCAAGTATACTTCAAAATATAATTAATAACGCAAAACATGTAGTGCCTACCACAATAAACTAATTTATCATCTTATAACTTTTTATAGTTTTCTCGTGCATTTAATGTGTATAAACACTTACATAAAAAAATAAACAGCGTAACCAATGTGATTACGGAAAAGGATAGGGTAAGTAAACTCTTAAACGTGTGAGAGGATGCAGAAATTAGTAATTTATGCAGCAATATAAACAAATTTAGCCGAAAGTATCAAATGGTAAAGTCAAATAGGAAGAAAGATGAAAGGAAAGGTTCACCAATACTTCCGTAGCTTCCAGAGGTATAAAGAGAAATTTTGAGAAATATTTGGCAATAGTAAGAACATAAATATAACAGTTACTTCAGTAAGTAAAATGGGATATTTATTTTGAGACAAAAGACATGATTATATCATAATGTTAAAGAAAATTGGTTACAGTTAACTGAAGATCAGGTAATAGTTACTTTCAAGTCAATAGCTTCAATAACTTATGAAATATTAATTAGTTAGATTCTGTTTTTGGATTACGAATTTTATTTCACCCTTTCGATAATAGTAGACATGCTTTGCTTAATAGTAAATGAAAGAGTAGCCATTTGTGAGTAAAGTAATTTTTATTTCAGTCTTGTAAAAACAAAATTGTGAAAATTATTAACAGTTTATAGAAATCGCATTAAAATAATTTTTTATGACGAAAATATTAAAGTTACAGAATTTTTCATAAGGATTAAAGTTGACACTTTTTATAAAATCTTGTTATTATCAAAATTTCAGAGTGATAGGATTATTTTAGTTGTCAAGGTCAAAATATTTGAAACTAGCTTTCAAGCATGAGAGACAAATCTGATCAGTTTTCCAGCACATTCTCATGTGAGGCAGAAGTATTGCAGCTTCTCACGGTCAGTGATCATAAATATCCACCCAAATTTTCCTTGTGCTCAGCCGCAGTCACCCAGTCTTCCAGATATAGTAAGCGCGGCACTATGTAGCTCAGTCAGCCAAGTACAGTTAGGGCGTCACTATGTATCTTTGAAACAGTATTTTCACCATGTGGTGCATTGGCATAACCTAAGTGTCAGCCATTGAGAAACTAGTTAAACTTTAGAAGCATGTGTTGAACATTAAAATGCTTCCATGTGATAGTTAATTACGCTTTGAACTTTAAATTGTGGTCTGGCTTGAATCAGTTAATCGAACTTGCAACTTTATCTTAAGAAAATTTGTCTGATGCCATTTCAGTTTGTGACTTTGCAAAATTTTTCAAGAATATAATGTTTATCTACCAGTAATAGACTTGTGACTTTTATTTCTGACTACCTTTCTTATTTTGTGATTTTTTAAACTAAGTCGCGACCAAGTTATATTTGCAAAGCTAAAACTGAAGATTCCATGGTTATCTGCAGTCATAGCTGAGATTCAGCAACCATGTTGGATGACCTAGTACATTAGAAACTACGGACATAAAAGTTAATATTTAGTTAGGATGTTTGCTTGGAAATGTTTTGAATTTTAATTCACATTAGACTATACAAGTGATAGTGTTTTTTTCTTCTTGAAGTAGTCCTTGCATTCATTGTTTGATTTGGTCATGGTTTTGTACTGTTGGTATTTACAGAACTATTAAGAAATTAAAATGAGTGAATTTTGAAAACCACAAACTCTAATTTCATACAAAACCTTCCATAATATTGAAAAGTGTACAGCAAATCTCAATTGCATTTCAGTTGATGGTCATCTATTTTTGGGGAACAAATAAGCAAACATTATTAACTTCTATATATACTATGATTTTTAGATCACAGTACTTTTCTGCAGAGTGCAGAGAACTTCAATTACTACAACTGATTATTACCATAGAAATAATAGATACGTGAGAGATGACGAAATATTTTAAATAAGGCATCTAGAAAGATAAAATTAGAATTAAATAAAAGAGAAAAATCTATCTAATAATAATAATATAACATTTTTACTGTAATTTGATATTTAAAGAAAGTAAAACGGAATCGTACAATTCAAGCTTTATGACACTGCAATATGTGACTTTTAGAAATTAATAACTCTTAAACAAATAAGCTTATGAGAAAACTTGACATGACCTAAAAGGTTCTAAATAAATTAACCTATAACATATTAAAAATTTGGGGTATTCTGGGTAAAAATAGAGTACCGTGAGGAAGTGGGATTTTTGTAATTCACAAAAGAATAGTATTTTCCCTTGGGAATACCCCTTTATTCCACAGCAATCCAGCTCAATGTTAGCTGAGACTATAAATAAACAAACCGTGTTTTCTTGTCACAGAGAGTCTTCATCTAACTGTCATATAGTATGTATTGCACTGCGAGTGTAAAATTCAAATCATAATTACTCAAAGTTTAACTATTTCACCTCAGGATATGATGGTGAACTTGATTATTCACTTTAAGAAAACTTTAAGCTAAACATGATTTTAAATTCACTTTTCCATATCAATTGTCAACAATAGCAGTGTTGAAAATAATCAAGATCACTCTTAACTTTGGGGTGGGCATCTAAATATGATCGCAAGAGCATATGCTTCTAATTAGTGTTGTGCCATGGAGGATAACCTGCATCTTCATATGTGATTTCGAAGTCCGATACTGCCTTTAAATACCTTCAACACTGTAATCTGATACCAGTGTTAACTTCATCAAACTTTCAGAATATATTTCAAATTCATAACAACAGTGACTTGCTTTCATTTATGTGTGACCTGTTAGCTATTACAGGGTAAATTAATAGCCTGGTGGCCATTGTAAAGATCTATAGCAATTTTGAGAAAAGGTATCAGACAGTGATACAGCCATCACGATCAAATTTACAAGTAATATTTGAACCCCAATCAAGAATATATTTGTGACAATCTGAGGAGCAGTTGTGGAAATCAGAGGTTTTCAAAAGTTGTGAAAGTAATTGGAAAATGATTCTTAATTGAGGAGATTTATGTGACACAGATAATCATACTATATGGGAAAGAACATTTGACTTGGAGGGGATGAAAGTTGTCAAATATTGATATTGATGTAAATTTTATATGTTTAAATGCATGTAGGTTTCCATTCACTCTTTCCATACATAATTTCAACATCAAAGAAGGTGATTTATGTGTGAGAGTAGGCTGAAGTCATGTTGTTTTTAGAATTTTTAACATTTAAATTATGAGTGTTTCTTATTGTTTTTAATGGTATCAATTTGTTACTAGTGTCAAATTTGACTGTAATTCAGTCTTCCCGCATTCCATTGTACCACAAATAATTATTGCTTTCAACCTTCATTCTCACCTCCTACATTAATTCATGTTACCTCAACCATAACTAACTACACAAAATTAATTCATGCAGCTGCAAACTGTGGCCAATGTGTGTAGTTTGCCACATGTGTAATTGTTTATTTCTCCTGATGTTCATTTATCTTTCTTCTTCCTTTCTTTTTCTTTATTTTTTTTAACATCATGGTAGTCCTTCCAGCTCCTACTTTAGTAAGTGGTAGGTTTATTTTATCTGTCCTTGTCTCTATTTCTGTTATTTATTTATTATTCAAATTTTCTTGATTATTTAGATGGTTTAAATAACTACTAATGATCAGGTTAGATACTGCTGATAAATGGCAATCATAATATCAAAACAAAATAGCTGAATTTAATATAAGAATAGTTATTACCAAACCTGGTGAAAATTTGTCCTAAGAAAGAAGACACAACTTTGAGTTCCACTGAATACATGAATATCATTGTAACTTACTCAGAATCTTCAATATCTTGGTTCGTATTCATAGTCAGGGCACAAGTCGCCTCTTCTGTTTGCATTCTTTGTGAGATTGTCTGATACGTCTTCGAATTTAACTTGTCTTCCATGACACCTTGCAGTTCAAAGTCTGAATAAAGTTTCTGTTAAGAAAATAAGGACGTTGAGATTAAAAATGGATATTTTTGTTGATGAAATAATGTTATTTATTGACCTACTCTTAAAATAGCTTATAAATTAAAAAAAAACACCTTCATTAGTTATGCTTCACAGTACTGCAGAAAGAAAGAGCTTTATATTTTTTATTACACTATCTTTACTATTTTCTACATCTAACATATTAAGACAAAGACTACAGTTTGAAAGTACAGAAGTCCTTTAAAATATGGTAACAGCTCAAATGTTATAACAATGATCTTCTTCAGACAATTATACTGCTAAGTTTTCATTTAGCTTTTAAATAAATTTTGTTTTGAGCATTTGCCAATTAACTACACAGCATCTATGTAAACCTAAAAACAGATTAAACTGGCATACTATGTTTTATCAAAAACCTGTGATTGTTAAATACTTAATATATAGTATGCAAGTAAAGATTTAATAAGTTAATTAACGACAATCATTCACTACTATGAGTTCCCATAAATGTTATCATACAATATCTGTAATTTGGTATGCTGAGGTCTTTTAACATCCTAATCAGAGGGTTTTATATTATTTTATACTCACCTAATTTTATTCAGTGGGAGATAAATAATTTCTCAAATATAACAACTTTTTGTCACTTTTACCTGGTATAAATTTTACATAGCACAGATATTAACATCACAACAACTGGCATATGAGCACATACTTGCCACACTCTAGCTTCAATCTGGTAATTCATTTATTTCTTCACTTCCAAATTCCATCTTTACTTTCCTCACTATCTCTTTTACACCTTCATTCCCTGCTATGAAAGAATGTGAGGGCTGCCATCACAATGTATGGAACATGTGGACTGAACACTCATCAAAAATATAACTCTATAGCCTTTATTAGATTCTCTGACATGGCTTCAAGTTGACCTATAACTCTCTGATGAAAAATTAAAGTAAAAAATTCAATGTTTTCTCATGTTTGTCATCCCTTTCTCTCAGAGAGCTTTTATAAAATTTGATTTATTTTCTCCCTATACAAATATTTTGTCATATTGCTATCCAACAGCTCACTATACCATTAGTTACAAAATCATTTACTATGCGCTCTGTTAAAATAACAACTTTATTTCTTTTCTCATCCTTCCTACCCTTCCCTATTTATCTATGCACACATTTTCCTTCTCATTTGGTATGTTTATGAGCTAATTTACAATTTATGTTTATGTTCTTACAGTGACTATTTTACTTTTAATTCTGGAATCTTGAATTTGAACTAATACATTTAATTGATGGGGATTTATTGTATGCCCTATAGAGGAGATTCTATACACAAGTAACTGTATAGTTTAACAGCTCCAAAAGCATTCAAATCTGTCAATAATCATTAGTTATTTCAAACTGAATGCTTGAAATATCTTCAAAGAATTTTACCTAAAAACAAAAAAAGCAATATTGTGGAAATAAAATCAGTTTTGAATGTAGATAATAACTCTGTAAAACATATTAGACTAAAAGGGACAAAAACTGTTTTGCAGTCAAGAAAAACAACTTCCCTGTGATAACAGAATTCCCCAAAAGCCAAATTAATTATGTTGAGGATGTACTTTGTCATTTAATCTCTTTTGGTAGAGACAGAAAGAGATAACAGGATGATGATATATTCATGAGAATTATCTGGAAGCCTTGAAGAACAACATTAGGAATTAACAAAATATGCTTGTGATCATCTAGACTTCGGTCACACTTGGTACAGATATATTTCAGATAAGAAGAATGTGTAGGCTTGGAGGAATGGAGCAAGAAGACGAGTAGCCATACTGTTTTGTAGGAGTAGTAGTTTGCTGGTCAGTCTGTGTAGGTGCTTTAGAAAAAGGTTTTCAATAGTAGGGATAGAGAGAAAATTCAGTCATTGTAACTTGTTTCATATAAGTGATATGTGAAAGTGGTAGGATGAATCCAAGGTGGAAATACTTTGGTGTCGATCATCTTGAGAAAACAAGTAAGTGTGTTGTGTGGAAGATGTGTTGAAGTAGTCTATCAAGGATCAGAGTCTATTACTTATTGGAGATAATGCAGTGTGGTCTGGAACAGGGTCATGCTTAAGGAATTTTCAATAAACGTTTGTGTCTACTGTATTTGGAGCGATTTTTTATTATTATTTCAAGACAGTGAATTCCTTTTGTGAGAACTGTTACTTAGAGTAAATGGAAAACTTTCCCTGAATAAGAGATGCTGCCATTTAACTTTCTTATTAATACTTGTGACTCTTAAACGTGCTAGTACATGTGCTCATCTCATAACTAGATGCCATGGAAATTCAATGCAACACAGTCATAAGAGTGAAGTTGATTATTGTGCTGAACAGTGGTAACAGCACAAGTTGGTGGTCTACTTACTCTTTATTGTTCAATAATTCAACTACCATAATTAAATGCAACATGACTGTTTACAAGTAAATGACTAACTGTGTCTTGATAGTTTCCAGAAATATATCCAAGCTCGTTCATGCAACTGTATTGAAGTTTTTTAAAGTAAATTTCATAGTCAGAATGTGACCAAATCAGTTCTGAAGAAGTCCCAGACCAAACGAAACCTTACTTTATGTAAATTTATGTCCCTGGAAATGTTATAATATTGTACAACTAAGGGGACTATGTCAAAAAACATGGCCATATCAGGTATTCAGTTGAAGTCTGACCTTGATCTCAGATTAGTTCAGTTAAGTGTCTATTAAGGGTCTCACTATAGTCCAATTATGTTTCCTTTGTCTATAGTATATTCAGGAATACCATGAGTGCCATTAAATAACCCAGATTTGTTGAAACAGTGGGTAGTATAGTGATATAACACTAGTGAACCTGGTACTACATTTCTTGATCATAGTCTGTTTCTACTGAACATTTAATTAAAAGGAAAGAAGTACCCAGGAGAAGAGTTCAGTAAGAATACTTGGACCTACTTGTATTCAGATCCATCCTAACTAAATTGTACTCCATGAAACGGAAGAAGTTTGGCAAATGAAATTCAAAGTAGAGGGGGAAAAAATACACTTAGATTGTTTATATCAGAGTTAAGTCATGAACATATAAGTTACCACAGAATAAATAATGTTTTCTTACAATTCCATTGTTTGCTGAATGCTTAAATAGGTTTTGTGACTACAGGTCAGATTTAAGTCACTCTAAACCACAAACAAATCTAAAAGAATTTAATAAATCTTTCAAAATTCATGTACAAGTTCTGTCACAATAGTGTTAAAATATCAGGCAAGTGTTGCAAGACTGTATGCTTAGATGAAATTTGTCAAAAAGTTGACAACAAATTTGTTACAATATCACATATAATAATAAATCTGGAGGTAATTTCATATTATTGTGTCCTTTAGATCTGAAATTATTAATTAGGATATGTGACTCTCTCTCTTAAAATAATGACTACATTGGTTCCAAAAAGATTTGACATATATCATTCATGCCAGCTTTATCTGCTCAAAGTGTGACATCTTTATCAATATTGTAAGACGAAAAGCTTATGCTTGGGGTGGAGCATAAACACGTTGTGTTAGCTCTGACCATGCGTAGCCTAGGATGTTACAGTTCTGACTTAGATATAATGATGACCTGGCCACCACATAGCTTATTTAACCAAAAGCTACAGAAAGGTATAAGTTCACATGATGTTCACTAGTCCATTCTCGTTAGATAACTATATTCTTCAAAATTTTAAAAAGTCAAAACACTGCACAGGCAATCAGACAATTTTACCAAAGAAATGTTTGCAAGTTTGATTAACCATTCGAGCCAGACCACACCCCAATACTTCGCAATTAAAACCTTTAGTTGTAGAAATTAAATGAAGTGAATCACACGCTCCCATTGTTCCACAATTTAGTAAATTCAAATGATCCCGAGGCCTCATTTGGAAAAATACTATTTCAACGCAACATTATAATTAACTTGAATAAAAGAAGCGGCATTATTCCAAAATAAAACTTGCACAGTTGTGCTTGATATGAAACTTGCAGGCCTACTCAGCTACGTGTTATCAAATTCGCGGTTCTTGGCAGACTGAGGCTAAAATCGTGTGGCGTAACTGCTTCTGTACGACTGAGATACATGTTATCACATTCGCGGTTACTGGTAGACTGAGGCCGACTAACTGAACGTACTCGTCTATATCACTTCGCGCTTCCCTCTTCTCGAAGTTTCCTAGCGACTGCTCTCTCACGAACCGTGGGAATGGATTCTTTTCCTCATTTACATGGATGGCTGCTTGCAGGCTGAACAGATATCAAATCACATGTCTGAAATCCTTACATCATCTAACCTGACCTTGACAGTAAAAATAATTATATCTGTTTGAAATTTTACAAATCACTAGATCTTTAAGTAAATGTTAACCTTATGAATCATGAAGAATTTTGTAACTTTAATACTTTAGCCAAAAATAAATAATTTAAATATGAAATTCCACTCCAGGTGAAAGCTGAAAACTAATGTAACAGAAAATACTATCTCAACAATTGTAAAACTGCTTTCTAACTTGAATAAACATAGAAACTGACTATAGAAATTAAAGCACTAATATCCTATCCAATCTAACTCGTGGTTCTAAGAATAAAATTTTGTTACGCCGTTACAAAATTTAACAGATACCTGACAATATGTATCATCATCTGTCCCCTCTCCTCCTCCCCCCCCCCCATACAGAAGTCACAGGTGAAACTACATTCGAACAACCCTTTTTCACATAGTAGCCAAACATCACCTTATCGGACCAAAATTGTTTAATTTTTGAATATTTCTAATGAGGAAGATGAAATCCACAATTTTACATGTTTAATTCTGAAATGGAAGTTTATTCCAGCACTTTCTCTGTTCAGTTTTGATAACAGAGTTTATGGAGATATTTATGTGATATGAAGTTTATTGCTCACAGATCCTGAACACTGCTCCAAAGGAGTGAGGAAAAACAGCCTGCCTTAACATATGTAACTCAGATTTTTTTTTCTTTTTATATCTCAAGCAGCAGTAACAGCTAATACAGGTAACCACTGAAGATGAGTGGTTTTAACAGTACTTGTGAAAATTCTTGTTGGTTTGTTTCATTGGAGATCAATTCAAGTTGTATGGACACCAATTACTAACACAGGAGGATAATATTATTCAGCAAAATACACTAGAGCCAATACAGCATACTTGAATTTGCATCCAAGCTGTTTCCTGATATTTTTTGGAGGAGGTTTATTCCTGAGCTTATTTTCTTGAAGATGTTTTTGCATCAATCTTTAAATGACAAGGATCAAGAGTGATCCATTCATATTTTAGATAGAAGCTGTGAGAAACAACGACTCATCAAAGTCACATGTTATCTTTTGTGGGCTTCCTTATCATACAGATTATATTATGTCATGTCAGTTTTATTTTGACTTGATTTAAATTGTAGTTTATGGCAGTAGTCACTCATTGTGGTAAAGTTATTAGTCAGTAATCTCTACCATTGCATGAGTTCTTTTCTTTGACATACAAATGCTAGGTCATCTAGGTATCTTCACTGAACTGGTCTCTGATCATAATATAGATTCAAAAAAATGGTAGCCAAACATGATATTTGCAGTATGCCATTATTTAAAAGTTCAACTTGCTAATGTTTCCTTTCAGGATAAGAACAAACTGCTTATAGTTACTCAAGAAGGGTGCTATTTTTTGACATGCAAAGCCTTAATAAGCTTGAACATCAGTAGCTTTTTCACACTGTGTCATTTGCTACTGTGAGTTACATAGCAACTTCGCTTGTGTTGTGGCAACTTTGACTTTTTCTGAAGCCACCCCGCTGGTGATCTGGCAAATTGATCCTTGTGAACCAATTAGAATAAGTGTTCCACAGTCTGTAAGTCATTCTAAGTAAAGAGATTGAATAGTAATCTAAAGCATCAATGCTATCCTTGCCTGTTTTCATAATTGCAATTATTTTAGCCTGTCTAGATAACTAATTTTCCATTCTTCAAAATCTCACAGAAAAATTCAAGGCGTCTCAGTTTTGTCTGAGGATTTATATCTATCTTTAACTCTGCCTACATTATCCTTTTTTCATTTTATACCTTTTAAAGGCTACACTGAGATCCTCTCTTTAAAAGTCATGTGAGAATCATGGGGTGGTTCCAGTTTAAATCATTTTAGATGTAAATCTCTTTTTATCTTCTATGTCTTCTTTGGATTTTGAAACATTTATCACTCTAACAACAACAAAACTAATATTCAGTTATTATTTTGCATAACAAACATGGTTCATATGGGATACAATTTTTGACACAAACCATCAATTAATGGTTGTGGTTAAATAAACTTATTGCAGGTTACTATACAGTCCTGTTTGAAACAATTCCCATTTTATAGGTTGGAATTTGCAGCATAACTGTGTGATTTCTTTAAGATTGTGAATGCCAACTATTATATATTGGCTGTGGCAAAAGGACTAGAGCTTTATCTATTGTATAATACAGCAGATTCCAGATATAGGTAGCATGCAATAGTCAGGAAAACAATTGATAGGCCATAATTAATGAATCAGCGAGAGCAGCTGTATGGACGACTTCTTCCTCATATCCCTAAAAGCCCTTACTGGTAGTTTGGTTTAAATAACTCCAAGGGGCTCATACATTTTACAGTAATGGTACAAATAAGTTTAGCTGCTTAAGGAAACTGTTGATCTGTCTTGGTAAGTATTTTTGTAGTTGGTGATTTATGATTTTACACAAAACAAATTTCAATGGCAGCTCACATCAGAACAATACTCATTTCAACATCTATTCAATATATATGCAAGTGGTACACAAAGGAACAGTGAGATGGTGTTCAGTACCACCCTTACATAGCTCCAACAACGAAGTCAGTGACAAGCTGTGTAGCTCTGGAAATAATAAATAAAAATATAAGAATACTGGTTTTCAACACTGTAGATTGTTTAGCCAACATAAGTTTTCCTACATTCATGGTGTTAAAGAAATATGATATCTCAATAGCTAGTTAGCTAGCTCTGCCACCATCTTGAAGTGTGCCTTCATCTATACTGGTCAAATGGCCAATAGCTAATGAGGCAGCCCCCATGCCACTACACTCTATTACAGCATTATTCCCCTTGTCTGCTGCCACCCATTACAATACACTCCAGAGCCAGTCAAAGGCTTGCTGTCAGTGTGCAAGCATGCTCAATGGTCTCTTCGAAGCTTTGTCAGGGCCGTTTTCCAGACATTACTAAGACAAAGCCCTCTGTCTTTGTTGAGGGTATCAATTAGAGTAATTTCAATGGATTCCTTGACTACTGACTCTCAAAAATCAGATGTCCTGGCCAGTTTCTTGAAATTGTTAATATCCACCTTAAGACAGTAGTCATAAGTGTACTCTGTAATTGATGACTTGTTGTACTGATCTGGCAGAGGTGGCAACAATGGTTTTCTACAGTGCACATTGTTCAGCTGATGTAAGTTTTCCCATACTCAAGTGGAATGCTATAAACACTGTGAACTCTTAATAGTAAATAATCCTTAACCAGACACAGCAATTATGGTGGGCATCAAATACCTTTTATGCCATACTATACAATGATTCCATCAATTTCCCGTGAAGTGTTTCTAATGAATATCAGGATAACGGTAGCCTTGGGTGTGTCTTCCTACTGTACTGGATTGTTCTCCACCAACCGCTTATGCTGAATTGCCATTTCTATGTGCTTCTTGGTGCACTCATTATGCCTTAATACAACTCTCACATGACAAATGTGTCATCAATGTATCAGAAAAAGTATTTAAGCCTGACTAATGCTTCTTCCAAGACTTATTATTTAAATGGCAACCACAGGAGGAAGTGGGACCTCATGGCAACTCTGTACACATGTTCATAGTTATCCCCTAAGTGTGTGAAATATGTGGATGTCAGCACATTTTAAATGGTGCACAGTGCCTGGTTCATACTGGCAGCATATTGGCTCCAGCTAATACTTCAATGGAATGCTGATAAATAATAATACCACATAAATCTGACCATTATATCTGAATCCTTCAGTTTTATAGTCTCAACATTTTTAACAAATTCCATTGATTCTTGATGTAATGGTCACAAAAGACTATGGACTGAAAAGACAAGTCAGATATTTTACCAGCAGTTAAGTCAGATCACCAAAATTGCTGACAATATGTCACTGAGGTATGCTTTTGTTACGTATCTTCAGTGGACCATATGGCATAGGTGCTTTTGTAAGCACAAGGTCTGAGTTCCTGGTTGGTTTCTTCAATAGTGGCATTGTCTTCCTCTGAATTCTGCCACTAGGATCATTGTCTAAAAGCTGGTAGGAAGGATCACCAATGATGTTCCTCATATTCCACTCATACTGTTCTGCTGTAAGCAGTACTGTAGGATTTCCCTCATCCAACCAGTAATTTTTCAAACTCATTGTTCTGACACAAGGCACACTATGCTTTACATCCTTTCCTTATTCTATTGGTCTCGAAGGCTTTGCTTTTTCCAGACTTGATATATACATCTACAGACCTTTTCTGCCATTCATCGACCATCTCCCCTAACAGTAAGCAAACAGCTTGTTCAACCAAGCAGATGATCTCAACAATTGAAATACTTCTTGGGGCCAGAGAAAATTGTGGCATCACAAAATTCAATTCCATTAAGGAACACTACAGTATTATAGATATCAGTGCTTGCCCTCTGGTGGCCATTCTTCAACAGGCTCTCAGTGGAGTGTCAGATGGAACCATGTGGAGGGTGCATTGGAGGGGATGGTTGTTAATGGTTGACAGCAGGTGAGCCAATAATGTAAAAGAGGGCTGCAGTACTAGGGCTGACTCATTAGCAGCATGAGGTCTGAGTTTCTGGTTGGTTCTACAGAAAATTAAACTATCTTGAAAAGAGTCATTGTCTTCCTCCCATTCCTCCAAGTAGGAGCAGTATCTAAAGGGTGGTAGGAAGGATCACCTGTTCATGGACCAGCTAAAAACATATACTTTAACTACACCATCTGGCAGTACACCTGTGCAGATTTCATTAAAAAAAAAAAAAAATAGCTCTCCTTGAAATTATATAAAAAAAGAAAGATGGTGGATAGTATAGGCATCAAATCCCAGGAAAGATGAATATACAACATTAATTTACCACTACACACTGCTTCAACCAATGAATATCAACAGCTCAACTGCTGCTGTAAATTATAATGGTAAGGGTAATTTCTTTCAAAAAATAATGTAATTATAATACTAATGCATTCAACAAGCTGTAAATAGTTAACATTTACCTGTGTAAGTAAGACCTGTTTAGAAGAAATGTAAGAATGGATTGTAATTGAAAACAAAAGAGGGTAATGCAACATATACCAATTGGAAGGCACTCATTAATAAGACATGGAAAAATTGATAGCAAGAATCATTGGAAAATAGAACAACTTAAACAACAAAGTAAAGAAGTTGAATGAAAACTCAGAGCAATTTTTCAGTTTGATAAATTTTGTTGTATGTTTCTATTAATTTAATGGTTTAATAAATTCAATTGTATAATGGCCGAATAAACATGATGTAGGTAGAGTATTGAAGTTTGAGAGTGTTCAATACAGTATCCACTGTTTCAAAGAATCAATTGCACAATCTATAGAACTATTTCTTCTCAAATTTAATGTCATACCAGATACTTCCATTGATTTTTGATCTATCAATACATACCAAAACAGACTGATGTAAGTTATTGGATTAGTATATGCTTTTAACAGTTGCTCATAAGCTGCAACATATCATAGACCTAGAATATCTTTGATATAACTGCGAAAAACTGTTTAAAAGGGGCTCATCATTTGTCAGATACATAGCAAATAACGTTTAGAGACATTTTCTTGGTTATAAAGCACTTTAGGGGATCAAACACAGAAATCATTATAAATAATCAAAGTTTCAGAAAGTCAAAACCATTTTTCAGCACCATACATACTACATTCATTTCCACAGATAGAGAAGAAAATTACAAGCAATTTGAGGTGTAACATGAATAGTTGGGAAAATTTATTTAAAAAGTTACAGCAAGATTTCCAAGTATTGCACAACATGGCAAGAACGGGTCAAAATATGGTTACATACAGATACAGACCATTGTTTTGAAGACATCGAAAAGATTGATAAGTCAATAAATTCAGAGTAAAAGGATGTAACTCATATATAAAAATGGACCTCGTAGTTAAACTAGAAATAGGTTTTTTTAGCTAAAACTTGATTTTGTCATTTTGTAAATAATAGATATAGAGGGTTAAAATTACATTCACATTAAAGAGGAAAATTCATTGATTACAAACATATATTTTTTGTTTTGAAATTACTACAAGATTTAAGAGTTATAAGTATGATTTTGGTTTTATTTCAATATAGCTGCTGTGTGATATATGACTTAAGGTTTTGGAAAATTGTTGGTGGAAGGTTAACAATAGAAATTATTAAAGGAAATTTAAACTAAAGAAAGTAGTGTAGATTCCAGTTCCATCAGAGAAATAGAAATAGTATCAGAGAAATAAATTATAGAAGATTTTAAATGATTGCACAAGAATGGCAGAAATAATATTTAACATGAATTTCACCTAAAGTGCAAAGTATTCAGTGGAGTAATATATGTCAAAAGATTGGGGAAATTATAAGGAACCATCTTGGGGAGGATAAACTTTTGAGATAATATGAAATTTTGAGGTTTGTAACTTAAAAAATTAATATGTTCTAAACGAAGCAAAATTTGGCATAAGTCCTCATAGGATAAAATGATGATAAAAATAGAGGCCACAACATATAATTTGTATTTTGTGTTTGTATTTATTGGTCCCTTAGCATCATACATAGTACAAAGTACAAATGATATGGGATAAGTCAAAAATAGTCTGTACGCAGACAGACAGTACATTCTCACACACACACACACACACATGGGCATTTCGTAAGATAGCTGTACAAGTTTGATAAAGACACAAAATTTATAATTACAAATAACACATGATTTTTCACTATTTAAGTCTATCATTTGGTTTGAAAATACTCATCAATACTGTAGAAGCAGTGGCCGAGCATGTACTCCTTCAGTCCTGAAGTGAATTTTGTATTTTCTTTTACAGATTTGATACTATATGGTAGGTTATTAAACAATCTGATTCCTGTATGTAGTGATCCTTTCTGACATAGGGTAGTATTTGTTTGTGGTACATGTAAATCTAATGTCTGTCTAGTGTTATATGTGTGCACATCATTGTTGTTTGTTTGTAATGTATACCCAGAAGCTTCAGTATTTTTTTTAATGAATGTTATAGTTTCCAGCATATATATACAGGGCAAGTGGTAGAATTTGCATTTTTCTAAATAAAAGTCTACATGAGGTTCTACTCTGTACCCCATTCATAATCCTAATAATTTTTTTCTGCATTTTGAAACATTTGATACTTGGTGGGGAATTTCCCCAAAATATAACACCGTACCTTAATAATGAATGCACATACGCAAAATAAATACTCTTAATTGTTTCATCTGATATGCAGCCAACTAATATTCTCATCATGTAGCAAATGGTATTTAATTTTTTACAAAGGTGATCAACGTGTATATTCCATTTTAAATTATCTTGTATCCATATTCCCAGAAATTTTGTTTTTCCTACATTTTTCAGTAGTTCATCACAGAGTTTTACTGTAGGTACTGGGGTATCTAAATTAGTTTTTGTCCTGAAGTGTATGGCATGTGTTTTTTCTGTGTTTATTATTAGTTTGTTTTGAGAAAACCAGTTTGCTAAGTTTTTAGAACAGTGTTCAATGTTTTTCACTAATTGTTCCTTATTACAGTCTTTTATTAATACGTTGGTGTCATCTGCATATTTAATATACTTCTGGCAGGTACTTGTCGTTTCTAGATCATTTATATACACTAAGAATAGTAAAGGCCAAAGAATTGATCCTTGCGGCACTCCATATTTCATGTGTTTGCAATCTGAGTGCACATAGTTTACACTGTTGTTAGTCTTAAAACTACATTCAACAATCTGTTTCCGATTATAAAGGTATGACTTTATCCAATTTTTTGCTACTCCTCTAACTCCTAAATGTTCTAATTTTGTGAGCAAGATATTATGGTCAATTACATCAAATGCCTTTGAGAGATCCAAACATATTCCAGACACATGTCCTTTTTCATCAAGTGTCTGTAAGATTTCTGTATAAAATGAAAAAAATGCAGTTTCAGTTGATTTATTCTTCCTAAATCCATGTTGAGTATTTGATAATAGTTTATTATTTTCTAAAAAGTTCACAAGTCTTTTGTGAAATAGTTTTTCTAAGATTTTGGAGAAACATGAGAGGTTCGACACCTGGGCGGTAGTTTGACACGTTTTCTTTTTCCCCTTTTTTGAATAGGGGTTTAACTTTTGCTGTTTTAAGCCTGTCTGGGAATATTCCACTAGAAAATGAACTATTACATATATGAGAGAGAGGGCAAGCTATTAATTTAGCACATTTTTTTAAAAAGAAAATCTGGGACATCATCAATTCCGGATGAAAATTTAGGTTTTAACTCACCAATAATTTTTAAAACTTCTTCTTCATTTGTGGGTTGAATAAAAAGGGTTTTCCTATTCGTTTTACTGATATTAGCTTGTGTGTTGATGTTGGACTTATCAACATTTTTCTTAATCAGGTCTTCAGCAATATTTGAGAAATATGTATTAAAGGTATTGGATATCTCTAAAGGATCAGATATTATTTTTTTATTCTCTTGCAGTTGAATGTTATGGCTATCTACCTGTCTTGCTCGTACTTCATTCTTAACTATCTTCCACATGGCTTTCATTTTATTGGTAGCTGTGGAAATATATCTGTCATTTTCTAATTTTTTTGCATATCTTACTACCCTGTTAAGAACCTGTCTGTATTTTTTGAAATATTTATCAAATTCTGGTGTTGTTTCTTGTGTTTTTGAGATTGTATGTAATAGTTGTTTCCTTTTTGTAGATATTATGATACCAGCAGTAATCCAGCCTTTTGTATTATTTATTACATTTTGCTTTTTTGTCCTAAGTGGGAAACATATTTCAAAATAATACAAGAATGTATTAATGAATGACTCGTATTTCTCATTTGTATTTGGGCAACTATGCATTTCTTCCCAACTTTCATTTTTTAAGAATTATTAAATTGGTTAATCTGTTGATCCTTAAAACTACGTGATTTTACTGTTGTCTGTGTATTGGTTTTTGATTCCAACTTTAATGTTAACATTTGTGCTAAGTGATCTGAATAACCTGTATCAAAATTTACTGCATCATGGCTATAATTATTGCTATTTACAAAAATCTGGTCAATTGTTGTTGTTGTATAGTTTTGTAATTCGTGTGGGTGTTTCTATCAAACTTTTAAGATTGAAAGAAGACGTTAACCTAAAAGTATCACTTCTCAGCTTTGAGTCCTTAGAAAAATCTATATTAAAATCACCACATACAATTATAGTTTTATTTACTAATGGTAAACTTTTTAATATTTTCTCAAACAAATTAAGAAATGTACTATTGTCACCATCTGGAGGTCTATATACACAAATTAGTATGATTTTATGTTTTGGGATGGATATACCAGATACTTCAAAGTGCTTTTCTTTAGAATATTTTTTCAGTGAGTTTATTTCTTTAAAATCAATGTTATTTTTAATAAATATACAATTTCCTCCCTGTTTATATTCATTTCTGCAAAAAAAATGAGGCTAAGGTAAAGTTTGGGATGCTTGTTACATTTAGTTGTGCTGTATTGAGCCAGTGTTCTGTTAAACATACAACTGCCACATCTTTAAGATGTGTTGAGAGAAGCAATTCAATTTCAGTTTTCTTATTTTTAAGAGACTGCACATTATGGTGACAAATTATAAAGTTTGAACTTGCTTTTTCGGTATGTACATTTGCTCGACCACTTACCTCTTTATTGGTGCCCTCTACCTTACAAGCTTTATTTGTATTGACACTTTTTTCACTGTAGCACAGTCTCACTTTAGGTAGAGCTAAGGGGATCACCACTTGCTTATTTTTATTTAGCTGGATATCAGTTTGTCTGCATGGCGAGCCCATAAAAAATCAGCATCTCTTGTTGGTTGCTTCTTTGTGCGGGTTGATGACCTTATCGCTAGTCTTGGGAAATTTTCTGCTTCTGCTTCTGGGGTAGTTGAGGTTTCAGCTTCTGTTGTCTCTTCTCCTATGATGATTGTTTCTACTTTTGTTTCTTGAGGCACTTTCCAGTCAAGATGTAAAATTTCTTGGCACTCTAATTCTTTTGTTATGACTTCCCACAATATTCTTGAAATTTCAGCTTTTCCTTTTGTATTAAGATGCTGTCCATACAATTGGAGCAAATTTACATATTTAGGGAAATGTCCAAAGGTCTGTTTTATTTCAGATGGCAGGACCCTATAAAGAGGCCCATAGTTTGGGGCAATCAAAAGCAGACTATTGAGATGATAGGATGTATGTATGGAAAGCTCCATGATGTAGGCTGTGGACTTTGAATATTTAAGTAAAATGTGTGACTTTGAAAAATTTTGAGGCTTTCCATCTTCAGTGAGTCATGAAGTAGAACGTTGTTTCCGAGATACCTTAGAACTGTTTCCATACTTGGGGGTTAGGTTACAGAAGTTTGCCACGAGAGATTGACCTAAAGAGTATCATCGACCTGCAGTCTTCCTTAACAGATATGAAAGTACTGATGTCTTACTGAACACAGTGGTACTGAAGTGTATAATGAACCTTTTGGAAAAATATAAATTTTTATCTTGAAGTGAACTTAGATAATTTATATCTACCTTTAACTATTCGCAATGTAACAATAGTTTGGTAGCCACAAGGAAGAACTAATGCAACCAGGTACCAGTCATGATCAAAGCTTAATCAAGTAATGTTGTCAGTAACCCCCCTGCAGCAAGCTCTTTTAACAAACCTACTATATGTAATACTTACCTCACCTTCTTAAAACTGAGAACAAAATGTTGACAAGGAATTCAATTTGTATAGCTCAAGGTAGAAATTCTGGTTTAAGATAATCAAGCTATGACTGATGGCAAAGATTCACTGAGGTTATCACCTGATTTATTATAAAGCGGAAATATGAAAACCAAAAGGATTCAGCACAGAAGATTGATGAGAGTAACATTCTATATTATATACAGAATCAGTACGCATCTGGTTTCAGATTTGATGTTAAAATTTAGGCCCAGCCACAACAGCATTAGAATACCTTCAGAAACTTCTTAAATGAATATGAGGTTATGTTCTCAAAATATCATATTACTGCCAAACTAATTCCTCATCCACATACCTTACATAACAAGATTTTTTTAAAAAAAATATCATTATTTCAAAATTTATACTTTCAAACCTCTTCACACATTTGTGTATTGTTATCAAATTACAGTAACAAAAAAAAGGTACTATATCAAATACTAATTAAAAATTTTGGTGAGTTTATAAAAATTACATCAGTGTAGTACTATTTAAACATGGTATCACAATAACTAATAAGTTAATTTCATTACCTTAACAATATGGGCAAGACAGGTGCACTGGTAAAGGTGTAAGGAGTGATCTAATCTCTCTGACAGCCAGTTACACAGCAGCTGTATCTGAGCTGTATACCATTGCTAGAAGAAGAGAATTTTTTTTTAAGTATATAGTTCAAACTGACAAACCAAACCTAGATAAGCACTAAATCTTGCTATAAAAAGGAATTAAATAGTATTTGTGGAATTACCTTGTAACTGATGCTACGTTAAAAAGAATTCTTATAGACAGAAAATCCTAAGACAAAATATATTCCAAGCTTATCACACAAAACATATACAGCATTAATTATTATCAACTGAAAACAATTTTAGACATGCAATATGCCAGGAAAGTCTCCATTCTTTCAATTTACTACTTGTAATATATAAACAAAAAGCTCTTATAATATTTTGAGTTTCACCTTGGGTATAAGAAATTTTAATGTTATTTAAATGAATATCGATGATTACTGAGTCACTCTTTAATACAGTTATAAATAAAAGAAGATTTGCATCATTTCTAGTAAGATGTCATATTTGTAGATGACCAAAATACAATATTTTTTATACAATGGCGACCACCAAGAGAACACATTAATCAATTCAATAAGCAGAAGAATCAGCGATCATCAGAGGAGATGAGGTTTAGGCAAATGTAGAAATAAATATCATACATAAAATCGAAGTTTCTCTCGGTGTTGAGAATTAATATAGTCTTCTCGAGTGACTAGCCGAGTGAGCATGGTGTCCAATTGCCGAAATGTCATGTGAAAACAACCTGCTCACTCGGCTAGTCACCTGAGAAGACTATATTAAATAAGCATCATATTTAAAATAAAACACTGTATGGTTGGTAAAGACATTTGGAAGTGTAATAAATAAAAATGAGCAAAGACTAGATAATTAATACAAGCTAAAGGATATATTTCTTGTGAAAATTTAATTTGATTCACAAATTAATTATTTTTGTTCATTAATCAAAATATCTTTGCTTATAAGTAGTACAATGTTAATAGTAGCAGCAATTTTCTTCATTTTAGAAACTATTTGCCTGTATTTATACTGGTTATGTATGTAATGTGCAGTTTGGTATGGTATTCATGTCAGTGAGCAATGTTGGAAAATAATTGCATTGTTTACAATTATATTTCTTTGAGCAATGTTTGTAAGCAAACAAATAGTAATTTTATGATTCACTGAAGACAAAATTATGTAGTCATGAACATGGAAGATTTAAATATGTTTAAAGATTAGGGTGTGGTCATGAATCATGTAGCAGGTCAGGATGTGGTCAAAGCTTTACCCCTGCCATAGGTTACTAACTGAAATATTGTGAATTCTGTTTGTGGTTTTTGTGTTCTCTACTTGTTAATCTTGCCGATCTGCCTTCATCTGTGCTAAGTGATAGGTTATTTTTCCCTATCCCATTTTATTTTTAGATTTCTAAACAGATGGTTGTGGTATTATTCCATAAATAACTTTAAAGGCAAATTTTTGGGGCTAAATACTGTGTGCCAGTATGCAGAAGGTGATGCCACTAATCAGCAAGGAGCGAAAAGATTCAAAATATGTAACTTCCTTATTTGTGTATATGCTAATATAGCTACTATCATCTATAGAAATATTGCAGAACTAAGTTATATTTAACAAGTTGATAAATAAAATGTTATCTATGTTTACACCCAGGGATTTTGTAAAACTGTTTCCATTGATTGTGTTTCCTTTGGATATCATACTATGCCTGACATTACCTTTATTTTATTTTTTGTAACAGTTAGAAGCAACTGTGTCATAGGTACCTATCAAAAAGGAATATAAACATAATTTTAAACAATGCAGGAATTTGGTTTAAAAAACATCTATAAAATGGAATGTGTATTACTGACCAAGATGAAATTAGGTTACAAACTCAGAATTCCATCTTTGGTATTTATTTGTACACCATTAAGTCATGTTAGGCAAAACATTGAAGAACAATATATTCTAGTAGTGTGAGCAGTAGTGATCCATTTTCCTCAATAGAAATCTGTAAACTATAAATTCAATGCTTAGTGTTGATTCTTTGTAGCTAGAATTATTTTTTTTTTTTTTTTTTTTTTTTTTTTTTTTTTTTTTTTTTTTTTTTTTTTTTTTTAACTTGTGGCTTTACGCCTCATCGACTTCGAGGTCATTAGAGGTGGGATGGGACTGGGGACAAGGAAAGGGAAGGAGTTGGGCTATGTCCTTTTTGAAGGATGGATCCTGGCATTTGCCTGGAGTGATTTGGGGAAACCATGGAAAACTCATATCTGGATGCCTGGACAGGGATTCAAACCAGCGTCTTCCACATGTGAGGCCATAACATTGAAATGTAGAAGTTAGGGCTAGTATTTATAAAATTTTTATAGCATGAGTGAATCTCACTGAATGTTATTTTTAACAACATTAGAGTTGAATGTATAGTCTTCTGCGGTCATTGTCAATGTATTCTTGGTTCTCCAGGTGGAGTAGCATTGATTTTTTAAAACCTGACAATTTAGCTATCCTGCCGTGTCTTTCTTCAGTGGTCTGCAATGTTTGTGGACATTACCAGCTATAAATAGCTGTCTGAAGTGAGCCCTAACTGTCAGTGGTGATGTCAAGTATGTTCCCGCTGCCATTGCTATACCAATCGATATTGATGGAATTTGACAAGGAAATACATTGCCTGTAGGAAGGACATAGAAATTTTTTTTTCAGTATGGATAACAGCTGTAGTCACTAAATTTTGAGAAATTATCGAATGTTGACAGACAGATGGATGCGTGTGTTAATTTGTAATGTTACATCGGTTGCTCAAGCTGTGCTTCTCGTATATTCTGTTAGTGTATGATTTGTTTAGAGACCAAACATATGATTTAGTATAGATGTTGATTTGCTATACACTGTACTATTATTTTGTGTCTGGATAAAAGTTTCTGGCACCAGTTTCTTTTATATTCTTTTTTGATGTGACTTGCAAGCGTAAATCTGATCTAAGGAGTAGCTGTAGGAGAACATGAGCAGCTAAAGTTATTAGAACCCAAGAATCTGATGCTCATGCTGAAGAAAAATAAAAGACCAGGCTGAAATAAAGCTGCCCTCCATTAAAATGTTCCACATCACTTCACCTTTGTTTGTTTTCCTATTTTTAAATAGATTGGAAATTTAGTACCTACATGAGAAAGGTTCAATGGTAGAATGATATAGTGATGGCTTTCCTGTCATATTATGCCAACTCAGTGTTGTTTGGAACAAATTTTACGTCACTTACAGCTTTTTATATCCAATTCTGGTAATGAAATTCCAAGTTCACATGTACGAAGTCACAGGTAACAGCTAGTTGTTATATATTCATAACCTAACCAAAACCGTTTAGAAGGGGGACTACTACATACCATTTGTACAGTAGAGAACTTTTATAATAATTTTCATTAAAATAAAGCACATTTCACTATAGAAAATAATCTTGTTATATAATCATTATCTTACCTAAGCCATTGAGAAGCAGCCATATTACATATAATTCATATATAAAATCATTTTTATAATAATTTTATTAATAATACAGAACTTTTTAGATGACATTCTAACCATTTTTGGAAAGAAACAGAAGGCTAAAAATGAAAATCTTATGTTAATCCCGTTTGTTGCCTCGATGTTCACTAATAAAGCTTAAAATCATGTTTAATTTGAGGTTAATATGTCTAGGCTTAAAATTTTCTTTAAAGAGATTTTTCAATTTTGAAATTGTATTTTGCCATTTGGTTGGAGGGATTGAAGGAGGGGAACAAAGGAGAAAGCATATATTTTAAAATTATTAATAAGTGAAAATATTCCAAATTTCAATATCACAGTTTGTTTTCTGTATAGCTAGATGATTCCTGAATAAATTTTGAGTAAGATAAGGAAATTTTAAATATATTTTTAGTAAGGTAAAAAAATTTGAACTTTTTAAATAAAATAGCTGGGAAGATAAAAGTAGGATTAAATGAGAGAGAAAAATGCATTCAATAATAATAATATGACGGTTTGAAGGTAACTTGAAATTTAAATGAATAAAACAAAATTTTATCATAGAAACATGATGAAATCACCATGTGTGACTTTTAGGAATTAATAGCTCTGAAACGAGGATAAGTACAAGAAAATTTGTACTAACTTAAAAGATTAGGAATAATAGTTTTGAGAAAATCTGAGACCAAATAGGGAACCTAGAGAAGACGGGATTTTTGTAATTCAAAACAGAATAGTATATCCCCATGGAAATACACTTTTATTCTAGAATACGTCAGCTAAACATTAGATAAGGCTATAAAAAGCCAACCAGCATTCCCCTGAGGAGCAGGTTTGAAAAGGCAGTTTCCAGTAGTACTTGGTTGGTATAGGACGGGCGTGTCATGTATTGGTGAGCACACAGTTCCTATCCAGCAGTCTAGCAGTACATGTTGTGTCGTGAGGTAAAATTCAAACTATAACTACTCAAAGTTAAACTATCTCACCTCATAACAAGTTCGTGGACTTTATTATTAATTTCAAGGAAACCTTACACTAAATTCAGTGAAAGGACTTAATCTACAATGGTTTAAAAGACAATAATAGCAGTGTTTAAAAGTTTAAAACTATCATAAAACTCTCTCTAATTTGGGGTTCCAAATAGAAAGTATGTTTACAAGAGTGTATGCCTTGGAGGATAATCTGCATTTTCATATGTGATTTTTGAAGTTTGATACTGCCTTAAATAACAGTGTAATCTGATACCAGTGTTAACTTCATCAAACTTTATTTTTCAAATTCATCACAACAATGACATATTTTCAATAAAGCATGACCTGTTAGCTATTACAGAATAAATTAATAGCTTGACGTCTGTTTAACAAACTCTTGCATCTTTGAGAAAAAGGTATTAAACAATAATATAGGCATCATGATCACGTTAATGCTAATGTTGCATAATCCCAATGCACACTTAGTTATGACAAGATCTTCTCATGTCACAATATAGTCATCCAAGTGAAGCATTTAAATATTTCCTTCAGTACCGCAGTGGTGACTGATCCAGAAAAGAAACTTACATCTAATATCAGGAAAAAAGAACTCAGCACTATTACTCAGAATATTTCTGTTCCATGCATACTCCCCCTTTGTTTTATGCCTAACATACTATGGCTAACACAGTTGCTTTTAATTATTTTTCTTTTGTTCCTTAGAAAACTGTTTATTCCATTACACTTGTTTCTTCTTTTTCATAACATATTCATTTCCACACAACTGTTTCATGCAATTCATTTTGTATAATATAGGAAATCAAGAATCAAGGATCACGTTTATATTGTACGAGTCTGAATTTTTTTGAGGTCCTGGGCTGTTTTAAGACATGACACATGGTGTCAGTTCAAAGAATGTTGGATCTAATACTAGTAGAAAGCTTATACTCCTAATTAAACTGCAGTTTACTTGGTACTCTCCTCCTTCTTCCTTTTAAATAGGAAAACAATCCATTCACAATTGGTAGATCCTTTGTAAGGCCTGTTTCAAAATAACTCATAACACCTCCAGGATGATGTTTTTTGTTAGCATTTCAGCGCCATTTAATTTTTTTGTAACAATAAATTAGTTGGGGATAGCATGTAAGTACCTCAGAATTTGTTAAATTTTAAACCTCATCGCTACAATATATGGGGGACAGGAATCTTATAGAAGCCGATACTGTAGCTTATAGCCAAAGACACGGTGATTTAAAATCTAAAAAATTACTCAACATGTAATAACAGTCTTAAACAGACCGACAATGATCAAAAGTAGCATTTAAACTCACCTAAATCATTGTAATCCTGAATAGTACAGCTCGTAACCACTTAAATCTTGTTTTGAGATAACATTGTCATTTTACAACACTTTTTGACACGGTAAAAGGAATTTTTAATAATAATCACTTAGGAGAAACTAAATTTTGTAGTGAATAATCAGGAATTTTTTCTACGCATTGATACACTAATACACACGTTGTAGAGCAGTGACGTCAGACTTTTCTACGCAGCAATAGGTGAGAATTTATTACGTCTAAACGAGTGAGTTTACCAGAAACATCAAAGGGGAGAAAGTTGTTTGTTATATCTGTCTCTAAATAAAATCTGGAAGCCCTACAGTACGTATTCTGGATGCACTTCATTCTGGGTGCCACGTGACGTGGAAGTTTTGCTGGTGTCGTATAGGGCTTTCTGAGCCTCATTTCATCAGTTACCTGTGGAAATTTGTGTGAGTCTGACCTGTGGCTCGCTGGAGCAAGAACTTGCAGTTGGTAACCCTGCCAGGAATCCGGTCACATGCTTTGGTGTCGGCCGTAATGGAATATTTTAATTAGTGCAGCTCGGCCAGGACAATGAATACATAATGTAAAATTTTTCAGGGGTGTAGTTCTGTCTGTCTTCTGCATTTCATAACCTGCAATCTTTTGAAATGAATGTCCATTTGAAATGAATGTAAGACATAGCTTATACAGAAAAGCAACCCACATGGACCAATATTTGGTAGCTACAAGTTTTCACCATCCTGTGCAACGTGAAACTGTTCTAAATACGCTTTTACACAGGGCTAGGGTGATTTCTGACAAAGAAAGCCTACCACATGAACTGGAACATCTAAGAACTGTCTTCAGGCGGAATGGTTACACCGAGAGGCAGATAAGAAGAGCAATTGAACACAACCGGAAGGAAGAAATGTCTGAGGCCACCACTTTTCTGACTTTCGCCGGAAATACCTCGGGGAAAATTGGCAGAATTCTTGCACGGCATGGAATAAAATGTTTTTACTGACCACCTGCTAAAATTCGGGACTACCTCCGCTCAGTTAAGGACAATCTTGGCCTAAGAGTTCCTGGAATTTACAGCATCCTGTGCAAGTGTGGAAAGTGCTACATCGATCAAACCATCCACACTGTACAAAATCCGGTGTGGAGAACACAAACGCTCTCTTCGCCTGGGACAGTATAGCAAGTCAGTGATCGCCGGGCATGTGTAAAACCATGGCCACAGGGTTGACTTCAACAACGTTATGATATTGTCAAAGAAGTGATTGAAATTCGATTGGCTGATACCTTCAACCGAGATAGTGGGCTATGTCTTAGCGAGGCATGGAAACCAGCGTTGGCAACTCTACGCAGAGAGCGTGGCACGCATGTTCAGCAACTGCCACAGATGGCCCAATATTTATTTCCTTGGCCTGCAACGAACAACTGTAGCCCTGCCCACTCACTGCCAGCCATTGGGCGCAGGCGTTGGAGAGAGCCGTTGGTCTATATAAGGAGGTGCAGCACCTGGGCTGTCTCAGTATCCGATGGTCAGCCGACCTGTGCAGACGTCTCGACACCAGATGAAGACGATGGAGCTAGTCGTCGAAATATCGTGTTTTCAAAACACCATCCGGTGGTACACCCGTGAAGACTTCATTTCAAGCATCCGCCGGGAAAGTATCCCTTCTTACATCTTTGGCATAGGTACACTATGTTACAGGTCTTGGGCTATGCAATAGCTTCCTTGCAAATTGGAATATCGTGGACTCTAGCACAGGCATACAAGATGAAGAGAATATGCCTGAGCATGTAGTTTGGAAATGTGGAATAATAACGAGTATGAGAGAAGGTCAGCTGCGTGGTAGGAGTATATTTGACATGCTATGTGACGAGAGCTTGTGGCATTTTCTGGACAGGGCATCTGATCTGACCTCAAAATTTTCTAAGGAGAAATTTATAGAGAAAATATGCCAAGCAAAATCAAAGTCCTCAGAGAGCAGTGGAAGGGAACACAGTCACCACTTGTGAAAGAAATGAAGCTAGTTCTGAGCTCAGAAATATGAGTAAAGTGAACGATGAATCTGGAAGTTTGACCTTCACAACACTAGAATAATGAAATGGATCCTATGGCAATGAGCTACATCAATCATCAGATCAACAGCATGTTCATAAGAGGCTGTCCTCAGAGCAACTGCTGTGGCCATCTTGCTTTTGTAGGAAGTCAACTATCTGTGTACTTGGCAGCTTACTGTGTGGTATGTCCCATGTAGCTCTATGTACAAAACATAATCAACAACATCAATAAATAAATGCTAATAGAATAAGTAATTGCAGTTGTGGTATAAAACTCATCTGTAAAAGAATAGCCTGCTTTGCATCACATTACTTCAAAGTTAATGATCTTATTTCCCTCTGCTATTTTCTTACTACATTGCAAAAGTTGCTTGGATGGTGCAGTTTGAAACAACATGTGACTGCTGATTGTAATATGTGAGTTTCAGCTACATGGAGACTCAGCGTGCTTTATTCCAGCTTCCACTGAAGGACAATAAATGGTGATCTTTATAATATACCTGCATTTATTTAATATATGCAGAAAGTGTGTTAGCTGCTCCCTACTGCATGATAAGATTATGAAGTGGTATGAAAGATGACTTAAATTGCCCAGCAGTTAAACATTTTTTATTGTGTTAGTGGCATACAGAATATTAAGTTCTGCAAAAATTTGGTAGTAAAAACATGAGTATGTCATAATTGATCCATCTGTGAAATATTATACTATTAGTAAATTTTCATAAAACAATTATTGAATTCTCATTAGTAGAGTACTAATGTACATTTTACCTTTGTTGGCCAATAAAATGAAATCGAAGACCTACTTTAGCTTGTGGTGACATAAAGTAAACACCATATCTCTAGTAGAAGAGTACTGAACAATCCAGGCAGTAGATGATGAGATTGATGATATATCTAGCTTGCTAAACAAAGTAACAAAATTATAATAATAAAGAATCTAGATTAATTAATTTATTATGTTATATCTTGACAGACAAAAAATAATAATATGGGTTGTAGGTGTTTGATAGTTTTTCTGTTATGCATTGCCAAACTGATCAATATTGAAATACATACCTCAAAGAAATTTAAGATCCACAGCTCATCATTCACTTTGCTGCGAATTTGGTCCATACAGTTGCGAGTAAAATTCACATATGCTTGACCCATATCCTTTCCTGAGCCTGAAACATTCTTTAAAATGAAAAACAAAATTAATTCAGATATTATCCTGATTTCTGTTACCGTAGTTAAGAGATGGGTACATATTGCTTATTCCTCCAAAAAAAAAAAAAAAAAATATTAATCTGCAATTATGTTTCTCTCAAAACTGGTGTCTATTCTTGGTTCAGTAATCTGTGTGCTTCATATCTTTGCTGATGACAACTTTTAAAGGTACAGTGAAAATTATTTATTCATCTAAGTCTAAAATCTGCAAGGTTACTATAGAAGTGAAGGAGATGATCACATTATAGAAAGAAGAAAACAGAGACAAGTTATAAACTTTTGGATCCGAAGGTCACAAACATCAAAATGGATGTAGTACAGGTTCAATACAAGGAACTTCATAAGAAGGAGAGATAAACAAATTGGTGTACCAATCACACAGCTGAACACGGAGTCTGGGCCACTACTGGACAGAATTTGGGGACTGAAATAATCAAATTAACAGGCTCAAGATGCTTCAGTATAGGAGATAAAAGGCAAATTGTAAGAGGTGAGCAATTATAGTGCTTTTGTTGTACATGGAAAAGTAATTGGACCAGCCACCCAAAACAGTAAACTCTCTAAATTTAATGATAATGGAGAGGTACATAGAGTTAGCTTCATAAATTAGCTTTAAAGTTATGTAAATGGAGACTTTCCCGGCGTATTGATTCAATGAAAGTTTCACGGGAGTCCAGCCGGATGGAGTCATAAAACGACAACGTTTCGACAACCTGCTCGGTTGTCTTCATCAGGTCTATATAGATGTTGCTTCTAGGAAATCACAAACAGACTGACTTCGCTGACACTTCCTTCGCTGCCGCCGAAATTCGAATGTCGTGTATGGAGGGTTGCCAGGACGCCCAATCAGCGCGCTGGACGTGAGGGTATCAGCGTTGCGGACTGCGTATGGAGCCAAAACGGTCACCCATCCAAGCGCTGACCACGCTCACCGTTGCTTAACCGCTCTACTGCAAGCCGAGGGTATCAGTTGTTGCGGACTGCGTATTGAGCCATACGCGGTCACCCATCCAAGCACTCACCACGTTCAACGATGCTTAACCTGTAGACATAAGAGCTGGCAAACTATGTCCATGGCGTCAGTTTGCTTCCATTTGGCCTTGTTGAGAAGATTTTTGTTTTTTATGACATAGATCCCTAATAATTGGTCTCCAGGCTTCACTTAAATACAGTCCACTGTCCCTATTGATGTTGTTATCGTTAAGATGAATTTCCAATGCTTCCCGAATTACTGAGTCCCAGTGGGTGGCGTGCTGTCATTGCGGAGTCTTTGGGCAATGACTATACCGACAACAACAACTAAAACCGAGGCTGAAGACCGGCGACACGGTGAAACAGCCAGCCTGTCGGGCCTAGCCCGGCGGACAAATGACAATGATGATGATGATGATGATGCAGCGAAGGAAGTGACAGCGAAGTCAGTCTGTTTGTGATTTCCTAGAAGCAACATCTATATAGACCTGATGAAGACAACCGAGCAGGTTGTCGAAACGTTGTCGTTTTATGACTCCATCCGGCTGGACTCCCGTGAAACTTTCATTGAAGCTTTAAAGTTAATAGATATTTCAGCTGTTTTGGAGATTAAAAGAAGATTACTTGCACGTACAAGCAACTTAACCCTTTAACTGCTACGGTTCGGCCGGCCGAGCCCTCGCTGAGTGCGGCTTTGTTTACGCCTAAGCTGTTTACCTGCGCTGGAATGACGCATTAGACCGGACCACTGTGTGCTGAATACATCTGGAGCGTTGTGTGTGGAGTTCTTCTGCTGTCGCTCTGCGATTTGAAACCGCAGATACAAAATAAATACAGTTAATATAACATCTAAAGTTTTTCAGTTTAAAGCTCCTCTAAAAGTAAATGTCTGTGTAATCAAACATGACGGTACTTCATATACTATATTGATATTACAGCAACTGAAATGTTTTTAGTTTGTGAGCGTAGTAATTTATCTGGAGAGAACCTTTCCGAATACCTTTCACAAATTCTGCACAAATTTTCCAGTCTTCTTTTTGACCCGGTTAATATATATATATTTTTTTAATTACTTTCTTTAGTTTTAGAGGCGTTATAAATGTAATATAATTATTACTCTGCAGTTAACCATGGTTAGTAATTCTTTTTGTGTGATAAGCCTTGAAAAATGGTACAACACACAGTGATACATTACATGTTCTGCATTGGTTTCTCAACGCACTTTCTGTATCGAACATACAGCGCATTTACGCATTGGCGTGCTCTTCTTTGAATTTGCAATAAGAATGAAATTTGGAAAAAAGGTCTCAAATAGTTGCGAGGGCGTTTCAAGGGGGGGGGGGGGTGGCGTCTCACGGAACCTACTTACAAGACGGGGGGGGGGGGGGTGGGGTCAGGAAATCCTGAAAAATTCCTCACGAAATTTAAATTTATGGAGTGCAACAGACGAAACTCTGCAACTGGCATTTTTTCGTCCGGTTACTACTCGGTGAAGAGCATGAGCATTTAAAATGCAGTGTTCGAGAATGTGGAAAAAGAACTTTTTAAACCACTTCATAGTGAAAATATAGTGTGAATTGATTCTCGCGTATCTGTTGGTCTCATCAGCATTAGATATCATATGATATTCCGTTAGAAATATCAGGAAAAATGACAAACTGCTGGAATGTTAACGTAATCCACACTTGTGTCCTGCAGCTTAATCGACAAGCACATGCTGTCAAACACGTCACTAAAGCATTCTGTTTTTCCACACATTTCGCTCGAACAATCTGTAGCTTCAAACTCTGAAAAATGGTCATTTTCCACTAGCTGATGTACACAGCTTAGGAAAATTACATCGAGATCCTGTCGAAGGGTTATCACTGTCATCCATATTAAAGTGATTATATTCACTGTCGCTTCTAGTAATAATCTCCATGATTTCTTCCGCGGTACAAACACGACGGCGTATTCGGGAGGACGATGGTTCAAATCCCCGTCTAGGCATCCAGATTTGGGTTTTCCATGGTTTCCCCAAATCACTCCAGGTGAATGCCGGGATGCTTCCTTCAAAAGGCCATAGCCGAATTCCTTACCATTCCTTGCCCCCCATTCTTTAACATCTCTAAAAACCTCGCTGTTAAGAGACGTTAAGCAGTTAAAAAAAATAATGACTGTATGCCATTTTCTCAGCGAAAACTAAAAGGAAAAGAGCAACACAAATTAGATCGCAGCTGCCAATGCTCAAGGGCCGAATGAGGAAAACAACTAACCACCCTGGGTGGAAATATGGCTTCATAGCCAGGCCGCTAAGAGGCTAGCGTGTTAACACGTCTGGAGTACAGACAGGGCGGCGAGGCGGCACCTGTATACACGTCTGGAGCAGAGACAGAGCGGCAAGGCGGCGTGTGTATACACGTCTGGAGCACCTGGGCGCAGTAGTAGCCACGCGCGTTAACGCGTCTACAGCAGTCAAAGGGAAGTGAGAGCCTGGGGCATACATCAAGAATAACTTCCTAAACCTCTTTTGGTCTAGAGATAGGCAACATCAAATTAAGCATGCAGATATTAGACTTTACAAGAATTCTTCTCACAGGAGGCAGCTAAGGGCTACTATTTAACAACACCTGTGCCTGAAGGTGAGGAAGTTACGAATATTGCGAGTAGAATGCCTGGATGAATAAGGAATCAGTTCACCATTAATGTTACCCTAACCACTGAGCAGGTGAACACTTACCTATATTGATTGGATATTCAACAGCCACAAGAAAGTTACCCAGGAGAAGACAAAAATAAAAATACCTCCTGATAGGAGATAGCGGCTGAGGATTTGTCATGAAGAGAGGAATCAGGCCGATCCCAAATTGGGAGGTTCACACCCCCAAGGGGACTGGCAAACTGTGAGGTATGTGTTGGGTTAGATGTTTCGATAGTGGTAATTTTTGGGACCAAAGAATAGAGGGTTATGAGGAACTTTTGATAACATCAGACAGCAAGATGGTGAACCAATTGAGGTCAACTTAAGAAATGTACCACTCCAATATCAAACCTTTATTTTCATTTCATTTCAAAGCAGTTTCAGGGGTAACATAAAGGAAGATTTGAGGGATGAAGAGACAGAAAATGGAAGTGAAGATATTGACAGACTTGCGTGCTGAAATTTCTTGCATCTTTGAGTGCTTGTTAAAGTGTTGTAGCCAAAGTATAAACTTACTTCTTCACCTGTTGAAGGAATGACTGTTGTGTTTGCTGTTGGAGGGAAAAATAAATTTGTGAAAAAGCAAGTTTTAATAAAAAGACAGTCACAGGGCATCCTGTTGAAGTACCAATTTTTTGTTGTTTCAGGTGTTAATACTGATTGGAATTTTAGATATTCTGGAGACAGAAAAACCCATTTTAGATTACAAAATAGGGGTTCTCCAATTTCATTAGGATGGTAATAAGATTTGACCACCTATTTATAATTTATGGAAATATTCTTTTGTGTAAAGTTACATCGCAGGGAAATTGAATGGAATTTAAAAACATTCCAGAAGTTGTTGATTTAGTAGTTTATGAAAATGCTATGTCACATGAAATTTGTAATATAGTAGAATATGTTAATAGTGACTGCCAGCATTAATCAAACCTTAACTAACTGACTTCATAAAATAAGTCATTTCCCTCTCCATCACTGGTGATATTATAATATTTTACTGTTGACCTAGAATCTTACATGAACCAAGAATATAATATTAAGAAGATTGGACCTTAACCATTTACAATGAGAAAAATTACAACATAAGATCTTTAAACTCTAATGTATATCTTACACTGACACAACAAATATCCACTGTGTGCAAGATCATTGACCTCACATCTTTTCAAGATTTAGTATAAAGGATAAACATAGAAAAGAAAACTATTTTCAAGCTTCTTTCTACCTTATTAATTTCAATACTAGCTGGAAAGTGACTTCAATACTAGCTGGAAAGTGACAGGGGTTTTTGGTGTCACAGAATGACAACAATGGCAGAAGTGATGCTGCACTTATCCAGGTGGAGTTAGATATGTGAAAGAACACCTCTGATTCAGAGATAAGTGTATGGGTGCACATATGAAGAAGAGGCACGCAACTGGCATAGCAGGGATGGCCTCAACTGTTAATGCCACTGTTTCTCTATCTTTCACTTATCTTATTTGACCACCCTGAGTTAAATTACCTTTCTTTAAAAACATATAAAGTTTATATGCCTTTCAAATTTTCATGCTATCTTTTAGCTTTTGTGTTATAAGTTTATTCTTAACAATACTGTATTGTATTTTATCATTGTATGATGCAGATACTTTGATTTTGGTATGATTGTTTTTCCATTTTTTCTCTCTAACGTTGTGGTCAGAAATGTGTAAAATTTGATAAATTGCTGTATTAGATGTATAAAATGAAAGTATTTGGAATTTCTATGTCAAGTATTGATGTAACCACTCATGAGAATTTAATTCCATGGATAATGGGGATCATAATCCATATGAAAGAGAGAAATGGATCTTGAGAGATTGAGAAGGTGTAAAGATATAACTTTTGGTTACAGTTTTAAAGGTATATACTGTGGTAGACATATGTGACATTTGGAGGTAAGGTAAAAATTAGTAATAGTTGATATTATAGTAATTATCATAAATATTTTGACTAAGTGATTGAGAAATTCATATCATGAACATTTGCTGTATAAGAGTGGAGAACAAAAGAATTTTGCTGTGACATATTGTTTTAGACTTGGGGATGAGGGAGATTTTGTGCTGGTGTGAGTTCACTAATTACATTACTCTGATTCTGTAGCTGAGAAGGTGCACTTATGTAGACTTAATCATTTCAAAATGTTTATTGTTATGGTGGTATAATTTCCTATGACAAAAGAGAAAATAAAAGTAAAAAAAATGTTTGATCATAAATATATATCTTGTGTTTTTCTTAAATTTCTAGGCATTTCCTTTAAAGTATATGATGACATTCTTTAAAACTATTGCCCTGGCTACAATAACACCAACTGTTGGTGCTTACTTTATTAATATGATCATCAATAAGGACCTGCGATTAAGATAGGGAGGTTTTATAAATTTTCATGTGTCGTTGTTGTTTGGGCATTTGAACTCATTTGTATTTTTAGTAATGTTTCAATAACAGGTTTTTGTGATTTTGGAAAACTTCACGTGTGAAGTAGGGGGTTGGTCATATGAGCTAACTTTTATATTCCTTTATTGTAATGAAGATTTTGTTAAGTTATTCACCCCAAATGCCAAACAAAATTAATCAACTTAGGGGCATCATACTGATTTACTGTGCTATTTCATAAACTATTCTGTTATTCTCATGTTGTAGTGTTATGGTATCCACTACATTTGTCAAGGTGGAGCCACCTTGCGTCACCGTGTGTGTGAATGGTGTGAAAGAGGCAACAGCTGCCATCTATGTGCAGGTGTTTAAGACGCCACTTTTGTTCTACGGTCCTGCTTCAAATACCGGGAATTGGCCACCGGATGCAGCACCCTGATTGGCAGAGCTGGGGGTGGCACGCCAATTGACCTCGTGGCTGGAGAGGAGACAAGAAAGGGGACTCATCGCACGGAGAGACGAAGAGGAGGACGGTTTTGGTGATACGCAGCAGCGTCTAGTTCAAGTGTGATGTGTAAAACCTGTGAAAAAGTGTTTCATGTCAGGGGTCAGCCCATCTCAGGGTCAGAGTGAGGCTGATATTCTTATGCAGCGTATTAGTCGACGGAAGAGTTTCTCCAGCACGCAGGCAACAACACAGTAATGTGCTTAAAAAGAAAAAAAAATTATCACTGCATTGACATTTTCATGCGACTGCACCTAAAAACGACCCGGGAATTTTCTCATGAGCCAGTTTATTATTGCTTTATCCGGACACTGTCATTTATTTTTACGTTTCTTTTACTAAGAAATACATGCAAGGCATCCCATGCTGGAGCAAATTTTACATACAAAAATTGTAATTTAGTGTTCCTTTATTTTTCTTTTGTGCATATTGTAAATAAATATTATGTAGTTTCAAACAGAAATTTTATCCCAGAATTATTTTTAAAAAAAGTATTGAATAATTAAATAACAGTAAAATCCAGTTAATAATCATTAAGTAACCAAAGAATCGTTACATTTTATTTCAGGTGCAGTCGCATGAAAATGTCAATGCAGTGATAAAATTTTTTTCTTTTTAAGCACATTACCGTGTTGTTGCCTGCGTGCTGGAGAAACTCTTCCGTCGACTAATATGCTGCATAAGAATATCAGCCTCACTCTGACCCTGAGATGGGCTGACCCCTGCCATGAAACACTTTTTCACAGGTTTTACACATCACACTTGAACTAGACGCTGCTGCGTATCACCAAAACCGTCCTCCTCTTCGTCTCTCCGTGCGATGAGTCCCCTTTCTTGTCTCCTCTCCAGCCACGAGGTCAATTGGCGCACCACCCCCAGCTCTGCCAATCAGGGTGCTGCATCCGGTGGCCAATTCCCGGTATTTGAAGCAGGACCATAGAACAAAAGTGGCGTCTTAAACACCTGCACATAGATGGCAGCTGTTGCCTCTTTCACACCATTCACACACACGGTGACGCAAGGTGGCTCCACCTTGACAAATGTAGTGGATACCATAACACTACAATGTGAATGATTGAAGAGTAAAGATAGTAGTATGAGAGGAATGTTTATTATTAGTTGATTTATTTGATTGTGATTTAGAACCTGCAATTCAAAACTCCAACATTAAAGTGGGGGATTATAAGAATCCAGTGATATGTATTTAATTGTTTGCTGATATTTTTATCTAGTTTATGCAAAGCAAGTCTTATTAGTTGTCTTTAAATATATATCATACTTAAAGAATATTTTAAGCTGTCATATTAAAAGAGATTGAATTAAAATTGATCTTATTGGAATTTAACAGTATGTTCTGGATGTTCCTGGAAGCAGCTATTGTGACACCATATGAGATTTTTGGTGCAAGCTCAGAAAAGTTTATTTTTTTGTTTAGTTAGGGTACAGATGAAAATTTGTAGATAAGTGTCATAGTGTTAATTGGGATTAAGATAACAGAGGAGCTTAAAATGTCGTTTTCAAACTAAATTCAAATTGTTTGTGTACTTTGAGAAGTGAAAATTCATAATTGGGTAGAAAGTAGGCAGATGTTCCCTAGGCTCAAGGTATAAAGAGAAAAGTAGCTGTTTATAGAAGGAACTCAATCACCTAGAAATTGCTGTCAGAATAGAATAACTCTGATCTCAGTAGTGTTCAGCATGAGTCTCTCTCATCAACTGTGGGAAGTGTCCCAAAAGAATGTCTGTTTGACTGAGTGTATTAAGATTTTTAGAGACTTCTGGAGTGAATGCTGTTAATATTGAGAGTGTTTACAGTAATTTGAGTGATTGAGATCATTGTGGTACTGAGTGAATGGTACAATACAGTGTCTGGTTTTTCCCATGGATTTACCTCAACCAGGACTTGTAAGTTACGAGTTCAAAATTTCTTTTATTACCTTGCATAAACTTTCTGCACTATTGGAAGGAAATTTAAACATGTAGAATTGAAATTCAAGTGGCTGATAAAAATCGATTCTCATGTATTTCTTTTTGAATTTTGAATTTTAATGAATGGTTATCAAGTCTTCATACTTGTATGATGCTCTTGTATTGCAATAGAGATATGGTAGCAGTTAGAGGTTTAATGTTTTACTGGTTGAAGTTTCAATCTTCTGAGAAGCCATATACTAGGTGTTATCAGAAAGTGAGCAGAGCAAATATCGCATCCACTAAAACTTCATATTTCTTATATGGATTATTTTAGCTTGAAATTAACCATTACATAGTAAATTATGGCTATTTTTCCTTATTTAAACCATGAATAAGTATGAATATCATTTTTCTTTAAAACATTATTTGCAATTTTAAGGTGACAGAAACAGCAAATTACCTTAACGTTTTCCGTTACTGTTTACTTTAGTTTCCCCAAAGGTACCTACTACGTCAGGGACTGATTCATTTCTTGTTCTTGCACTTATGTGCAAATATTACTTTTACTATATTTGTTTATTTCCTCTAACTGGTGTTGGTAAACGATTTTGTTTCTTTCACTTTTTCTGAGTTATACTCTACAATGATTAAAATATACACTCAGTCAGTTTTGAATGGACACGTTATTACAGATTAATTAATAACTCACTAACCTAGATTTTGAGATTAAAATATTTTTTAAATGTACTATCATTGCTACTCCGGAATGCTTGTATATTTTGGGGACATAACAAGAGAGGGTTGCATAGTTTTTTTTTTGTTAAGGTTCTTGATTTAAACTTTTTCTTGGTTTCTGATAGCATTACTACCGTCATGCATTTCACTTTGTTTCCTGTAATATTTCAGGTTGCTTATTTCTAAGTGGTCAGACGTTCCAAGCAGTGACATATAAGCTTATTGAAACATAAAACTGCTTGATTTTTTTTCAGAACTGATATTCTCTCTCTCTCTCTCTCTTTTTTAAGAATATATTTATGAGCCTTTTCGATATTTTGGTGTGATGGTTGCTTTTACAAAGAGGTGGATCAGCCCTCTGAACAAACCCAACCTGGATGAACAAGGAGCCTTCTGTCAGGGTTACGATAACATAGTCAGAAAGTTCCAAATTAAAGGCATCAGGGTACTGATTTCTAATCTACCCCCTCATACACTCTAATTGTAATGCATAGCCTTCTTAGATATGGGAACAGAGTTTGTTGGCAGAGATGGATGCATAGGTATTTCTCTCACAAATACAGGAAAATCGCCAACAAAGTAAGCAAAGTGAAAATCAATTCATAACCAGTGTGTAAGCTACCTTACTTCTTATTTTCAATATTCAGTCAAAATCCGACGAAGTTTGAGGTTAACATTCAGTATAAGATACCATAGTTTGAAATCGAAATAACAACACTTTAGGTTCAGAAAAGTAAATAAACAACACATAACAACCATAAATAAGAAGTTTCTAGTAAAATATAAACCATAAACTTACCTAAATGAGCGTAATCCATAATAATTCTGAAGTAAAATGTACAGGTTTGGTTAAGCAACCATAGCACTAATATTCCACATAATTGATCACTGTAAAGCACTTCAATAACAATAATTTCACCGTTTGATATTAAATTCACTAATAACTCGCAGTTCCAGACTAATTTAAAGCAGTAAATATGATTTTTAAAGCATCACCTCATGGAGTGAGTTCAATAATTAATTCCAGCACATCTAAGTAGTTTCAGAGCTTTAAAAGTAGATTTAACCAAGCAAAATAACTGGCCAGTCAATATTCTTTAAGTTTCCAATAGCCATCAACTAATAAACAGAAGATATAAATAAATAAAAATCCGTTTTTTAATGATGTCGTAGAAACCGATTTGCAAATTGAATTTCTTTCTGACTAACATATTTCACGAACTAAAAACTTTTCTAAAGTACTTAAATTAAATAAAGGTAAGATTTAAAATTAGTTTCAGATCATAACAGACTTTAAATAAAAAGTGAATTATTCGTTCCACCATCCAGGAACCAGTAAATTTTAGAAATTCAATAACTTTGGATATCCTCAACCGATTGAAAAGAATTTTACACCACTGAACTCAGCGAAAGCTAGGGAACACTTTGAAAATAGTATTAACTTGATATTTTAAAATTTTGCAAATTCATATTTCGGATGTGACGTATGGTGACGTATCGCAATACTTTAAACAAATGTGCTTTTAGATTAACCAACTTTCAAAATTCATTTCCACCGGTCTGGAAGCTTTAAAACCATAACCAACCACATCACTACACTTGTCTCATTACGCTCTTCATCTTGTGATTTTCTGGTAGTTTGTAGTTAACGATTTTTGTTTCTAGATAGACTGTTGTCTAGTTCAGTAAGCCATTTTGATAAAAGTTAGCCCGGGCAGGATCTCACCCCAGTTGATCAGAACATCACGTAGAGTCAACACGTAACTCGTGTGTTATTGGGTTTGAGCGAGGCGGCTCGCGGTGGCTGATGGGAAGTAGGAATTCGGGCAGCATGGCTGAAAGACGCCATTACTAACAGGATGGGCAACCATTGAAATCCGAAATTTTTCTGACATGTGCTCGGCGATGTGAACTTTAACTTTCAATTTCATTCAGGGTGGTGCGGTCTGTTCTGTTTCATGACTTGTGATCTTCGGGAAATGATTTTCTCCGATTGCCATTGCTAACTGTGATTTTTGTAAATTCTGTGAAAATTTTTAAGAATATATACTTCAGTGATCTGGACTTCGACTTTCATTTCTAGTTACCTTTCTTACAGGAGGTTAATCTGTAAGTGGCGGCCGTCTTCATCATTACAGTTAGCATTTTCCAAGGTTTTTCACGATTATAGAACTTTTCCCGAACTTTTGGCAACATTTTAGAAGACTTCAAGTTTTGGTGTACAAGCCGATACCGACCCCGGTATGCGGCTTATCCCATAACAAGTGTCAACCATGGCCACAGGCAGGCCACAAAGTGTCCATAATGTGCAAGAAGACAGTGGAATAAACATTACAATCACTGAGCCTGAAATATTAATCACATCCCCTTACTAAAAATATTTCCACAACTTTTTCATTCGTACATAAGGAAGAGCATTATTTGTTGCAAATATTTGTAGATTCGAAGATCATAGGCACTGCCAGAATAAAACTTCGGTTAAAAATATTTCAATAGAGAAATATGATGAAAAGAAATCATTCAATATTGACTTGCCCACAAAAAAATGAGGAACTCAGAAGAAGATATCGTTGGATTTCAATGTAACTTCATATATGTACTCACCATCGGCAAGTAAGCAAGTGATTAGAGGTGCAAATATATGTGTCAGGTAGAACAGCCTCCAAGATGCTTTAGTGTTTATAAATGTTGCCAGGCTTAGTAGAGTATATAAGGAGCATTAACAGTGTCAGATGTTGAGTGATAACTGTAAAGGACATGGAGATGCCACGTATTTGTGTGAGGAAGCCTTATCAGCAGCTGACAGAGTTTGTAAGGGGCCTCATTTTGGGTCTCCATTTGGCTGGCTGGCCAAATTATCCAATATCCAGATTTGTGGGACAAGTGACATGGCTCGTTGATGGACTGCACGGTAACGTGGTATCAGGTATATTCATCAGCAAGGTTCTGGTTGAATATGACTTACTAATACAATGGAGAAACAACACATTGTGAACCAAGGGCATCGTAATACCTTCACATATGTTCCTGCCATCCAAGAACAACATTCTGAGTCATCCCACACCATTTGCCAGAGACTAGCTGCAGTGGGTCTAGGGAATCACTGTCCCATGCGTAAGCTGCCATTAACACCACAACACAAATGGCTGCATTTAGATTGGTGCCATGATGGGAAGCATGGACTGCTGATAAATGGTGTCGCTTGTGTTCAGAAACCGATCACAGTTCAGCACTACCTTGGATGACCATCACCTGTGAGTATGGTGGTGATTTGGGATAAGCTCCCATTCTTCCAATGTTTAGGAAAGGCACATATGGATGTTACTCCCAGTATCATAGTGTGGAGTGCAATGACTTAGGGAGCGTGCATAAACCACGTAGCTCCATTTTGGCCTCCAGTGAACCCCACTTCCCCCCACGCAGCCCTACGTGACTTTTGCCTCTACCCCCCCTCCCCCCACGTAGTATGTAGCTTTTTTCCCTTTTGATTCCAGAAGACATTTTGTACTGTTTTCTCTTGTCAGATTATTGTAAATTACATACGGAGATAATTAACTGAGGGAAATAAATATTCACATGCTGTTGTGAGTTCTATTCCTCATTTTAACTGTGAAAAAGGAAAGCTACATGGGATGCCTCAGAACCCCCCCTCCCCCCCCCCCCCCCCGGTAGCCTAGCGTAGCCTTCCAGCCAACCCCTCCCCCCCCCTGGACCGAGCCACGTAGTTTGTGCACGGTCCCTTAAGATCACAGCTGGTAATGTTTGAGGGAACTCTGATGGCACAATGGTATGTTACAGACATCCTGCCTCCTCATGTGTTGCATTTCATGCAATAGGATTGTGGAGCCATTTTTTAAAAGGTCAATGCTCATCCAAACATGACACTTGTTTCTACGAACTGTCTGCGTGATACTGAGGTACTCCCATAGCCAGCAAGACTCCCATATCTTTCCCTACTAGAACGAGGCATAATACAAGAAAATTTAGAAACAAATCAGGATTCCACTGTACTACTGACAGTTATTGCCACAATATTAGTCATTCACAGTCTAACTTTCAGTTTAAAAGAAAAGAAACAGATGCCCAAATACCATGTGTAATTATGTGTTATTCTTATTTGGCATGGGAGCTTTAGTGAATCTAATTAATCCACCTTAGATGAAGGCAAATGTATCACATTATATGCAAAGAAATTTCATCTCAACATAATATTTCTGGTGCAGTACTATTGAAAGTATACCTGAAGGGCTTACCTTACCCATAAATTCCACATAGATTCTGAGGATGTAAAAAAAAACAAGAGTTAATCAGGCATTAATTTTTGAAACAATGTCAGGCCGTTATTAATTCCTAAAGCAAAACAGTGTATCTGGAGGGCTACTTTACACTGATGTTGGAAAACAGGAGAAAAGTCAGCAGTAAACTCCTGATTTGAGTGAACATGTTTTCATAGGTGTAAGAAGTACCAAATAAGAAATTTTCCAAATAGGACTTGGAGGTCAACACTAAGGGTATATGGCAACATTAACCTAGGTGCCCCCAGGTGCCTATTCGAACGGTATGCCTAACTGGCCTTACACTGGGTTTCACACTCTCCCCGCCTTCACAATGCAAAGAACACACTATACTCAACATACACACATCATATCCATCCATACAAAACAGCAACATGAACATACACTTCTGTCACTGATAAAGGCCGGGAGAAACCATCCCAGTCTAAATTTCCCAAGAAAGCTGCCATAGAGCAATAACTCCCTGCAGGGTAGTTACCAAACGCAGGTCAATCGGTAATGGGGATAATCATCATCATGGTGAGAAGTTAGTTAGGTTAACAAAGCTCAGACCTTTCCAAAGACTTCATAAGAAGCAGCAAGAAAACTGTTAACTGTCAAATGCTACATCTTGACTCAGAAAGAGGAATTCAAGGAGCTTATAGTATAACAGACTATCCAGAGAATAATTACAGTACTCTTAGGAAAAAATTGGTTGTTATAGAGACCAGAGAAAAATAACAAGAGAGTTTGGCTGGCGAGTGACTAGACAAGGTTAGTTAGCATTTTGGCAATGTGTTGAAATAGAAGTTACTGTTAGCTAAGGATTCTTCAGTTTTGTTTAGAAATGAAATAAATGTTAATTGAATAATAAGAAAGAGTATTATTATTAATGTTCGCCACAAGAACTTAAAACGTGATTCTGTACTCCTGACAATATATCCAATCAATATTACTTATAAAGCAAAACGGAGTTAATATAATACAACATTGGCGACTTAATAGGGTGTTAACAAATCAAGATTTAATGAAGCTGGAATATATGAAAAAAGTACCAGAAGAAATTGATCAAGAAGAAATATCTGTTCCTACAGAGTTGTTTAAAACAAAATTGTTAGCTCTTACACAGTTTTTCAGAGGTATAATACAAATGTTCATAGATTCTTAAAAGTAGCAACAAGCACCAGTAATGATTTTTTAATGTTGTTGTCTCATTTGTAATGAAGATAGAAGGAAATCAGTGCAAACTTGCTACGGTCAACTACTCGCAGTAGTGGCTTCAACCTTAAAAGCCTCTGTATCCCTATTGCCCTAGTTGTCCTCAGGTAAAGAAGAAAGTGTTGTGGTAGAAACCCTGGCTAAGGAAGACATCAATGCCACAGAAGCCGTTTAAAAAAAATAATAATTTAGGGACAATGAGTATAGTAATGTTAAAATTATATTATATTATTACATTCAAACAAATCAAGATATAAATTTCCACCTGGAACATTATTCATTTATCACCCTAAATGCCCTGTAATTTTCAACACTATCTTTATGAACTGGTACTTCTTTGGCAACTTTCCTCTTCAATACTTTGTAGCAAATATCCAGACACAATTTAAATAATACTTCAAGATATGGAACAAAGGCATATCCACCTATCTGTAATAGGTGTGTAGTCACATTATCTACACTAGCTTTTTTAACATACCTAATTCCCTGAAAGTATTCTCAGGATTTATTTCTAATTCCCTAGTCTACTGATTAAAATTTACATAGACAAGCTCCTGCTCTGATTTTTCCCTTCTCTGCATAATAGTCCTTAATGGTATCATTAATCCATTTACAAGGGTGGATCAAAAATAAACAGGATGTTTTTTAAACATTTTATTTACCATAGCAAATGAATCAAGTACATATTATTTCTTAACATAATCTCATGCTTTAGTTATACATTATTACCAGCATATCGGAAGCTTTCTGACGCTATCATCAGTCAATTGCGCATAAAGCCTTCCACTGCATGGTCATCTTCAAATTGTTGGCCTCCCAGTGCCTCTTTCACTGGTCCAAAGAGATGAAAATTACAGGCAATAGGTCAGTGCTGTGAGGAGGATGATCAAGTATTGTCCAGTTCATTTTCTCAAATTTTGCTTGAGTTAGAGCTGCAGTGTGTGGTTGAGCATAGTCATGGAGAGGAATCACATCTCTTATCAGCTGGTCATGTCTTTTTCGGCAATAAGCATGCTTAACTTCATCTGTAAGGTTGCATTTATACTGTGATGTCCATACAAAAAAATCAGTGTGCAAAATAAAGTCACAAATTATGAAAATGCTCTGCTGTGTAATGATCGTCCGTGGACGATGATCATAGCTCTCATTCACAGTCAGGAATTTCTTATGAAAGGCAAACAAATGAGTCCTTGACAGTGTATGATCCCTGATCTGTGTTTTCACTCTCCACAGAATTTGGGTTGGGTTCTCACCTTCACAAATGAGAAATTTAATTACTACACATTGTGCATTTGTAGCCAATGTCTTGATCGGACATTGTACAACGTATCCGGTCATCCATAAATAGAGCTGGAGGCCACAGAGGGGGCAGGCATTTGAAAGCTCTAGTACAGTGAAGTTAGCGCAGCAGATTTTGGAGCAATGTGCGGTGGAGAAGGAGGAAATTAGGTGGAAGTGACGTTAGCCGCTCAGTCACGTTGGGCCAGCTTTAACAGATAGTGGAGCAGTGACTTTACTCTTGATGTAGTTAGGGGGTCACCAGGTATTGCTTGCAGCTTGTCTCAGGGTGTAAACCTGCAGGCCTTTATTTTGGAGAAGATTTTTGATACTTTAAAACTGGTTACCGTATGATGTATTAAATTCTGATGAATATATTCCATGCAAGTCTTTAGTGAACATTATTCAAAACCTACCTTCATCTCCTGAGGTTTTCAGGTGATTGGCAACCATAAGACATTATATCCTTAGGCCACAGTAATGGTCAGAGTTTAGCACAAGCACTTTAGCACAACCCCCAGCTAAGGTATCGTCTAACAATCAATTTTTATAATATAGGCACAGAAATTTGTAGTTGCATTTTTTATTGCATCCCCTCCAGTCATAATATTATTCTACCTTTGCTTCTATTGATTCCTTGCTTATTTATTTCAAGTGTTCCTGACTACCATGTTGTTTTCTAATTCATTTCTCTTCTGACCCAGTCTTTTTAGCAGTCCCATCTCCCTATCACAGTTTGTATGTTCTATTCTTTACTGTACTTTTTATTTTGAATTAAATATTTTTTTGCCTTATTCTTACTATCTCTTTGAATGGCTGTCACTTCCTCTCCACTGTTCTGGTGCACTCCTTCCCCACACTGAACCTTGCCATAAAATATTAATTTAATTAAAAAACGTGCCTATTGTAATTGGACCTATAAACACCTAAAAGTTTAGCTGCTAGAGTAAAACTTCCTCCCCTCACCAATGTATTTTTAATTTTCTGATTCCTCAGTAATTAATCTTATTTTATTGCCAGTCCACAGTCGGTATATTTAAAGACCATCAATAATGACTGTCCTATGTTAACCACAGAATACTAATTCAGTTACTACACAGGTTAATTTTCCTTCTTTCAGTATGTTAAGCAGCTAACACACTTTTTCTTCATACCCCTTCTACTCCAGAAACTCTATGATCTATGAACACCAGCTAACTGTGATAGTCCTTCTAATTAATATTAATTAAAGAAGTAATCATTTAAAAAAATAAACAAACAATAATAACACATTGTATTTATTCCCAGTTTTTCACCAACATGCAACTGTTTTTATATTGCATCCTACATTTTAGATAACAGCACAATTAAACCCCTGTAGAAACTCTACATAGTTATCAGATAACTCACCGTGAAGCTAAGTATTGAACCAATCAAGCTCCCTTCATCATATCTGGAAAGTTTTGATAATGTTGTTTCCAAGACTGATAATAACTTGTTGATCATTCCCTGAGTCATATTAGCTGATGTCTTTTCTATTAGATCATCTATTTTGGTGTGATACTGATGCTAAAAAAATAAATACAAAATATTAATTCAGTTATACATGTAAAACTATTATTTACATGAGTCTAACTTTGTTGTGAATTTCTTGTAATAGTGGATTTCATACTGCTATAACTATTGCTACTTGGCAATGATGTGAGTTACAAATGTTGTTACATTTTGGACTTAAAATTTTCTTCCTTTGGTAACCAAGTTGCATTTTTATGGAAGTATGAGGATTTTGTGTATATGAGGTATTCATTTAGACATTTATGGAATATTCAATATAAATAAATATTTTTTTTTTTACCTATATGTAATGTCTTTTACTTACCACAAGATCATCTTGTCATAGCTTATGAATAACTCTTTTCAGCTTACCAAAGGTGGGAATGATTTGTAACTGCAATAAAACAAATAAACCGACAAGGAATATTCCTCAAAATTGTATCACACTTCCTTTGAAGTTGAGATAGTGCATACTAATGTGTCTTGACTTGGAAGAGGAATGGTGGGGTGGGTGTAACCAGCAATTCCTTGTGTTACACACTAATAACTTTTTATTCATTATTTACTATCTGTATATTCTAATTGTTCATTCTATTGAGTCTATACGGAACCTACAGTTTTCATTTTTACAGTAATATTTCCTAATAAAAATTTTACACAACAACTCTTGCATATTATGTTATGTGATACAATTATTTTATAACTACTGCTACAATACTGTGAATTATCACAACCTATTGCCCACTATAGTAACCATCAACACTTAAAAACACAAAATTGATTTTGAAGCTGTAATATTTATTCATCACTGGCATCCATTGGTTTTCCTGATGCAATACTTTCAGCATCAGCACAGAAATACTTTTGGTCCATTTTGGGTGTTTTTATTCACTCCTTCCATGGTTTTCTGATAGACTGAAAAGTTGCTGGCTATGCTGAATCCAGCACTGCTCCATACCTTTATCTTACACAGCATTGGCCAACATGTGCAGTTCTTCACAGAAATGTTTTTACTTGTGAGTTAGTTTTTCCAGTAAGCACCATTTTATACTGTTTCAATCAGTTGTATACAAATAAAATTTCATTGTGGGATGAATGCTGCATCTAATCTATACTCTTTTCTCGAACTTTTCACTGAGGAATAGCTTCCTCAGGGGTGAGCATCCTGTTTCCTGTGCTCATCAAGAATATCCAATGCGCACCTCACTGTTCTGATTCTTCTGATGGAATTTTCTTCAAGCTTCACAGTAGGATTTCATCTTCTTTCATTAGTACACAAGATGGGGTAAAAAATTTCACGGGATTGGTTAATAATAATTTATTGAAAGTATGTATAGCATTTTTAACTTGTTTTGCTTAAAATACTCTCCTCCTGTTTCTTCACACATATTCCACCATTCATAAAGCTGTTGCAAACACTCCTGAAAGCCATTTTTGAAAGAACTTTCAGCCTCTTCATTTCATTTTCAATCAATTCTGACAAATCAGCAAAACATCATCCCATTTTCAGCTGTGGTGCAAGATCGGGAGAATATGGAGGGTGTTCAGACTGGTAACATTGTCTTTGGCAAGGTATTGTTTCACCATTATGGATCAGTGTGAGGGGGCATTGTCATGCAACAAAATCCAATCATTCCCTGCCCATTGTTCAGAAAGTTTTCATCGAATTGCATTTCATAACCATTATAAGATATCTGTGTACAATTCTCTGTTTGTCTTCCAAATAGTCTGCTGGACTACCATTTCATCTGAGGGTTGTAAAGAAAGCACCACATCTCATCACCTGTTACAATTTTGTGCAGGAAGCTGTCATCTGCATCAGCCATTTCAATCAAGTCCCTGTACATGGTCACTCTCATTTCTTTTTGTTCAGGGGATTACATTTTAGGAACCATGGGTAAGCAAACATCATTAATGTTAAAATCATTATGAAGAATGCTGTGAATACTCCCATATGAAATACCAAATTCAGAGGCAATAATATCGATAGTTGTTCATTTTTTCACACACACAAGTTGTTGAACATGCTCAATATTCTCATCTGTCATGGAATTTGAAGGCCACCCATTCTGAACATCATCTACAATTGTTGTGCGAACATTGCGAAAATGCTTGTGCCTCTTGTAAACTGCCGTTTTCCTCATCACATTGTTTATGTATGCTTTATTCAGCATCTCAAGTGTCTCTGAGGGTGATTTCTCTAGCAACACACAGAATTTCATACTGCCACGCTGCTCTAAAGACAACATTTCACAATCCGATGAGAGAAAGAAACTACATCTAAAATATCATGCACCATACGCACAAAACCAGCTACAACTGCCTGCTGCATGGTACAGCACCTTCCTCAGTAGTGTTGCCAACCTCCCAAACAAAATTTTCACTTCTAGCAAACAACTTCTTGATTATACACAACAATTCCGGGAAATTTTTTACCTTACCTCGTATAATTGCAATTTTGTCAGTCCTAGCTAGAAGTTAACTTGTTTGCAACAGCACTTGATTATTTGCATCAATTACTTATATTTTCCTTGACCTCTCTTCAAGTATTTCCTCCAACTAGCAGCAAAATATCATTGACAAAGGCTATGACTCCTTGAAGCTTTATAAGAGCCATGAGGAGAGGTTCCAAAATAATATTTTAAAAAATCTGGATCAAAAACTGAATCTTCTGGATGTCATTTTTCAAAGATGTTTCTTCAATTGCTGACAAGCGCTATGAAGTACTTTCAAGCTTAATACAAAACTTGTGGGCCTCCTTAGTCTGTTAGTCAAGTGAACAAACCCGGCCACCAAAAGTTATCAAAGCCACTTCGCCATTGGCAAATTCCACATCTGTGTTTCTTGCTACACATGTTTTCTTTTGAAATGTGTAGGGATTAATAAATTTATTCATAACCTCTATTGTCTTCCAGTAACAATCCTCTCTCACCCATGATCTTACTATGCCAGAGGAGAGAATTTTGCATTCGTATCCATTGTGTATATTACTGGTCTGTTTTCCATTGCTTACTCAATTTTCCTCATTTCTTTCAGATATCACTCTATTTCTATGCTGTATTGAAAGATTAAATCAAAATTCTTCTATGGTATATTATTATTTCTATGCAAAACACATTATCATTGCATAACTGAGTGATCTTAATGGCTGTACAGATTCTTTTTAAACAACAAAAGCAGCCATTTGCCAATCATCTTCACATACTACTTGCAGTGTTATAGGCCTAGTCAGGACTCTGCCTGCTGTGGTATACAGTTGTTAAAGGAACAGCATGTTGAAATCCATTTTATGTATTAGTCAACTAAATTTTAATTATATGGTTACAATTCACTTAAGGTTGTTTATGATTATAGGGTGAGGAACAAATTACTTTTTGAAGACTTGAAGTGTAAATATTTTGGCATAACATTAAATAGTAAGGCCAACTGGGCAGAATTCATGGTAGGACAAGGTTACAGAATCCTTAATTTATTGGAGAGGGTTATGAGGAGACGTACAAGAGAAATGATGAAGATGGAATATAATCTATTGTCAGATAATTGCTTGAATATTGTGGTGTAGTTTGGGACCCATTTTGAGAATCACATACAGGAGTTGGAGGGTGTACAATGGAGTGCAGGTAGATTTGTTTGTCAAAACTATCACAGTACTGACCAATATGATAAAGGAGCTGGATTGGGAGTCATTGGAAGACAGGAGGAGGGTGAAGAGGATGCTGGGAGTGTGCAAGGCATACACCTTGGTGATAAGACTTGAAAAGATATTGGACTAAGAATTAAGAGTGCATAGTACATGGAAGGGAAAATATGACCATGAACACAAGCTGACCTCAATTTCATGCATAAAGGAGTGGAAAAATTTTCTTTCGTAGGTAAGGGTGTCAGGAGTTGGAATAAATTATGAAGGAAAGTGATGAATAATTTACCAAAAATCCCAAAGGAAATTAAAATTAACATTTCTACAGTGAAAAAGTATATGGGAGCAAGAATTTACAGTCCAAGGATATAATATGAAATAATAATAACAACGAATAATAAGAATAATAATCATGGAGAGGTAAACCAATAAATAGGAGAACTGCCACCAGAGAATTTTGTTATATACCTATTATCTTACCTAAACCATTCAGCAAGAGGCGTGTTACATAGAACGCATATAGCAAATAACTTTTATAATCATTTTCAATAGTAAAGCACATAACATTGATATATGTCCATTATCTTGCTAAAACCATTTAGAAGGGGGCAAATCTTATATAATTGTAAAGAACTTTAATAATAGTTTTCTTAACAAGAAATCGCCTTTTAAATTGATTCTATTTTCGTAAAAGATATACGATATAAATAATGTTTTTCAATCATAATAAATTTTGTTGCATTCATTTCCATTAAGGAAGTAGAGAATGACAATCATGTTAAGGTGTATTTTGTATGCTTTTAAAATTTATCTGAGAAGATATTTTAAAAATTAAGAATTGGAACTTTTTAGATAAAAGAGCTAAGAAGATAAAAGTAGGCTAAATTGAGAGAGAAAAATGAAATTTAGTGTTGACATGTGATAGCATCACCATGTGTGACTTTTATAAATTAATAGCTCTTAAACGAGAATAATTATGAGAAAAGTTGTCATGACCAAACAGATTGGGAATAAATTAAACTATGACATACTAAAATTTCAGAAAAATCCGAGTAAAATTAGTGTTTCACAGGAGTGGTTTTTTTTTGTAATTCACTAAAGAATAGTGTTACCCTGCAGGAATACACTGGTGTTCCACGGCAATTCAGCAGCAGATAAGCCTACCCTATAAAAAGTCAACCAGCGCAAGCAGTCAGTGATAGTTTCCAAACAGTTTTTAAGCAGATAGTTTTGAAGTAGCAGTACGCGTTGCTCCGCGAGGGTAAATTTCAAAATGTAACTACTGAAAGTTCAACTATCTCACCTTGGAACAAGTTCGTGGATTTTCTCATTCAATTTAAGTAAACTTTAAACCAAACTCAGTGGAAGAACTATTTTACGATAGTTTAAGAAGTCATCAGAAGCAGTGTTTGAGAACTATTTGAAGCTCACACTAATTTTGGGGTTGCAAATAGAAAATATATTTGCAAGAGTGAATGCTTCATCAGTGTTGTGACTTGAAGGATAACCTGCATCTTTTTTTTTGTGATTTCGAAGTTCGATATTGCTTTAAATGTTTTCAATAGTGTAATCTGATACCAGTGTTAATTTCAGCAAACTTTCAGAATATATTTCAAATTCATAACTACAAGTGACTTTCTTTCATTTATGTATGACCTGTTAGCTATTACAGGGTAAACTAATAGCTTGGCGACCAGTTTAAAGAACTACAGCATCTTCAAGAAAAGGTATCATTTATACAGGCAACACGATCAAGCTAATGCGAATGTTGCATAACCCCAATGCACGTTTGTTCGTTACAATTTCCTCCTTCAAAATTAAACTAAATTAAAATTAAATTCCATTAGGTTATGCTACATTGAATGTTAAGTTGCTCATTTGAGGTTTGTATGTCTGTGACTCTTGCCTATAATCCATAGCAATATTGCCGCATTATCAATGGCTGCCTACATAAATCTTCAAGGTCAAATATTTCTTCTATACTGCCAAAAACAGCCGCAATAAGCTCCATTAGATGATATACTAATGTAAGCTGTATGCTCCTTACAGCTTCCAGAACTGGTACTATTATGAAGCTCCCTTTGCTGTGTTCCATTCAAAATGCCATAAGTGCAATTGAAAGGCATTAAATTTCTTTTTGACTTGTCAATTGTACTGCCTTTCCCCGTTATTTATAAATTTCAGCAGGGTTTGCATCCTTGTGACACATTGATGTTATTTTTCCTTATAAACGCCATCTGTTGATTGTTGCTTGGCAGTTACCTCTCCCCATACCATCATTCTGTATGTTACCATCAACTTTTGTGTGTTTTCTCTTCATCCCTTCTTTATCCAGTACTCCTGTTCCCTCAGCACTTCAGTTCATCTTCCACCTGAAGGATTGTGCTTTTGTTCTTTGATATCAGATGTAGAATTTCTTTCCACATTGACTCTAGAATTTTATTGATAATGCGAAACTGTTGTGGTCTTACTACCCATAGAATATTCTATTTATGGTCCTTTGAAGCAACATTTGGTATTTTGGGCAATTGTCTTTTGATGCACAAATTGACCTTTTCCCTTGCTTCACACAAGGCACACATTTGGAAGATTGCTCCATTTTATCATATTACATGTGTGATAATTCTCTATGCCACAATGCAAGCAAGTGAACTTCCTTTTTTACAATACCACAGATATGGATATTTAATGCATTTTGGTACTACCAGAATTTAGAGATTACTGATTTGTAGCCCATATATAATGACAGTTTACAATAACTATTTTACTAAGAGTAATTCTGTAATTTATTTTGAATCTCACATGCTCCTTCCTGATATTTTGATGAAATTAATTTTTTTTGCCTATTTCTTTTGAGCACTATCAATCTGTGACTTTGTTTTTGTGATTGTGATTAAAAATTGCCCAAATATATAATTTGTATGGTTTTGAGGTTCAATATTGTTTACAATGTGTAGGTCTTATATTATAAATTTGCCACTAAATCATTCTCCTAATCAGCATTACCTGAGCTAATGTCTATCTAGCTATGTTTTCCTTCAAGGTCAACATTCTTATATGTGTCATTTTATGATTTGAAAGTTCCTCTTCAGTATAAAGTAACAATCCTGCTAATCACATTTCTATAGCTATGGCTGCAATTAGAACATTCAGTCTGTTTCCTGTATCTGTTGTTGAGTCTCCATGGGATATATCTGGCTGCTTGCCCTTATCTGAGAATGTGGATGTTGACCAGTAGGAATCAGTGAGACTTTTATTAATTACATTAGTTTGATAATGAACCATCAATGGAATATTGGGAGGGCACATATGTGCTGATGTGATACTCATGCAACTGTGGAGTTGTTAACTGGTAGCAAAGATCAGTTAGATTCTCAGTACAGTGGTTTGACATTGTGACAAGTATCACACATTGCATGCACTGGACAACAAGATGAGGTTATGATCTTGTGCAGTACTGTGTCAACCAAAATCTCAAACAATCATAGCTCACTCACTTTGGTTACAGATAGTTAACCAATATTACTTAGCCAATACAATTCAGCGAGGTTACAAGGCAAAGATTCTGTGCAAATAATGTGTGCTCAAAATGCTCAATTTTAATCCAAACTGTACTTCTCTGCTTTCAGATACTTCAGCACATTTAATTAAATAATACATAATCTTTGAGTAATGCCAGATGTTACTTTATGCAAACAAAATGAAATCACAATACAGAGCAACTTAACATGTTGTCATATAAAGCAGCATCTCACTCACTAATATTGTAGATTTCATGATGATGATTATGTCATTCCAAATTTTCCAGCTGTAATAAAATTCACGTTAAGAATATGAATTAAAAATTGGGCCTCCTTATGACATTAAGAAAAGTTGGTGCCTCCAGGTGAGCTAGCTAGCTACTTGAAACACAAATATAAAAATGATATTGTTTCCCTTTTGCCAGTTACATACTTCTGCTAAAACTGAATTATCACGAATTATAATTGTAATAACAAATTTTAAAATTATGGACTTCTAATTTAGTATCCATAAACCATTGTCAGCCTACTTTTCTAAGTGATGCAAGTTTTTTTGAGTGAATTTATTAAGTTTTTGCTGTTCGGACGCAATTAGGAAACTAAATGATTGCTGAAATAGATTGGTAACTTGGTGATGTCCATTTTAACTGCTATACGGGGGAAAATAACCCATCACTTTTGACAGATGGGGGCAGGAGGGCTAAACGAACTCAAGAAAACTAAAACTTGGATCATAACCTTAATCATGCAAGAGGTGAGACATAAGGCAGGGATAAGACGTGTACACATCAACATCTACCACATGAATGAACCAATCATGAAACAAGAGGGAAGAGTGAGGATTGAACTGGTGGAGGGGGAATTTGACCAATGCTAATTGTGGGATAGAATAATATTTGTGACGATAAGATGAGGTAAAATAAAATATTTTGAACTGTTGTAAGAGTAAATAAGTAAAATAAGAACTATTTATATATAAAAATATATATTAAAAAATTGAGGCCAGGGATATATCTGGTGGCTAGGATGTATTGATAGGTCAGTTCCCATCTACTTAGAGGTAGTGGTGATCAAGAAATCTCTGACAGCTCCATCCTTAAAGCAGGGGTTCAGTGCTTAGTGAAAGTTTCACTGTCACCATCATCAAATGTTGATTTCTTCTGTTTTGTCCTTTTTGTTCCTATCTCAGCATTCTTTCTCTTTTTTCCATCTTCTTCTTGTTTTGTATTTTTGTTTTGTTTTTTATTGTTTTATTTTCTGTGTTTTCTTTTTGAGTTTTCCATGGTTTCATGACATATTTTTTACTGTTGTTCATAATATCATGCCTCTCCTTTGTTTACCTCCTCTTGTGGTATTGCTCCCGTGTGATTTTTGCCCCATGAATTATTTTAGACACTTTTTTTCAGTGTATTATTGATGTGTTCATTATCTTTTGAATTTGTTTCTGCAGTGCTTGTGTCCACTAAACATTAAATATCAATGGATTCCTGTGTCTTCAGTTTTTCCCCTGTTTCGTGTCTTGGGAAATATTATCGCCAGTTATTCTTTCCATGCTATTATTAATTTAGTATCTACATTTTTCCTTTGCTTTCTGGCACAGCTACACATCTGATAATCTTTTCAGTCTATTTTCTTTTCATTAAGTTTTTATTTTTTTTTCACGGTGCTTATGGCCACTCAAAATTTAATTTCCTTTCTTTCCTGTCCTCTGAGTCCTGTCTCCAACCCCTAAGTAAATGTTATTTTGGGAAATATTATTGCCAACTAATATGTCCATATCTCCATATATATATATATATATGTATATGTGTGTGTATACTTGGTTTTATATATATCCAGCTACTGTCCTTTCCCACTATTTGCACAATAGGCCATCACCTTTCCGTTTGGTTGTGTGCTGTTGTTCCTACCATAAGCAATTTTTTCCCCTCCTTCTCAAACATGTTTCCAATTGAATGCTACTTGAAACTATACTGTTTTCATGCCATTTTCCTCATCAGACTCCATTTCTTTTTCTTAAATAATGTCACTTTTTCAACACATCCCCAAATGATCTGGCCATAAAACTGCCAGTGTCTGGCTGCCACCCACAACTCCATCAAACGCACCACAACTTTCATTTTAAACACTCACTCACCCATATTGTTCTCCAACATTATGAACTAAAGGACTACCAACATTCTACTCAACTTTCCGCCCTCCATAAAATCCTTTACCTGTCATACTCCACTCTGTTTTAACACCTTCAACAAATTCTAAAGCAGCTGCAACAGAAATTTGCATAAAAAATTCTGCCCAATCTAACTAATTTACGGGAAAGCTATCTTGTTTTAAGCCTACCTCTCCCTTACCAACACATCTCTCATATGCGGAATACACCATTTTGTCCCCTGATTTCCAAAGCTCCATGTCCATCCCACAGTTTTAGAATCCCTCACCCTACCCACTCCTTGGGCCACTGCCCCACACTCATCCACTTCTGTGTCTGAACCACAAATTTCTACCCTATTCAAGAGAATTTCTTTCTCACCTACTCCAAAGTTTGACCATGCTGCTCTGGTCTGGGACTCACATGCTCCACAATGGATAGTGACAACCAGCAGGGCATGATTGAGTCCAGCATAGAGCAGTCCAAACCATGATTGCAACTAGACCCTCCTACCCTTTCTCCAAACTATCCTTTCATTCTTTTTCAAAAGTTCCTCATGTCCACACTGTCCTCAGAATCCTTCATCATGGCCTCAGTTTCCTTCAACACTTCTGTGGTATGCTCCCCTCCCCCCCCCCCTCCACACACACACAGTCTTCCCCATACACCCTTTCTCACATACCAAGCCAAGTTCATCCAGTCTAAAAACTACTTCTCCTTTAATCCCTAAGTTTATCACCAGCATTGTCATGGATACCCACATGGTCTCATTTTATGCCAACTTCTTCCTAGGCCAAATGAAGCAACGTTTTCTTAAGAACCACCCCCTCGGTCCCCTTCTACAATTCAGATATAGATGATATATTTATGATCTGGAGCCATGGTAAAGACTACCTCCTAGGTTTACTCAATTCTCTCAACAACAGTCATTACATTGATTTCACTTGGCCATATTCCAACACCTATATCACCGTCCTTGATGTGGACATTGCTCTGCAAAAAGCTGCTCTCCACACCTCTGTTCACATCAAGGCAACAAATTTATAGTAGTAACTACACGTTGACAGTTGCCATCCCTTCCACACTAAACATTCTCTTTCGTACAGCTTTACAATCCATGGCAGATTCATCTGTTCCAATTATGGACCAATTTCCAAAAACCATCACAAGCAATCATTTCCTGCCACTACCCCCTGATTTTGTGCAAAAGCAAATCTTCCATGCCATCATCCACAACTCCTGTTCTGCACCTCCTAAAGCTGACTGCAGATCAATATTCATCACCCAGTTCTCTCCTGGACTCAAATCCATTAACCAGATCCTTTGCCATGGATTTGACTTCCTATGATACTTCCCCGAAATGCGTGTCCTCCTTCGCAAATTCCTACCACTACACTCTGCACATGCTTTAACAGACCTCCTTATCTGAACAACATCTTGGTTCACAATCTCATCACAGGACAATTTTTCCCATTATTGGACACACTATCTGGGCTCCAACTCATCTAATTTCCCAATTTACCTGTCCTCACTGCACAGCTTCCTACATTGGTCTTACCACTCAACAAATGTTTTATAGGATGAATGGCCACAGGAAAACAGGTTATAAAACTGACCCCGACCATTCAATGGCAAACCATGCCAGCTCACATTTTTCCAGTGTCCTTAACACCCGCTTTATGGTTAGAGCTCGCGGAATTTTCCCAGACACCACTATTTCTTCAGAACTCTCTAGATGGGAAATGGTCTATCAATACATCCTAGGCACCAGAGATGTCCCTGGACTCCACCTACACTAATACCCCAACTGTAAACCTGTCACTTACAATGTTAGAAATTTATAGTCAACTTATATATTTTTAAACTTTACATAATTTCTTTGAGTATATATTTTTATATATATAGATTTCTTATTTTACTTATTTACTCTAACAACAGTTTGAAATATTTCATTTTATTTTACCTCAACTGACTGATACAGATATTACAGAGTCCAACAACAACGAGTGTCGAATTCTCCCTCCACCGGTTCAATTCCCATTCATCCCTCTTGTTTCATGACTCGTTAATTCATATGGTAGGTCCTGAAGTGTACATATCTTTCCCTTGTCATATGTCTTGCATGTTGCGTAATTCAGATTACAAACCAAAATATTGTGAAGTATGTTTTTTTTTTTCCTCTTGTGTTCGTCTTGCCCTCATGCCTTCATCTGTGGTAAGTGACAGATTATTTTTCCCTATTCTATCTCATTAACAGTTGTTTCAGAGTCACCATTTTCGAGCTGTTACCTTTATTATACAGTGTGATTCAAAATGACATTAGAAATTCAACCAACAATTAACACAAAACAATGGAATAAAAAAGCATTTTTTAATTTGTATTTTTTTAGCTTTATAGAAGTTATACTATTCGGTTGCCAATGCCGTAGGTAATTCATCACACATATAGGTGATAACAGCAGTGCTAATTATGTTTCAAATGAGCAGTTTTTAAGAAAAAGATATTTTTCTTCATTTACTCAATTATGTTCTGATTCCATAGTAGAAGGCAATGTTGTTCCTGTTTCCTTTTATTTTCATACTAAATATTTAGCATATTTAATTTTCTTTTTCATGATTTTGGAGCCAATTTCTTTTAACATTGTAGTTTTGTAATTGCATCCACTGATTAATTTCCCCCGTATCCAAACCTTCTTACAGTTTTCAGACAGGCTTTTAAAAAGTGTGTGTCTCAGAATTCCATTGAATAATGCTTGGAATCATTTTAAATCAGAAACAGTTTTGTGATATGATTTCTTTTAAAAAAAATTTTCTTTGTCATTTTCAACCCAGGTTTATATGATGTCTTCAGACAAGATTAGGACTACGTAGTTTTGATAGAATCAACAAAGTCCAAATAAAAGTAAAAATTGTGATACAGGAAGAAATCACCGAACTTTTTTGATGTAAGCCTTCATCATTATAGGATCAGTGTTAACAGATATAATTTCCTGCCCATTTACCCAGTGGGGAAATAAACATAAAATTATATTTATTTCATTTGAAAATGTTATTAAATAGAATTTATTCATATCATTAAAAGAAATGCAAGTTATGATATTATATTACACTGGGTTCCTAAGGAGTTTTATGAGGTATTTAAAACAATTTCTGCAGACGATACTTACAACATCAACTCCATCTACAGCACAGAGTTTGAAAGACTGATTCTTAGCATCGAGTATAACATTCACCATAGCACACATTTCTGAAGGAATAATATAATCTGTAGATGTGAATGTTACACCTTTCTTTAGCCATTGCTGGAATGCTGTTTCTGTTCTGTAACCAGAAACAATTTGTAATTATAATGTTTTAACATAGATTAGTTTTTTGTCAAATTGGAAATACTCTTGTTACTGCAATGGAATGGATTTAAAACTGCTCTAGTCTTTTCAAACTGTTATTTCAGCTAGTTTTAAGCATGATAATTACGATAAGGAACAAGTTTTCATCTCAGTTTAAGCCAGAATTAGAGAGTAAATTCATAATGGCCTATATTAAAATCATCAATGCATCTACATTTGTGATACTTTATACTTATCCTGTATCAGTTGAAAGATCCCAAACCCAAATTTCACACATTCATAGTCTGTATAGTTTTTGATCAATAGAAACATTTGCCAATTTTTCACAAATAAGGTTAATTATGCTGCAGCTGGAGAAAAAGAACCAAAACTTGCATTGAATGTGGTATGACAGCTTAGAAAAACGCAAGGGGGGGGGGGGGGATCAGGTAATACCCTTTCTCAGTAAGATGGGTGTGAGCATGACTGTCGCACTGCAGGTGGTGCAGTGTGGATAGCGATAAGCCTTATCCACAACAGTGAAAGAAGAGGTATTAATAAATGATAGTAACTAAAAGAGGAGACAATGAACAAGAAAATGTTTTAAGCCTATATGAAAACAAATGGTATATATACTTGAATAAGGAAAATCCCAATAAATTGTGAAGTGTGTTTGTCATTTTTTTTTTTTTTTTTTTAGAGAAGAAATTTGAGTATGTATACATATGTACAACTGTAGTGAGACATTAACATAATTACATCAATGAAATAAAAATTACTAGAAAATTACTACATAAAAGAGACATACTTCTCTAGTATTTCTTACAGGTAAGAAAGCAATCAATTGCAGTGAGAGAAATATGATTAAAAAGTGGTTACTCACAACTCTGCCACATATAATTGTAATATTCATTCATTTATCACAATATTATCAGAGTTCCTACATTACTTTCATATATATAAATTTAGTAAAATAGATTACTATAACAGAATTAATAGATGGGAGCTTTAAGTAAATGTACCAGCATTTAAGTCCAAAGGTGTCTTAGAACTGAAGAGATTGAATTCATTCTAAGTTTTGTGACAAAACAAATTAAATAGATGTGTTTTGGATTTTGTCATCATTTGAAACATATGGCAATACTATGAGCAAATTCCAGATGCAGACAAAACTTTTGATATATACAAAGTTAAGTAATAATAAATTATACATCGTGAACTAAATAAAAGGGTATTCACCACAGAACCTATGTTTTAGAAAACAAAATGGTAAATTTGCACTGACAAATAAAGAAAACTGCCAAGAGCTGGACACTTATTTTTCATAGCTCTTAAATTTTCCACAACCCAAAAAAAGGTTTCTGAAAATACAATCTGAAATAGCAACAGAGAACTAATCGCCACCAACACAAGAAGAAATTTATGGACATATAAAGAAACTTAAAAATAACAAAACATCCGGAGAAGATGGAAATATAGCCAAACTTTTAAAAAATTTAGGTCCAAATTCACTCAAAGAAATTACACAAATAATCCAAAACATTTGTCGAACTGAAAAAATCCCAGATTATTGGAAGATTGCTCTCATCCACCCACTACATAAAAAAGGTAACAAATCAGATGTAAACAACTATAGTGAGATCTCCCTCCTGCCAGCAACATACAAAATTCTTTCGGCCTGTATTTTGAAGAGAGCAGAAGAGCAGTTAGAACCTAAATTAGCAGAATATCAAGCAGGATTCAGACCAAACAGCTCGTTCCATGAACAAATTTTCAACCTCAAAACTATAATCAAAATGCGAGCCCTAAGACAAAAACCCCTAGTATGCATATTTGTGGATTTCAAAAAGGCATATGATTCAATGGACAGGCCTTCACTATTCCAAATTTCAAAAGAAAGGGGATTAGAACCAAAAACATGAGAACTCATAAAACAAACACTAATTGGCACTAGATCTAAAGTAAAATTCATGGGAGAAATTTCAGAACCCTTTGACATTCAAACAGGTGTGAGACAACATGATGGACTCTCTCCTCTTCTCTTCAATGTCATTCTAGACAAAGTTATGGGAGAATGGGAGAAAGAACTCAACAAATGTAAGTGTTGGAAACCAATTCCACTTGGCTTTCCCAAAAACAACCTCTATATACCATATCTCGCTTTTACAGATGATTTGGCGATACTACCAGAAGATGAAGAGACTGCCATCAAACAGCTTGAGACACTCAAAGAATGAACAGAAAAAGTAGGATTGCAAATCTCATTTGAAAAAAACTGAATTCATATGTTAAAAGACAGAACATATGAACATGTTTTGGAGGATCATTTGTAAAGATGATGAAATATGGAAGATGCCTGGAGCATCCCTACATACATAGCAGCTACATGAGTAAGCTAAAGGTGGCAATACAAGTTGATGTGGAGGTGATCACACAATTTGTGAAAGTATGTCTGAAGAGATAACTGGATAAGCCCAAATGAAATGAAAAATGAAAACAATAACAATAATTATTGGCTATCAATATAATTTTATAAGCACCTTAGAATTTGGTTAAATTCTACTTTTTTGGCTATAAGGCATAGGGGAGGGGTAAACCTTCCAGAAATTGTAAAATCTTTAGTCTTGTAACTACAGTATATGTTAGGAATGATTCATATAGAAGCTGATACTGCAGTGCATCTCAGAACAGAAAACGTTTTAAAGGCAGAAAAGTCATTAAACACATAATAATAGCAACTAGTAAATATTTAGGAACAGTTAATAATAGTAAATATCTAGTATACTTACCTAAAAAAGCGAAATCCTTAGTAATCCAAAATTGTAAACAACCACGTTTGGTTACATGATCATATCATTATTTTACAACACTTTTCGATGCAGTAAAGTATTTTTATAGTAATAACTAACCAATAGAAAGTAAAATTCACAAAAAACCAATAGTTTCAGGCTGTATAAATAAAGAAAACATAATTTTAAAACTTCGTTGAATATACTTGCACTGTTAACACACCATAATAACACGATTTCAGTAATTCTCGTAGTAAACAAGTAAATTTTAAGTAATAATAGGGAACACAGCAGTGAACATAAAAATTTTAAAACATTACCCACAGTTTAATTAACACTAAATCAGTTTTAAACAAAATTGTGTTGTGAAGGAAAACGTGCCAACTTCCAAAGTAAATTGTGAGTTTCTAAGACCACCTAACTAAATAAAATCACTTTTAAAATGAATAATAAAATTGGGAAATCATTCTGAAACCGGCACCTCTTTGATATAAACTGTATATAAGAGAATAATATTTTGGAATTTTTACTGGTTGCAATCCCATCACCTCAGAATTTCAAAGATAAATAACTTTTGAAGTACTGAAAGTATCGAAATTCAAAATAGCACTTCAGAAATTGCAGAAATGTGGGAACAAACTGATGAAGGTTTAGATAAGACATTCAAAAAAATTTGGAACTCGATTGCACATGATACAGGAAGTAATGATGCTGGTCAAAATAACTGTGCAATTTCACATATGAGATTAAATGTTTTACGGCTATTTGAGAAACTTTAAAGCCATAGTCCATATAACAAGAAACACTCGTGAGAAGTCACTCTATATACTGTGAATTTTCGAGGACTATCAGTGGTAATATTTAATTTAACCCTTTTTGATATGCATAGTTAAGATACTAATCCACAAAAGAGCCTGCAGGCCTGACTCCATATCTTTTCACCGGGGAAGCTTGATGTGTTCAGACGTATAGCTTGAATTCTCGCGGCTGAGGTCCTATGCCTCTTCGGTAGTTGGACGAGGAAGTGAACCGTACCTCATGTTGTAACTGCCATATTGAGTTCTGAGCGTTGGCACGCATGTAAAATATCCATGATGCGACTTTAAAATTTTCTACTTGGGGTTTGTTCGGTCTGTTCTAGCTTCATAATCTGTAAATTTCATATGAAGAATAGTCTGATTGCCTGTACCAACTATAATATGTGTTAATTAATTGAACTTTTGAAGAATACAGTACTTTCATGATCTGAACATTGAAGCTTTTCCTTTCTACACTAGTACCTCTCTCTCCTAAGGTCAAAATTTAGGATTGTGGCGGCCATCATTCTTGTGCAGTTGGTAATATCCAAAGTTTCACCACGGTTTATGAACATCTCAATAATTTGAACATTTTTAAATTTTCTTTATCAGACGAAGTGAAGGATCGAATTTTATAGTTAGTTTATGGTACGACCTGATACCCTAAACCCAGTATCAGATTAAATCCTTACAGTATCCCTACATACATAGCAGCTACATGAGTAAGCTAAAGGTGGTAATACAAGTTGTTGTGGAGGTGATCACTCAATTTGTGAAAGGATGTCTGAAGAGATAACTGGATAAGCCCAAATGAAATGAAAAATGAAAACAATAACATTAATTATTGGCTATCCATATAATTTTATCATACATTTGCACCACTGGTGGGTATATAAATGTTTAGAGTTGCAGTTCTCTGTAACAAGTAGAATTGGTACCAGATCACTTAAATGTTATTATGTTAGGTATTGTTCGCCAGGCCTGATGAGGTATATAGGATGTGTGAACAGTGTCAGAAGTAAATGATCACCCTGAAGGACATGAAGATGCTGCATGCTCATGTGAAGCAGCATATTCTGCAACTGACAGAGTTTGAAAGAACCCTCATTGAGAATTTTCTGTTGGGGACATCGGATGTGACAGCAGACCAGTGTTGGACTGCATGGGAATCTGAGGGGAATACTCATCATCATGGTTCTCGACAATCACGTATGACTACCAGAAGGGGAATGACCATATTGTGCACCAAACACATCATCAAACCTTCACATTTACACCTGCCATCCAAGAACAATGTAGGACGACTGCCATCTTGTCCATGTTGCCATAATCAGCAGAACAGCTTCGTTCACAACATTTTAAATACGTTTGAGCACTGCAACAGATGTGGACATGTCCGCATTAATGGTTTGTTGCTACCTGCTGAGGTCTCGACTGGTGGCACAAGAATGCCATTGCATCAGCTTCCATTAACCAGAAACCATCAACGTCTCAGACTGAAATGGATACAAGAATGCCATCAATGCTATGTTGAGTGGCAAAATGAAGTGTTTTCAGAAGAGACACACTTCAAATTGTACAGCCATAGCCACGTAGATGTCGGATGCTACTACAGTGAATGCTATTAGACAGACTACACTGCTGTCCAACACAGCAGACAAACACATATGGGGCACCATCTGTTTTATCAAGTGATCTCGCCTACCATTGAGGGAAATCTGAACAGCAAGCACTACATAAGGGATATTTTAGACCGTTCCTGCAGGTAACCTGACATGCAATATTTCAGCAGTACAATGGCAGCCACATGTGTTAAAAGTTAGATGTTAGAAACAGTTTAGATGAAGATAGAAAACAAGCATATGCCAACCACATTAGATCAAGTGTATGTGTCAGTGCCACAAGTGGACACTGACAGAGGTGAAAAATTCTGAATCAGAACAATTAATAATTTGTGAGGGGAGAGTAAAATATGATATAAACATATGCAATTATAATGCGTTAGTAAGGAAAAGAAGTAAATATTTTATACAATTTGGTCCAGGAGAAAGAAATGATTAATCTAGCAGGTGTTTACAATTTTCCAAAAAGTATAAACTGGCCCTAGCAAATTCATTATATGAGAACCATGAAAGAGAAATATACACCTGCAAAAAAATAGGAGATATAAATAGATATCAGATTATTTCATGGGTAAAAGGATTTAAAAAAAAGTACTACACTGCAAAGCAAACCCAAGAGATGATAGTTATAAAGTTCAAGAGAGTAAATGACACAGGAAAAAAGGACTTAAAGTGAGAAAAATGTTACGAGAAAATTTTCAGGATCTGTAGAGTTTGGTCTAAGAAATTACTGTAAAAGAAATTCAGCATAATAAGAATTGAATAGACTGAAGATATAGATAATCAAAACTGGTAAAGAAACACTGGGAAAGAAAATGCTCAGAAAACCTTAAGTCACAGAAGAGATTTTGAGTTGTTGGATCACAGTGAAAAGCATAAGCATATTTTAGAATTCAGATAAATAGGTAATGTAAGAAAGCAAAGGTCTGCAAGAAAAATGTGAGGATGTAGAGAAGGGATTGGTCTTAGGTAGATGTGGCTTATAGATGGATCAAACAGAATTTTTAACAAATTAGTAAAAGAGCTTTAAATAAAAATTGTTCAGGTGGGAAACGTGTTTTAACCATTTAACTCCTATGGATCGCCCGACAGAGCCCTCCTGGGTTCTCCTTTGTTGTTGCCTAAGCTGTTTACCTACGCTGAGAGGCCAAGATCGACCGATACCTGCGCTGCTGAGTTTAGCACGCGGACCGACTTGCTGTGTGCTGAATATTTCTGCAGCTATGTGTGTGATGGCCTTTGACTGTCGCTCTGTGTTTTGAAACCCAAGATACAAAATAAATGTAGTTACTCTGACATCTAAAGTTTTTCAATTTAATGTACCTCTAAAAGTGAATGTCCGCGTAGACAAACATACTGGAACTTCATATACTAAATAGATATTACAGATACTAAAATGTGTTTGGTTTTTTTGTTTGTGAGCACATCTGGTGAAAATTTCGAAGCTAAATGTTCGAATACCTTTCACAAATTCTTCATATATTTTCCATCCTTTTGGATCCGTGCTTTAGACTGGGGAAGTTAAAAATACATTATTTCTTTTTTTTTATTATTTCACTTAGTTTTAGATGGGTATAAATGTAATGTAATTATTACAGTGCAGTAGAAATAAGAACTGCTAAAATACCTGAGAGAATTCAAAGATTTAGCAAAGAATTTGAAACCAAACCAATGGAATTCAATGTAAGTATCATCTTCATACTTCTGAAATAAGTTCAAGTTAGATAAGATCAGATATTTATTGATCCATTTAGTCAATTTATAGTACAGGAGCAAATTTCACGTTGGGTAAGTGATTTTGATGATTATTAGTTACATGTAATTATCAGATGATAGGATTTATACATATGACTGATAAAACAATGACAAAACAAGTGTACATGAAGAGAAAATAACAGAAATCCTAAAACACATTTTTTATGAGACCATATATTCACTAATAGAGTTAAACTGTGCCTCACTAGAAATGCCTTTGGTTTTATTTTAAATGAGCTACAGGAAGCATGGTTTACTTCATCGGGTATTTTATTATAGAGTGTTATTCCAGAATTTAAAATACTTTTTTGATATGTAGGAGTCCTGCAAAACATTTTGTGGATGTCTGAATGTCCTCTAGTGAAGTAATTATGTACCATATCATTTTTTATTAGTTTGCTGTTTCTTAGGAGATACTCTCTTGTGGAAAGAACTATTTCATCAACGTACAGACATGGAACATTTAGAATGGTGAGGTTTATGAAATGTGTTCTACATGATTCTAATCTTTTTAGGTGATATATAGTTCTCATTGCTCTTTTCTGCATCCTTAATATATCAATGCTTTGTGATGAGCTACCCCAGAAAGTAATTCCGTATCTTATCAGTAGCGGAAATGAGCATACTGCATTACGGTACTAATACTAGTGGTATCCCTAGGATTCTTGTTTTGTAACACACTGTAGACATTCTTTTAGTTAATTTGCTTATGTGTACATCCATCCTATTTCATGTTCTGTTGTACCCATAATCCCAAGAATTTGGTTTCATTTACCCTTTTTATATCTTTTTCATTTATGGCTACTTGAATGTCTGATTTTTCCTCATTCAAGATTAGATTATTTGCGTCAAACCAGTTTATTTATTTATATTGTTTCATGCATCCCTGCTGAGAAAGGACCTCTGGGATGTGAAACATGTCATGGTTAATACACAGACATACAATATGAGTCATAATCATAGTGAAAACAATCATAAGTTACAAAGACAAACAAAAATAAAAATAAACATTAATGTTTACAATTGAGTTTTTCAAAAGGTCTAATTGAATACAATTAATATTTTGTTCAAATTCTTGAATGGAGTAGAATGAGTTGCCAATAAGGTAATTTCTCAGATTTTCTTTAAATATACCTTTATTATCTGCAAACTGCTTTATACTGTTGGGAAGTTTATTAAACATATGTACCCCAGAATAATTAAATCCTCTTTGTACTAATGACAGAGATGTTTGTGTTTCGTTCAAGTTATTTCTGTTTCCTGTATTGAAATTGTGTACCTGTGAATTAGATGTAAACAGGTTAAAAAGTTTTCTGACAAAGCACACGAGAGAATATATGTACTGACAAGTCATTGTAAGAAAATTGAGTTTTTTAAAAAGTTGTCTGCAAGAACTTTTTGGTTTTACCCTACACAGCAACCTAATAGATCTTTTCTGTGCTATGAAAACTGTTTTTACTATGTGAAGAGTTTCCCCAAAAAATTATGCCATCTGACATCAATGAATGGAAATATGAGGAGTACATCTGTTTCGTTAATTCTAGATCTGGTGTTTGAGAAAGTTTTTGTATTGCAAAGGTAGTGAAATGATACGTTCGTGCCAAAAGAGTTACTCATCTATTTTAATACCATGGAATTTTATACTCTTTGTTTCTAAGATTGTGTTATTAAAAAGTTTTTATTAACTTGCTTTGGGCTTTGTCTCTCCGGGTGGAATTTAGTAATTGGAAAAGTTGCCCGGAAAATTTGGAGGAAACTGAAAGTCTTTTTTCTGTCTGCCGATTTGGCTAATTTTTTAAAAAATGTTCGCAATAGTCCAAATAAGGTTTTTAGTTACTAAAAAATTGGAAAAGTTGCACGAAAAATTGGAAAATTTGGAGAAAACTTAAATTCTTTTTTCTGTGTACCAATTTGGCTAATTTTTTTTTAAATGTTCTCAATAGTCCGAATAAGGTTTCAAAAAAAAAAAAAAAAAAATAGTAAAGTTGCCTGGAAGATGCTGGAAAAACTAACTCACTTTGGGATTTGTCTGTCGGGGAAGGAATAGTCATCACATTGCCGCAGTGTGATCCAGAGTTTATATAGAACAGTTAGCTGTTTTATTCTGATTTCTATATCTATGCACTATTAAAATTAAAGAAGAAAACCCACTGAATAACAGTGCAGTAGTAGGAACAGTTTTTCTGGAATCCCACCCCGGTGCGTTCACATACCCGCCAGAGGAGATGGATGTGGACAGCCGTTAGGCAGCGCTGGCAACAGGCAGAACTAGCGCCACTACACTCTGCAGCTGGCCAATCACTAGTGATGGGGCTATTATAAATATGACAACGCTGCATTGCCTAAACCAGTACAGTGTTCGCTGCTGCTAAGTTCGTTGTCATCTCATTGTACCTCTCATGATGGACTTTGATTGTGCGTGTCTTGGTTCTCCATTTGGCTTGCTCTTGGGACTCAGTGTGTGTTCTCGTGGACTCTGATCATGTGCAACTCGATTCTCCAATCGGTTTACTCTTTTGGACACAGTGCATATACTCGTGGACTGTGATCGTGCACATCGTGGTTCTTCGCTTGGCTACCCCTGATCGTCTCCATCGATGGCTGGCCCGTGTCATCTTCGGCCGACCTCCAATATGCCCATGTTGACCTCTGTGGCCGGGGTGCGGATACAGCAAATTGGTGATGAGGGAAAAGGTAATCGGCAGTTATCATTCACGTGGCAATTCGCCTTTTGGAACAACAACAGAAGCAGACAGCGGTGCTATAGCAAACGCTCCAGTCAATAGTCGATAAACTGTTAGCAGGGGAGGCTAAATCAGTCCAGCCCTTGGAAAAGTCGCACATTCGTCCCCCAGCTTTTCCACCATTTAATGACGCCAAGGAAGACTGGGATATGTATTTGCATCATTTTAAACAGCATTTCATAGCATTCCAGGTTACGGATGATGCCTTACAGCACTCGTTGTTTCTGTCATGGTCATCACCCGACATGTTCTACCTCCTTCTAAAATTAATTTGCAACGTCACTGTACAGCTACCTCCAGACCCAGAGGTGCGCACATGGCACTAAAAATGGATAATCCATCACTGGAGGACATTCTACGCATCACACACTATTATGAAATTTCTCAGGCTGCAAACAAGCGCCTCATGGCATGCCTGCAAGTTGTAGCGGTCCAAGGGACACAATGCAACTGCCGCGTACGAGGCACACTCATGGCACGCTCAAGACGCCAACAAAGCAGGATGCCATTGTTGCCTGACATATCTATGACGTCTGAACTCTGAACCCCACCCCACTGACAGGTCCAGAGGCCACTGCCTTCTTGCCCAAAGTGATTCACATCACATTCTAGGGTAGACTGTCCCTACAGCTGGGCACATTCTGTGGTAAAGAGGGGCTCCTGTGGTCAGTCTGCCCAAACTGGGCACTTCGTCCCAATTCAGTAGCCCGCATGCAACAAGAAATGGTCAATACACTACAGACCATAGCACCTAATGGCGACTTGTTCACACAGAAACTGTTCTTAACTCTCAGAATTGTCAATCAGGATATCCGTGTTCAGGTGGACATGGGAGCAACAGTCTTGCTAATAAACCAAGCCATATATGCCTGATTGGGCTCCCCGCCATTGTCCCCACCTTCACGGCATTTAGTATCTTACGGGGATAGGTCCATTCCACCTACAAACAATTTGCCAGAATAATAACCTTTTTTGTTGTGAGGATTTTAAGGCCACAATTAACACCCAGTCTCAAATCAAAACGTATCCGATCCCATGGCAGGAAGATATCATCAATAAGTTTGCGCATGGCGAATACTTCTCGAAGATTGGCCTCACAGATGCATATTTGCAACTCCCACTAAATGAGGAATCGCAAAACATCTTTGTCATCAACACATCCTTCCGACTCTACAAATACAAGTGCCTCCCATTTGGCATCGCTTCCACGCTGGCAATCTTCCGAAGGTACTTGGAACAGCTGCTGCAGCATTTCCCTGCATGTGCAAATTATTTGGACGATATCATTGTCACAAGAGCCACTCGCCAGGAGCATCTACAAAACCTTCACACCATATTTGCAGCCTTACAGGATGCGGGGTTGTGGTGTCATCTCGAGAAGTGTAGGTTTTTTTCAAGAGGAAGTGGAGTATCTTAGCCATTGGCTCAACAAAAATGTAATTACGCCAACAGATCACAACATGGCCGCCATAGACTCCCTACCCTGCCCAAAGAACCTGCCAGAACTGCAAGCTTTCCTCGGAAAAATTAACTACAGTTCAAAGTCATTGCCAAAAGCAGCAGACATTTCGCAACCCCTCAATCATCTTCGAAAGAAGGGCATCCCCTACAACTGGACACCGGCTCGCCAATGAGCCTTTGATTGTGACTGATGCTTCAAATATTAATATTGAACAAGGACTTGCAAATGGTGCAATGGGCATTATAACTGAAATTGTTTGGCCGCTATTTTGCCGTGATCAGATCTACATTACTGACATTCCTTCTGTTTGTATCAACTTTGTCAAAGTTGGAAACAATTTAATGAAGCCAGAATCAATACAGTTTTTGGCACTTCGAAACTATGGAACAATTCAGCGAACACAACTTCCACTAATACTATGTGGGGCTTGCACAGTCCATTAAATGCAAGGATGTACAGTGGACCATGCTGTTGTATACCTGGGTCCTGCACTATTTGCTATAGGACAGGTGTATGTCACACTATGCCATGTCAGATCATTGGATGGAATAAGAATAGTGGAGCTCGATGGCTCGAAAGTCACTGGCAAGACACCGTGCAAGGAAAATGCAATGAAGGAGATTAACCAAATGCGACAATTAAGACTTCCGCCATCATTAATGGAGTCATATATTTAAAATATTGACTAAAATGGATCTGACTTTGATTTTTAATATTTGAATAAATAATATAATTTTTTTTTGCTTGCTTCATTATTTTATTTTTCAAAAATAATAATTGAATAGTTTGATGCATTATTGGTAAGTAGATATAACATTGAAAAGAGACTGAAATAAATCCTAAATTTGTCGCATGTCTCTGTGAATATGTCATCAAAGTATTTAAAATCAATTCCAAATTTTCACTCACATAACCCTAAAAATCATAAAATAATAATAAAATAAAAAACTTTTCAATATAAAATGTTTTTGTGACAAATTAAACAGTATAAAATAACTTATGTAATACTTATGAGGGATAAAATCACATACAGATGTCTAACTTCTTCTAAATTCTACTGAAATCTTTTACTTCGATATTTTTTATAGCTACAAAAATACTTGTAAGATTGATGACGAAAAACATTGGGCACATGCAATACATAACTACAAGAAGTGTAGCGATTAGCTATCAATGAAAGGAGTTACTTCAGTTCACATTATTTGCGGTGCAATAAAATTGTTAGTAGAGCTTTTAATGCACAATGTTTTTGTCATCAGTCTTACAAGTATTTTAAAAGCTATAAAAAATTACCAAGTATATGTTTTCAGTACAATTTAGAAGCAGTTAGAAATCTATATGTGGTTTTATCCTTCATAAGGATTACATAAATTATTTTATACTTTTAGTCCATTATAAAAACATTTTACATTATAAAGTTTTTTTTTATTTTATTATTATTTTTATAGCTTACTTGTAAATCTGGTTGTGCATAATTTTTTCTTTTAAACCAAATATAATGTGTTTTTTTTTTTTCAAAAACTAATTTTAATGAATTTGCCTTAAACCAATTTGCTACTTCACTAAGTACTTCATTTACATTAAATTCTAGATTACTGTTTGGTGTTTTTCTCACAGTCAGGTTAGTGTCATCTGCAAATAAAACAAAAATATCTTTGTCAGATAAGTTTACAGGAAAGTCATTGATGCATAATAAAAAGAGGAGGTGTCCTAGGACAGGGCCTTGTGGAATTCCATGTTTTATCTTCTCCCAGTCTGATGAAGCACCTTTACTTATTTTAGAATCAAAAGTGAAAACTTTTTGCATTCGACTTTCCATGTATGATTTAAACCATCTACCTGTGGTTCCATAAATACCATAGTACTCCATTTTTTTCAAAAATAATTAATGATTTACACAGTTAAATTCTTTTGCAAGATCACAACATATTCCTACAGGGCTCATTTTATTATTCAGTTCCTCAAATATGTTATTTAAAAATGAATATATAGCAATTTCAATGGATGATCCATTTTGGAACCCAAATTGTGAACTAGTGAGGATACAATGTTGTCTAACATGTTTTATTACTCTACGATAAATGACTTTTTCAAAAATCTTTTAGAATCCTGAAAGTAATGAAATGGGATGATACTTATCTACTCATGTTGCTTCACCTTTTTTAAAAAAATGGTTTTACAACTGCAAATTTTAGTCTATTTGGAAACACATCTTGCACTAAGGATTCATTGCAAATGTAGGCAAGTACATGATTGATAGAAACTGAATATCTTTGAAGTAATTTACTAGAAATATTGTCATAGCTAGAGGAATTTTTAGGTTTTAATTATTTCATGAGTTTATTTATTTCTGAGACTGTTACTGGTGGCAACTGCATCGCCACAAATCTATTTGGTAAAGCAGTCTGAAGAAGTCTTAGGGCACTATGTGGGGACTGCTTTTCTATGCCTAATTTCTCTACAACTCAAGTAAAATGTTTGTTGAATATTTCACAAACTTCCCCTACTTCACTATGCACAGATCCATTTTGGTCTATTTTTAGGTATTTAGAGTGATTTACAGATTTTCCAGTTTCAGTTTTTATTATATTCCATATAATTTTCATCTTATTGCAATAATTCTCTATTTCTCTGATATATATCAGTTCATGACCTTTCTTATTACATTTCTTAGTATTTTAGTATAAAGTTTATAATCAGCTTTGAGTGTATAATAGTATTTCTAATGATAGACTTACCCCCCCAAAAAAGTCTGTCATTTCATCTTCTATGTTGTTAGCTTGATCCTTTGGTTTTCCTTCTTCTGGATGGTCACATATCTTATTCATATGTTCTTGAAGAGGTTTTGATTCTACTCTCATTTTCCCACATGATTTTGATAAGTACAATTTAGTTGTCACTCTTCTTTGGTTTTCTATAAACCCAACAGTATATTAAAGTTTGTTTCATTTGCTTCTTGCAAGTTTCCTTCTTGTATAAACTTTGATTTCGTTGAATTAATCCTACAATTCTCTTGCAAACATATTTCTTTCCAAATATGTTCATGCACAGCCCAAGACATGTAAATTGTCTTCTGTTCATTCTTTCAATCTCATAATTAATACTGACTTGATCACTGTTGACATTGTTTTGTGAGTTGATGGACTTCCAGAAATACTTGTAAACTGATTTAATTTTTAAGTTTACATTCGAAACATCATATCTGAGTGGAATTGGATGTAAAATTACATTAGTTTGTTTGATTAATGCAGTAACAGAGGATGTAACAGAATTTAGCACACTGCAAAGATCTTTGTAGCCACCTTCTACATTATTTGTTCCCCCCTTTACTACTACACAGTCTTTGTAACTGTGGCCTTGGCTCAGTTTATCAAAGTTTTTTGTTACTTGTTTGATAGCAGCATTTGACCTGATTATTGCTTCTATATTGTAAGAAGTGCTTAATTTCTCTCTTAACATTTTTGAGCAATCTCTGCCTTGGCTGTCACACAAAAGGAGAATCTTACAATTATTGTCCTGTTTACATTTCAAAACACTGTTCATTGTTTTGCTTTTCCGAAAGTTTGGTGCACATTTTTTAGTTTTGATCTGAATTTCGTCTAACTGCACATCACTTTCCAAACTTAACACGTCAAACTTATTGGAGAGCTTCGCTTCTTGATAAAATGTCTTCTTTGTTGTATAGTTGAAAACTTGTTATATATCTATTATCTTGCCTAAACCATTCAGCAGGAGGCCTATTACGTATAACGCATATAGCAAATAACTTTTATAATCACTTTCAATAGTAAAGCACTTTTCATCTCAGAACATAACCTTGTTATATGTCCATTATATGGTTAAAACCAATTTGAAAGGGATAAATCTCATATAGTTGTATAGTAAAGAACTTTTATAACCATTTGCTTAACAAGAATGCACTATTTAAATTGATTCTAAATTGTTTTCACAAAAGACAGTCATAATAAATTTTGTTGCATTCATTTCCACTAAGAAAGTAGAGAATGACAATCATGTAAAGGTGTATTTTGTATGCTTTTAAAATTTATCTCATAAGATATTGGAAAAATAAAGAATTGGAACTTTTTAGATAAAAGAGCAAAGAAGATAAAAGTAGGCACAATTGAGAGAGAAAAATTTCGTTAATAACAAAATTATAACAGTTCAGAGGTAGCTTGAAATTTAAAATAAGAAAAGTTTTAGTGTCGACACGTGAGGGCATCACCATGTGTGTAAACTTTTAGAAATTAATAGCTCTTAAATGAGAATAATTACGAGAAAATGTGTCATGACAAAAAAGATTGGGAATAAATTAAACTATAACATAGTAAAATTTCGGGAAAATCAGAGTAAAATTAGTGTTTCACAGGAATGGAGGACTTCCATAATTCACCAAAGAATAGTGTTTTCCCGCTGGAATATACCGTTATTCTATGACAATTCAGTGAATGATAAGCCAAGGCTATAAAAAGCCAATGAGTGCAGGCAGCCCCAAGCAGTCTGAAATAGTTTTGGAATAGGTTCTAACAGTTTCTAAGCAAGCAGTCTGGAATAGTTTTTAGGCAGTCTCCGGTAATTTTTAAGTAGGCAGTTTTGGGAAAGTAGTAGCTGTTGCATAGCGAGGTAAAATTCAAAATTTAACTACTTTTTTACAATAGTTTAAGAAGCCAACAGAAGCAGTGTTTGAGAACTATCATGAAGCTCACTCTAATTTGGGGGTTGTAAATAGAAAATGTGTTTGCAAGAGTGAATGCTTCTTCAGTGTTGTGACTTGAAGGATAACCTGCATCTTTTTTTGTGATTTCGAAGTTCGATATTGCCTTAAATGTTTTCAATAGTGTAATCTGATACTAGTGTCAACTTCAGCAAACTTTCAGAATATATTTCAAATTCATACCTACAGTGACTTTCTTTCATTTATGTATGACCTGTTAGCTATTACAGTGTAAACTAATAGCTTGGCGGCCAGTTCAAAGAACAATAGCATCTTTGAGAAAAGGTATCAGTTATACAGGCAACACGATCAAGATAATGGAAATGTTGCATAACCCCAATGCACGTTTATGCATTACAAAATCATAGATTTCTTCCTTGAGAAGTCTAATGATATAATCTTGACATGAAATTATGTTTTTAAGGTGCTGAATTTTATGTTCCTTTTTATCAGGTTTCTTGTCTGCACTGCCAGTCAGTGATTTTAAATCCTTTGATTTGGAGCACATTATCATTGTATTAAGATTTTTTGTCTTAATTTCACATGCACAACACTTAAATTTTCCATCAGCATCTGATTTTTTTTACAAATGGAACATTTTTCCACATATTGAAAAGATTTTTTACGCTACCGGTCATTAAGTTTACTGCTACAGGCGCCATTTTTCCAAGTCCAAAAATGTTAGAATTATTACACAATAAATCTAGCTCTAGCATCATATGCTTCAAAATTACTGGCCAGGTCAAAATATAGAGGATGAGATGTTAGGTGACGGTCAGTTTGTGTTTAGCAATAACCGGTTTTACAAGAGAAGAAATTCTCACTTTAAGATTAATACTGGAGCTGCAGATCAAAAATCAAAAAGGGTACTTTTTTATTTAGACAAAGTCCTTGATAATGTTATACAAAATAAGATATTAAAGATTTTTCAGTACTAATGTCTGAGATATAAAAATAGTACCATAATTTATAATATATATGATAATCAGGTGACAATAATAAAAAAGGAATCACATGAGACATGCCTCATTTAAAAATGGTATGGGACAAAGTTTTAGTTTTCTTCACTATTTTAAACTTGTATGTAAAAGAAGTAATCAAGGAGGTAAAATAATAATTTTAATGTGGTGTGAGTATTAAGGAATGAACCATTAATAAGCTTCATTATTTTGTAAATTATGTAATTTTTAAATTACATAGCTATTTCTCAACTGGTGAAGCAGCTGTTTTTTAAATTATTGTCATGATATTTTTGCTGGGGGCTCATTTTGTACAAATTTTAATTCCCTATTTTTGCCACAGGCTCTCTGATTACGAAAAATTGAAGGGAAAAATTAGTTAAATTATGAATTTTCACCTGGGTAGTTAAGTTATGTTCTGAAACAGTTGCTCAGCACAATAATACAATGCCAACAAAGAATAACAATACTTCACCTTTAGAAGACCCTTATGTACTAGGCAGGTGTGATACACTTAGTGATCTTTGGAGAAACGCTCCTCTCAATGACAATATGTCTCCAAGCCTAGATAGACACTCTCACTCTTTTTTGGAGAAGGTTTTAGGGGATTTTCTGATAGCTGTCGATCATCTGGAATTATTGAATTAAATTCCAATATAAAGATAGGTACCACTATAGAGTACACAGCTGAGATGCTCATCTTATTGATGACTCAGATGAAAGACCTCAGAGAGAGTCAAACTGCACAGTTCACACCCTCACAAATTTTAGGTTGAAAAATACTATTTCTTCTTTTGAGGATTATTTCAACATTATTGAAAATGAACTACAGTATTTCCACAGTCTCAAATTATTACCCGGGAAATTAATCCTGAATTGGATTCATAAACTGGGTCTCTAAAGAAAAGTTAAAACAACAATAATACACTTTCAACATGAGTATTCAAGATATAGAAACTCAATTCACTCATACTGTTTCATTGATGACTAAGTTGAAAAATACTGTTTTATATGTGTTGCTACACTTTCACAGTTACAAAATGAATTCACTATGGATATGCAGAAGGTCCACAATACATTCAATCATCAAATTAAGATATCCCAGGAGAAATTGCGGCAACAGTCTAGAGGACTCAAGTCTGAATTTAGAAGTTTGAAAAATGAATTAAAATCTGAAATACCCAGTGTTAAGGATAATGACGGAAACATGGGGAAAAACATTAAAGAACATAAAGATCAGAATAATCAGAAAGTTTACATGGTAGAATCAAATTTGGGGTGAACACAAAGACTTGAGATTAATTTAACTGTACAAATGCATTATCAGAAGTGAATAATTTGATCCAAACTCAAAACTTTGCACTCTATGGATTAAAGAGAAAACTTAAAGATATTCAAAACCACTGTAATTTCATTGGACATGAAAATATAATTTTAGCAGTTCCAGAAAAATTCTATATTTCAATTTCCAATGTTACAAATGATGTACATCCAGTTAGCTTCATTAAAATCTTTGAGGTCTACACTTTTTTTAAAAATTTTGAGTGATACAGCAAAAATAGACCATGTATATCAAAATCTGAAGGAAACAGCAAAATCGTGGGATAAAAAGCAAATCTTCAGTTGTTCTAGGTATACTGATCTTGAAGAGAATTTCTTCCATGGACAGATAATAAAATTTCAGATGGCGTTTATTTGCAGGATTCAGGTAGCAAGCTTGTAAAGAGAAATTAGAAGAATTCTTGCACAAGAAGCATTGAAGAGCTTAACTATTCCTGTATCTGAAAATAAAGGAGTTAGGGACATTGTCAGCAGGGAAACCCAAATGAATGAGAACTGAACTCACCATCAACGACACTAGAACAGTGAACTACTCTTGAGATTAGATACTGTACAGCATGAAATGGAGCAAGGACCACGAATATTGAAATCATTTACAAAGTCAGTTAACACCAGACAATGACAGCCATATAATTTTCAAAGAAATGATGAAAATATGGCAGACTATGCAAACCAAACAGGACATAGAAGAGGAAGGCCAAATATACAATCCATTAGTAGAGGAAGAGGTGGCAAGAGGAACAACAGGAATTTTCAACAAAATGAACTGCATTCAAGATCAAATAGATCATCTACTCCTGTTCCCAGTAACCAAAGAGAAAATGACCAACAAAAAAAAAAAAAAAAAAAAAAAAAAAAAAAAAAAAAAAAAAAAAAAAAAAAAAAATCTGCTGATGTGGGTGTCCATGTTGAGGCAGATTGGAGTAATAGACCAAATGCATTTACACCTTTCGCTGCTATTCATCATCACACCTGTAGAGAAGATTTGCTGCATGAAAACACATTACCCACAAAACCGTTAGCACACATCTCAATTATTCTAATTCTTGTTCAAGGAAAGTTTATTGATGAATTACTGAATACTGGTGCAGAGATTTCCTGTATTTTGGAGTCTTTATTTAAAGACCTGGATCCTTTGGAAGAAGAAATACCATATTTACCAATTTTGGGAATGACAGCAATTACAGCCACCAATTGGAAGAAAAAATTGATGAGGTTACAGGCCATGTTAGAAGCAACTATTCAAAATCTAAGCTTTGTAGAAGAAGTTTTTGTAGTTCCTGGATTATCCACAAAGGGTATTTTTGACATCAATAGGCTGTGATCAGAAAAGGCAACATTGTGGACATGGATTCTTGAAATTTCACATAGGGAGTGAATGGATCACAGCTGACACTAACCAAGTCTAGAGAGGAAGAACTGAAGCATCGATGAAGGAAGTAGCACAAGAAGATGGAATAAGAAGAGGAACTTAACTAAGGTATTACAAGATGTTTTTACAATTCTTTGTGACTGTGAACCAATAATAAATTGGAAAAAGTAAGGAGCAGGTCAACATTAAGTATTATACATAACTGAAGACTATTAGTGAATAATTCAGAGAAGTGTTGACAAACTGGACCAAATTCACATTATAAATTCCATTTTAAAGTAAATTGTACCTCCATACCTTTCTTTACTAAACCATACCCTATACCTGTGGCTGAAAGGGAACAAGTAGAAGATGAAACTAATAGAATGATCAAATAGGGCACAATAGGAAGATCCAATTGTCCAGTTAATAACTTGGTCATATTGTAAACAAAACATATCAGCCTGTCCACTTCGATTGGATGTGAGAGTACTTAACATGGTATTGGTCACTAAAGGGAACACCCTCAACCAATTGATGGAATTCCATTTCATTTCCATGCAAAAAAGTTCCTGTCCACAAGTGACAAGTAAATATTGCAGAAGATTTAAGGAAATATACTGCTTTTCTTTACCAGGAAAGGTGATATAATTTTAAAGTCATAACAATCAGACTAAATAATGCTGTTGTCAACTATAGTTGCTGAAGAATGTATATGTTTGTGTTGATGACATTCTTATTGCTAATTACACTATTGAAGATAAGTACTGATGGCATAACGAGAATGTGGTAAGCTTACAATAGGTGATCAGAAATTTTTTCAGAAAATGTTTTAAATTGAACATTATGGATATATTTAGCCAAGAAAAATGGTAATTTATTTAAATAAATATGTAAATGTTAAACCTTTTAAATTCCCGTTCAAATAGTATATCATGTAGTCTCGTTGCACATGGTGTCATACGTGTGTAAAGCAACTTGACCTCTGATTTGTTATTCCAAAAGTATTAAGCAATTTTACGTGTTTTGTGAAATTATAGTTGTAATGGAAAGACATATCATTGGTCCACAGTTCAATAAATTTATATCTTCTCCAAACAAATTATTTATTGATGTACCACAAAAAGCAGAAATATGAATCAATTGGTTGCAACTAGCAAGACATCAATACGACGGAATATCAATGCATAAGATTATGAATGAATTTTGCATTCCATTCACACCTTGCAGTTGATAGTACATGTATCCGAATCACGATGAAGTTGTGCATATCCTATGGAATCGTCACTGTAGGATTTTCTCGCTGATCTAAAAATATGTGAAACCAAAAAAAAAAAATCACAAGACATTCATAACAAAGATTAGCCCATTTGCACTCGGTAGAAATTAAGTTTTCTTTTATTTCAAAATTCAATTTATTAGGCAAATAGTTGAAATACATGGTGTTCACCAGGAAACGCTCCCCGCTGCTAGTACTGCAATGAAGAAACGGCTCCCGGCGAGCGAGCAGCCAGCTTACCACATAGTTCGCCTGTCAACCGTGGAACTACTTAGAAATAATAACAAAATCTTCTCAGGTGTCCAGCCAGATGGTGGTGTAAAAACACGACGTTTGGACAGCTGACTCTGGTGTCGTCATCGAATATCTTGTAGTTGTTCTCAGCTGACTGTCTCTGCCTCAACTGGTTTGGCTGCCCATCGAACCTTCTTTATACCTTCAGCTGGAAGGCTCGCTCGCTCTCGACCAACCAGAGGGAAACAGTTAATCAAGCAAGCAGTCGAGGCAAGAAGAGCTCTGTGATGGGCAGCGAACTAGGAGGCTAGAGACTTTGAAGATTTTTAGTAGTGGTGAAACGGGGAGTTTATAAAATTTCAAGTTATTATAAGCTTTATATTAATGATCAGGACAGTGGACTTTAATGCTGTTCTGGGATGACGTAAGATGATCTTTATAATTTGGGGAGGGGGGGGGGGATTTTCTGATACTTTTGCAATCAATGTGTGTGAGTGATGTTAACCTGCAATCTGAATTCAAGGAGACGATAGTATCGATGCCCTATCTTTCTGGTACCAGCACTTATACAGAAGTCAAGAATATAAAGTTTGTCTAAGCAAGAACTGTTTCAATCCATAAACCTTTATCTCTTGTTTAATTATGACGGATTGGCGGCCGATAACAAACCTACGTAAGCATCATTTAAAGGTACAAACCAACACGATCAAGTTCTGTAGAAATGTTGGAATCCCCACCAAGCATTCATATATGAAAACCTCACTAAAATTTAGTTTATACAATGGTTATACTGTAGTAGTAAACTATTCTACACACACACACACACACACACAAACACACTCTGTACCCAAGGTGCCCACAGAATGCTGGACAAGGCCTTCCATGAACTTCTATTTATAGTTAAGGCCCCAAAGTAGGAATAGTCCATTGCTTCTTGACTTACACAAAATTTTACTTACTTACTAAAACTTCTATTGATTTCTTTCAGACATTGCCAGAAATTCACTAAGTTGATTTCAAGCAATTTTTTCTGTTATAATTGTTGTTATATAAGCCTTTGTTTTCCCATGAAAATTTATTAAATAATTCACTGTGAGAACGGAGGCTTTCACGGCGTAATTATGAAATATAGTCTTCGCGGGTTTTCCGACGTATGTTGTTGAAGAGAGACAACAACGAGCTTTCGGCGGCTGGCTCTGCCGCCATCTTCAGGTTAGATGTGTGTTGCAGGGAGTACCGGCGCTGCACTGACAGTGTCTGACCTCCGCGCACCCTTTTAAGGCCTGGCCACTCCCCTCCCCTCGCTCCGTCCCGCGGCTGCCGTTTTGCGCTAGTCGTTGATTGGCTGTTGGAGCGTCGGTCCCGGCCAACCCAGGCGGGCTGTAAACATTTCCCATCGGCGCCCCCCTACCTCTCTGATTGCAGGGTGAATGTTTCAGAAGGGACAGAGCCGGCTTCCACGCATCACTGAGCCATAAACCCGGGTCCCTGTTGACTGTGTTGTTGTGCAGCCGTATTTCTATTGCTTCCTTGATGACTGACTCCCAATATAGGGAACACTTGGCCAGCACCTTTGTTGCCGAAGTCCATCTTGTGGCCGTTTTCAATAACATGCTGGGCGACCGCTGATTTATCTATCCGGAACATGCGGATGTTGTGTTCATGTTCTGCCACCCGAGCCTTGATGGTCCGGATCGTCTGACCAATGTAATTCTTGCCGCACTGCAAGGTATGCTGTAAACCCCTGGAGTCGTCAAACCCAAGTCATCCTTCACAGGCCGGAGGTAGTCCCGAATCTTGGGAGGAGGACAAAATACGCTCCTTTCACATAGTGTGTACCGAAAACCTACACACACAGACCACTATTTACACGCTACGAGCTTCCATCACCCAGCACATAAGACCACATTGCTGCAGACTTTGGTGCACAGGGCCAGGAAAATTTCCGATCCGGAATCCCTGCCGTCTGAGCTCGAACATCTTCGCAATATTTTCAGGAGGAATGGTTATTCCGAACGTGAAATAGAGCGGTCGATTAGAAGAAAGGCACACAAACGCCCAGTTGACCCAGATGTTCAGCCCGTGGCCCTGGCCTTTATTCCATACTCAGGCAACATCTCGGGACAAATAGGCAGTATTTTGGCCCGGCATGGAATCAAGGATGACTTGGGTTTGACGACTCCAGGGGTTTACAGCATACCTTGCCAGTGCGGCAAGAATTACATTGGTCAGACGATCCGGACTATCAAGGCTCGGGTGGCAGAACATGAACGCAACATCCGCATGTTCCAGATAGATATATCAGCGGTCGCCCAGCATGTTATTGAAAACGGCCACAAGATGGACTTCGGCAATGTAAAGGTGCTGGCCAAGTGTTCCTTATATTGGGAGTCAGTCATCAAGGAAGCAATAGAAATACGGCTGCACAACAACACAGTCAACAGGGACACGGGTTGATGGCTCAGTGATGCGTGGAAGCCGGCTCTGTCCCTTCTGAAACATTCACCCTGCAATCAGAGAGGTAGGGGGGCGCCGACGGGAAATGTTTACGGCCCGCCGGGGTTGGCCGGGACCAACGCTCCACCAGCCAATCAACGACTAGCGCAAGACGGCACCCGCGGGACGGAGCGAGGGGAGGGGAGTGGCCAGGCCTTAAAAGGGTGCGCGGAGGCCAGACACTGTCAGTGCAGCGCCGGTACTCCCTGCAGCACACATCTAACCTGAAGATGGCGGCAGAGCTAGCCGCCGAAAGCTCGTTGTTGTCTCTCTTCAACAACATACGGCGGAAAATCCGCGAAGACTATATTTCAAATAATTCACTCCTTACATCTGTCAATAAATCATTACAAATCTCAGTTCTCATTTTCTAAACAATTTTTAACCATTAAACTCTCATGCTAAAACTAATCTATAATTTTCCCCCTTACTTTCATATAATTAGGTTCCTTAAGACCCTCTAACTAGACAACTGTAAATGAATACATAAAATCTTCTTTGCCTTTCCAACTTTCTAACCATCTTGAATATTTTCAACCATTTAAAATTTCCCCTATTTTCCTTTGTTTTTCTCTTTAAAAAATATCCTTAATCTTAATCATTTCCCTTCTATTTTCATTTTTCAACTTGTTAATATACAAGTCTCCTTTGAGTGATTTTATCGTTAATAAAATTCTGTTTGTCAGGTTTGTTACAGCATGCCTTTCCACAGTTAAACCCTACTTACTCCAACACATAATATTATCAAAATGTTTCCCTTTCCTACCAGCTTATTTTGTAACTAATCCCCTTTCCACTAACTTCTTTAATAGGCTTGTGTGGTTGTAATGACATGGTGACAGAGTTTTTATTGGCTGCACATTCTGCCACAATCATAGTCACCCAGTGATCCTACCGGTTATAGGGGACCTACAGTGTAATGTGGAATCTGAACTCAGAAGTGATCTGGCATACTTCATATTACAAGGCAAGCTGTGCCAGAGACGAAGGTCAGGTTAAATGCCTATGAAAATCTTCGCTGAGGCAGGGATTTGAACCAGGGACTGTTTGATATCCATTCAGATGATAACCACAAGGCATTGGATTGCTATACTTCTTTAACAAGGAAATAATTATTTTTATTCAAATCATTCCTTCTATATGCCATCTAAAAAGATTAAAATCCCTTATAATCCATCTATTTGTTCATTCTGAAATTACTGAATTTTTTGTTGATGTTGTTGTTTCTTAACTATTACAAGTTACTAACAATAACATCTTTATCACTTTTAATTCAATTTTCTCCAATACAATGCTAAGTTTTTTTTTATGATATAATTTCACTGATTCCAAGATTTTAAATAACCCCTTTTAGAAAATTCCTACAAAACTGAGACATGTACCAAAATTCTTGTCTATTTATTCTTTATCAGTGATAACATTATCAGCAAGTGTCCTTACCTCCCAGGTTTACCTTGTCTACTTGACACAAAATTCTGTTTTTCTTACTTCAGTTGCTCCTAAAGATGCTAACTATGCTGCAAATAATTACATTCTAGAACTCAAATTGTGCATTTTTTGAAGTCATATCAGTTTACCTGAGAATGGCACATAATACTAAGAACATTATGAACTGAGTCCTTATTGACGTTTACTAATAATATTGGACATTTAGTGTCAAACATAAAGTACCTTTAAAATATGAGAATTTACTGTAGTTTATGCATACAAACCAACATCTTTTCCTTTGCCTACATGAGTTATATCTTGATGAGAGGATTGGGGACAAGGAACAAGAAGCAATTCCACCATTACCTTTTGAAGGAACCATCCCAGCCTTAGCTTTCAGTAATTTCAGAAAACCACAGCAAACCGAAATCTGGCTGGATGGATGGGGATTTAAACATGCATCCTCCTGATAGCGAACATATAGCGGTAGAACTTGGGATTAACAGCCATCACACTCAGTGTTTGGGCTGATGACATTGATTTGTAGTTCCTTTGATTCAAAAGAGAAAGAAACTTTTAATGTGGCAACACAGAAGCATGAGTACAATCTTTATCAACACTTTGATACCACTGGCAATATATGCCAGTGAAAAGCTTTCAGCTGTTGCAAAGGAAACTTCACACAATCCTGTCTTAGTTAATATTGGCACCAGTATACACACCTTTGATAGCATCCCATTCTTACCCAATGCTGTTGTATACAGTATATACCAAGGTGGAATAAAGTTTGTGAGCATTGATTCTAAGAATTCCTCAAATATGGAGACCATGAAATCACAAACTTTAAGTCATAAAAACTTAATTTTTTTGTATGAGAAAGAACATAAGATAAAAAAACAAATGAAAGTTGAGTCGTATCATTAATGATAGGAAGGTAGAGCAAATATAGATAAAAACATTTAAGTATTATCTTCTAACATGATAGGATTTTGTCCCGATATGGAAATGTTACAGGAAATTTGGATAATATACCTAAGAACAGCAGCTGATGCTTTAGTTGGAGACAAAAGAATGAAATATTTAGATGATTTAAGTCTGACAAATGACTTACTTGCTTTTATTATTGTTCAGACACACTGCTATTCTTTGGTACACGGATGTGACTTTCCTGTAACTTACAGAACATACCAGGGAGGGCTGCAGATACTGTGGCATGTCACCACCTTCAAATCAAATATAAATACATAAAAAAAAGGAGTGAAAGAAAAATAAATATTTATAAATGTTGCATTCTCTAATATGCAATAACTTATGACAGCTAAGGGAAATACTGAACACCATCTATTGAACATATCAATGAACTCTATCCCTGTCATTGAGACAGAAGCCAGAGGGCACAAATTTCACATCCACATTGCAGATTTCGCAGAAATGTAGAACGGAGGAGAGCTGCTTTCCTAATGGGTACATGCTGCTGCTGGTAGATTATGAATGATTTGGTACAGAATGAAATGTTGTTGAAAATGTGTTTTAAATTCAAAAGAGTTTATTTATTGATTTTTTTCAAAAGCTAACATTCAGATAATAGTGAAATGATGTAACCTGTATTATAAGGTGACAATACTTGAAATGGTAGATAGTTCTATTCAGAAGGATAAGGAATAAAGAGATCTGAGGAATCTTATAATAAGGAAATGTAACTAGAAAGTATCAAGTGAAGTTTCAATTAGCTCATCCAACAGAAGAGATTGAGACTGTCATTGTCACTAATTAAAATAACTGTTCAAGCTGATTAATTAGGTTAGTAAGGACTGAAACAAGACAGTAGATGATAATTTCATATCTCAGATGAGTGGGAAGAAATTAGTTCCAAATAATAAACACACATGATTTTCACAATTAAGTATTTTCATAATTAAGAGGTTTCCATTAGAGAAATAAATTGCAAAATTTTGGAAAAGATTAGTAGTATAATGTTTTAACATGATTTGGGCTAATTAATTACAGGTTTGAGTGTTTAATTAATATTGTGAGACCACATAGAGAGGTGTAAAATTGGGATATTATTATAGGAAAATGAAGTTATTTTTGGGATTATCATCATAACATAATGGTTTTAAAATAACTAGGGCTACCTAATGTAGAAATTTTAGGGAAATTAAGAAATTTTTAGATATCAATGAACATGAGAAACTTCAAGCACTGATGGTCATGTGAGATTGTCACATCACTGAATTTATTAACTAACAATCCAAAAATGTCATAATTTTAGAAAAAGGTACAAACATAAGTGGCCAATGACAAAATCAGTCAGTGTAGTTCAGTCCGTTTGAAGCTTTATCGTTGCTGCATTTTGCATAGTGCACATGTTTCGTGGTGGTTGTCTCATGTTAAGTTTGAAGATGGGTCTGCTAGCATGGGAAAATTGAAGATGTACTGCTGTAGAATGTTAGACTGTGGAAGTGAAGACATTTTAAAATTTATGAGTGCTGGACTAAAACTGAGTAAAATTTGGCAATGGAACCTCTTGAATATTGTTAGTGTATTAGAGACAATGTTAGTGAATCACAGGGGATGAATTTTAGCTTAGGCCTTAAGATCAGTGAAGCGATAATTGTAATGAGTTAACTGAAGAGGAATCTGCAATTCATATTCATGACTTAGGAAGTTCAATAGCAGTCTACTTTAAATTCAAAATGTGTAAAATGATGATCGGATATATTGTGCAATGACGGTTTAATAAATTTCAGAAAACTTCATTTATGGACTTTTTGGCTGATGATACCTATCATTAAACTTTCTCCAGTTAACCTGGAGTGTTGACAAACAGCTATTCTAAATTATTTGTGAATCTGTATAAAACTATTTCACCAAGGAACATTTTGTTGCCACAAGCTGTCATATAATCTTAATTTTGCTAATAGAACATCAAAATTAGTTAAAAGAACTGCGAGCTCATAAGAATTCAACAGTAAAATATGTTTAAAATTATTTCCTTGTAGTTTTCAGGTTATAATTAGGATTAAACAGTAAAATTCAATCACGATACACTGTAAACATTGGCTGTATAAGTAGAAGAGCTTATTTCCTAATAGAATTCATTCACTTCTTGCATATAGGTGCAGTAGGTGATCACAATTCAAACAAGGTACAACACTTTAGGTTTATAAAGTAGTACTTAAGAGATATTGCAGATTTAAGATGAGTCGAACAAGGCAGTCAGAAAAACCACCAAAGAGTTTTTTAATTCCACAGTTCCAAGTTTTAAGTTACAGTAAAGCTTCATAGCTCAAAAGATGCAGAAGAATTCGAACTATATTATATAATAATTTAGAATTGGTAGGAGAATCATAAGTAACTTTTTTAGAAACAAATGGTGATTTTGTAATAAGTATACGATTTGTACACTGTGGAATTCAATCAGTTACAGTCTTGAGAGTATGCGTAAAATAAAGTAGGTTTTTTTCCTATGCACACTGAGCTCAGATTTAGGTAGTACTTTGGTCAAGAAGAGGAAAAGAAAATTTTAAATTTAAATGAGAAAATGACGGGATGACATCATCAAATGATATAGATTTGCAAGGAAAGAAAGAAAACTATATAAAGGAATGTAGATAGCAGATAAAAAATATCACTATCATATAGAAAATTGTATTCTGTAATGTTTGGCATGGGGTGGGTGGTTGCTGCTGTGATGACACAGGAAAGCTCGATGTATGGAAGAACAGTGGCCAAGTATATTTCCAAATTCAGCCATCTGTCCAAAATGCAGGAACCTAAGCAGAATTTAGATACCAGCCATATAGTGGTTAATCTCACTGAAATGGAGATCAATCAAACTATTTCATCAATTTTGTCCAAGAATCTGAATTTTGCCCCTGTACTGCATGCAGTTCCTTTGAAGGATATTATCTGTGTGATCAAGCAATTAATTTGTAAACTTCTTGCAGAAATAGCTAAAGAGGTATGTAGAAAAACTGGTAGGTTTCTGGTGAAGGCTAAGTCCCCTACGATTAACATTCTGCATTTCTCCCAAACATCATTGTGAGCTTTAAATCTCATGCTGCAATACCACCCAGACTTTATATGGCCTGACAAACACCCATAAAGAACATGTACCATTATGGCCAAGTACAGGTATCTTAGCTCCTTTTGTCAGTCATTGTGCCAATTACTTGAAGAACTAATCTCAGTTTGTTAAGATGCTGTAGAGCTTGTGGTTATGTGACAGTGATATCAGGGTTAGCTTTAATGTTGTGTCATTGTTCACCAGGATTTCTTTGAAAAAGTCTCTGCAGCTTTTGAATAATTATTTTGAAACCAATATTACAGCTCTCTTCAAACATGTTCTTACCTCTAGGTATTTTACATGCAGGGAGAGATCCCATGAACAGACAGACAGTCTGGTGATGATGCCACCCCTGTTCCCAGTAATGCAAATCTGTACATGGAGTACCTTAAGGAAACAGCACTGGCAAGTGTGACTCTAAAACCTAAGTATTTTACCATTAAATGGATGATACATTAATTATGTGGCTACATGGTAGAGGAGCATTAAATGAATTCCTGGAACACCTCAACGTAATTCTCCAAAACATTCATTTCATCATGGACGTAGAGGAAAATAGCTGCCTTCTTTTGCTCAATATACTTATCAAATGCAGGCCTGATGGATCTTTGACACATAGTATGTAGCACAAACCAACATACACTGACTGCTACTTGGATGTTAGCATCTCACATAGAACAGTATGATATTAAATTCTTTCGTACATAGGCCAAAAGAAATTTGCAATGCAGAAAGTGTGCCGGTGGAACTATAACATCTCTAACAAATATTTAGGCAGAATAACTACTACATACATCAAATAGAGAGGGCACCTTAGATTAATAAAAGAAAACAACCATCAAAACAAGGAGACCAGCCAAAGGCTGTGGTCCCATATGTAGAAAATTGTTCTGTGACTTAATTGTTCTGTGTAGTAAATTAGGAATATCTTTCTCGCACCTGCAAATATTCAGTATTCCTGTAAAAGACCACCCAGGTTTAAGAATACTGGGGGTTTATAGCATACCCTGCGCATGTCGAAAATTCTACATTAGGCAGACCATCCATACAATTGAGACCCCCTGTGCCGAACATGAGCGTACCCCTACCTGTTACAACTAGAGAAGTCCGTGATCCCAGTATATGTCATTGATAGTTCCCAAATGGACATTACAAATTTGAAAGTGCTTGCCCAGACATATTACTTTTGGGAGCCTGTCATTAAAGAAGCTGTCAGAATAAGACTTAATGACAATGCCATTAACAGAGATACACATTTGGGTCATACATGCAAGCCAACACTTTCAATCCTCAGACAGCAGCACAACAAGCTTACAACCCTCCATACTTCAGATGACAGAGAACATTGTTGAAACATTGTCTTTATATGTCAACATCTGTGCTGCAAACCTGCAAAGACTGTATTGCAGGTTCTGCAATATGTAATTTATAATGCAGGAATTGGAGACCATCCCATCATTTACTTAGATGATTATGAGAAACCACCTAAACTAAAAGCTGCAATCAGGATGGCTGATATGCCAGACCTGGGATTTATTTGAACCTGGGATTATGATAGCTACCTTGTCCAGTGTGTTACCGCCACAATGTACACAGCCACACCATTGGCTCTAAGTTCAGAAAATGTTGCAATGTAGTGAAAACTGTAGCATTATGTGGAAATCAATACTAACAAGTAACTAGAACAATACAGATTAATATTCCAAGGATGTCACTATAAATAATTCAAATGCAGAAATATCAAAACAAAAATGTAGGAGAAATGATGGCAGTGTCATAAATGACTTACAAAATATAATGTAGCAATAGCATCTTAAACACTTGAAGGAAGGTAGAAAGTAAAGCTTTTAAGCATTGTAGATATAATGGATGTCCATAAACTTAATACAAATGTATTTTTTAAGTAAAAATCACAGCGGTACTATGTCATTCAGTTAAACTAAAGTTAAACACAATAAGCTACAAACTCTTCCACAGATACTATGATTAAAAATAAGCACTTTGATAAAATGGATGCAGGGTCAGAAAACTTTATTTAAGACTATTTCAGTTTGATGGTTTTATTTTAAAATGGAACATGAAATTTGGTAGCTAGGTTATGTAAATAGCAGGTACATATGGAGGAACAATAATTTTTTTAACAAATAAGACAAATGCATTTATTTGAACACATAAATAAAAACTAACTTTTCGACATATAAATAATCATTTTTGCATAATTCTGAGCTCAGAGACAAATTCTAAGTATATCTTTTCAATAACTAAAGAAATACAACATCTAAAATAAAATGGAAACCACGTTGAAAATAGGCTTAAAAGAAAGCTAATTTATAATAAGTCTTGATTGACACAACACAGGTTGTAATCATAATAACAAAATAAAGATTTTTAAAAGCATGGTAATAATAATTAAAAATAGTATAAATTTTAAGTAAGATTGGCCAAAACAGCTATAAATAGGAAAGATATAGAAGTGAGTTTCATCGAAGAGGAAATAGTGGAGTTGCAATGCAATATCATATTTTTGAATATGCCATCTAAATAAAAATAGCTATAGATCAGAACCATTAAACAAATAAAATTGAAAATTAAAAGGAATCATTTTGTACACATGGCTTTGCGAGGGATTAAGTACTTCAGGAATTATGGCCAGATAAGTAAACTCTTCAACCCTTCATTTTTGTGAATTAATAACTTCCAAATGAATAAAGAAATGAGAAAACATGTCAGAATGTTTAGAATAATTCATTCTATAAAATATCAAAGTTACAGACAAATTCAACAAGTATAATGTTTTGTCAGAATGAGGAACACTTTCAACCACTAGAGGGTGGTTTATGTCGGGCATTCTTACGAGCGATGGTTTAAAAGGCGAGCATGAGACTGCCTCCATAGCAGTAGGTGTTTATTAGGCAGACTCCACATCGTTTTCCGTGACGATGGGTCACTTTCATACATTTCACCAACAACAAAGTTTGACATGTAATATTTCAGCTACAAGGCACAGTGATAGGTTTTAAGAACTTTTGCAACCAAGCATTTGAATTCTGTAAGGAAGCTAAATTTTATTAACTTTTCTTCGGACGATTTAATATGTTTGTCACTGTTCATGAATATTGTGGATCCATGAATGACAAAAGTAAGTGATTTTCATGTTGTAGTAACCTGCATCTACAACTTATAGATGACATGTGATTTGAATGCACATTTCAAATGTATTGCCTGCCTGATACCAGCATTAACTTAAACAGTTCATGAAAATATATTCAGTGACATTCAAGTTTGACTTTTTTTCCCTGTGGTTGAATATTTTTACCATGATCCCTTGCAGTGTATTTGATTCAAATGAATACAATGAGACTGACAGCTGATTTAAGATAGAACCTAACAAGAATAGATTTATCATAGATATCAGGAAAAGCATACATTCATTGCAAAAGTTAGTATCAGAACTTTTTCTATCCCCAGAGCAGTTTTGCTGTTACAAGATTTATGGAAAACAGATTTGACTGGTCTGGATGAATACACAGAATGCAATCTGCATATGTACCAGAAATAGCCTTGTTTTTAATTTTAGTGGAGCTTACGTCATACTGATAATTTCCCAACACACTAACTTATGTTCATTGTTCTTTCTCTGTGTGTTCATAACAGCCTTCGATAACATATTTAAATTCTTGATTCCCTAGGCTAAAAATAAAAAAAATTCCAACTACTTCAAGCTTGAAACAAAGTGCTAATTCATGTCCAATGCCCTATATTTCCTTCCAAATACAACTTCTAATTTTTTTAAATTCTATATCCATCCAATCATCACCAACAATTTCCACAGACAATTTTAACTGCACTCCTTTGTTTCCTTCCGACCCCATTTGGTACCATTAATGTGGTTTGGATTCCATAATGCAAATAATCAAGCAAATCCCTACAATACCTTCTCTAACAGATGCTTATTATCAAATACTAGGTTGAGGTATTTACATTTTATGCCTTCAACCAATAATGCTTTCTTCAACGTGTAATTATACAAATCCTTTATTTTTCTTTCTGTGTATCTAACAACTTGGCTGTTTAAAGCATTTATTTTCATTTTGTACTGACCTATAGAAGAGGATATCCTTTGAAAATTCTCCCGTAGCCACACACAATCCTCTCCACATATAATTCCATTATATTCTGGATCCAATCACCCCAATACCTGAATTTTAACCAAAGAACAGAATCATAGAATACCCTGTAAAACATCTTTATCCATATCTATACCTGCCCCCTCCCCTCTGACACAACATTTCACATGCCAACTCTTTATTTACTATCTCATAATCCAGTTTACTGATTTCAGTCCTCTAGTGTATAGCAATTCTTCAGGTTCAAATTAAATAATGCTTACATATTTCAGAAATGGCATCACAGTTTTAGACCAAAGTCTCTAGAAACCTAAGTCACTACAACATGAATATATATCTGCCTAGTATGAAGTGTAAAAGATTAAAGATATTCAATTCTACAATGACGAAATTGCTGCACTTTCAACATATTTACAAATTTTTCAATTATTCTGTTCTCCCACAGGTTGAAACAACAAATGTACAATATAAATTTAAGTCAGAGTAATATCTTTATGAAACTTGTGCACAGTAACCAATTTTCAACACAGTCACAAGTGAATTTCCAACCTATCAGGTTTTTCCACTAAATACCTATGGAACTTGAAGCATAAGAAAGATATGAAAAAAATGCCACTCCATCAAAAAATACTAATTGTTCTTTCAAAGTCACTCAGAAAACTCCTAGATCATAGGTTTTCATATCACCTTCTAAGTAAATATAATTATAACAGAATATAATAGATCACAATGCAAAAACTGTAAAATGCATCCCTGTTCAAGCAAGCATACCACCAGGAAAATATTACCCTTGATGGGTCATACTGTATGCATGACCTTTATGACTATAAACCTTATTTACTGAGCACACTATGACTCCCTTGTTGATTAGAATTACCTAATCAATGACCACATAAACAGACAAACTGTACCAGCCTACCAAGTGATCATTCATGCAACTAATGATACAAAGAGGAGTTAAATATTCTGGGATACATCTGTTTTATAAACTTCCCAAGAATATAAAACAGTTTGTAGATAATAAAGATATATTTAAAGGAAAACTGAGAAATTATCTTATTGGCAACTCCTTCTACTCCATTCTAGAATTTGAACAAAATATTAATTGTATTCAATAAGATCTTTTGCAAAACTCATTTGTAAAAATTAATGTTTATTTTTATTCTATTTATTTTTCTTTGTAACATATGATTGTTTTCACTATGATGATGACTCATATTGTATGTATGTGTATTAATCATGACATGTTTCACATCCCAGAGGTCCTTCCTCATCAGGGATCCATGAAACAAGATAGATAAATAAAAAATAAAAATAAATAACAGACACCTGATACACAGGCAGACTTATCAAAACTGTTTTTGAAAACTACACTGTCCCAGAGAAGTTATACAATTGAGTAATGAATATAAATACATCATTGGCACAGATATATTCTTGCTCTTTAAGCAATGAAACCAATATCCCATAGTACCCGCTTCCACACTGTATTCCCTGTATCTCTCTCTGTCATCCATTTACCTTGCCTTGCAGAAGGAAGACATCATCTACAGTTTTTTATTATTGCTATTCATTTTATTTAATATCATTTATTGATGGCTTAGATACATGGTTTAATGTTCTTCTACTGTCACTCATGTTCAACCAAAGCACTTTTACCTGCACATTAGCTGGCACCAGGACCTGTTCTTACCAATAAAGGGCATTGAAAAAAAAATCTTTTTTTGGAGGGATGTAATCTGCATTTATTTAACTGTTCCACCTTTTATTTTTATAAATGATGGCTTTTCTCTCATCTTTAGGAAAAATTCTTATGTTTAAATCTATTAATTCTTACCTTTGGATACATGACTCAATCATATCACATGCCATTAATTTTAGCCTTTGTTCCAAATGCTGTCTAAATTCAGTGTCAGGCCAATGGAGATCCCTAATGAAGGACTGCAGAGCATCAAGCTTCCAAAACAAATCCTCAGAGGTAGCACAACCATTCCTGGAAGGAGAAAAATGTGGACACATGTTTAATAGAAATTTTAAAATAATTATTTGTTTGTGATTTCAAACAATCCAGGCTAACTTTGGATTGTCATATGCTACAAAGTTTTCCATCATAGTGGTTTGCATTTATTATTATTATTATTCTTGGAACCATGCACTTAATAGAGCAGTAGAAGTCAAACCAACTGACAGTTAAATTTAAAATTCAATATGGGATATAAAGAGACAGGGTTTCTGATAAACTAATGAAACTAAAAGGATCCACGATATTTAGAGAAAATTTCACACTATATACTAATAAATGTACAATTAAAATATATTCTACATTTACACTCACTATATAACTAATTTACACCCGCAACTTCATTCACATTAAATATTAATGTATACTCTTCTCTTTTAAACTAACATAAGAGCTTGTCAGGCAACATGCTGTTACTGGGGGAGTACTAACAGCACACTGTCTAAACTTTGAACAATACTGTTCATGACCGTTAGCCTCTGGTACCTTGAATATTTAAATGATTCAGTTGTCACACGATTGATATAAATTTAATGTGAAAGGGAACATAGAAATGAGTTCACTGTACATTGTTTCAAAGGTTTATATTCTTCACAAAAGTTCTACTTTACAATATCGGTACCAGAAATTTCAATAAAGCAATCGGCAACAGTTCCACAGTAGATTGCAGTAAAGCACACTCACACGAAAAGACAAACTCGTATCAAGCTCTATAACTTAGATGAAAGTATGACTGTGGCACATATACTATGATGACCAACCAAGTAGAGCAACTTCCTCCACCAGTGACACGAGGTTGACTCTTTGAAATCTACTGAAAAACTGTGCAACGCCAAGATGACTGCTGGTCTATTTACCAAATCTGAAAATTCTGTGACGTCAGAAAAAACCTTTAAAAATTTATATCTTGAAAAGTACTTGATAGTTTAACTCGTAATTAATACCAGAGTTTCTTGATATCTTACTGCATATATTTCAACTTAGTTTAGTCTTCAAAAATGTTTATGTCTTATTAAGTTTTAGCCCACTTACATCATCCTGTCAACGCACCATTCCTAACAATTACAAAAATATATTTCCAATATCTCAATTATCTTGTGGATGCTTTAAACTTTCTACAGAGGCCAATATATATTTTTAACCCTCTTAATTTGAGCTAACCTCTGGTATTAATTTCAGGCTTTTATCTCTTTTAGTTTACATTTAGATGTTTTCTCTTAATTTAAAAATTGTACTTAAACTTTTCATAATTACTTGATTTTATATTTAAAACGTGCTAGAAGATATTGACTATAAGTGGTGATAAATGGTCAGCTGTAACTTTTCGCTTTTCCAAGTTATTTCAAATTTTCTGTTTTAGTCTCCACTGATCATGTGGTTGAAAGACATCAACTCAAAATATCTCCTAAACTAAATTTTTCTAGGTATAATAAATACACTTTAAAATTCTTCCCATAACGAGTTTTGGTAGTGGAAATAAATGCAAGAAAATCCTTTAAGGTTTAAAAATTACTTTAGCTGAAATTTCTATATTCAAAAATAGCAGCTTTAAAATCGAACTTCAAAGTATGGTACTGCAGGGACTGGCTGATAAAAATGCTATACTGTTCTCTGTATTAAATATATCCATAAATGGTTTTGACAAGCGTATAGATACGATACAAACTACTTGATCAATGGCAACTGTGGTTCACTAAGCGCATATTATTTTTACATGAAGGTTCCTCCACAACATATTGCAACATCAAGCCTCTGAATAATTTAATGATCTTTTTATACCAAAATCATGATAAACATTTAAACTACAAGAACTAACTTATTAGTAAACAGGCTGTTACCGCTGACTTTGTACATGTGGTCATTGGCAGAAATGAATATAGAAAGCTGTTAGTAATGTACGATTTGTCTGAAACAACACCGAGTTGGCATAGTATGACAGGAAAGCCATCACTGTATGATTCTGCTGTTGAACATGTCTCATAAAGAGAATTAATTTCCAAAATACTTAAAAACAGAGAAACAAATGAAGGTGGTGTGTGTGTGTGTGTGTGTGTGTGTGTGTGTGTTGGGGGGGGGGGGAGTTGCTTAGCTGAGGACAGCTTTATCTCAGCTTAGTTTTTCTTCTTTCTTCAGCATGAGTATCAGATTCTTGGGTCAAATAACTTTAGCTGCTCATGCTCTTCTAGAGCTATACCTTAGGCAAGGTTTACGCCCACAAGGTATGTCAAAAAAGAAGACAAAATAAATCGGTGCCAGAAACTTTTAAGCAGATAAAAAGTAATAGTACAGTGCAGAGCAAATCGATATCTATACTCAATAATAAGTTTTGTCTCTAAACAAAATTAGTTACAAATCATACACTTACAGACTGCATGAGAAGCATAGCTTAAGCAACCGATGTAACATTACAGAGTAACACACGCACCCATCTAACTGTCACCATTCGGTAAGTTCTCAAAATTTCATGACTAAAACTGTTGTTCATATAAAAAAAAAATAAAAAAAAATGTCCTTCTTACAGATACAAAGTATTTCCTTGTCAAATGCCATCAATATTGCTATAACCATTAAGTCGTCAAAACATAACAAAACACAGAGACTAACTTCCACATTTATAATATTATTAATACAAATCACACACACACCCTGATTGTGAGAGAAATAATTCATTCATTCATTCATTTTATTTGGTCCTATACGTCATTTACATACAACTTGTATAATGAATTAGGACAAGTCAAGGTACAGTATATTCAATATTATTCTTATCTTACTTAAAAATTTTATGCCTTAAGTTAACTATAAATCATTTAATACAGTTTTTTTTTTTTTTTTTTTTTTTTTTACATGTTATTGACAAATATGTGCTGTAATATCCTATATAAGTACAAATTACTACTACAAACAATTTTTTATTCTGCCTTTCCTTCCTCATTCATCAGTTAAATACTCTTTGATTGAGTAGAAGGCTTTATCACATTAATACTCTTTAAGCTTAAGTTTGATCTGTTCTCCCTTGTTACTAATTAATCTTATATCTGTCGGAAGCTTATTGAACAGTTGGGCTCCCGAATAGGAAGGACATTTTTCAAAGTTTTTTGTGTTGTGTGCGTGTAAATTGAAATTAATTTTATTACGCGTTTCATATTCGTGCACTTGCTCATTCTTTTTAACAACCTTCTTTGCGAGTAAGAGCAGTATAGTCTTATATATAGGGAAATGTTAGAATCTTCAAATCTACAAAATATTTTCTACATGAAACCATTCTTTTTTCTTTTAGTATTGTTCTAATCATATGTTTTTGTATTTTTAATATTCTCATTACGTTATTTTCTGTGGGCCTTCCCCACGCTGATATACCATATCTCAGTTGGCTTTCAAAAAGGGAGTAATAGATAATCATCAGAATATCCCTGCTGCAGAATTCTCGGAGGTAGCTGACCATAAATACAATAGGGGTTAGTTTCTTACAGCATTGCTCCACCTGTTTTTCCCAATTCATGAATTTGTCTATTTGAATCTCTAGCAAGTTAGCTGATTCTGTCTCCTCTATTTGGTCACTGCTTATGTTTAAATTTACAGAGTACCTTGTTCTTTTCGACTGAAATCATATCATTTGGGTTTTGTTTAAATTGATTCTAACCATTTTGCTAGTCTCTGGAAGTAAAGATTAAGGTTTGTTTCTAGATTACATAGTTTGATGTTTGACATCTTCACAGTTGCATCATCTACATAAAGGACTATTGAATCATTCTCCCCTATTGGTCTTGGGATATTATTTATGTATAGGATGAACAACAGAGGCCCCAGCACCGAGCCCTGTGGTACTCCTGCTTTCATAGTGAGGGTGTTTGATGTTACATTTTTGAAGTCTGTGTTGCTTGTTATGATCGTAAATTGCTTTCTATTTGACAGATATGATTCTATCCATTTATAGGCTTTACCCCTTATTCCCCATTTTCCTAGTTTGTTGAGTAACCTCTGATGATTGACTGTGTCAAAGGCTTTTGATAGATCTATAAGTACTGCTGTTGTATACTCTCCATCCATCATCCAAGGATTTCTTTACCGAATCTGCAAACATTGTGACTGCTGTTTCTGTAGACCTGTATTTCCTATAACCATGTTGAGAATCAGTAATTATGTTGTGCTTGTTTAGGAAGTCAATAACCTCTGTTCCATTGCTTTCTCAAAAAATTTTGATATACTAGATATTAGTGACAACGGTCTATAATTGTTTACATCTGACCTTTCCCCTTTCTTGAAAACTGGTATAACTTTAGGAATCTTTAAGGAATCTGGAAATGTTCCACTTGTAAATGAATGATTTATTATGTGTACTAATGGTTTTAAGAGATAGCTATTGCATTCTTTGATAAGCATATTAGATATCTCATCAGTTCCCATGGAAGTTTTAGTCTTTAAGGACTTTATAATTTTACTTATTTCTTTTTCTGTTGTTGGTCTAAGGAATACTGAATATGTGTTCACCTTAATGCCTGCTAAATCATTGTCTTTTGATTTGCTACTGTGACTGTTAGTTAGTTTTTCTGCTATATTTATATAATGTTCATTTAATGTACATGCAATTTGCCTAGAATCATGTACTACAGCCTCATTATACACAATCTGTTCAATGCTTTTATCCTGGTTCATAATCTGATTTTCCCCCCTCTCCCTATTAATAATTTTCCATAATGCTCTTTGCTTATTGCTACCTCTGTGTAGTATGTTTTGTATGTTATCTGATTTTTCCTTGTTAATCATATTTTTTAATTCATTTTTACACTTTTTCAGATATTTTTTGAGTGATGGATACCCTTCCCTACACAATCTACTAACCCATTTTATATGGTCCTTGTGTTGTATAATGTCTTCTGTATCCCATTTATTGTGTGCTGTTTTATTCTTTGATTGCTTTTTGTTTTTTACTGGGAAAGCTATGTCTTTGTAATAATTAACTAAGTTTATGAATGAGTCATATTTTTCATCTGTTGTGTAAGAATTGAATGTTTCAGTCCATGTTTCTCTCCTTAAAAGGTTTTTAAACAATTCAATATTTTGTTTAGTATAGGTTCGATATTCTTCAAGGAGCCACATTTCCTCATGTTCTGCTTCTTGTTTTATACTAATTTCTTGCCCATAGTGATCTGATATTGATGTGTGTATTACTTTTGCTGCATATTCATCCTCTGGGTTGTTAGTTATTACATTACATGCCCGAGGAATCAGTATAGCATAAGGAATTGTACACCTACATCATTGTTAGACTGCCTACGATTTGCCACACAATGCATCCCTAAAATTGTGATATCTACAGTTTAACATGGAATCAGTACAACTGACCATCCAGGTGTGGTTCATAGGATCAAAAAGAATTCTTAAAAATCTTTGCTTGAACTGGGATTTGAACTGGAAACCACATTCCAAACATCAGTTAGCAAGTAAATTAACCATTGAGCTACCAGCTCGCTATATAGGAAGGTACTTCAGAGACTTACACATCTTATGCATCTGTCTATTGCTGTTCAGTAATTTTTTGCAATTACATAACAATATGTATTATTTATACAGAAAAAAGTGTCCTATATCCATCCTAATGCCAAATAGCATCTCCTTCTCAAATTTCATCATGATCGGATTAGCCATTTAGGCCAAGAAACGTAACAAACAGACAGACAGATAGACAGAGTTACTTTCACATGTATAATATTACTATACATTATAGATTTAAATAGATACTAAGGAATTTTTATCTTCTTTTTTTAACTTTACACCTCGTTGATGTTGAGGTGATTAGAGGTGGGAAAGGACTGGGGGCAAGGAATGAGAAGGAATTTGGCCAGGACCATTTTTAGGAACCATCCTGGCATTCTCCTGAATTGATTTGGAAGAGCCGTGGAAAACCCAAATCTGGACACCCACGCAGGGATTTGAACCAGCGCTCTCTCAAGTGAGAGGGCAGAGCATTACCATACACCCACCACACTCAGTCTTTTTCATCTTAATTTCTCAGCTATTTGAGAAAACACTAAATTAAAAAATACCCCATTTAACCTGTGTGACAATGGGCTGTAAATTATCAAAACTCTATTGAATTACATCAGCAATTTTTACATGAATCTCATTCAAAGGAAAATTATTTTAAATTTGTATGCTTCATGAGATCATATCAAAATGAAACATACCCAATTCTACCCATGAGTTGATATGTTATACCTTAATTGAAGGACTCCATCAAAAGCTGTGAGCAATTGATTTTGCCAGAATTGCTTTAACCGAAGAATTATTGTAAATTTATCTCCTTTATGAAAACAAATTAAACTGGAACATACTCTATTATACTTTTGGGACAATGGACTGTGCATTAATCAAAACCCCATCAAAATCTGCTAAGTAGTTTTTACATGAATGATGTTCATCAGAATTATCTAAAATTTCTCGCCCTTGTGAAGTTACATCAAAATGAAAATACCATTTTTTACCAATGAGATGATGGGCTACACATTAATTGAAACTTCATCAAAAGTCAACGAGTAAATTTTGTCTAAACTGCATTAAACAAATAATTATTTTATATTTATCTGCTTTACGATGGCACAACAAAATGGAACATACCAATTTTACCTGTGGAACCATAAGCTGTAAATTAATCGAGCCTGATTAAAAACCAACCAGCAGTATTTGCATAAATTACTTTGATAGAAAAACTGTGTTAAATTTATCAGCCTTGCGATGTAATGTGCATGGAGTGGAAGGGGGGGGGGGAGAAAGGGGGTAATGTGTTTGAGTGGCTGTTCAACCGGGGCTCGATCCCTGGTGAAATCAAGGATTCGTTTGTTTGAAGCTGAAATCCTGGAATGGCTCTCTAGGCCCACTCAGCCTGAGATCCAATGACTATTGTAAAGAAAACTCAGTGGGAAGGTAAAAAGCTGCTGAAGCATGGTGTTGACCCTGTCACCTCCCATCTAGTGCTGATAGTTGTAATGAGAATGTGGAGCTTATGAGCTTTCCCTTAATTAGTGTGGAACAATGATTTGCCAACAATCACCTGATCAACACCTAACGAATAGCATGGATTGATAATATTTCCAAACTAATGGAAATGACAGTGTGTTATGGACAAGAAGGCCCATCTTATCATGAACACATGCAAGTTTCCACTAATTTAGTTTTAATAAATTTAGCTTTGTCAAAATTATAGGAAATGTAGCTACTACCAAAATTAAATTTACTGTTTCAGGAAAGAATCACTCCACTTATTCAACAATGTTAGTTGTTATCAACATTTAATTACCTGAACTGCACTTATTAACAAGCTCCTAACCCAAATCACATTTATTTTATGGCCGCCACATAGCAGAGTTCTCCAATGCAGCCATTCATTATGTCAATCAGGCACCAACTCTATGTGCTACCAACTGTTGCCAGCCATAGATTCTTATACTACTTGCTCAATATTCCAAAGGCTATAGATACTGTGACTTGTGGAATACTTTCAAACACAAATCAATTTACAGACATCAATATAATTATTCTTAAACACTTATAATTAATTAAAGAAAAGTAAAAATGATTTCTGCAATGTGAGTTGTTACAAGCTCTACCACCATATATCCTGTTTGAAGTGGCAGGAGCTGTAGGTATCTGATCTCACATCAAACTGAAACACAGGCTATTTTATCAATGCGACCATAGCACATACACTAATAAAAACCCCATTAAAATACAACCAGTAGTTTTGCCTGAATCAAATTCAATGAAAAGTTAATACTAATTTGTGGATATTTCATCTTAAAATTCTCAGCTTTCAATATCACATCAGTATGAAACATTCACTACTTTAACCACTTTTGGTTGAATAAATTAGTTTCAAATTTTAAATCATCATCTAAATTGTTAGAATTATTGTTAGCAAGAACAAGTATTCATATTTAGGTATAAAAACAACAGTTTTAAATTTGTCTTATTGATATTCTTTATTGCAAATTCTATTCATTTGGGAATAGTTGAAAACTTTATAGTTAGTTGAAGGACAGCATGCTACAGTTAAACTTTGAAGTATAAGTAATTTCACAATTTTAAATTCATATATAAGTAGTCAAATATGTAGCTGGGTGTATGTTGAGGTTAGGTTATTATCTCATATTGTAGGATCTGTTCTATAGGAACTATAACAGTTTTCTATTTAATTAGTTCAAAAACATTCAACTAAAAAGTTCTTAGTAGACAAATAAAAAAAAAAATATATTATTCGCAATTAACGGATCACCATTATTTACTTCAGGACAGTATAGAATCAATATTTTAAATTCAATTATCAGCTTAGTTTTGAAATTCATAATATATTTAGGCCTACTGGCCTATTCTGATGGAAACATATTTAATTACTACTAAAACAATATAAAATAGCATTTTACTGTAAATAAACTATATTATTCATAAATAACTCATTAGTTGTTAATTACATCTGAACTAAATACCATCAACTGTTAAATTTTATTGCAGGTTTAGTTTTTTTTTTTTTTAAAATTCATAAGTGCAAGTCTTATTCAATCTCTTTTTTACGGCCTTTTTATCTAGTTATTACAATAAGGCAATTGGAAAGTAAAGCTTAAGCTAACATAAAACAATAATTTATGGACATCATAAAATTTTTATCACACTACGGTATTACTCAAATTCAAGATAAATAAAGTATCATTTTTAATCTTTAAAATTGGTTTAGAAGATACTAGAAAAGTTATGTCAGCAAATTTTGGTGCCTGTCGCTGGATTGAAGTGAATGGTTTAAATTGAACCGTGTGTAAGAAGTTGTTATACTGGAAATGTACTGGAGAGGGAAAGAAAAAATCAGATGAGACTTTCTCAGTTCACTGTCCACTTTGCTTTAAGGAAATAAAACATTCAGAGCAGGGAGAAAAGATCAGGGAGACAGGAGAAATGATTACAAGTCAAAAGGAAAGATGATGGGTTGGTGGGAAAGGTAAAAAGGATGATCGAGAGCTGGCAACAAGTCATATGGGAAATAGTGTAATCAGGATGAAGGTGACAGACACTTTAGAAATTGTAGGGTTTGAACTGCTACCAGCGACAGGTGTGGAAGAGCCTCAAGTAGCTGAAGGAGTTAGGAAGGACCACCAAGATTTTGGTAATAGAAATATGAGGGAAAAAATAGTAGAAAAATTTCCACCACTTGGTAGAAACAATAGGGGAGGTATAGACCCTCCTCTGCAGGGTCAGTTAGGCATGGGCTACGACGCCAGATTTATATATATATATATATAATTCTAGTACAACATTAGAGCATACAGGATCACTTTGGTTTGGGTTTCACTAAGGAAGATAAAATAGTGATAACTGGGGGTAAGGTGAATAGTATAGATAGAAAAGGGAATTAAAATATACAGAGAAACCTGAGGAATGCGGTGGAGGAGGCATAGCATACCAGGGTGGAACTCCATAGGTCTTTTGACAGCATGATGAGCCACAGTTGAACCAAGCTGCATGATGGGTTAATGTGGATTCCAATGTGCAGCATGGGAAAGGCATTAGTTTTGTGCAGACGGTTGTGACTGAGGATACCATTGGTATGTAGGGTTTCACTAGGCATGGCCTACATCTAAATATAATGGTGGAGGGGGTACTTTCTGAATTGTCAACTAAATCTGTAAGGAAGCTCACTTCAAGTTATGATGGGGTCAGTACTGTGCCTTATTTACTTCTAGAGGCTGCTGTTGAAGTAATGAAATTAGCTGACCAAAGGGATAATTAATTCATATTAACAACAGAAAAAACCTCTGATACTAAAGAAATAGCTGAAGCTAATGAAACATTAAGAGACACTGGAAAGGTAGGAGGTAATGCTGGAACCTTCACAAAGCCAGTTATAAGACTGATTCTAGGAACAGTGTAATGATCAAAGTAATAGAGTTTGGTAACTTAATAGAGAAACACAAACCACAAGTATCTATAAGAGTAAATTATTCGTTAAGAGAAGGATTGCTAGACTATGAAGTTAACCCCCCACCCCCTCACCCATTGATTATTGAGAGCACCACATTGATAGAGAAGCAGTTGATGACGGGTCTTCATATGGTGGATATGAGATAGGGTGAAAAATTGATTATAATATACCAAAAATATCACAATGCAATAAATTTTAATAAATAAATTGAAAGTAGAAAAATGTGTTTCACTGACTATCAAATGGAGAAAACGGTGCTAAAAAATGTTTTAAAGTTGGTATAATCATTGGTATGAGGTGATGATTCTTACTGGGGCAGAGTAAATTGAGCAGATGATGGGAAATAGGGTGGAGAGACCAGGGGTTTCTTTAATTATAGAAATGGAGAATTATATAAAAGCACTTATCCTAAAACTGATTTATTTAAGGTCTAGATTTTTTTGTTAAATTACCCTTTGATTTCCCATCGCTCCTTCTCAAATCCCTTGTGAATTGACTGTGCTATGGAAGACTCCATTAGGTCAACATATCTCACCACCAGTGGAGCAAATGTATCACGAAGATGTTGATGAAATCTTCCATTCTTCAAATTATCTAGAATGAAAGACATTTGTTTATTTGTCTTGCTTCATTATACAAAGTACATATATTTATGAGAAGGGTTTAACTGACCATCAGTTCTCAAATAATCATTCATTATTTGGAACAGTGGGAATGAATCCCATGTATCAGGAGGTTGCTCTGCTAACACCTGATCCATGTCAACAGCAAATAATGACCAGAAGATTTCTGCATGTTCTACTAGAAGATCACTGAACCATGCAAATGCCTGAAATTAAAAATATCATAAGTAAAAATGTGAAGTGGTGAAAATTAATGCAAATATAGTAAAAATTGTTGCGACTCATTTATATATAAATTAATTTGTTTCACATATTTAATTTTATGGATAAAAGCTGCATTTTAAGATTAATTCTAGCAGTATTAACAACATGGAATAACTCAATGACTTATTTAATTACTATTACAGACAGTAATATAAATACTTGGCAAGTTTGGTTGCTGATGCTGTTTACCCCAGACTACAGCTAATGACTGTAGCTAATTTGAAAAGACTTCTTATGTTCAATAGTTTTAAAAATTGGCAACAAAAGTATGCAAAGTAAATTATGCTTGTGTAGGAAGAAATGTATGGTGCTTTCCTTATTCCTTAGCAGACCATTTGTATTAGCCTTTTTTGTTATCCATTCACACCAACAAACTAGTTTTTCAGTAATTTCTAACATCACTAACAAAAATTCTGAGAAAGGAACTGTGAAATGGATAATGTAGCTAATTTCAGGCTGCTTACCATATTAATAAAGTAGTTTTAGTACAACACATTTCAGTTGATGAGTAAAGGGGAATCAGAAATAAATTTAATTTCTGTTATTATGTTCATTCAATTAAAAAAATATATATAATCCAAATTGTAATTAGATTTTTCTCTAAAAAAAAAGGAATTTGCTGCATGTGTGTATGTATGATGATGTGCCAAATTAACTTTCCTCAAACACCAGAAAATAATATTAAATTCCTTAAGGATCCATTAATATGGATTTAAACTAACTGTATTTCATTAATCATGAATGTGTATACTTCTACAAGGGCGGTTCAAAAAATAAGGTCTGCAACGACGCCGCATCAAAGCCAACAATGCTAAGCAAAATCCGCCAACATTGCTGTTTCCTTGGTTCTCCCATCACCGAATTGAATTGTATAGTTTTCGAGCTCAATTGGATGATTAGTTGCTGCTTGACAGCCATCCGCAATGGAGCACTGACTTAGCTCACATGCCAGGTGCAAACTGTGCTCAGTGATTCGATTTTTGGAAGCGAAAAACGTTACACCGATAGAAGAAATCCATTGTCAGTTAGTGGAACTGTATGGGGAAAAGTGTATGGACATTAGAACATGCAGAAGTGGTGCCAGGAGTTTTCTGCCAGTTGCAGCAATGTCCACAATGATGAGCGGCCTGGAAGACAGAGCATGTCAAACAAAATGGTGACCAAAATTGATGAGATGGTATGCAGTAACCCAAGGATAACTCTTGATGAGATAATTGAGAGACTTAATGGAGAGTGTGACAAAATCTCCATATACACAACTGTTTCAGAAACTCTAGGATACAGTAAAGTGTCTGCCAGGTGGGTTCCCAGACAATTCACCAACGAACACAAAAGAAAGCCAGTGGAATGTGTAGTGTTGTAAAAAAAACGGTTTTTTTTCTGGCTTGAAAAAAAACATGAAAAAAAACTTTGAAAAAAAACATGTTTTTTTTCTGGAACATGTTTTTTTTCACAACTACTAAATCTCAAATTTGTAACGCAGTTATCGTTAAAAATGACTGTTTTAGAGTTTATTCTAAGTACTTATCTTAGTTTAAAATCTACTATATTTTTCTAGTTCAGTAGGAAAAAAATTACGAAAATATTGGCAAAATTGACTGAAATTTTCTTTATGAACGGGGATTTCCCGAAGAGACTAGGTTGCGCGAGATGGAATCCCCATTCCCCATTGATTGGATTATATTTGCTATTTGAAATAGTGCTGCCAGCCCTACAAAATTACCTGCAGAGCTTTTAAAAAATTAGGAATTTAAAATTTATCCACAGTTTTTTGCCTCTTTTTATTACTTATTGGGCTTTCCTTATATTCGTATACTTGTTAACTCTCAGAGTATAGTGGTACTGATTCATTAAATTGTCAGTAAGGGAGCGTGCATAAACCACATAGCTCCATTTTGGCCTCCTGTGAACCCCCCTCCTCCCCCACGTAGCCCTACGTGGCTTTTGTCCCTCCCCCTGCCCCCCCCCCTCCCCCCGCTCACGTAGCACGTTGCTTTCTTCCGTTTTGATTCCAGAAGACATTTTGTACTGTTTTCTCTTGTCAGACTATTGTAAATTACATACGGATATAATTAACTGAGGGAAATAAATACTCACATGCTGTTGTGAGTTCAGTTCCTCATTTTAACTGTGAAAAATGTTACGAAAGGAAAGTTACGTGGCCGGGCTCGGAACACCCCCCCCCCCCACGTAGTAGCCTTCCAGCTAACCCCTCCTCCCTCTGGACCGAGACAAGTAGTTTGTGCACGGTCCCTAATTATGAATCGTTTCCTTGCAACCGTTGGTGTAAAAAAAACAATTGAAAAGAAATAAAGCTCCTATTTTGTATGATAATAGATTTAAATTCAAACTTAAAAGACCGTAATACAGAATTATCGGCGCAGTCTTTATGCACAGTGTGTACTTTGCTCACAATTTAAAATTGCAATCTAAAAATCTTTTGCGTACAATACACACCGAGCGTGGTGGTGTAACGGATAGCGTTCTGGCCTCGCATTCGGGAGGACAGCGGTTCGAATCCCCGTCCGGGCATCCAGATTTGGGTTTTCCATGGTTTCCCCAAATCACTCCAGGCGAATGCCGGGATGCTTCCTTCAAAAGGCCATGGCCGAATTCCTTCCCATTCCTTGCCCCCATCCTTTCCCGTCTCTAAAGACCACGTTGTTAAAAAGGGACGTTAAACTGTTACAAAAAAAAAAAAAAAAAAAAAAAAAAAAAAAAAAAAAAAAAAAAAAAAAAAAAAAAAAAAAAAAAAAACGTACAATACAAGAACAACCAGTAAAAGAAAATTTAACTATTTCTGAAGTTATGGATCTAGAGGAGACAGAAGAAGGGACAGAAAATTCCGACACCGATCGAACTAGTGTTGGTACTAGTGAATGTGGTACATAGAGCATGAATAAAATTATGTTACCTATATAGATACACTTATGAATAATTATGTGAGACATATGATTCAGTAAGACTTAAAACACACTTGTAAAATGGAAGTTCCTTAAATAAAACTATAATTTATCAAATATACTGTTTTCTAAAAAAAAAAAATTTAGAAAAAAAACACGGGTGCTAGGTTTTTTTTCACAAAGCTGAAAAAAAAACATTTTGTTTTTTTCAGTTTGCAACACTAGGAATGTGCCACTTTGAAGAAGAAGACTTCCTGATTCGATAGTGACTGGGGACGAAACCTGGGTGCATCATTACATTCTAGAAATGAAGGAGCAGTCCAAACAATGGTGTCACCTATCTTCGCCGAAGCTCAAAAAGTTTAAGACAGAGAAGTCAGCCGATAAGGTTATGGCGACTGTTTTTTTGGGACTTTAAGGGGGTATCGTTGGTGGATTTCATGCCAAAAGGTACAACAATTAACTTGGAATGCTACAGCAAAACTATCAAGAAACTATGGTGGGCTATCCAGAACAAAAGAAGAGGAATGCTCACGAAGGGAGTGTCTTTGCACCATGACAACGCATGTCCACATGTCTCACATCAAATGACCAACCTCATCAAACAACTTGGTTGGGGTCTCATTGAACATCCCCCCTATATCCTGGACATTGCCCCAAGCAACTATCACATGTTTCCTGAACTTAAAAAACACCTGGAGGCCAGAAGTTCTGGTCAGATGAGGAAGTGCAAGGTCGTAGTCATTCAATTTCTTCGTGACGCGGCGGGAGACTGGTTTGACGACGGTATCAAAAAGCTCTTAGCGGATGTGGAAGGTCATCGAACCGGAAGGCGATTACTTAGAAAAATAGTTTGATGCAGACATAAATAAATAAATTTATTATGAAACTCCAAATGTAATTTATAAAGCTACATAATGATTCCAGACTTTTATTACACTGGTCTACAAAAATTACCTTTTTTTCTTTCACAAGAACAAAAACGTTAGATTCTAGAAGTATTTTCCAAGCTAAATTCAAATATTATTTTAGTTATTCCCATCAGGAAGGTTTTTGTGATATTCATTTGATATTTTTTCAGGATTCACTAAAAAGACATGTGACACATTTTTCTGGCAAGGGATAAGACATTCATGTTTAGGCCATGATTTTATAATGTCGTAAGACTTCATATCTCTGCTGACCCATTCACACAAAATACATCAAAATTTGGTGAACCCAAGTTGCAAACCAAGAAATAGAGCAATGACCTTTAAGTCACCACATTTTATATTTTTCATATTGGATTTTTCCTAAAACTAGTTTCATATGGCTCTTTCATATCAGCGGCATGTGCTACAGGTATTGATGGAAGTTCATTGCTAATATGTTGCAGAACAGCCTTCAAACTAGATTTAGATGAGTCTGTGAACAATCACCACTCATCTGGCTCGTGTTGATGCCCTGGAGTTTCCATAACAGAAAAAATATCATTGCAAAACACAAGACCATTTTCTTCAGAAAGGAAGTCTTAAAAATCAATATGGTGGAAATGATAACTACATATTCTTACATCTTTTTGGACTAGATTCCAGCCTTTGAGGTGGAAGTTAGAACTTCATTTTGTTGATTGAGAAAGTATGGTTCTAATGAACACCTACTGTCTCCATATGTAGGAGCATTTTTATGAGCATGATCATGTAAATAGTATAGCTAGCCGTTTTAAAGATCATGCTATGATTCTAGGAGGCGACTTCAATCTGCCTTATATTGACTGGCGTAATTACGTTCATATCACAGGTAGCAGGGATAAGGCAGCTTCTGAAGTAATTCTCGATTTGTTGTCAGATAATCATCTCGAGCAGCTAGTTAATGAACCTACGCGGTGTCATAACGGTAGCGAAAACATTTTAGACTTGCTGGTTACCAACCGGCCAGAATTATTCACCGACATTTCAACGACCACAGGAATAAGCGATCACAAAGCGGTAATTGCGACTATCAAATTAATGACCGAGCGAAAAAGGAAAAAAGGGCGGATTGTATACAGATTCAGTAAGGCCTCAAAGGCGTGTTTTAGAACCTACCTGAGGAATAAATACCATAACTTCAAGTCGACAAAGGACACCGTTGAAGAGATGTGGCATCGTTTTATACATATAGTCAGGGAAGGAATGGAAATACATATACCAAAGCGGACAATAAAGGGAGAGGAGATCCACCGTGGTACACATGCGAAGTCAAAAGATTACTCAAAAAACAAAGGAAAATACACGCACGCTCAAGAAGGAAGGGGTGTCACAGCGATTTAGAAACCTTAGCTGATTTAAGAGGACGTATTAAGAATGTAATGCGCGAGGCCTTTAACGATTTTCACTCCAACTCTCTCTCTAAGAGTCTCACAGAAAACCCAAAGAAATTTTGGTCGTATGTACGAAAAGTTAATTGTACCAACAGCAATATTCCAGCAGTAATTCGTGAAGGTTCCGAGGTTAATGAAAGCCGCGATAAAGATAGCGTACTAAATACTGTATTCAAAAATTCATTTACAAATGAACATAAAGATAGTATTCCCGTTTTCCCACGCCGTGGCGAGTCGGTGATGGAATCATTACAAATAGATACTGCAGGTATCGTTAAGCAATTAGAGCTCCTGAAGTGGGGGAAAGCACCGGGCCCGGATGGAATTCCAGTAAGAGTATTTTCAGAGTATGCTGCAGAAATCGGGCCATTTCTGTCTGATATATTCAGTAAATCATTAGAAGAGCGAAAAGTACCTTCAGACTGGAAAATCGCGCAAGTAACTCCGATTTTGAAAAAAGGTGATCGAAGTGATCCTGGGAACTATCGTCCCATATCTATAACATCTGTTTGTAGTAGAGTTATGGAGCATATTATATGCTCTAACATTATGAATTTTCTAGATTATAATAATTTGCTTACAACAAATCAACATGGATTTCGGAAGAAAAGATCATGTGAAACACAGCTGGCCCTATTTACACACGACGTAATGAAAGTTATCGATACAGGTTCACAAGTAGATGCAATTTTTCTAGATTTCCAGAAAGCCTTTGACTCTGTGCCACACAACCGCCTTTTAGCGAAGCTTTGAGCGTACGGTATATCGGATCAGCTTTGTGAATGGATAAAGGATTTTCTAACTGGTCGGTCGCAGTATGTTGTCGTTGAAGGAGAAAGTTCTTCTAATCTAGATGTAACATCGGGTGTACCTCAAGGAAGTGTAATAGGACCACTTCTTTTCTTAATTTTTGTAAACGATCTCGGAGACAAAGTGAAAAGCCTTTTTAGATTGTTTGCTGATGATGCGGTTATTTATAGGGAAGTAAGAACTTTGGCCGATTGCTTAGAAATTCAGCGCGATCTGGATGTTATTTTGGCTTGGTGCGCTGAGTGGCAACTTACTCTAAACTGTAAAAAGTGCAAGACAATGAGCATAACTAACAAAAAGAATTCAATTGTTCAGAAATACGAGTTAAACAAAACAGTTATTGATATGGTCGATTCTATTAAATATTTGGGAGTAACAGTACAAAGGAACATGAAATGGGACATACACATTAATTCGTTAGTAGGTAGAGCAAATTCTAGGCTGCGATTCATAGGTAGAATCTTGAAAAATTGTAATGAACAAACAAAGGAGATAGCGTACAAATCTCTTGTGCGTCCACATTTGGATTATTGTTGTGCCATTTGGGATCCGTTTCGTAAGGGATTGATCGAAAGTATAGAGAAAGTACAGAGAAGAGCCGCTCGATTCGTGACCGCTTGCTACAGTCCTTATGAAAGCGTCACAGAACTGATTAGTAGATTAGGTTGGGAGTCTCTGGTAGATAGACGACACACATTTCGTTTAAACTTATTGGAAAACATGCGTACTCCAACTTTCACTCATGAGTGTAGTGAAATACTTCGTCCACCAACCTATTTGAGTCGGAAGGACAGGAAAGATAAAATTAGAGAAATAAGGTGCCGGACTGATTCTTATATGAATTCTTTTTTCCCTCGTACCATTAGGGATTGGAATGCACAGCAAAGAGATTAGCTTTGGTGCTGAGCACCCTCTGCCACCCACAATTTTGTGAATTGCAGAGTATATATGTAGATGTAGATGTAGATCATCTCAATCATTTTCAGTTTGAGCTAGGTCAGAATCAGAGTAACTAATTAAGGTCTCCCTGCATATACTGGTACAGAGATATGTTCATTTTGTAAGACAGGCATCATTGCAGATGGCAAATTTGGACACTTAACTGTATATTTCGATTTAGATGTGATTACTTTAATATTCATTAAACAAAATAACAATCAGTTAGATCATCCTTTGGTTCCCTCCAAGTCATGGGAATTGCAAATGGCATATGATGTGTACTATTTGGCACCCAGTCAACAGTCTAATACACAAAATACAGCACACGTTTGGTGTCCAGTTCTTATCAAAGTCACCCACTTGACAGCCAAAGTAAAGTTCATAATCCTGTTTCACAAGTTGCATAAAAGGTCAGCTCACTACAAATATAGTAGAAATTATCTGCATGATTTCCACACTTTCGTGGCATGCTGAAAAAATAAAATGCTACAACACACTACACACAATACAATTCTAAACAGAAAGGAGTGATATATTTCAATAGTGATATTTGTGCTAACAATCCCACAGTCAACTCAACATTGACATGTCACAATGCCAGATTAACAGGTCTGTGCATGTCAAAACATGAATAAACCTGCACAGTCATGTCTTTTGGTGCTTCAGAATGATATTGCATACAATTTCCTTAAATACAGCTTGAATAAAATTGCTACATATAAGGTAAAGATTCCTATGACAGGTCAAAGAGAATGCTAAAATCAAGTTTTAAAAAGTAGTTACCAAAAAAAACTGTGCCTGATGGAAAAATTCTGATCACATATCTGAATTCAGTATGAAAAAAATGAACTAGATTCACTAATCACATTTGTCGCCCAGTGTGATACATATCAGCAATATTTCATTTAGGGATCAATTGAATGTATGTTCTCTTAGACATAATATACAATAATTTTATTTGAGTAGTCTCATTCTATTCTTATCTACTATTGACTGTGTTCAGTGTATGTTATCCTTTAATTATCTCACTTGGAGTAAACAAGAATAGAATAAAAGTTCCTTTAATACCATTACAAGATAAGTAGTATCAGGCTATTAAAAATTATTTGATGAAATTAAAATTGAGGAATTGTGGAAATTAATAAACACACACTCAGAAGATATACACATGGACTTTTAGTGCAACTTATGTAGAATATATACACAATTTTCAAAAAATTCATAGGCTCTGACTTGAAGCAATAATCTAGGATAATATCTTGTTCTCTTTCATTTTGTTAACCCATCACTTGAATCGATATTTTATTTCTTAACATAGTTTTAACAAATTGATATTTATGATAATTCTACTATATATATATATATATACACACACACACAGAAAAGATGCTGGAAATATATAAAAAATTGGATAGGAAAATATACAGCGACTTTCCACAGGATAGCACACACACACACACACACACACACACATTGCTTCCTACATCACTTAGGTTATTAACTGAAATAAAGTTGTTTCTCTACTTTACATTTTCATCTCACCCTCCTGTCTTTATCGATGGCAAGTAATGGGTTATTTTCCCCTATCATATACATTCCTTTTGGAACGAAGCAGTATATTTGTGTAAATATTCCTATCTTAGTCTTAAATAATATATTATGGGGCTAGATTCAGCAAGTTTAATACTTTTAAAGAAGTTCAATATATTTTCAAAGGGTTTTACAAGGATTTCGTATATATTGTGCCATATTAGTTTGGCCATTTTTGGGCCGGTATAGCCTTCTTGTTTGATAACAGCAATAGTACTGAAAGTGGATTAATATTAAAAAGGAAGTAATCTGGTTGGTTGGTTTGATTTGTGTAGTTCAGAACAAATCATAAAATGGTGAATTAATAAGACAAACAATATTTAAAAAAGGAACAGTAAATAAATGGAGCAAGCTGAATAAATTCTATGTTATTTGGAACAATTTCTAAGGTTTTGAAAGGGGTTCAATGAATTTAATTGTTTGAAACAAGCATACAACATTGTTTTGCGCATGTCACCACATGTCAATAAGCTGGGGGTTGGGAAACTGAAATGGTTGTAGAGCCAAATGAAAAAAAAAAAAATGGCAGCTTGCATAAAGGGGTAAGATGTGTTATGGCATCAATCTGCAACTAGAATTAGTCAGGTTCAATATATGCCATTGAGTACAGTGAATTAAGGGTAGAAATTTTAAAAATGTAGTTATAGTGACCAAATTTGTTTTAAACAGTAGGAAAACACAATACATATATACCTAATTTAATTAATACAGCACGACTGGCTCACTTAGAATTTTCAAACCTTGGTGATGAATGGTTTTTAAGGCTTCCTTGGACATCTTTGTTAATGAATACTGGTTTCATGGGGTAAGCCACTTTGTTTATTTTACAATCTGAGCTTTCAACTGCCAGACTGCGGCCTTCATTAGAGGTTCAAAGTTGGTTTGGTTATATAGCAAAGACCAGCAAGCATCACAGAGTAACAAGCCACTGTCCTCATTAAAGTTGTTATTTTTATTTTAAATTTCCGCTGCCTCCTCTCCTCACTCATTGAGGCTACAAGGTGTGGCAAATGAGAGGATCAGTGGTGACCTCGACGAGTAAAGGAGGCAGTGGCAATTTTAAATAAAACTGACAACTTTAACAAGGACAGCAGCCTGTTACTCTGCGATGCTTGGCACTCTTTGCTATATAAATAAACAAACATTGTATCTCTAATGAAACCTACAGTATGACAGCCAAAAGCTCAGATTCTGAAATAAACAATATGGCTTACCCCATAAAACCAGTATTCATTTTCCAATGAAGATAAAATGAAGCTTTCAAAATGGTTGTATCAGTGGTGGTGTTTTGAGGAAAGTATGTTTCATTGTATGAACTTGATCAAGTTCATATGTAAACTTTATTTAATTTTCATTATTGTAGATGCCTTACTGACTCTCTGGCATTTGTAATACATTTTCCTTCTAAATGGTGACAAAAATATGAAAGAACTTGCATTACTTGCCAAAGAAATATTTTTCATATTCAGAACATTTCAATTTTTCAATACTAGATCTCCAAATTATATTAACTACCACCACATTAGCAGGCTAGTGTTGGACTGTACGAACCCCTAACTACTCTTTTACAGTATATAAATAATCTCTTTCTTGTGCATATCAGTTCCAACAAAATTATTTTTGTCTCCCAATTACCCCTCTGTTCTAAACTAAATGGTCTATAACAAACTACTTGTGTATCAAGGTTTTATTGATGCATTTGCTGACCTAGTCATGTGCTTTAATCACTAGTATGAGTAAGGGCACAGTACCAAATATTATTGTTTTTATTGCATTTATTTTTTGCCAAAACCCTACTGATGTCTAGTTTGGTAAGTGACTGTTTCTTTTCTTTCCACATCAATATTGCCTCATGTCATTGCTTCCTGCTCCATTATTGTTTGCAGTTATATGCTTCTTTCTTTTTTCACCATTATACTAAAAGCATATTTCTTCATTGGAACATTTCTGTTTACCAATATAAGCATAAATGATCTGATAGGGCAAACAGATGTGACACAGTTTTTCATTTTAAATTAAAAATTCTCAGGTTATTATACAGTACTTTTAAAAATAAAAGATGTGGAAAGTTCAATTTATTTTTTCTGAACTAATAATAGCTTATTATTCTTTTCCTAATGTATTAGCTATGCAGAGCACCATTGAGGTTCAAATCATGCAACATGTCTGCTATCGAGAGAGGAACCATTGTTTAAAACAAGTGACCAGAAGACTATATAGAAAGAGTGAAAATCCAATCATGGAATATATATAGAGTTAATCTCCTCTCTAATAACAGAACACGGAGTAATGGTGTGGCGGTCAGAAAGTATCAAAGCAGTCATTTCACAATGACAGTTAATTGTGAAGGCAGTGAAGTTTAGTGGTTATACATAAAAGTATATATGTTTAAAATTCAATAATGAAACATATGTTCAAGTTGAAATTAAATTTGAAATTTATTATATAAAACAAAAATAAAGAGAGAATGAAATATATGCCTCTTTCAGTGAAAATTTTTTCTTGACTTCCATTTCCACAAATTATGAACTTGGTTGCCTTTACAGGTAACAGCCATTGTGTCCTATTAGTTGCTCTCTGACGCATGTCCAAGTCACTCTATATTCTACTATTGAAGAAGTGTTAAACTTGAAATTTTTTAAAAATATTCCATGTATGTATTTTCACTATTTCTACACTGTCAGGCTATTACCTGTAGTAAGCAATGGTTCCTCTCTCTTTTCTTGATTATATATTTATTTACTAATCATTTTTTTCAAACATGTACAGGGTGTCTCAAAAATACTTTTATAAGATTTTGGAACAGGTTGCTCACAACAAAACAATGAAAAAATCGTATAAATATATGTTTGAAACCCTACAAGAGTTTTGTATTTGTATTTATTGTTCTCTAAGCATCATACATAGTACCAAGTACAAATGATATGTGATTAAAGCATACATTCAATATGTTTCAAGGTACTATCCAACAATGTAAGTTTGTAACATGTAATTTCGTTAGATAATCAGGGGATGTTATCAATACAAGGCAATCTGCTAATTCTGTCAATTAAGTACACATTTTCTCCCAGCACATCTCACAGGTATTATTTACAATGTCTTCATTCAGAACACTTCCAGATTTGCTACAAGATGTGCCCCTGAAAGTAAAAGGAAACATGGGTTATGTATATGGGACCCCAGCACATTTTATTCATTGTATTCCACATGAACTATCTGATATCTACTATGACATATGGATAGGTAGGGAAAGACATGTTCCATGGCCTGCACTTTTCCCTGAACTCAATGTCGACAACTAAAATATTTTGTGTATGTAGTAGACATTCTGAACATAGGGATGCTGGATCAAGGTGCCATGAACACCTGTTAAACCATTCGACAACATCCGAGTGTATTTGAATGGGTGTGTGACAAGAGTGATTTGTTACTGTAGGGTTTTATTCATTGAAGTCAGTGAAAACAGGTTTGCAGGAATATATTTATTAATTTTAACATGTTTAGGAATTATTTGGAGTCTGGATTAAGCATTTTTATGGTTTAAAAAACTATTTTGAATAAGATTAATTGTTTACGACATCTTGAGCTTTTGAGAGGCACTGTCGGGTGCCACAGCTTCTTGATTGTTGCCATTTGTTTTGTGGCACAGTTTAATGAGGTCACAAGCCTGCACTACCATTAGCCTCCAAAATTGTGAAAAATATTTAAAAACCAATAAAAATTATGTCAGAGATGTGGTGCGGATGATGGGGAACACTTTTGCACATTATTCAGTTGTTTTGAACTAAGTATTTTCAGCAAGTTTTGAAATTAGTAGGTTTTGGCTGTAGTGATTGTTTGGGGTGGTGTTGGCCTAGCTGATGTGTGGAGAGAACTTGAAAAATTCTGAGAAGAAGCTCTGATGTTGTTATTTTGGCACAGTCAAATTGATTAACTAAGTATTGGTGGTGGTGTGGAACCTTTTAAGTGAGTTTATCAATCAGAATCAGGAGTGAAATTCTAACAGTTATAATTAATCTTTAGTAGTAGAGACAAAAACGAGCAGTCTGGTAGCTCAGTGGTTAACACATTTGCTTTCAAATCCTCAGTGCTCCAGTCCCAGGTTCAAATCCCAGTGGACACAAGAATTTTTAAGGATTTGTTTGACCATATGAGCTATGACAGGTTGTTCCATGGTTTGCATTCTACATTAAACTGAAGGTCCCATAGGAAAGGAACTGTCCATCTGACCTCTAACACAATGGTTTTGTATGCCTCCTTTGGGAGGATCCAGTCAACCTTCAAGTTGTGGATTAAGTTAGTTTTTAGTTATAGAAGAACCTGCAATCGGAACAGTATTAAAACCAAATATGCCACCTCTTATTTGTTCCAACCCTTATTTTTTTCATAACAGTGTGACAGTACATAACCTGAAAATTGCATGTGTGGCTAGAAGTTTCTGCTTTGTTAACATTAAAATAACTTCCTAATAAGCTGACAATGTCAATCAGTTATTGTGTCATTGTAAGCTGTACTTTCATCTATAAATAAAAAATGAAGGATTTTCAGGCATATGTGTTTATAGAATTTGTTCATTATTTTGGCTTTAACAACACACACTTAAAGTTTGTAAAAGTATTTTTGATACACCCTAATATATATATGTGGATTGCAAGGAAAAAATAAAGATGGACAGCAAAATAAAAATAAATAAGTTTATAGAACACCACTTACCATAAATGACAATGTCAACACATAAAATAGACTAAAACACATGAAACATAGTAATTATTGAGTTTATACTCTCCCTCAGCAGCAGAAAAAAAAATATTTGTGTTCAATGTTAGATGCAATGTAATCTAGAGTTTTGGGTGGAAGAGGAAGTTAGACCAAGGAAAAAAATCAGGACTTAGCATGAGGTAACTCCCATTCAGTTTCTCTTCTTTCATTTAATTTCCCCAAAAGAAATCCTTGCTCATTACACAAGATTAGTAGGATAATTTATTTAACACTAGTTTTCCATATCAATAATTACTTGATATATTTTCATTTTCTACTTATTAGTGTTAAAATGATCAAGGCATATTACGTTATACAGCTTGTTAGGTTGATTTTCTTCATTTGCAAACCTCAGCTCCATAAATGGAGTAGGAAGAAATGTAATGAGGTGATATTTACTTGTAAACTAAATATTAAGTACAGACAACACTCACCAAAGTTAAATGGAGGAGTGCAACAGCAACAAAGTTATTATATATTTTGTTGCTGCTATCTTCCTACATTAAACTTTGGTTAATGATGAAAATAAGTTATCTTTCTTTTCCATAGTAATAAAATGCAAAATTATACTAAAGATTGTGCCCAACACAAATGAAAAAGAAATATATGGAGATGTTACTTTTTTTGGTTCTACCTGGTGAATAATACATTTTTATAAACATTAAAATTCAACAAATATGTATGCTAAAATCTTGTGGTAGGTATATGAATAGTACTAACTGATTATAATACACAACAGTTCCTCACAATTCAAATGATATTGAAAAATAAAACATTATTTTTTAATTAATGAGGCAGTTACACTAAAATATCTCAACTAAAGAGTTTTTTAAAAAAAATTGCCAGATGAAATTGAAAAAAATAAAAAAATATTCTCACATTAGAAATAGAATGTGATGGTGATAATAGTGTAAGTAAAATTAACAACTGTTAGTTAGAAACAATACTAGTTTACATATTCAGAGACAGGTGCAGGAGAAGGAAAATTTAATAGTTCTAGAAATGTTTTATATGCAACATGTAAGTAGCAGGTATCACATTGTTAACTCTTTTTAAAAATGCACTGGTAACTTTTAACATCAAAACCTGACATAAAATTATGGAATTTTTTAAATCAGAAAATGACACATTAAATTAATTAATAAGATAAGCAGAACACGAGCTTAAATACTTAAAATATATTTGCTGGTGCACATAAAACATTTTTTATTTTTTTGTATATTGGACTTATTTTAGCAGTGAAATATAAGAACAAAAAGTAGTTTCATAGTCATAAACCATGATGTTACACATGCCAACCTACCTTCCTAAAATTCCAATCCTCATTACAAAAAAATATGGTATAATGAGTCTTCCAAAAGAATTCAATCCATACATTTATTTTCACACTCCTTTCGGAGTTCAGATAGCACTCTCTTACTAAGCAACAAGTGCATTCAACACAAAATAATCAGTCATCTTTATCTGCCAGCTTGCTGTGTTTGCTTACTACATATAAATTAGCAAGGCATATGCAGTCACTTATTTTAAGCTTTGCTTAGAAATATATGTGCACAGAAATTGTATCACTATAACACACCACAATTTGTTTTATTATTATTATAACAGATAGAGGCAGAAGCACACAGTCAAATACACAAAAGCAAGTTCAGCTGATGCTAAATAAAAGAAACATATTCCTTAAAGTGATATTCCTTGATTGAATTTTTAATTGATTTGCAATTATGGCTTAATAGAAATGATTATTTGGGAATAAAGAAGAGATCTTTTTATAAATGAATATTAGTTTATAACTGAAAAGCACTGTAATAAAGACAGACAGTATCTCCTTAGGTGCTAGCAGTTTTTTCATTTTGCTGTACTTAGTACATATTTTTAATTCATATCCCAGTCTTTTATTTTTACCTAGATAAAATTTAACTGAAAGACATAGCTTGTCGAACCGATGTAGATATCATACTATTTCAATGATAATCCTTAATTCTGTGAGTAGATGTGACACAAGCTGAGGAAATACGCCTTTCTGCCACAACTACAGTAAGTATTAGGTTTACTTTCCCGACCATTGCTTATTTTTATTTTCATTGACTCCATGTATTTTCCTTCTCTTTGTATTATGACATAAATAGAGAGATGTATGTAGTATTAAAAACTATTCACATTAAAATAACATTTTTCTTAAATATTATTCTATTTCATTAATGTAAATATTTTCGAAGGCAATAAGTAAATTAAATATATCAGGATATCTTAATTCTCAGAGGTATTTAAACAGTCATAATTACATTTATTTTGCTAAATACTGACAGTGATATAAATATACATCACAAATGTCTGGTTATTTGGTAATATGGCAAGTAGTGTGACATTTTTATCTTTAATAACTGTGAATGATAGTGATTTGAAATTCATTGAACTATATTTCTTGTCATATTTAATATTCTTAGTATTCAGTTTTGGCAGTTATATTTTATTAATAATTCAGAAGTAAAAAATAATGGTGTAAATACAAGCATATAATCTTTATTTGAGGGCTGTATATTTTATTGAAATCCTTTAACACTTTTGCTTGAAAATAAAAATATTGTGAAGTTTTAAGGCAATTTCAAACAAATGCCTGCTGTACTACAACTATTTGCCTTTGACCCTTATGTACTTTTTAATTATAAAAAATCTTTGTACTTAGTGCCGAGAACTGCTCTACAAGTATCATGTTATTTGCCATTATTTAATGCAAATTATCAAGTAAACTTACTGTTTGGTGACTGAACAACACAGTGTAAAAATGCCAACTAATGATACCGGAGTTTTAATGCACAGTTCATTTAATCAAAATGTGAATGTTTCTTACTTACAGAGCAAACAAGAGAAATTTGAATTATTAAAATTGCTTCCTACTACCAAAATTAGAAATATGTTCTTTCTCAGTAAAATTTTAAACAAAATAATAGAGATCACATCTAGTCTTAAGTCATATTGAGTAAACAGATGTCAAACACTGTCTGATATTAGAGCAGTTCAACTGTCTATTTGAGACACTAGCATTGTACAAATTTCATTTCTCTTACACAAATGGTAGAAATATAAAAATTATCTATTCTGTACATATCTCTTCCAACCAGAAGTATAGATAAATATTAACTGATGAAATGAATGATAGAGATAATCTGGCATCATATAGTGTAAGACTGAGATGTGCACTGGGGTTGGTGCACAAACTTGAATCTTAGCTGTGATCGTGCAAACCTACAGTACTGACTTAGCTCTTAACACAGTCGCCACCATAGTTTTAACCAAGAAACTAGGGAAAGGTGATAGTTCAATGATGAAAGTTCACTTCTGATATGATGAGTATATTCTTCAAAATGTTACAAAGTCAAAGTACTGCACAGGCAATCAGACAACCTTTCCAAATTTATCTTATAGATTCTACTGACCAATCGAACACGACCGAACCCCACACTACTACTATTTCTTTACTTCATGAGTTCTTCAGAATAAAACTTCACCCATGATGACAAAAATTCTACCGATGTTAAACAAACTAGCAGTTTGCCGCGCCACGAGCCCAGAGCTGGCCACCTTACTACATAATGCGTCTGTACCAACTAACTGCTGCTTCTTGAATGGGGCGAGCTTAGGCTCTGGAGGGGGTATATATAGGATTGGACCGTGTGAACTTCCTTATCTCGATTTTCCCAGGGATTTGATGTGATAGCTGATCAGTTTCAGACAAATGTTACGAAATCTGATTTGACCATGACAGTAAAAATCATCCTAGCTCTCTGAAATTTTGATAGTAGCAAGATATTATTACAAACGTCAAATTAAGTTATTATAAAAAATTTTGTAACTTAAAATATTCCAAATGTCGACTTGAAAATAACTCTAAACAAATTTCCCTCATGAAAAACTATTACTGTAAAAATTTGAAATCTCTAAGTCTATTCCCTGATTTATTACGAATTTTCTAATTTTTTTTTCCTCCCGAATGACGAACGATCACATCATCTCGTCCAAGCACTTTCTCGCGCCAAAACCCATTTTATTTTATTACTAGTAAATGCTTTAATATTTTGGACTAGAACTTTTTCAGAAATCTTTATATTTAAATAAACTTTACTCTGAATATAATTTCTTTTCATGAATCCCCGAAAAAGACTGAAATATCGAACTTTTACCTGAATCACATGTCTGGCTATATCAAATTATATTCAAAAACGATCTTTAGAACGCCTGAATCTTTCTAAAATTTTAATATGTTATTTAAATCGAAATTATGATGCTTTCTATCTATCACTTGACTTTTTAACTGTTTTGTAATAGCTAAATACTTTGATTTTAGAGTGGAAAATTACGTGATAAAATTCTAAACTGGCAAATCACTTTTAAACATAGTCAGACTCTAAGTAAGATCTTTTAACAACAAAATTAATCATCTCCTGGCTATCTTTTTACCTAACATCTTTTGAACTAAAGAAATATCTTGATTTAGTGAAATTAAATGAAAGTCAAATACTACCTATTCAAATCTAAGTTTAAGTTTCTTAACAGCTGTTTAAACGAATCTAACTATTGAATTTACTGTTAACACTTGAATAAATGCTTGTTAGGACATATTACTGGGAAATATTATCAAAATTGACTATAAAAATGAATTTAAAAGGGTGGTATCATATACTTCAACTGAACTCGCTATCTCAGTAACTAATTTCGTTATGCGAAATTCCAAGATGTGTTACAATAGTTAAGAACACAGAAAATTCATGTAGAAACTAAAGGAAACGGGAATTCCAAAACTGCAATCAAAAAATTACAAGTATGAAAAGAGCAGTGGTGATAAAGAAATGAAACAAGATTAGTAAATTTGCAAAATGTAAAAAATACAATTGATCCCAGTGAAACGAAGAAAAATGAGCAAGGAGAGAAATAGTAAAGCATAGAAACAATAATACATAAGGAAGGAGGAAAGCTATATGCTAAGAGAATAATAGGAAGTTTATGATGAAACATTGTCTGACATTTAGGTCAAAGCTTAGCTAGCAATCAAAATGTATGATGGCTCTATGCTTGCTATCTAACTTCAGTAAAACTTTTGCAGGCTTACAGGCCCATTAGTAAACAGTGAACAAAAATATTATTGCAAATCCAAGAACTTAATGTTAACAAACCACTTTTTGTGGATAACACCAATCAAAGAAAGCATATAATTCAATAGCCATACATTAGGACGTGATATGACTAACCGATGAATATGTTAAAGTTATAGAAGTAGGGTGAATGTTGTTAATTAGACAGAATGGTATATTATAGCAGAAACATTGGATAGCAGATTTGGCAATTGAGCAAAGTATATCCTAAGTGTTTCTAACTTTGGTAATAGACAGTATGGCAAAAATTCATGTAACAGACCAGTTTTCATGACAGGATGGATGGAAATCACAGACTTATTGCCAGATATTATAGTTAGTAAGTCATTGAATATAAAAACTGCACAATTAAAATAGCACTGTAGCTTGTTTGATACTCAGGTAATCAGTAAGTGGCTCTAATAAGGTGGAGAGCTGAGTGATAATAGAACTTAAGATAATATAGTGGGAAACTGTCAATTTTTATGAACAATTATGTGTTGTTATAACACATATTTAGTGTAAAAAAGTTGAAATACAGAAAGCTCAAATACTGAGGAGGCCAGTTGCTGAGGAGCAGTCAGGTTCTATTCTGTCCCACATGATATCAGTATTCCTCTATTTACAAAACAATTAATAGAAGAACTGTTACAGTTACTACTTTGGCCAGGATTCAAAAATACGAAGACTCTCTTACAGTACAAATGCCACACGCCTATGTTTATTACACTGTTGATATTCTCACTGGTGTAGATTATGAACTCTTATCAGTGACACATAATATGACAAGAGATAAATTAGTTTTAATTATTAACAGTTAAACACAAATCATAGCTTAAAGAATGTGGACTATTATTACTAATGATAAAAAAAAACAAAACATTTCAATTGAGTTCAGCTAGTAAATAAAATAAGCAAAATACTGATGTGCATTAATAACAAAATCTCTCCAGTTTGTTACTGAATCAAAATTTCTATGTCCCTTGAAACAGGCTACTCTCAGATGGAAAGAGAATGTTGATTATAATGTTATCAATTAAAATAGTTTAAGAGTCCTAAGGAATTCTATTACTAAGTCAACAGTTTAAGAATTATTCTATTCATATGTAAAATAGCTAATTGAAGCTATGACGGCTTCAAGAGATACTGTACTCATTGAAAAAATTATATTTTAAATGTTAAATGCAAATATGACAAAAGAAGTCAGCCTTTGAGTTCTGTAAACCACTGCTTAAGTAACTGAACATTGTCTCAGTTCCATATATATTATTAGTTTTTTCCTACTCTTTTGAAACTAGATCATGAAAACCAGCATACTGTATGATAAGCACTATACGTCTTGATATAACAGATAAGAATTATCCATATTTACTGTTAAAATGATGGAAACTATATATGAGATTCCGTTTGATTTATCTGTCAGGTTTTTTACCACCTACCTTTTAATGATTAAAGGTACATTCATAATTTTAGAAAGTTCTCTTGGATCACTACTTTTACTTAATCAATAAATATATGTATCTTTGCTAACAATCTATATAACATATACTCTACTTCAAACATTAGATTATAACTTATTTATATTAAATTCATTTTCAAGATTTAAAATATGATTTGAATGGTAAAGAAATGCAAAGACAACACCATTTGAAATGGTACATAAAGATCTTTCCAATTTTCACAAAAGTGATTAAAATTACGAATAATTGTTAATTCCAGTGTTGAATAAGTATCATTGCGAAATTTGTGAACAAAAAGGAATATTTCTCCAACAACCCATGCATACACATGACTAAAAATAAAATAAAATGGAATGTTTAATACATTTTGAATATTAGAATAAAATGTTTTCTCTATGTAAGGAATATGTTTCCAGTAAACAAACAATGTATTTAATTAAAGATATACAGTATTAATTTTCAGGAAATATAGGAATTATATTTCAAACCAGCCAGAAATATTCCAGCTGCTTTGTTATATATCAAAAGAATAATTTATTTACATTAAACAAGCCATGCATTTACTTAATTATAGCATACGTGTCATATTTCTTATAACTGGTTTCAGTATACATAAAAACATTCAGTCATATACTGATGTAAATAATCCATGCATAGTTCTGAAAACAATAAAAAGTTTTAACACTTATGGAAAGGTTTCATTAAAAAAAAATCACCATCTTTTAACCAATAAATATTATGTGTCTGATTCATTGTGATTCAAATCTCACTTTATATGTAAAAAATTCAATAACTATGTAAAGAAAATCTAAGAATATTAATATCAGTTGAAAACAAGTAACTGCTATTGTTGTAAGGAAAAATTAGAATTTAAGGAAACTTTTTTTGTATTGAGTTCTGAATTATTAGATTATCCAAATTCACTCTCTATAAAGTGTAAAATAAAGTCTGATAAATTCTGTTTTTCTATGTATTTACAGAAATAGAACTATATTTACAGCCTGGATGTTCATTGCTAGTAAGCATGCACTTCTAAAATGATTTATTGGGCCATGCGGTATGCTGTGGTGTGTGCACATCCCTCCTTGCAAATGGCCTAATACCACGTACATGACTATGGTTTTAAAACAAGATACTGTAAACTGTGTTCATGTTTTCCAGCTCGTCTCTCCCTACAGCTATTATCAGTTGTAGGTGACAGGTTATTTTCCCTATCCTTCCTTATTTTTGATAAACTAACTACCATAAACATGTAACAGTTGATAATAGATGTTATTACATTTTCTCATATTGTTATTACCTGGCATATATTTATGTCACTCTGTTGGAAGTGTTAAAAGACAAAAAGCCAGTTGAAATATTAAAGATAGTGAAGAAAATACAATTTTGCACTCCAATTATATTTTCAATAGGTTAACAACAGTTCCCTTTAAATATTTATATTACAAAACCAAAACTGTTTTGGAAACACTGTAACTCTAATCATGTTTGGAACGGGAAGGAACCTCATCAAAAAAATAAAAACAACATTTAAAAAGGGAGAAGGATCAAGATAGTGTAAAGTGGATTACTTCCTCTTTAATTTTGTTTACATCGAATGCTGAACTAACAGATGTGATAACAAATAATGCACCATTCAAGATTGTTTTGCAACATTCTATGAAGCTTGTAAGCAATATACTGTTTGGTTTTGTTTCATTAAATTTGATCAATGTGTGTTTCCAGGGTAGAAATTAGAGAATGTATCAGCAGTAGCCTACAATTATCATAACTTCTTTACAACAATAGTCTGGTTGGCAGTAAGCAGACAGTAATGGGATTTGATTTTGTGCTTTGTTATATCTACCCACATCAAGTACATTGGTGTGTTAATGTTTTAATATAAATTCTGAGATACAGTGTGGGCTTTATTCATGGGAAAACAGTTTAACAAAGAAATTCAAATTAGTTTCGAAGACATAAGAAAACAATTTAAAAAAAAAAAAAAAAAAAAAAAAAAAAAAAAAAAAAAAAAAAAAAAAAAAAAAAAAAAAAGATCTGTTAAAACCAGCATTCTTACTGTGAATTGTACCTAAAGCTCATTACCTGGTATAAATGATTTTAAATATTCTCATCCTATTATTTAAATAAATTAAAATAAATAATCAATTTGACATGACAAAAATATTTATTTATGTTCAAATTTTTAAATCTGATTACAAGAAGTGGGAATATTATATTAATGTAGTTTGTTGACTAATCATACACTTGTATCATCATACATAACCTATATACTGCTGAGCACTTTCTTTTGGAAGTCAATATATGGTACTTTTTACCCCTCAGTAGTTTTCTTTTAGATGCTGAGGTTGTGGTTTTCTTTTTCTTCTTATTGGCATGATTCTTTCTTATAATTTACTTTACCAAATGACATATTGGTGGCCTTCATTCTCAAATAAATTTTTTAAATTAGTTTTACCTTTCACACTTTTCTGGTAACTCAATAAATCAGAATTTAAAGTTGTTATTTCTATTAAACAAATCCTCTGTTTCTGTTCCATGAAAATAACTTACAAAATTCTTTCTACTGTGCTTCCAACTCGGCTATCATATACATCGATAAACTTCTGAATGAAAAGTACATTACAATAGCAGTGGTCCAAAATTTTATGCTGTACAATTTTTAAATTGTAAGGCTACTTAGAACAATACAAGATATTTTTATATGCTGAGATAATTTAGTTGCATTTTTATGTGAACTGCCTTAATTTTTGACTAACTGATTTAGTAATATTTATCACCATGATATTTTCCTTGAATTCACAAAATACGGATTAAACATTTATTATGTTGATTAAAATGTAATATAATTTGTCATTTCGTTTCACAAGGCTGAGGCTTGAAGATCATTAAAAACTCTATTTAAACCAGCTGTGACCTCGCAGCCAGTAGAAAAACACATTGGTATCTACATGCATTAATTAGTCAATATTCATTGACTGTAAGACAGGATCTGTTGTTTTTACTTTCCTGTCTATCTACATACATTGAAACTAAGGAAGGATAGGTCAATTACACTCAACACTTACCATAGATGATGGCAGCTGGAATTGACGAACACAAAGAAGATGATCACATGTAATACAGTATTTTGGTGTTAACCTTATTCTTGTAAGAAAATAAGACCCTTAGCATGGAGGTCAGATGGGATCAAACCGATGCCCATCTCCTTGCAGAAAGGTTCCTTATTCCTCTCTTGATATCAGATATATAAATCTACAAAAATACTTCCAATGCAACAGCTGTTATCTTCCTTACAGACTGGCCATTCCTTGCAGACACATGAAGAATTTCTTTCCAGTTACACACAAAACCTGTCACAAGCTCTCATTTTTCACCACTACCCCCTTGATCTGGTACAAAAACAAATATATCATGCTACTACCCAATCTTTACCCAAGTACCCAAATTCCCAACTGCATATCAATTAAGTGCAGCTCAGTTTTAATCACTCATTTCTGTCATGAGCTTGAGCCCATTAATTTAATCCATCGTCATGGCATGAATTCCTATATTCCTTACCAAAAATGTGCACCTTTCTCCACAGAATCCTGCCCACTGCCTCATGCACATGTTTCAACATACCACACAAACTCAAGAGCAGCCTGCTTCAAATCCTACAATAGTGCATGGAAGGAAAAACAGTTTCTGCATCAAAATAAAATGTCATTCTACGAGTCACATTGCACATATATAGTGACGGCGGTTCAATCGACTGTTTCTGCACTCACTCTCATTCACTTACGGTTGAGACACATGCATTTAATTGTTTAGAGAAATTCTTGCTCCAACTCCCTAATGTTTATAAAATTATACAATCAGATCTTTGATCTTTCAAGACTGGAAATTGTTGTTTCAAATCAATTAAAAATAAAAGAGCATTCACACTTCTGATTAACTCCAAAATTCATTTAAAAGTTCTCAAGATATGCATGTAGTCCACAAAAGAAAAACTGTTCCTTAAAATTCCCCGAGTAGCTTTTACATTCTAAACTATTTTTTCACCTAAAATCACACTAATTTCCCTAAGCATAAATATTTATTAACATGACTAAATTGACCCAATTGGTCTCATCAACTTAAATGGAGACTGTTCACTTCCATGTTTTACAGCAGACTGGCATACTCAACATTCTGCTATAGACTCACCACCTAGACCCCATGCGTGCCTTCCAACAGTTTCTGAACTGGGGTTTACATCCCTGAACCCACAGACCCAGTGAATTCTCATATCACAAACGAAACACTTAAACTGCCAATATTTAAAACTTTACCAACCATTCTTGCTTTATCCATCACAAATTTATTTTAGAGTCCTACCAGAAAGGATCACTCTCAAATCAAATTAACTTATTCTTTTGAAATTTTGACACTATTTTAAAAACATAGATTGATCACAAACTTGTCTGAAACATTCTTAAATTATCTCACATCACAATGGAGAAATTCATCACCAGGCCATTACACACTTGCTGAGCAGTTATTCCTCACCAAGAAAAGTATATTATTCTACAGCTCCACACATTGTGTGACCTTTCACACTACCCTACTCTAAAAATGGCCCTTAAGGGGACACATTTCAACAACCATGGAGAATATGATATAAAAATCATTGGCTAAACTACAGATGATTCCACTGGGAAAAAAAAAAAAAAAAAAAAAAAAACCCTTACTCTAGGGATTCCATCAGTTGCATGACAGATGTAACAGTTATTTATGTTATACAGAATAATTATTTTGGGTAAGTTTTGCTTTGAGTCATATTGCTGCTATAAAACAGGCTGTGTCCAAATAAGTTCTATTGCTTGGAAATATTTATAATATGGTTTGTAATGTGAGTGTTGAGACTCCAGCTGAGAAAGAGATGTGTGATATGCTGTTTTTGTCCAGGTTGTGACCAGCAGAGATGTTGTTGAAATAGAAGACGTACACTAGAAATTGGTATAGTATAAGAAATAGAAGAAGGAGTGGAGAAACTGTTGTTAGAAGGAACCTTTGCCATATGAATTCAAGTGGAAATTCGTGATGTGCAGAAAAGGTCACGTGAGGCCAAAGGACACTTATGATTAGCTGAACCAGAAGAAGAAGTGGCCATGTTTGACTTAGTCAGTATTTGATCGGGAGTTGTTAAGGTCAGAAGTGTGTAGTAACACTGACAGTAGTAGCTGCCATGTGGCCACTGGATCTTGTTTGTATCTATGCATAATTATTGTGTGAGTGATGAGTCGGGACTGGGGAGTCATCAAAATTAATAGACAGGAGATGTGAATGCACGTTATAACAAACTTGAACTAGTAATGCACTGTTTCTTATTATCAACCGACAGCCAAACTTCAGTCCGGAGACCACTGCAGTACTTGAAATACTAAAAGTGTTATTTGTGTCTAGTACTGGGCTGAATACTTTAGAACTTTGAATACACTGGTTTGAGACAATATGTACAGTGGTTTTCAGTTATTTCAAAAGCATAAATCCATTAAGTACAAGTCACCTAAGTGGATATACAGTTTATTTTCCCAAGTACTGGATGGCAACTGTGTCAGTTGAATAATTTTGAGAACCTGTTCACAGAACGATCATAATTGGTCACCAGGTACCTCACAAACTAAAATAGATCAAAGTTGAGGGCTTAAATCTACATTTGGAGTGTGTAATACCAGATATTTAATAATCTCATGCCCACTTCTTATCAGGCTAAAGACATTTGAACAATAACGCTGATAGATTATGACACAGTAAAACCACGTCACTGCCATCATCATAATGAATGGTGGCCTACAACAAATTTCAGGTTACTCCAAGAACCTGCATGAAATACATTTAGTTTTTTTTGATAAACCTCTTAAAGTAGCTGCAGCCATGTTTTCAACCAAATTACATATAACTTTACCTGGAATACTTTCAAGTGTCCAAAACAATGGAGTTATTGATAACTGCTACTCTCATAACATTAATACTAAAATGTTTCTTGTGATGTTATGAACAATGATGTGTGTATTCTGATTAGTTTAGTGACTGGTAGGAACTATAGGCTACTGCAGAAAGGGCGCCAGTTTTGAATCGCACAGTTCAAATTTTTATGTATCAGGTTGGCATCCATAAACATTACAACTGGTGCTGCAATCTGAATTTATCATATTATTGCTTCATTGTGTATCTAGCCATGGAGGAGTTTAATATTGCACAACCTGATCTAATTGTTAAAAAAAATTACCAAAATGGAGAAAGTTATACAGCAACTGTGACACATTTTTGAAAGATTCTAAGGTGCAGTGAAGCACTGAATGACAGTTCACAGTTTAATACTAAAGTTCAATGAAACTGGTTTAGCAGTGAATTTGAAAAGGTCTAGTCATTCTTGTTCTGGCTGCTCTGTTTAAAACATTTTTGCAGGAGTGTGGCTGTTAGTCGAATGAAGTCAGTTCATCATCGTTTCCAAGAATTGGGCTTATGATATGTTTCAGTACAGTGATTTCTCCGGTATGATCTCCTCTACCATCCTTACAAAATTGAGTTAACATAGAGCCTGAAAGTAGTCAATCAAGAGAAGGGGTGACATTTTTGAGTGGTTTCTGAGAAGACAACAGCAGACCAAGTGCTTTGCAAAAAAGTCATCTTTTGTGATGAGGCACATTTCCACTTACATGGATGCATGGATAAACATATATGCCGTATCTGGGGATCAGAAATACAGCCACAGTGAGTGGCAGTTTGGTGTGGCATCATCAGCCCTCATTTCTTTGAAGATGAGACAGGACAAGCTGTGACACTTAATGGAAACCAATACCCTGTGATGGTCTCATTTTAATAGAATGGACATTCAAGAGCTGTCTTGTGGGTTGTGCCTGAGGATACCATTCATAGGCAGAGCTTCACTGTGTAGCGGTACCACTCTGTGTTTGAAAGTAGCGCCGGTTTGTGACGTCATCGGCACCATGTCCGTGGCCACGGAAGGGTGAGCCCCGGGGGCCGCATGGTGGGTGCTGTGGTAGGTACAAGGTGGGCAGTCGGTAGCAGGACGTGGAGAAGTGTGGTTGGTGTTAAGTTGGAAGTTGTAAACGTGTGAATGTGTGTAAAAGGTGTAAAAATAGCCGTTCTACTTTAACTGGATCTGCAACTTTGGAGTGAGAAGTCCGATAAGTTTATAACATAGGTGGTGTTCGAAAAATGAAGGCAATGAATTAAAATTAGTTTTGTGAAATAACTGTTTATTCATTCAGTACCTAGTCTTTAAATTTTCTCAGTTGGATACTGAGTGGCGGCCGGTCAAGAGAATCTGTATCTTTAAAAGGAAGAAGTAAGAGTTAGACTATGCACATTATATGTCAGTGAGCGAGATTGAAAATAAAACATTGTGGTAGCTGATGTGGGAGGACGACCCACGAAACCGCAACATGGCGACCGAGACAGGACTAGAGAGTTTGGTGGTTTTATGGGGGGGAAATGTAATCCTTCAACGGCTTTTTGTGTATTTGATGTTAGTGGTAAGGAATGATCCGTTGGGAACCAAAGTGTATTTGGATGTTCATGATTTATAGTTGTTTGTTACTGTGGTCTATTTTGATGTTCATGATGTTTTATATTTGTTTGTTGCTTTTAATGTTGTATTTCATGTTTGCAGTAAGGAAATATTCATGTTCAACTAATTTATATCTTAATGTCCATGACATTTTATAATGGTTGTCTTTTAATTACATTTTAGTAGAAAGAAAACTGTTTTGGAACCAATGTGTATTTTGACACTTATTGTTTTGATACGTTTGTATATTGCTCCAACACCAACCAATTCAAAAAAAATATAGCAGTTTATGGTTAATGTGATATTTGTAAGTATTGCTACATCAATTTGTGGAGTTTTGTATGTATTTTGTGTGAATGAGGTGTGGAAATTATAAAATAGGAGGAAGGGGACTTAATTTGAATTTACCCTTGCCATTGCTAATTGGAAATTCACAATAACTGGACATGGCCTACAGCTAACTAGAAGGGGAAGTGGGTATTTTCTGACTTATTTGCTAAAGTTGTAGAGGAACCTACTTCCAGTTGTGATAGAGTAAAGTCTGTGCCTCTTATATTTTAGGGTCAGCTGATGAGGGGGGAAAAAGTAAGTGATCAATGAGATGTGAACTGCAGTTGCACACAAATGATACAGAAATAGATGAAGCTGTTGATAAAATATTAGAGGGGACACAAATGGGAAGGCTGAAAATATCACAAAGCAAGTTTTAAAAGTATTTTTGGTGAACTGTAAGATTATAATGAACAATGTAATTGAGTTTGGAAACTTAATATAGATACATAAACCATAAGAATTATAGAGGTAGATACTGGATTAAAAGAAGGAGTTTCACTGAAGGTTACAGAGTATACGACAGAGATAGAGGAGCAATTGGTGGAGGGGTGCTCATACTGGTTAGCTAAGAATACTATAGTTCACTGGTGTTTAAATATCATGGGGTAGACTTCTGGCATGATAAAAAAGAAAAAAATCAGGGTATTGCAAGCTTATCACAGTAGAGGAATAAGAGAGGAAGCTTAAGTTCTTGGCAAGAAATAGATTCATATTCAGTGTTGAGAGGTGAGAATAGAATAATCTTTATTGGAGGCAATTTAAATTTATCGGCTGTCAATAGTAAAAAAATACTAAGAAATATGTAATTAGATGATTGGAAAAATTGCCACTGGACAGTAAACTCCATTGCAATTTAATTTAAAGCAATTTAACTGGACAGGAAACAATATAAATGAGGAGAAAAACATGAAAAAGCTCAAAGTCGCTGATGTACATAATATTACTACAGAAGTCAAAGATAGTAGGAAACACAATCGTACTTTAACTCAAAATACAATTTAGATTGAATCTCGAGTCTTGCTTAAATAAAAGTGGTTTTCAAAGGAGAGGTGACAAGGAGAGTTGAAAATTTCAGGCCCATTTGTTTGACATCACTGATAGGCAAAATGAAATAGAGAATATGCAGCCATATCTAAATGCCTGTGAGGAAAGAAACTGAATTGCAAATCAAAGACTTTGCTTTCGGCAAGAATATTTATGTGAAAGTCAAATGATGGCCTAAATACATATACTTAGGATGAAATGGCCAAGGGAGGTGAATCTGACACTGTAGTATTAGATCTTTCCAACATATTTGAAAGATTGAACCATTAAATGGTATTAAATATGCTGAAAACCATTAGAGTGAATGAAAAAGTAACATGCTGGGTAGAGAAATTCTTAAAAGGCAGAATGCAAAATGTTACAGTAGCAAATTCAGTATCAGAAGTGGTGGAAGGGAATAAGGCAGTGTTAGAGAGTATTAGGACTCTTGCTATTCTTAAACTAAGGAAAAAGGAAACTGCTTTAGGCAATATAATTGCAAGGAAAGGGAAAATGACTCATCACTAACCAAAGTTGAAGGCAGCGACAAATGACGAACATATATAACGAACACACAAATAAATAAACTCAATATTTCGGTAGTTAACCTTATTCATGACATAGAAAATGAGTCATGCATCTCGGGAGGTGTGCACACACCGGGGGTTGCTGCATGACTGGGTGGATTATCAATAAGGCGGTGGGACTGAGATATTGAATATAAATCGCAGATGGTGGTAATAATAATAATAATAATAATAATAAAGGGGGGAAATTAAATAAACAATAATGGAAATATGGGAAGATAAATTTTGAAAAAAAAAAAAAATACTGGTTGAACGATTGTGTTGATGGTAGTCGACGTACCGTAAAACAACAACAACAACTGTTGATGGTTTACAGTCAGAATTTCGGTTGTTTGCAAATGACATTATGTTATGTGATAGGATAAAAACTGCGAAGAGCTGCAGAGTGACCTGGCCAAGATAAATATCTGGGTAGGTCAACACGGAATGAAGATAAATGCCTAGAATAGTCAGCTTGTTAGGTACACAGTAAAAAAACTAAATGTTGTTTTTATGATTATAGAGTGGGGACAGAATTGCTTGTTGAAGACTTGAAGTATAATTATCTTGGTATAATATTTGATAGTAAACTCTACTGGGCAGTACCCATTAATCAGGTTGTAGGAAGAGGTTTCAAAATCCTTCCTCTACAAGAGAGGGTGCTAAGGGGATGTACCAGACAAGTGAGGGATCTAGGATACAAAACTTTGTTTAGGCCATTAACTGAATATGGTGGTGTAATTTGGGGTTAAAATTTTGGGTACCCATTACAAAATTTGGAAGATATGCAAAGGAGAGAACATAAATTTGTCTATGGAAATCACCATAGTATCCAGTCAGATAGAATATGATTGAAGCTATGATGCAAGAGCAGGATTCATAGTCATTGGAAGAGAGTAGGAGGGTGAAGAGAGGGCTCATAGTGGACAAGGAACATGGTGATAGGACATGTATCTCTCAAAGAATTAAGAATTGTGTATGGAAGGGAAGAGATGACTCTGAACATGAGCTGGAACTCAATTTTATGCATAATAGAGTAGGAAGATTTTGTTTTGTAGCTAAGGGAGTAGGGGAGAGGAATAAATTACTGAGGGAAGTTATGAAAGCATTGCCAAAAATGATGAAAGAATTTAAAATTAATAAAGAGCAAAAGTAAATGGGTGGAGAATTTGCACTCAAACAATATGATAAAAATAATAATAAAAAGAAGAAAGGGGTAAACAGATGATTAAGGAAGTAGCTACAGGAGCATGTGCTCCATGACAATTAAATGTTTAGCATTATCATTACCTGTTAAATGTGAAGTACAACAATGTAGTAATTAGTGTGGCCACTACATTTCACCCGGCCATTCAATGATAAACCAGTATTAACCACTGGCTATCAAACAGCAGAATACAGTATCATATTTGCTCTGTATGTTCCTATCTTGATGTCATTCAGAAATTTCAATCATTTCTGTTTGCCATTTTCCCAATAGCATAAGCTTACATCATTACCATGCCTAGTGAATTAGTGAGTAGAATTGGGGAGTGTAATTACCTGGTGTTTCAAAAAGAATAAGTTACATTGTCATTTTTGGCTTCTGCACAATTTTGAGGCCATTCCCCACTTCTCAAATTCTTTGAACACTGTGATATTTTTCATTATTTTATTTCAGTATCAAATATTTAAATTAAAGTGTGTAAACCAGAGATAAAAAGAACTACTCAATGCGATTGTTGTGAGCAATTAAATTACATCATTTGTAGGATTTGCCTATAGGAACCAATTTTCCCTTAATTTTTACTCTGCATTGTATGACTAATTATCAGCTGTTATTTTAGATATTTCAAGAAATGTTTGGAAGAAGAATGGTAGAGTTCACAAAGCTCAGGAAGGTCTGAAACTAGTTATTCCTGTGAACTGTTGGGGCCTTCAACAATTAGCATTCTACTTATATAATAAATAAGAGTACTGTTCCAAAATACACTAATGAAATTATGTGAAGCTACAAAAAGGATTCCTGATATAATTTGTGATTATAAGGTATATTGTACAATTGAATAATAAAGTAGTACTGAAAAAACTGAATTTACTTAAATATTCATCAAAATACTATAAGAAAACATTTAAACCTTGTTAGGCCAAAATGTTGCTGGGGGGGGGGGGGGGGGACACACATCGCCTAAACTGTCAACAATTAAGTTCTTGAAATCAAGTCTTCATGGGTGTACTGCCAGATAGTGTTTTGAAAACACGATATTTCGATGACTAACTCCGCCATCTTCATCAGGTGTCGAGACATCTGCACAGGTCAGCTGACCATCCGATACTGAGAGAGCCCAGGTGCCGCACCTCCTTATATAGGTCAATGGCTCTCTCCGATGCCTGCACCCGGTGGCTGGCAGTTAGTGGGCGGGACTACAGTTGTTCGTTGCGGGCTGAGTAAGTTAATAATCCACATCTACATCTACATATATACTCTGCAATTCACAAAACTGTGGGTGGCAGAGGGTGCTCAGCATGAAACCTAATCTCTTTGTTGTGCATTCCAATCCCTAATGGTACGAGGAAAAAAAGAATTCATATAAGAATCAGTGCGGCACCTTATTTCTCTAATTTCATCTTTCCGTCATTCTGACCCAAATAGGTTGGTGGACGAAGTATTTTACTACACTCGTAAGTGAAAGTGGGAGTACGCATGTTTACCAATAAGTTTATACGAAACGTGCGTCGTCTATCTACCAGAGACTCCAAGCCTAGTCTACTAGTCAGTTCTGTAACGCTTTCATAAGGACTGTAGCAAGCGGTCACGAATCGAGCGGCTCTTCTTTGTACTTTCTCTGAACTCTCAATTAGCCCCTTATGAAACGGATCCCAGATGGCACAACAATAGTCCAAAAGTGGATGCACAAGAGATTTGTACGCTATCTCCTTTGTTTGTTCATTACAATTTTTCAAAATTCGACCTAGGAACCGCAGCCTAGAATTAGCTCTACCTACCAACGTATTAATATGTAAGTCCTATTTCATGTTCCTTTGTACTGTTACTCCCAAATATTTCATAGAATCGACCATATCAATAACTGTACTGTTTCCCTCATATTCCTAAACAATCAGATTCTTTTTGTTAGTTATGCTCATTGTCTTACACTTTTTACAATTTAGTGTGAGTTGCCACTCAGCGCACCATGCCAAAATAACATCCAGATCACGCTGAATTGCTAAACAATCAGCCAAATTCCTTACTTCCCTATAAATAACCGCATCATCAGCAAACAATCTAAAAAGGCTTTTCACTTTGTCTCTGAGATCGTTTATAAAAATTAAGAAAAGAAGTGGTCCTATTACACTTCCTTGAGGTACACCCGATGTAACATCTAGATTAGAAGAACTTTCTCATTCAACAACGACATACTGCGATCGACCAGTTAGAAAATCCTTTATCCATTCACAAAACTGATCCAATATACCGTACGCTCGTAGCTTTGCTAAAAGGCGGTTGTGTGGCACAGAGTCAAAGGCTTTCTGAAAATCTAAAAAAATTGTGTCTACTTGTGAACCTGTATCAATAACTTTCATTACGTTGTGTGTAAATAGGGCCGTTTGTGGCAGTTGCTGAACATGCGTGGCACGCTCTCTGCTTAGAGTTGCCAAAGCTGGTTTCCAAGCCTCGCTAAGACATAGCCCACTATCTCTGTTGTAGGTATCAGCCAATCGAATTTCAATCGCTTCTTTGACTATGGAATCCGAAAAGTATGAGGTCCTATCCAATATCATAACATTGTTGAAGTCAACCATGTGGCCATGGTTGTACACATGCCCAGTGATCGCTGATTTGCTATACTGTCTCAGGCGAAGATAGCATTTGTGTTCTTCAAGCCTGTTTTGTACAGTGCGTATGGTTTGACCGATGTAGCACTTTCCACACTCGTACAGGACGCTGCAAAGGAACTCTGAGGACAAGATCATCCTTAACTGAGTGGAGGTAGTCCCGAATTTTAGCAGGTGGTCAGTAAAAACATTTTATTCCCTGCCGTGCAAGAATTCTGTCAATTTTCCATGAGGTGTTTCCGGCGAAAGGCAGAAAAGTGGTGGACTAAGGCGTTTCTTCCTGTTGGACTGGATGTATCTCCGGGTTGCAATTAATTGCTCTTCTTATCTGCCTTTCGGTGTAACCATTCGGCCTGAAGACAGTTCTTAGATGTTCCAGTTCCTGTGGTAGACTTTCTTTGTCAGAAATCGCCCTAGCCCTGTGTACAAGCGTATTTAGAACAATTTGACATTGCACAGGATGTTGAAAACTTGTGGTTCCCAAATATTGGTCCGTGTGGGTTGCTTTTCTGTATACGCTATATTTCCTAATCGCCTGTTTCAAAATGTTAACAAACTGAATTCTGTCTTAAAATAAATTTTTCTTGATATTATGAATACACTTTAAAATGATTCTTATGATGAGTTTTCACTGTAGAAATGAATGCAGGAAAATCCCTTCGAGCTGACAATTACCTTACATGAAATTTCTAAATCCAACATAAGCGACTTCAAAATCGATCTATCGATCTATAGAATATTTTACTGCTGGGGATGGCTAGTGGGAGTGCTTTTGGTGAACTAAAGGTTGCCTTACATCCTCAATCAGATATTACAAGTGGTTGACAAAACTTAATCAATAGTGTAACTGACTGTAGTCTAGACAATTGGATTTCAATCCCCAATGAATCATCATACATTATGATGAAACTTTGGAGAAATTTATAAACTTTGCATAAGTGACTGATTAAATGATTATCGTGTAATGTGTACATGTTTAGAAACTAACCTGCATCTAACATAAAAGAATTAAAGTCGATTTAAACGAATTTTGAATACTGTGCTGTAATATCATACCAGAAAGACTTTGCATATTTACCAACAAAAGCAGTGATGTTTATTATATGTTGCTAACTTAGTTTCAAAGGTTAATATTCATTGCTGTTACTCTTCACAGTTAAAAGTTAATAATAGCAAATTGTATTGAAGGATTTGATGACCGCATTACAAGGAAGGAACATTTTTGAACCCAAAAAAATTAGGAATAAGCAGGTACAGGATTGGCCAAGCCCAGATTGAATCACTAAATAATTAAAGCCCCAACAGGTACTATACTGTAATAACTTTTCCTTGAAGCTCTATGTCCAGAGTGGATCCCCAGACCCTCTCAACCTACCATCAAAAGAACACCAAGAAGCAAGTGTCTATGGAAAGTAACCAATAGTTGGTGTACAGAAATGACTATGGCAGGTCCTCCAAATTGCAGAGGATCAGTGAAGCTCTACCTTACACAAACCTATACTCAACATTTAGCTATTACCAAATATTAATGGTTAGGTACATAATCTTCATGTCAGCATATTTACAGAATATGTATATAATGATTAGCTCCATGGTTTGACAAAATTATGAATTTTTTTTTCACAGATTATTCAAATGGATTTGAACACATTGTATAGACACCAGCATGATATGTTAGAAGTATTACAAATGTTTAAAAGGGAATGTTTGAAGGCCTGATATACAAGCAATGATGAGTAGACTACACTTTATAGTAATAATATCTCATAGAACACACAATGCACTCAGTTTTGATGTAACAAAACTTTACTGTGAACAAGATGATGAATACTAAAATGAGTGTAACCAACAAAATAATTATGGGGCATCAAACTAATATTTCATTTGAAAAGGAGGGTCTAAATATGTCCGTACTTGTGAGTTTTATTGATTAACACATACCATAATTTTAATTAGTTAAAATTTTAAAAATCATGTTATATAGTTATATACGAGTGTAAATAAAGCACTATGATTAAAAACAGATTAATGAAAAATTGTTTATCATGCATGTTGGAAAGCTATATGGGCCAATACCATGGGTTATATTGTGTGTTGGAAAAACAACACCACGTTCACTTGGTAGGATTTTAGTAGCAATTGAAATTGAATTTTTTATATGAATTATAAACCACAAATACCATTTTTGTGATCTGGATGAAAGAATAAAACACTATTCTAAGTACTTTCAACAGCCTGAACCATCTTACCAGGAACTTCACATGGCTTTACACCCAAACTTATACCATCTTCCTCGCTGTTACTATACCTCAATCCAATGGGCACTTCAGTTCCATTATCTACTATATTCTCACCAACTTCCATTCTAAAAGTTACCACTCAACTCACACCACGCTCTCATATCTAGTCAGCCTGGGTATCTGGAGCAGACATATATGTATAGAACATTATTCCCCTAAAAAAATTGTAAAATATCTTTCAAGACTTAGACCATGTGAGATGGTATAGGAATAGCATTTCGATGCTACATCTCACTCCAAGCTGCTCGATAATCATGCCACATCAGCTAAAATCAGCTACATTCTAGTTATTGTCTTGTAATTCCCACCAGGCATTAAATAAGCCAGCTATTTCTTATGACACTACTATGATTTTCTTCAAGAGTGATTCCTCCCTGGAAACCTTCCTCATCCTGTGAGAGAATTCTGTAGTAGACCCCATGATTTCAGGAAATACCCAAAACAACAATCTTCTACAGCAGTAGGACAATCAAAAGCCAATAGATCATACTGCAGGAGTTGGTGACATCCTGCTTTAGCTAGCTTTATCAGAAATACAAATAGAGAACTGCTTAAAACATTTCATGTTATTCAGCAATTAAATTGCAAAACTGCCTTACTTTCCATCCAGATCTGACTACAAATCAATTATTCGTAAAAATAAATGGTACTAGAAAAATTCTATCCCTTCAAAAACTGAGCATTGATTTACTGCTAATACAACACCACTTAAAAACATTTATTTCAATGCATACTTAATTGTCTATGTTGTAAGTGTTCTCCCATGACAGTAGTAATTGAAAATTAATCCCTTCCTTTTTCTTACCTGCCCTCCACAGATCAAATCTTCTTTTGAATATCCATACTGTTCTTTCTTCTTATCTGTCCTAACAATAACCACCAATAGTAATGTTCCCATAACAATGGCATATGTGCATTTTTAAATGTCCATCTTTATTAATATTTCAGTTTTAACTCATTTAATTATGTAGATTGGGAATTAATTTTTATTCATTAAACACTTTTTCTTATTTTCGTTTGTTATAACAAATATGAATCAAACTCTCCACCCTGTTAATTAATACAGTGCAGCTAGTTTTAGTTCCTCTAAGAAACATAGTTAGTGGACATCATAATCTTCTGCTGACAACTGAAAATTTCAGTGTTCGGCATCCCTTGTATCTGTACCATCCTGCCATCAACTGTGGTGTATAACGCCTCCTCACTATATCCTTATATATATTTTTAATTTGCTGGCAAAAATCCATTGTTACTATAGGATACAAACTTGATAATCAGAAACAGAAAGAAAGAAGAAATATTTGTGAAGGCATTTACTATGTGGCAATAACACTACTGGTATAGAGGAAAATACTAGAAATTAAATTAATATAACTTGCATGCAGAACTAAGCAGCTACCTAACTAAAATAACAAGAAAAGGAGTTCAATATAGATACCAGTAAATAAAATATAGTATTCACTAGTATCAAAATGCTAAACTTTTTATATAAGAAAAATTATACAGTACCCGAAGTCATGATAAAATGAAAGCATAAGCACACAGAGCACAAACACACAAAACAACTATATAGCCTATACTGTACACGATGTTGTGGAAAATAAATATGATTTTACATTAGAAGGTGGGAGAAAAACAGATGATACATGTATCAGTTTCTATCTGGTTTGCAATGTGTTTGATATCATGCATTTCTGCAAACTACCCAAGCACGTATTTGCTGTAAAAGTATACTTGTATTGATTTACTTACTTTGTCCTGTTATTAAACAAACAGAAGAGAGAGAGAGAATTTACTATTTTGTTGAGACAAAATGTAAGTTAGTAAGTAATACACTGAGATATATCGCAATTAGGTTTTTCATAAAGATTTAACAACAAGAAACACACAGATTAACAAAAACCTTCATTAAATGAATGAGAATAAAATGCATTGCAAGCACAGTACATTTTCCTAAACAGTAAAAGTGCTGACAAATAAAAATATGCATCTTAGAAGATTTATCTCTACAAGAGCACCATCTCTGTGGAAAAATCATTCTTTGAAACACATTATGATATATGCTCCTTTTTCATGCAAATTCTATTTAAAAGTAACCAGTTTCAGAACTTCTCTTCAAGATTGTTGTAGCATCAGAGGTAGAAAATATCTATATTTATAAAGAACTGACAGACATAGAGAAAGACAGAGAGAGGGAGAGGGAGAGAGAGAGAGAAAAGTAAACATATGCATATAATTTTTGGTTGTTTGGGAGAACAATGAGGCTAACATAACGCATTGTGGTATTCACATGAAACAACTTTTTGATTCAAGTTTTTGAATATTTATGTCTGATACTCAGCAAGATGACTTTAAAGTAAACTTGCTAATGAACAATATATCACAAAATTTATAACTGAATCTTACAGTATGTCATAAAACTACTTTTACCAAAATAAATCTCTCATGCCTGAACTAATTAGCCATACACCAATTATCACTAACAGAAACAAACATTTCTGTTGTCTAACAAAATTTAAGAAATAGTTCCTTTTTACATTTCTATTGAGAAAAAGGTCCCATCATATCTCCATCTCAGTTTACAGTTCTGTAAATACATATGATAAACTTAAGATACAAAAGAATGATTAAAATGATTTTATACTCTCTGTGAAGCTTCCTTGATTTAATGTATATGCATCTGACATTATTTCTGAAGGTAATATTTTGAGTTAATAATAGATAAAACTGTTACCCATTCAAATCCATATATTCTTTATCTCTTAGCTATCCAGTTGATGCTACATCATTATGTATATGGCTGATGTTTAATTTGTCATACTGCAGTTTTCTTCTTGTGCAGAACTGCCAAGGTGAAGACTGCAGTATGAAGGTTGAAATGTCAGCTTTATACATAATGATGCATCATCACCTGGACCTCCAAGAGGAAACTGATTCGCGACAGAAGCCTACAATTCCATATCTATCTTGTGCACATTATTAGTGAACATCAGTGCCATTGAAAAACAATAATTTTTCTTCTTGACTTTTATGTCCATGTGTATATTCTCCTGGATGACTAGTACAACAAATTTAAATTTGTGATTTTCTGATCTAAAAATCTGGTAAATGGTTCTTATTTTTATGATTTATTCTTCATGTAACAAATCTGTTTTAATAGATGATTATAGTAATACATAACATGTCCACAGATACATATGGTTTCTGCTTGAATTTATGTTTCATCACCCTCAAACATGAGTGAAGGGTAGCCCAAATTTTGTGAATTTTTGTTCTTCTTTTCATGTTGTCCCAGCCCTACTACCTCTGGCTTTGGAAAATGATGAATCTTCTGTCCTTGTGCTCATTTTTATTCAAATTATTTCAGATGTATAGGATAGAGGCTGTTTAAATACATTTTCAGCTGGTTATAGAACTATAAAATTTACAAATGAGAATAGAACAAAATGTTGTAACATTGAGATCTGTTTAAAGTAAATGACACAAACAAATAATTATTAATTATCACTATTAAAATGAAGCTACTTTCTTTGATGGCTTTAGTCTGCATTATTCTATGATAATTAACAAATAGTTTATAGTGCAACACTAAACTTATTTCTGCCTTTTGTGACGTTTCTGGGGCTTTATAAAGTGTATTTTAAGACATTAGTATGAGTTTTATTGTAAAAATTATGAATTGCGAGCGTGGATTGATATTAGGATCGACGCGTAGCGGCAAGCATTGCAACACAATTCTGGTGTCTTGGTAAGTGTTGGATCACGGTAAGTGTTGCATCAAAAACAAGCGTAAATATAAAAGAGCGAGTCACCACCAAGCGCGGTTTTTTCGTCACCAGTCTTCATCACAGTAGGACCTTTGGTCCAGAGCAAAGTTTTAATTTTTGTGGCAGTGAGTGAGATTAGCGTGTGCTTCTAGGTGTTTGCGGTAACCGACTGAGTTGGTCTTTGGTCTTGTTCGGGGAGTAAGTAAGTTGTCTGGTGTTTTAGTGTAGTTATTCATCGAAAGTGAGGATTTTAGTATAATCACTCAAATTTGGTGTTTTCGTCGAAACTAGAAAGTGATAAGTTTACTTAAGTGTGTTAGGTTAGGGAAGCAATAATAATACCAGCGAAATTACTTATTAGTCGACACTTAGGGGCTGCACAATTTTTTAAACTTGCCACGTCTAATCTGCTGTTTTAAATTCTGTTCCAGTTTAGAAGTTGTGAATCAGCCATCAAGTATTGATTTTATAATTTATAATTGTGCAGGAAGTGTGCAAGAAATTGATAGGAACTTTAGTAAATTGAAATCGTAAATTTCCAATGTTGCGCAATTTGTGTGATATAAGAAATGGTTAGGGATTGTTAGTGAAAAGTATTAAGAAATTCAAGGGATTATTTGCGGTCGTAGCAGAACTGTTTCTGGTTTTTTTGGAGAAGGAGAAATTATTTACCTAGTGAAAAAAATCTGTTGTGTAAGGAATCTTCTGACAGAAATTTAAATAATATACCAGTCGGTGGGTCTAACAAAATTTAAGGAAAGCTGTGCATTAAAGACTTAAGTAAAAATCATTCAATCTATGATTTAGTAGTTTTCAGATACCCTTCTAACCTTTTATATATTTAAGAGAAGGTTTGAAGTGACCACCGTTGAAGAGAAAGAACCTTATATGTTGTTAATTACTAGATGCTTTCCAGGTATGCACAGGTAAACTCACAAGAACAAGAGCCAAGTGGAGAAGCTTTATTTTTTGGTAACTGCACAGACCAGGAGGTTCTGAAAGTGAGTGACGGTAATATTTTATTCCAGAAACATATAAGCTGCATGTTCTTTCAGACTTTCTATTAACACATGTAAATGATATGGAATTATTGCTTTCAGTCTTTATTCAACAGCAATAGAAGAACATCAAGAGGTATCTGTGACATACAGAAATCATGACTATGATATAGATCTAGTCAACACTAGTCAGAATGGGTTCTGCATTACATAAGCTGTCTAACTTCTATGGGCTTTTATGCAATGAAAGGCTTGCACTTTAGTGTTAGTGATGAAACAATCAATAAAAAATTGAGAGACACCAGTATTCAAGAATTGCATGTTATATTTTATCAATTACATTAACAAAAAACTTGGGAGAGTTAGCTGTTGTGAGTGAAAAATAGTTGTGTGACTTACAACAAATCAACTGCTTTCTTCATTTTTAATATTTAATAAAACAGTGCTTCATGCATGGGGAGGAAGTTGGAGAAAGGTATAGAGCTCAATCAGTAGACTGAAAGGCCTTAAACCAAGGAATTTCATCCATAGTTAAGATTTTACTGAACTAGAGGGTTTCCATGTATTTTACTTAATAGTTGTATTCCTTGTATGTTTACGTGAACTAGAACCTAGAAATAATATGTTAATTATAATATGATTTTTTAAAACTTTGATGTAGTTGATAGCAAAATAATAATATAAATAAATGAACATATTTTTTTTTGAGTGAACCTGGTGACCATAGCATCATAAAATATTTCAAATGGAAAGACAGATGAAATACACCCAACACTCACCAAAGTTGAAGGGAGGAGGGCAGCAGCAACACAAAACAACACAAAAACAAAGAAAATACAATATTTCGGGCAAAATCCTTCTTCAAGTCAACAGATGTAAGTGGCTGGGCTTGCGCAAGACTTGTGTACAACGCAGCCACTCATAGAATGCAATAGACTGTCGGAGGTGGTGCAACGATTATATAACCGCGAGTATAAATCATAAGAAAGATTAAAATGGTTGAAAAAATAATAGAAATAAAAAATAGAAATAAATAAACAAAAACATAATTGAAAAATTTTGAAAATATATATATCTCTTGTGCTGGTCAGAGATGGGTGTATAGGGTGAGGATGGAAGCCTGCAGACTAGTCATCCCCTAGGCCTTATTTTCCGTTAATATCTTCCTCACCCTATACAGCCATCACTGACCAGCACAATAGAGTCATATTTTTTTTTAAAAAAACATTCAATTATATTTATATTTATTTATTTATATTTTTAATTACTATTATTTTTTCAACCATTTTAATCTTTCTTATGATTTATATCGTGGTTATATTATCGTTGCTCCTCCCACCACCTCCGACAGTCTATTGCATTCTATGAGTGGCTACGTCCTACGCAAGTCTTGTGCAAGCCCAGCCACTTACATCTGTTGACTTGATGAAGAGTTTTGCCCAAAATATTGTCTTTTCTCTGCTTTTGTGTTGCTGCTGCCCTCCTCCCTTCAACTTTGGTGAGTGTTGGGTGTATTTCATCTATCTTTCCATATAAATATTGCCTCACGGCATTACTTTCTTTCATTGTTACCTATAAAATATTTTAAACCTATTCTTTAAAGGCTAATAATATCAGTTGAATTTAACTAATAATTTTCATATCTCTTTAACGAATTGAGTAGAGGTTTGTAAATTAAAGAATGGCAGTAAAACTAGATATCTCAGAATGCATAACACAAATACTGACTACAGTAAGTATGTTCCACACCGCTATATTATTTTGAAGCAATTCAGTTAGTCTGTAAACAGTAAACAACATCATTTTTTAGATAAATCATCATTATTACATCCTGTTAATAACATCATCAGGATTCAGTGTTACCTTATATAAAAGAGGTGCAACTGGTAGTGATTAAGGGAGTCCACTTCCAGTGCTGATAGGATCAAGACTGGGCATTTTTTACATTTGGTACTGCTGGTGAATGGATAAAAATAGGTGATCAAAGAGATCAAATAGACACTAATTGAACCTCACTAATGCTAAAGAAACAGAGAAACCTTTAGAAACAATAACAAACAGGGGCAGAACTTGGAAGGCGATAGTTAATAATGAAAATATCACAAAGCCATTAATAAGAGTATTGCTCGTGAACTGGAGAAATATAATGAACAAATTAGCAAACTAAATAGAGATACAAGAATCACAAGTAATTATAGGAATAGAATCTTGCTTAAAAGAAGGAGTACTAGGCAATGAGGTTTTTACCGATGGTTAAAGAGAGTACTGTAGAGATAGAGTAGCAATTGGTGGAAGGGTATTTATACTGGTTAGCAAAGACTAAGCATCTTTTTACGACACTATCTGGCTGAACTCCTGTGATGAATTCATTTCATCAATATACCGGGAAAGTCTCCACTCACATAAAAGACTACTACAGTTCACTGGTGTTCATAACTCATAACTGCTGTCCTATCTTATTTTTATCATGAGTTACTTGAGGTAGACTTGTAAAGCAACCATAGTGGAAGAATGAATGACAACAAATGAGACTCTCACAGAGAAAGAAAATTAATATTCAGACTTCAGAAGTGAGCATAAAATGTCCATTACTGGTGGAGATGTAAACTTACCAGGTGTAAACTGGATAGGAAACAAGATTAATAACACAAGGGAGCAGCGATTTGCAAAAACCTTAGAATGAGAAGGGGCCTTTATACAATTGGTTGAGCAGAAAAAAGGTGACCAAACATTTTGTATATCTTCCTAATAAAGCCTGATGAAAAAGTTGTGGGGTCTCAAGTAACTGAAGGAATAAGTGATCACAATGCAGTACTAATTGATTCAGGAAACCAGTGCCCAATGTTCAAGGGAAAGATACATACACTTATAAAAAGACACAAATTTCAGAACCAAAGAAATATTTTGGTGAAAGTTTCAGCAAATGGAAGGATGCCACAAGTACAGTGGATTTAAAGTGGGAACAGTTTAAGGAAATAATAAATTAGGGTGAAGAAACATTTATTCCAAAACAAAAAAATGATGAGAAGTACAGAACCTACATAATGTGTGTCGAAACTGAGGATATTAAAGAGGTTGGTTAAAAGAGAACATAGCAGAGTTTAGAGACAGCAAGGCAGTAGAGAATACTTGAAACAACTAAACAACGAATTAATAATGGTAAAGAAGGTGGCTAAAGATGAATTTATGAAGAATATTATTGGTACAGATGGACTACTGACTAATGTGTTTAGAAATTTCTATTGCTATATTAAAAAACTGAGGTGAAACAGTTATAGATAAGGATGAAGAAGAAGTTACTGATGATTTAAAGTCTAAAGAGATATTGAGTAATTTGTTTAGTGAGACCATTGGGAACCATGATTCAGGAATGGGAGGATGTAAATCCGAGAACGATTTATCTGCACTATTAGAAATAAACAAATAAAAAAAATGAAATTCATTCTGAAGATATCATGAAGAAACTTAGAAAGTTAAAGAATTAAAAATGGGTTAGTTTAGATAATATTACTATAGATTTCTTAAAGATAGCAGAATGTGACACTGTATGATAGCCTGAAACATTATTTTGATTGAGTCTGGATAATTGCTGCTTAAAAGATGACTGGATAAGTCCGATAGTAGCACTGGTCCATAAAGGAAAAGTTACAAATAGGGTAAAAAATTACAGACCATCTATTTGGGATCAGTAGTATGTAAGCTAATGGAGAGACGCACATTGAACGATATAAGAGGTGTCTGTGAGGAACGAAAGTGGTTTTCAAGCCAATATGAACATGAATTTGAGAAATGTGGCTTTGTGCAATCATAGTCATGTGAATCTCAGTTAGTAGGTGATATGGAACATATTTTGTATGAAATTGACATGAGAGGCCAAATTGAAAGTGTAACACTGGATCTTTCAAAAACTTTTGACAGAGTTTGCCATTAAATGGTATTAAATATGGTAAAAACTATGGGAGTTGATGAAATAGTGATATGCTGGGTAGAAGAAGTTTTAAAACTTGAAAGCAAAAGGTTAGGGTAGGAAATGAAGTACTAAAAGAAGTGTAAGTGATCATGGGAGTGCTAAAGGATAGCATACTGCGACCATTGCTATTTGCTATTCTAATGATTTATTGTGATGATGATTTACTATTAGAAGTTAGAATATTTAAAGTAATTAGATGAAGCACATGCTCCAGTAGTAATCTCCCTACACACCCATCTTTCTCCTTTCCTCTTCCCACCCACTTATTTCCCTCTACTAATTTGAACTTTAAATTCTTTCAGTGTTTTAGGTAGATTATTCATCATTTTTATGTTAATTTATTCCAATCTCTTACACCCTTCCAGATAAAAGAAAATTTTTTCACACTCTTATGCCTCAAATCAAATGCCAGCTTGTAGTCATTGTTAACTTTACCCTCCCACACACACCATACCAATATCCTTCCATGCCTCATCACCAATATATGCCTTGTATAGTACTACACCAACCCCTTTATGCTTTTTTAGATTCCTGAGAACCCTCATATCATCTTCATATAGAGTTTAAAATTTTGTAGTCTGTTCACTTCCAACTGTGTGGATAGACTCATTTTCTAATGTACCATTGTCAGGTAGATAGCTATTGCTGGGGGCTAGCAACACTTTGCCTAAAGTGTGAACAATTAAGTTCATGACCTGTGTGGCCTTCTGGTACTTAATATTTAATAAAGCGGTTGCCACACGTTCGAATTATAAACCCCAAACACGAAGTTCATTTGACACAGTTTTAGGATCGAAAAATAATTATATTCTTGAAAATTCTCTCTTACATTGTCGGTACCAGAATTGAGAATAAAGCATCGGATGACATTTCCATTGAAGATTGTCAGATTAAGCACACTCATTCGAGAAGACAAACACTCACTAAGTCCCACTAACTATAGTGAGAGAACGATTAAAGCAAGTCAAGAAGTGCCGCTACCACGACCCGCATGGAGCAGTTCACTCCGTGAACTGACACGAAGTTAACGGTTTAAAATCTAGAGGATGACTGGGAATTTTCAAGATGGCTGCAGGTACTTTTATCAACATTTCAATTTCTATGACGTTAGCAAGAACTTTTGATATTTAATATCTCCCAATGTACTGGATGGTTTAACTGGAAATTAATACAGGGACTTCCTGATATCATATTCTATCTATTTTGATTTAATTCAACTTTCAAAAAGGTTTCTATAAGATTAACTTTGAGGTCTCTTACGTCATCAGCTTGCCACAACTTGCCACACTTCCTTAACAATTCACAACAACCTCTTTCCAAAATATTAATTATCTTAATAATGCTTAAACGTTTTTACAGAAACCAAGGTATATTTTTAATACTCATGATATAAATTTTTCAATTTTATCTCTTTTATTTAAAAATCTTTATTTTTCCTCTTAATTAGAAGTGGTAATTAAACTTGAACTAATTAGTTAATTTTACTTTCAAAATATGCTAGACAGTGCTGACTATAGCTGGTGATAAAAGATCAGCTGTGACTTTACTCAATTTAAAGTGATTTCAAATCTTAAATTATTGCTTTTCTAACCACATGCTTTAAAATGTAAATTTTCCTGACATAATGAATACTCTTAAAAATGATTCTTATGGTGAGTTTTAGTCATGGAAATGAAAGCAAGAAATATCTCCTACATAAGCAACTTCAAAATCGAAGTATAGAGTCTGTTACTACTGGTGATGGGCAGTAGAAATGCTTTTGGCGAGCTAATAGGTACCTTACACCCTATCCTCAGTTGTTTCGACTCAATCCTTATCTGTAACTGTTTCAACACCCTCTCTTCCCCTCAGTTTTCTGATATAACTATAGAAATTTCTAGATGCATCAGTCAGAGGTCCTCCTGCACCGATAATATTCTTCATAAACTCATCCTTGACCAGTTTCTTTGACATTATTGATTCCTTGTTTAGTTGTTTCAAGAATTCCCTACTGCCTTGCTGCCTCTCAGTTTTAGTCAAAAGGGTGTGGGAAGATTTTCTTTCATATGTAAGGGGGTCAGGGATTGGAATAAATTAACATGGGATATGATAAATTATTTACCAAAAACACTGAAAGAATTTAAAGTTGAAATTATTAGTGGGCAAAATTAGTAGAGGAAAGGAAAGGAGAAAAATAAGGGTGTAGGGAAATTGCTTTATTTCCACCACAGTTAAATTAAAAAACTAAAATATGAAATGGTATTGTTGATAGTTACAGAACATGATTTTTTTCCTATGCAGTACTGCATTACTATTCTGTTTTCCTGTAGTTTCAACAATAGCCTAAACCAAGCTACGTACTCTGGTTTAAAGTTTTTTTGGCCGAATTTCGAATATTTCGAAATTTAAGCATCCATAGCCAGAGGCAGCCAGGGCCACTGCCGACAGGGGGCCCGCACCATGTAGCCTAGAGGATCCACAGTGCCTAAATGCGGCACTGCCCAATAGTGCATACAAAAAAGGGTATTTCTTGCAAAGTAAGACATTAACACTAATCTCTCTTTACTAGAAATGAATAAGTAGTAAGAGAGTTCCATTTCATTTAGTTATTAATTTACTGAATAAATAACAAAATCAATTATTATCAACCATGATTATTTCTATTAACTCATTGATGTTTACATTTTTCAAGATCCTCCCATAATACTTGCATACAACTAATTCTGGTATAGCATGATATATACTTCTACCATACTAGGAATTACATTGAAAAATTCTCTGTCAGAAACACCACTGAGGAAAATGTTTTGTGATAACAAACACGGTTCTGAAACCTTTCCCTCTTAGGAGTAGCTTTTCACATATAAATTCTCTTTAGATATTTTCACCCCTCATATCCCAACCTTCATACAGAAAACCTAATAAAAGTTTTTTGTATAGCTGATATCTTGAGGAACTGATAGAACAAACTTAAAGTATACTAATTTTCAATGTAAGTGAAATTAGTGAGAAATGAAATTGGCTCTCAACTACATGTAATAACCTATCAACCACAGCAGAGAATCTGCTATATTTTCAAGATTCAGGCAAAGAACTTACCTCAACTGCCTGGTATCCATGTATGAGAAAAGTAACATTATGTGGGCAATCTAGGTCAGCCAGGTTATTTCTGCTTTAAAATAAATTTTGTCGCCACTTCAGCAAACAGATAAGTCAGTGACTGCTAGATATGACACTAAAAAGAAACAAGAATGCTGCTCATTATTCAGAGATGGAGGTTATGACTTCCATACAATAGAATGCAGGTTCTGCAAATATAGCCCAACACTACTGGCAAGTCTAACATGTTGGAAACCTTGATATGACTATCATCAAGTGGCAATGAAATGGATCTTACTACCAGATCATGACTAAAAAAAAAATGTTATTCCGACACTTATAGCTTTCAAATATTGATGGTACAGATGAAATAATAGGTTTAGATTTTGCAAAGCTACACAGAAAAGAGTTTTTTTTTTTTTTTTTTTTTTTTTTTTTTTTTTTTTTTTTTTTTTTTTTTTTTTTTTTTTTTTTGCTGTCATCAGTCTTTCAACTGGCTTGATGCAATCCTTCCCTGTCTTGGCTAACCTCTCCCTCTCTACATATCCCTTACCCACGTCCTCAATTATCAAAAGATGTAGGCATCTGTAAATGTGTGTATGTGTGTGTGTGTGTGTGTGTGTGTCAGGAAAGGAGACTATTTGTTAAAGCAGAAGCAAAGTTTCTACAGTAATTATGAGAAATGCTAAATAAAATAACATAACATCTTTACTACAAAATCAGAACACCAAGGTAGATTCTGACTTGAAATAAAGAAACCTAAGCCCATTTTTTTCCGGAAATAAGTTTATCCAAATAAAAAAAATTATTTCTCCAATTTAGATCTGGTATTGATGAGATAGTATTCAGTCTAAGTGATTAAAGATAAGACGTTATCATTTACAGGTAAGCGGATTTATTCTAGTTTATGTAATATGTTTTGATAGGAGAAAGATATTAAAATTGCCTTTCACTGAAACTTCAGATTAACAGATAGTTTTATTTTTAAGATTGCTGCAGATATTTCATCAATTTTATGCTGTTAATCAATTAAACTTTATAATCACCATTCAGTGTCAATAGGTGTAAACATCACATTGAGGAAATTCTGTAGAGCAACAAGAGGGTATATAATCAAAATAAGTCAGTAAATTTGTAAGCAATCCTGAACAATCTTCACATAAAAATAAGAAATTTAACATTTTAGTAAAGATGAATTAAGCAGTTAAAATGCCAATATGAAAAGTCAGTGAGTTGGCTGAAAGGATGGCTGCAGAAAAAGCTTGATGTGATTTTGGGGTCCCAAAATGAAAATGATATAAAATAACATCAAAGATTGATCTAAACTTCACGCAAAAGACATATTGCTCTACATACCACCAAAGCAGCCTTTGTGTTGAATTATTGCAAAGTTTTGAAATACAAGCTTAGACAACAAATTACAGATTATAGACTGAGAAAAATGTAATAATGAACCTACAAATTTCATGCAACCAATTAAGAAATAAATAGATGAAATTTGGAGACCAGACATTGTAAAAAGACTTCTAAAGCTTGAAGGCACACATTCTATGGCACAATAATACCAATTATTTCAAGTCTTGTACAATTTTGTTTGGGAAATAATGCCAAAAAGTAAAATAAATGTTTAATATTGTCTGTTGTGTTTGAAATGCATTGCAGTTAGGGAACAGAAACTAATAATAGGAAATATCTTAGATCAGATTTGAGGACTATCAACCATTTCAATGAGATATACGAAACAATTGGGAGACGCAGGGGTTTGGGAGAGCTTGAGCGGACTTTGGTTTGTGGGGGGGGGGGGGGGGGGAGTTGGCTTGAGAGGATTTTCAAAGACATATTATTATACTGTGTTGTAAGATATATAAGCCATGACACTGTAAATAATAATCTATATATTTTTGTATGAAAGATTCAAACAAAGGAGTAAAACTAGTAATATCAAATTATTGATCAGCAATTGAGGAAAATGATCCACAACATCCAGATATTTAATCTCAAATTAATTTGATCAAGGTTTTAAAAGTCAGTGAGAAGAGCAAGACATCCATACAAATCTCATATGGCAATTAATTCCACAGAACTTGAAAAATGAATATGTTTCACTGAATGAAGAAATACCCATTTAATTTTTTGTTAAAATGATGTCACCTTAGTCGGTAACATATTTGGAAGAACTGGCAAACAGAATTTGTTTGTGGTACTTTGCCATCATTAGTTTAAAAGTATAGCTGTTATAAATATTTAAACATGTTACAAGTTTTATGTTAAGAAAGCCTCATAATGTTCGTTTGGTGGAGGGCTAGATCAACAAACAACACTTAACTATTGCTACAGCACCTTGTTTTCAAAGATTCCAAATTTAAAAATAAAGCAACAAATTAAAGTAACTATAAAACACCATGAACAAGCCATTTTAAAAAGAAGTTTACAATTAGAACAATTGCTTGCATATACATTTCAACCTGAATATACCTTGTATCCGTATAATTATTACTGTAATACAGACAAAAATATTACTGAAGCAGCAGATGTCTTTACCACAGGACCGGCATTAGGGAGGGTTAAGTAAGCAGGGCGAAAGTACCCAGTGTCCGGGCCCTCTGACAAGGGTGCCTGACTAAATAGAAATCAAACAAAACAAAAACTTTTCTAAAAAGGTGTTATTGATTTTTTGGATTCAAATGTTGTGCCTTAATGCAAAAAACTCAAAGGTTAAAGTAAAAAAAAAAATCGGGGGGGGGGGGGGCGAGCACACTTACCCGGTGCCCGAGAATCCTAGCACCAGCCCTGCTTTATCATTTATGATAAGATCTGATTATGGTGTGCATTTGTGTACCCACAAAAAATAACCTTCACATAATATGATTCATAATACAAAAATATAATATCTTCACATGCAACATTGTTCATTCAAAAACTGAATTTAAAAATTTTCTATACTACTAAGATGATTACAAGCTTAACAGTTAATTTATAGATAAACTCTGAATTTCTGAAATTGAAATCAGTTGTTTATTCACACAACTGATAACTGGAATTACCCAAAATATTGCTAAGTATAGCAGGATAAAAACAAATTCTGATTAACTCAGATGTAACTTGCAACAGTATACTATGTAATGCTTTAATAGTTGTGTACCTGGTAAACATTTCGTGCTCACACAATGATGTCTACAATCAATTTTAATAGTTGAGAGTCAGTTTCTTATATAAAATTTCTGCTTAGAGCAAAAAAGTGATAAGTTTGATAATGCAGTATGGAATACTTAAAAATACATTGTAGTATCTTGTTGCATGGACTACTGCTTCTGCCAAAATGCAAAACCAAATCTACAACATTTCAGTGAGAAACCTTATTCATCTGAGACGTGAGACATATGGCGGGAGGAAAGGATGTGATCACAACCCGACCCGCCACATGAATGAAACAAAGGCAGAAACATGGGGTGGGGGTGGAAGTGTAGGGGGTGGGGGGGATATGGTTAAAAGTGGACATCTGCCTCACCGCTCAACAACTATCCTACAGGATGAATGGCCATATCCTATTTTATATTTATTTCTTTTTTTTCTCAAAATTTTATTTTTTAAATTTATTTATTATTATTTTTATTTAATTGTATATATTTCTGCCTTCATTTACTAACTGATCCAAATCAAAATAATATTGTAAATAATTTTTTGTTTATTATTATTTAAATAATGTTTTCAATAGTAATTTCTAAATAGGTGCCGCAGAGATTATCTTGTTCCACTTCTAACCTTATCCCCGCACCCCCCTAAACTTCCACCCCCACCCCATGTTTCTGCCTTTGTTACATTCATGTGGCGGGTCGGGTTGTGATTACATTTCCCCCCCCCCCCCTCCCTGTTCGCGTCTCACATGAATAATGTTACCCACCGAAATATTGTGCAATTTGTTTGTTTTTGTGTTTTTTACGTGTTCATCCCACCCTCCTGCCTTCATCTGTGGTAAGTGACAGGTCATCTTTCCCTTTCCTATCTTATTTTTAGTGCCCTACGGCAGTTTCTTTGTTTCCATTATCCATAAAGCAAATCTACAGATATATTCATAGTAAAATTCAGTTGACCTGCCTGCTAATACCTCTCTCTCTCTCTCATACACACACTCCTTCTATGTATCTATGTTTTCATATGTATATACCCACTTCATTTTAACATTGGTTAAATCTCATTTGGAATGGAATTCTCCTAAATCTTATTTAAATCAATGGAGGCATACATGTAACATTGTCAGTTCTTTATGTGAACAGGATATGTTAGTGCCTTTCTTTTAAAGGTCAATGAATTTATTTTTTACATTGCATGGATAAACTTGAATCAAATGAGTGAGTTGTTTCTCTTCTCTCTTCTATCTAAAATTGAAATTCTTAATTTTTATCTGTTACACGCTATATAAATCGCTAAATGTCTAGATTTTCATTTCTATTTTGTAATACAGAAAAATAAATTGTTCAGTAGAGATTTGAATATAATCTGAACTGATTACTTTGGATCTGGTAAATGGTTAAAATTGTTATATGTGAGTGTAGGCTTTCCCGGCGAATAAATGACAACAAATCTTCTCGGGTTTGCAGCCGGATTTTATTTTAAATAAATTTGAATAAAATCTGGCTGCAAACACGAGAAGATTTGTTGTTAAAATTGTTATTTGCACCACATGAGATCCATAGTTATATATAACAAGAAAAATATTATTGATGTTTTGAAAGTTTGGTGTCAGTAACTATTACAAGTGATATAGCAGTAATGACTGCTATTGGCCAATAAACTAAAAGTGTCAGAGCTGTAACATGACACAATATTTTGCAATTAACCATGAGTGCCACTAAGCTCCTCCAAAAGCTTTAAGATCTGGACTGTGAAGAGTGTATCGGCCATGTTACTATGCTCTGATGGTTGAGTACTTAAATATTTAATGCAAGTGATGTTCCTGTGTTGCTATTTGTGAACATGTAAAGCATGCGTGATATTTTCTAGGAGTGGAATGAACATAGCAATGAATGATAAAAGGAAATGTTAGCGCATTCCATTCAACACTCACCGATCTGTAAGCCTTTTCATCACACAGCCAACACGTTGACAGGAAAGAAGAAAGATAAGACCACCAATTAGTAACAACCAAAAATAGAAGATGCCAATGGTTGGTGAACTACAGTACATTTTGACACACAATCACTATAAGTGATACACTGAACACTTAATCAATGGAAGCTACGTTTCATGGGCATTTATAAACTGTGGTGTTGATTAAAATAATAATAAGAAACAGTTTATGAACACACAAGTAATGTTCATATTTGTTTTTATGCTGATGTTATTGATTACAAAATGATTGATTTTACATTGAAAAATGGAAATTCAACAAAGCATTAAATACATTTGCAATCATGCAAAAAAAAAAAAAAAAAAAACAACAATAAAAGATAAATGAATTATTTAAATACAAGAAATACCAGTAGACAATTTTTAAGTTTTTGTCCCACAGTTTATAAATCCACATGTAATGCAGGAGTAAAGTTGAGGGGGATAACAACATCCAACATGCTGGAATTGGTAAAACAAATGCCAAACACATCAAGAAACAATATAAAATTGACCAAATCAATATGAAGGTGTGACACTGACTTTAGAAAGTGACGTAAGGTATCCCACTTAAGTTTCATGTTAAAAACTACTTTAATAGCTTCAGCAGTAACCAAAAATTCTCTGATAAAAGTGATTTTATTTTAATTTGTTGGTGAAATCACAAATAATTACAGAAATTTTATGTAAGATGTTTGCTTGGTTTTTAATTTTTTTTTAAATAATAATTTCTAACTTGAAACATTTGATTGTGAGAATATCTTTATGTATCTTTGACAAAATTGTCATAATTTCATATTCAATTTTTCTTGTTGATTGTTCTAATGTTATGGTGAGCAATGTTATAATGACATATGTGACTAGCTATATACACTCAAAGTTCCATTAGAAATTTGTGAAACAAGCCACTAGCCTACTTGTGATGCAGAATATAATACATTGTTGAATTATTACATCTACTGTTTTTATACAGTCCTGTAAATAAAAAGGTAACAAAAATATTTTGGATAAATGGGTCTTTAATTTGAACATATCAAGCCAGTGCAACAACTTACACAGCAAAGCATTTATCAAGAATTTCAATGAGTGGCACAATCTAAATTTGGGTAACATGTATGAACCAAATTCTTACTTTGCTTCAATATACCTTGCAGCCATTGATTCTACTATAAACAGGAAGTAAGAAGGATTTCATGGTGTAAAATAATTTTCTGGCATTAAAACCTAGTTCCAAGCTTCAAATATTACTGCTATTAATTGATAAAACTTCAGTAATACATAATTTATGTATGGGGACGGGGGGGGGGGGGGTGAAGAATGGATTTATCAGTTTCACAACAGTGTTGATCCATCAAATGTTGTTCCTCTCTGTGATTCTAAATGTTTCAGTAAGAGGATCTTACAAATATCAGGAAATGCCATATCTAATTTTAATATATAAAAATGAAGTCTTTCTTATCATTTTATATTAAGGAAGAATCCTTGGTTTTCCATTAAAGTTAATTCTTCAAAAACAGAATATTCCTGCAATTTGAAAGCCTATCCCATATGTCAAATGATATGCTCCTGTTGCCTTAATGAGTTAACTTTACTGGGACGAAAAGAACTCTTTATTAACACTCCTGAGATTCTTAATATTTTAGCAAGAATACAAAGTTTGCCTTGAAGAGTTTTCAATTGCCATAACAAATATTTGTGATAAAGCAGTGTTGCCATCTAGGGTTTTTTATTCTTTAAGATCTGCAATAATCTGCAATTAACATAACACTTTTTTAGAATTAGTAATTTTCTTGGTAAATCTGATTTCATTATTGATAAGAAAAGCAGGTATGTCTGTAAAACATTACTATTGTAGTAGTGTTTATTGTCTTATTCTGTTTGTGGAATGCCAATTTCTGAGATACTCATTGGGATCAAGTTGTATTGTTTGTTAATCAGCTGTAAGAAGCAGAAAATGTACAAAATAATTGGCAGGTTACAGAACACTGAACAGTTACTATGCAATATAGTATGAAGCACTAAGAACATCCATAAATCTGAAGGTTTTATTTTCATTCTCATACAGATATTTATTAAGTCCATTGCTTGATTCAGATACCAATGAGAGAATCTGCATTTCCTCCACTTTCCTTAGCATGGCGATGTTGTCAGTACCAAAATTATTGATTCAAATACCATATGGTAGAATGTGATAGTACAATATTAACATGAGTAATGTCTTCATGACAATATCACAAAACAACGTAATGGAGACCTCACCAGCAGCTGTTAATTCCATACAAGACACATGATTTATCAATTATTTCCCTTCTGTCTTCATGTGCAAAGTCCTGAAATTGCATATACTATGAACAAAACAATTTGTCTTTTTGTATATACCATATGTATTTTTTCTTTAAGTAATGATGAACTATGATTATAGTGTTGCTCATACTGAAATTCAACATACAAAGAGGATGCTGAAGCTGTTAATAAGCATCATCAATGGCAGCTGAAATCAAATTCTAAGAAAAGAGCGTATCATACCCATATCTCTCAATCGCTAATTTGTCTCCCCTCTTCATAGCTAGTTCATCTCTTTCTATCAATCAACTCTTTCTAACAATTCCCTTTCCTAGTTTTCTCCCTTTCCAAGTTTTCTATCTTCACATTTCTTCTATTACATTTTTATGAAAGTGATTTTTTTTAACTTTACTGTCTATTTCTTGCTCCCCTTACTAACAGACTACTTTGTCTCACTGTCTGATAGAGATAGTATCAAATGTATCTGGTAATAAGAAGTCACAGTTCAACTGAAATGTAGTACAATCCAAATATTGTAATCTTCCTTCAATAAATGATAGCAATGCCAAATGTACTGTATTTTAATTCTGAAGTCTTTTCGAGCTTGTTGTAACCAACACTTAATGAGGTATTGTTCTGCATCCCAAATTATACACAGCCACTCAGAGTATAAATTAACATTCTTTATATCAGCTAAACAGTCTTCAGATAAAAAAATAAATTCATATGGGAGTCATTCCGAGATGTCTGATGTACAGTTCACAATGAAATTATTACTAGGCCTCCTCAGCTGTAAGATATTACATTTTAAGCTTACAATTAAAGATCTCATTAATTTTTTCTGTTATACAAATAGACACTTAAATTACAGACTACAACACCATTCCCACACAAACTGAAAGGTTTTACAATTCTTCCAACTCTAATTGTTAGAAAGCAATACTATTTTATCAGAAGTTTAGTAAAACACCTTGTGTAAGGTTATTGGTAAAAATTATTATAAGATTACACAGCCTCAGCTCAAGTATTATGTTTGATGGGGAAACAATAAAATTTTGTACCACACACGAATCAAAATTAATTTAAGAATAAAGAAACAACTGGAAGTAAAAAAGGTCATATATTCCTCTATAACAAATGAAGACAAGCATACAGTTATTTGGATTTTGCAATGCTAAGTAGAGTTTAGCAACTTACCTAATCCCAACATGTATATCATCATGTTTTCTTTTCATAAGTCACACAAAATGGATTAGAAGCCTCAATATTTACGTTTTTATAGTATCTTCCCATTTTCTACTTAATTAAATATTTTAATTATATTTTTTTAAATATTTCTAATATTGTAGCAAAATGTGAGATATATCAGTTTGGTGTGAAATGTTATAAAAATTCTTGTAATTATACCAGTAATAAAAAACTAATATAATGCAATTAACTTAGTGATTCTCAGGAATTTGATAATACAGCACATTACATCCAAAACTGATTTCATGAAGCCGTAGATACATCTTTTCTGTTAAGGAAACTTTGTCACTAATATTGAATTAGGTTTGAATTTTCTGAAGAAAACAAATCAAGTCTCTTATCCTTATATTGCCACATTTATTACACATAGCCAACAGTAAACAGAAAACTTTCAAAATGAAGCCCGAAAAGTGATAAAATAAAAAAAAAAATATTTCCAGGAATAAGTTGAAATTACTCTCACAATATTCTACTTCATATTCAATTTGACTTAGAAGCAGTTTGAAAAGAAATGTCAAAGGCCTAATTACCAGCAACTTTTGATGTAATTAACAGAAATGAAAAGAATGAATAATGATTTCAAAACACTCCACTACTTACCAAAATTAATGGCTACATGGTAAAGGATCTCAGCAACTAATTAACAAGGAAATAAAATGACTAGAATATTCAGGAATTTATTATCATTCATCAAATGACAGCTGAAATAAAAAAAATTTCCTCTAATCATTATTCAGTCACATCCATTTGCTGTTGAATGGACAATAATGAATATTTCAGTACCTTTACTTTTATAAATACATTAATATTCTCATTACTACACTATCACCTTTTCCAGGGGATGGCTTAATTTACTTTTTTTAAAATAATTAATGATAGTTAATCTTTTAATGACTAAAGAATTAATCAGAAATATATACAATATAGTTAAAAGAAGGACATAGGGCAAAAGTCTGTTTCAATCTGCATCCTGTAACGTACAGCAATTTATAAAGAAAATATAACTGAAAGAACTAGTATTTTTGCTGTTTCAGCACATTTTTTTCTCTGCCAACCTGTTGTTCCATTTTGGAAGAGATGAACTTATTTAATATTTGCTAAACATAATCACGCATCCATGGAGAAAGCTATCGCTTACTGATTTTTAAAAGTTATAAATGATTCCAAAAACTGTAATAATACAATATTTTGCAATGTTACAGATGTTATATTAAATTTGGTAATACTTTTATGATATTTAAATATTGGATTTAGGTCCAAAAATATATATGTTGCCAAACAGATTTTTGTAATAGAATTCTATGATGATTGATACCTCAAAATAAACCAAAAACCAAATCTCACATGAATAACAGTTTGTTTCTCTATCCTTTCTTAACCACAGATATTTAGGATTTTGTTTCTTCTAGAATGTTTACTTTTCTGTTTACATACTTCAAAATTGATTGATATGACCATGTCAGTTTTATAGTAAGTAACAGTTTTTTCATAATTTTGCACTCAAGGAGTTTTGACCTTAATCTGCACTATCTGGCAGTATAGTAATTTCACCAGATAAAGTTAAAAATAAATTATTATGGGAAAGATATTTTTTTTTAGAAATTTTAGGATCCCCCTTATGCCAAAATTGGAAATATCGTTTATTAAATAAGAATATTTTGAGTAATTGCCTTAAGTGTTGCTTAGGAAAAAATAGACAAGAGGGATAAATAATAATTTGAAGAACAATAATGACTAAATATTGAAATCAAAATTTCAATATCAGTGTAAGTTAAACTAACAATTATTATATTACTTTGCAAAAACAGGCATAGAAGCCCAATACTAAAGGTTTCATAACGATATATATTTATGCTGAATTACTGTTACATAAAGTTTTTCTGATTTTACTAGGTACATAATTATTTATTCTAATTGATGGAATGTTCCGTTCTTAAAGCTATTATCAAACACCACACATAAAGTGCAAAAATGGGAGTGAAAATGCTTTAGGAATCACTTACCACAGATGATTACAGGAGGGTCATGACAAAAACATAAGTACTGACACCCATTACAGTAGTACAGTATAAACCTTAATCATGATTTCAGAAGTACATGTGGTAAGGGAATCAAATGTGTACACACTGAGACTTACGAATTAATCATACCAAAGACAAATCAAGTGGAAATGGTGTAGAAGGCAATGATTGGGGTAGAAGTTGACCAACAATAAGTATTATCTCAATAATGATCGATCAGAGAATAATAAGCTGATATAAAAAAAATAAACAAACAATTTTTTTTTTTTTTTGATAGAGTAAAAAGACATTAATAAATAAGTAAAAATTGGTAAATAATTTCCTAACAAAAATGAGTGTGGTTGAGGTTTTGTCTAGGGGAAAGCCTGATGTCAAGAATGTATTTGTAGGTTAGTTCCAATCTAAGGATTTACAAAGGTGTGGTGCTGTCAGGGAAAACTCCCACAACACACAGAGTCAAAAAGTTACTGCCATTGTTTGAGTAGAAGGAACGAGCATGATATTTCATTGGATGATCTATGTGGCTAGTTTAAACTGTTTGCCTAATATTACACAGTTCATTGCTTTACTACTGTAATATCCATTAATCTGTTATAATATCTTATTTCTGTATTTCGATAGTATTGTGAAACCAAGTTCTGTCATTCTGTAAAACCAATTGCTTTGTTACATCACCTCCTAGATTTACTCAATACTTTTAACACTTCACCTAGACCTAGTACCACATACATCACCTTTTCTTGTGATGGACATTACCTCTGTGGACATCAAGTGAACAAATTTTCAACACTTTGGCACTTTCCAGGAATCTGGAAAACTTAATAAACACAATGCCCCTAATATTGTACAAAAGCAAACATCTGCTGCCACCACCCACCATTTCCACAACTCTTGATGTGCACCCTCTAAATCTAACAGCATCCCCATATTCATGATACAGTTCTCTCCTGGTCTCAGGTCCATTAGTCAGAAGTTTCATCATGAGCAAGACTTTCCATGAAATAGGCATCCTTCTTCCAAAAAACCTACACACCACATGAAGCACGAGCTTTGGCAGATTATGTATTCTCAAGATCATATTGGTCCACAAATACTCAAATTCTGACTCTCCTAGACAAACATGTGGATCGTTCCCGAGCAGTAGACCTCACTGCAAAACTTGTGGCATACATATAGCCACTGCTACCTATTCCACTCCTACCACAGGTGAATCTCTTCCTATCATTGGACATACCACTTACACTACTACACATCTCATTTACCATCTAACCTGCCTTCACTACAAATCTTCTTGTATTGGTCTCAACACAAACCCACCATCCATCACAATTACCAGCAACAAGCAAACAGTCTATACTGACAACTTAGACCATCATGTAGCAGCCCCTGGCAGTTTCCAGCACATTATTAATCTCAACAACTGTATTACAGTTAGAGCTGACACCACTACCCCCACAGAAATCCTTAGGTGTGAACATATCTTTCGCACCAGGTTTTACCCTGGCCTTTAACTCCATGAAGAACCCGCTGGTAAATATATCACTCATTTATATTACAAATATACAATTGTTTACTTATTTTTAAATTCTTTTTTGTAGCAAAATAAATTTCATTTTATTAAATTCTTCCTTTTAGTTTATATTACTCTGATCAACCATTAAAGTGATCACAATTATCACTGGTAAATTTCTTCAAACACCATTGCCATCTACATCCTTCCAACTTGGTTCATCTATGGTTTAATCATGTGGTGAGACTTGGTGTGTAGGCATCTGATACCTTCGCAATATTTATTCCTCTAATCATTATTAATAGTGTGTTTGCATTTATGTGTTAGTCGTGGACCTCCTGCATTCATCTGTGGTGAGTGGCAGGATTATTTTTCCTATCTTTCTTTATTACACAAAATGTTTTAAGTTGAAATATACTATCTACTCTAAAGCTGTACATTTCATTTTGCTGATGTTTGTTATGCTCATGCAGTGTTATTAACAGACTATTAGTGATAGTTAATGAGTAATCAAATTCAAACAAAACATGCTTCAGTGTTAAGATAATATCTGAGACATTGCTCTCAATTCTTAACATATTTTTCCTCTTATATGATTAACAGCATAAATGAACCAATTTCTAGTGCATCAGAGTTATAAAAATTCAAACTGATGACTGACAGCACCAATTCAGTCCTTTAAGGTACTTTGTTTAAATAACAAAATTGCATTACAGGTGACAGTACCAACAATATCAGAACATGTGTTACGTCTTAATTTATGTTTTCACAAGGAAGAGAGGAACTGATCACAAGTTACTATTTTCATGAAGAATGGCATAGCAAACAATATATTTTTTATGTTTGTGGAGTGTTTTTTTGCTGCTTCTCTCCTCCCATTACCTTTGGTGAGAAGTGGGTGTATTTTACCTTTCCTATCCATGTAAATATTCCCCCTCAGAATTTTTTTCTACACCATTGATACAAAAAGTATGATGTGTATTAAGGAACCACATTGGCATCAACTTGAAAATTTCAATGAAATTTGTAATATTTGTGACTGTACCAACATCCGAAACTAAGAATTTGTAAATTTTTTGAAAAATGACAATATCTCTGCGGTTTGTATTGATTTTGTACCACAATAATGACCATCATTATAAAGAGATAATTCTTTAAAGTTCTTTTTCTTTTAAGAATAGTGTATGCTTGGAGATCGATGTGGATAGTTAGGCTCACCTCAGTGAAAGAGTTTTAGATGCAGATCTACCACCACCATCAGAGAAAATTATTCTAACATTGGAGAGGATGTGTTACCATCTACATGCAAAACATGTTAATTTGTGTTCTGTATGATAAGCATAATCTTTCTTTGCTAAATGTGTAGTTAATGAGACACAGATTTGGGGCTATCCTTGCATTTGCATAGGTGAATGCAGGAAACTACCTAAAAACCATAATCACAATGGCTTTTATGTGAAGCTCAGGACTGGATCCTTGTCACTTCCTGATCCAGTGTGACGATGTCTTAATGTGTGCAGCCACACTGGTGGGTGCTGTATAATTTTGATGACATTAATTAAATAATTTCTACCATCTCTCTGGTATTTAGTGGTCATCTAAAGTTTCACATTTCATGCCTACTCCCAGTAAGAATTTTGAATATGTAACTAATTAAAAAGATTAAAAAATAATTCTTAGTCTCATCATACAACATTATTATGTCTGCCCATGTTAACAAACACTGATGAGCCAAAAAAATATGATCATTGCCCACCACACGATTGAATGCCATCTGATGAAGATACCAGTACATCATGCAGCAAGGAAAGTATACCAGAGCCCCATGGGTAATCATTCTAGCAATGATACGTGTGGAAAATGGGGAAATCCACTGATGTCACTGACTTTGACAAAAGGGCAAAAAGAATCTCAGAAACAGAGTGGCTGGTCAGCTGTTTGCATGCTACTGTAGGATGGTGAAACCACAAGTAGGTGTCTTGATGGTGAAACGCCATGCCTCACAGAAAACAGAAGGAGGGGGTTAGCCTGCTCTATAAAGTAGGATGTTGCAGCTCTGATGGCAGAGTGCAATGTTGGTGCAGGTATATTATTGAACATGGGCTCCACAGCAGATGAACTCTATGTGTTCCCATATTAACCTGATGACATCATCAATTATGATTGCAGTGGGCACAAGATCAATGAGATTAGAAAGTGGATCAATAGAAATCTGTCACCTCATTGGATGACTTATTTCTTGTTACACTAGGTAGATGGTCATGTCCAGAAATGCAGTCTTTCAGGGGAAGAGCTGCTTGAAACATGCACCATGCCACGGATGCAGGCTGGTGGGGACAGTATTATGGTATGTGGAAAATTACCTGGGCTTCCACAGGAACTGTGGTAGTGATCAAAGGCACTATGACAGTTGTGAGATACATGAACATTATTGCTCATCCCTTCATAGTTAATGTGTTCCTTGATAGTGATGGCATCTTCCAGTAGAATAACTGTATGTCTAAAGGCCAGAATCATGTTGATTGGTTGGAGGAGTATGATAGCGAACTCACATTGATGTTGTGGTTGCCAAATTCACCTGATCCCAAACCAATGGAATTCATCTGGGTAGCTATCAGGCAAGAGCTCTGCACCCAAAAATTACCAGCCCAAAATTTAGGGGGATTGCATGACCTGTGTCTAGACATCTGGTGCCTGGCACCCCTGGAAACTTACCAAGAACTTGTTGCATCCATGCCACGTGAATTGCTGCTGCACTACATTAAAAGCTGGACCATTAAACTACTAAGCAGGTGGTCATAAATGTTTGGCTCATCAGTTTATATTTAACTATCATTTTAACTGGAAAAGTAGTTAAAAACAATAATTTTTTTCTAGACAATCCAACATTCATAAGTTGCAATAGATAATTCTAATTAATTTTAATTCAAAATTATGTTGAGTAATAAAATAATTACACAAATTAATGTTGAGTAAACTAATTAATTAATTAATTAAGCAAATTAAAATCTAGTATCAATCAAATAAAGTATCTCATATGCTGCAAAATGTTACTAGCAACAATGAATAAATTCTTTCAGCTGTCAGTGCAAATTATATTTGTCCCGATCAGCTCTTAATTCTTATCAAATCACACAGTAATCTACATCGCACATTGACTATTTAATATGAATATATATTAGTACTAAATGATTATCTGAATCAATAAATATCAATTCAAATTAGATGGAAACTGCAACCATTTAATGCCTTGTCATAATCAATTATTTTTGATAGAATTTAAGTATTTTTATTTTCATTTATGCAACAAGCTTTTAATTTTTTGTTTAATTTTTATGGTGTAGTATTTGAATTTGTGTAATCAAAGTCAATGTTTCTAAGCCTTTGTGGAAATGTGACCACTTTATAAGTAAGAAAATAATGACAACGCACCCAGATCCATTATAAAACTTTGGCAAACGCCCCCCCCCCCCCCCCCCCAGTATAAAGACTTTCACTGCTTTTACTTTACTGGAACAACTCATTCTTTAATAGGAAGTGATTTGATTTCTTCTTATCTGAGGTTTGTTATCTAATTAAACCGGTCGCCAACCCCAATGATTAAACAGCAAGGTCATCTAATTAGGGATAAAGTAATTTAAAATTTCAGGACACAAATTAAGTATTATATTGTTTGAAAGTTCAAGGCAACCCTACTTTGGAATCAGTAATAGACCAAACTAGACTCTTCTCTGAAGTTTGCAGATTAATGCCCAGAAAATTTTCCACATGCTATTCACACTATGAAAACTTCATTATCGGAGGACCCTTTCCCCAGATAAAGTTCTCATAACTGATACTGGAAATTTCAGAAATAAAATACGTTGTTAAAATTCCATTCCAAAATTAAAACTACTCCCGTACTGATATTAAAAGTTCTGATTCACATGATTAACCTACACATGGTTAGTCTACAGCCTGCCACATACTCCTGACACATCCTCAACCTGGCCACAGCCAAAAACCAAGATGATCGAGGTTGGGTCTCGAGTTTCTTATATAGTCTGGCCCCAGGGAGACACTAAGGTGATGCCAACTCAACTGACCTTCCCATGGATCTGTCACTTGCCATGTGCTGTCTCGTATATGCTGCCACCTTTTTTGCCCTCTGTCTGCCTTGGGTTGCAACAGATTTTCTCAAAGTTTTTCCAATTTTGAAACTTTGTGATAGTGTAGTGTAGAGCACTACTGAAGAAGGGCTATAGGCTCGAAAATTTTTGCTCTATATGTGTACGTGTCTTTTCCAATGCCACAGGAATCCTCTTCTATGATAAGCGGTGGTTTTTCTCCTATCCAAATGTTTAATATATCTGCTTTCAGCACCTTTGTTTATATATATATATATATACAAAATCTAGGAACTTTTCGAACATAGAACAGCTATATTTCTTGATTAAGACTGTCCACAGTGCAATCAGCCAGTCAGACCTGTTTTGCAAATCAGTTATATATGATTACTAAGATTTAATGAAAATTATGACATACATTGTTTGTTAATCTCTTATATTCTTCTGATTATTATATATAAGAGCATTAAAATTTGGGTGATATATCCATCTTATTCCAAAATTATCTTATCAATATGTTATAAATCTGATATGTACATCTTGAGGTAGGATGACAATAATTCTTCTGTAGTCTCAGAATAGATTTTTAGTATGAAATGGGTAGTGTAGAAGTGTACTTGGATTGTTAAAAACTTCACATAGTATTATTCTGTACATAATTCTTTGGTTTTATTTAATTGAACAACCAAATACAGATTTTATTTTGTTTATATGAATTAGTATTAATTTTGATTATTTTGTAACTATTTAAAAGAGGGTATGCTGTATACATGTGATTTAACATTATCTAACTGAACAAATGAAAAATGTTCAACAACCCTTTGTTAAAAAGATGGAAATCTTAAGTTTAATTACTGAATGTTGTGTTTCAACACTAGAAATGATATCTTCCCATCCAGGAATATGCAACTAAATTATTGTTTCTTTTTTTTGGGGGGGGGGATAAACTTTTCTGTCAATGGAAGCTCTCCTTGTATGTCAGTGGAATGTAATTTGCATCAGTTTACAAACAGATAGCAACAAATATTTTATATTTGTATTAGTAATCATTTTATTCTATTCTGTTTTCATGGTTGCACTAATGTTGTCATAATCTGTATTAATTGCATCACAAACCTAATCGATAAATTTCTTTTGTATATTCATCCTAATTTCTTCCTGAAATCAAATGGCAATATTGTGGTTTCATCATCAGCTTTCTTTCATTTAATGTATTTATTAACAGCAGTAAGCAAAAAAAGATGTTAAGAAATATTTAAAAAAAAACTATACACAGGCTAAAATGAAATTAACGAAATTTGTGGTGAACGTAGAAAAAAAATCAACAGCCAGAGGATCAATAATCTACGGATTCGAATAAAGTATGTCTCAGTCAGTCCACAGCAAACACTTTTTCTTCAAGAGTTATGAGCATATCTGCCATGGTGTAGTATTGTTCAAATTAGGATATATGATAACAGTTCATCAGGTAAACATTTGTGCTAGGAATTATTTTACTTCAGATGATAATTATAATAGGATTGATTGTACATATCTCATTTAAGATTATATTTTTTTAAATTTTCATGGTGCACTCTTATTTCAAAAATAATTGCTAAATTTATTTAAGTATGGCATTTCTGAATTTGATAGAAGTTATCAAATATTTATAAATATTTACAAGACAGGAAACATTCCGTAATACAAAAGCACCCATGCACACATATATGTATAAAAGCAGTATTTTTCAAATACTAGTAGAATATACAACATTTTTTATCGAATTCTGATGCTTGTGTACAAAAGAAACATTTAGATCACATTTCAAACACAAAATAAAATAACATTTTACATACCTGCTCAAGATGATGATAAGACCACAGAGTACAGACTACTGAAAAATAATTACTGTGCTATAAGTTTACATAGCCAGCTATTAGATCTATTATTTCATAATCAAAATCTGACAATATTTTTTTGTTATACCTCTGCATAGTGTTCTTCATTTTGCTGCAAGAGGTCAACACATAGCTCTGCAAGGTGAATGAGATCTTCTAATTTCTTCCCTGGTGGCACCATTATTTCTCCACTTAAATCATCTGCAATGTTTTCAAATGAATTTTAAAGTAATAGTAATGCCACTAAAAAAGAAATACATCAAACTACTTTTTTAAAAAAATATTCTCTGTTGATACAATATGAGGTTTACATTCATAATATGAAGTAATGATAAGTTGTGTCTGTACATTAAATTTAATTTAAAAAGAGTAATTGCAATGTTCACTATGGATTATGGAGAATAGAGGTGTGTGTGTGTGTTCCTATGAACACACAAAGTGAAAATGAACTGACAGATGTCAAAAAAACTACATACAGTGATGGTTTTTTTATTGTTTAACATAAATGATACTTTACATTCCACATAATATTACAATTCTTAATTACTAAGTGGTCAAAACAGATCATTTTTTAATATTTTTCTATGCGTAGATAGATTAAAAAAAAAAATATTACAAATGAATTTCAACAAAGATGCACATAGTTATAGCTAGTGTCATTAGTTAAGGTATAACATATTTTTATCACAATTAGAACTATATTTACTAGTGATACAAATGCTAAAAATATAAATGTTGAAACTTTTGCCTTTACTTACAAGCATCAAGGAAAAACACTGAACGATTTTCAACAAATCTTGCAGTAATGGTTATAAGTACCTTTGTACAGGTATGTGTATATCCCTTACTCTTATATACATGAAAATTGCTCACAGTCGATAAAATATTCCATTCATTGGAGGTGCTGGTGTATTTGAACAAACAAACTATAACAGACTGATTTCATGATTTAACTGGGGATTTTATATAATAGATTACATACATACAAATAAAGCAATCTGTTTGTACATTTACAATGGAGGACGAGATTGGTGAAAGAGGAAAAAAGTGTTCTATTCCTTTGCTGTTTTATATGTATCTGGACAAAATTACTGGAACAGCTACTAAGCAATATGAGTTCATGAGAAGTGAAAAACAAAGAGGAAAAATAGAAACCAGCACATTAAGCAGTACTTAAGAAGAACTGCAAGATCAGTAGTTACAAACATCACATATGATTTTGGTAATAAATGAGATCAACATGGTCTAAAGAAGTTTTGGACACTACAGATTACCTGTTTTTGTCCTAACATTTCTGTGTAATGTGAAATAAAAAATGATACTAACTGAGGTTAAAAGAGGTAATCACTAAATATTTTTCTCTATTCCAGATGTGTACTTTCTTTATGAGATAAATGATCTCAATGCACTTATTCCTTGGTATAGAACTCCTTGATTTCTCAGCATAGAAATGCTAATTGGTTAGCTGGCCAAATACTCAAGATACTCTTGCGATTTCTAAAGAAATATAGATTGTTTACCATAGGGAGAGAAAACCTCGTATTTAATTAGTATTTTGGTTTAGGATTTCAACAGCTAACAATCTACCTTGCACTAATCAAAGTAACCAATTTTTTAAACTGTTTTAGCAGCGAAAGTCCTGAAACGCTCGTGAAAAGTGAAAATCATGTTCACCCAAGCACGGCTCCATCATTTGAGGTATAAGTGTATTTTAAAATAACATTTCAATACACCTATACTGAAAAACAACACTTTGCAGCACAACGATCTGTACTTATAACCCTTCTATCGTAAGTTTGCAGTGTGGTTGGTGTGAATGAATTTAGGTTGAGGTCACTGTCATCCAGCTGTAATACCAACTAAAATTCCCTAGACTTCATATCCAGAAGGTTACAATGTAAACAGTGAGTAGCAACAGAACAGACTTTCAAGTTTTTATGTTTTGTTAGAAAGTATATATATATATATATATATATATATATACTCATTTGTAACTGAAAAAGTTGTATTTAGAATTCAATACTAATTCAAGTTTTAATTCATATTTATTTAATTTGTTATTTCAAGTTACTCCTTTTTTTTTTATCTTGATCAATTTACATAGCTTGAGAAGGCTGTAATTAGTGGAACACTGTATAAAAACAGTTGAATCACTGTCTTCCTGTTGACATGCATGTGTGAATAATCAATATTGTATATTTAATCTTTCTCTAATGCATGTTTAGGTGGTCTTAATCTTCATATATCATTTTTTTTTTAATATGCAGGCCTACTCTTTCATATTGTTACTAATACTTTTGAATTTGCAATTCTGCAGGCTTTTACTGAGGGTATTTGATTGCAATGACACGACTAGGAAAGGCAGCACCATAGCTATCAATCATCAGTCTAAGAAATGGATGTGCGAGCATCACTTGCTAACCTCGTTCACTTCAATATCGGAAACGAGCACATTTTGAAATTTCAGTTATCCTCGTGTATTGTCACACTCACTACATTATCCACTATTTCATATTCAAAGTTTAATCAATATTAACAAATATATATATATACAAAAGGGCTCACACGCGAAGTATAGCCTACGGGCCTACATATCCTAAATATGGCCAAGCATAGAGCACACATCTGTATGGAAAACTACGTATATTTATAATTGCAAGGAAATAAATATAGTCCCTATTGCCTACTGTTGAAGAAAATCCTATACTCTCAATGCTGACATAAATTGCAATCAGTAAAAAGTGTTAAGAATAGGTTATTTGAGTGAAATACAGTTAGTGGGCTTTAAAGGGTATGTGAAATATTTCAGATGAAATTAACATGGTAGGGCAGGATAATATTATACTGCTGGATATCTTCTAGGTATTTGACAGAGTAAGGCTGTGATTTAACTAGGATACCACCATGCCAGATTAAATGTTTTGTTGTATTTTATTGTTTCCGCACAATAACTACCAGGTATGTAGTAACGTTTCAGAGGGCAAGAGACATTTTGTTAGTAGCACCTAGCAATGTTATGGTGGTTCCGATTCTACAAACAGATTTAAAGTTGTGATGGGAAGAATGTGTAATATGATGGATTCAGTATGATAGGGTTGTATGGTTTAAACCAGTATAAGAAAACATAATATGCGAGCAGTAGGACAAGCATGACTTCAAAGGAAAATATAAATTCTGAATGGTGCATATCAAATTTTATAATATTAACAAGAGTGGAATTTTTGATCTAGTAATTTATTTATTTATCATATGACGGTATGAACAAATGTGAACATCACAAGCTCGTACAGTATTATATATTTAGATCTAATGTTTTTATCCATTCAATTGCACTGATTGATGCATCGTCTTAGTCCACTATTGTAGGCTCGAAGGAAACAGTCAGAAATGATGTGGCAGATTGACTGAAAGGTGGCTCCACCACACAGTTTGCAGAATGGAGTCATACCCATTTGCATAATAAGTATCCACATCTCTCTTGTCCTGTTCGTATTTGATTGATGATTCTCCAGTGCGATCAGGGGGAAATCAAATCCTTGTAACTATACTGAAGAGTCCTCAGCCAGATGTTTATTGGCTACTGATGACTGCTCTAAATGAGCTATTAATGCCTTGATGTTGAAAGAGGACACTTTAAGGTTGACTGCTGTGTGACACAGCAGTTTCCTTGATTTGAAATGTTGGTGTTTTGCTTGTGTAATCTCTAGTGTTTTTCCAGACCTCCAGTAGAGTTTCTGATCTTCTTAGAGCTGGAGATGAATCAATATGATGTTTGTGCTCCAAATGCATCCCATAATTATTCACATTACTTTATTCAGTTGCACATCTGCTTTCTCTGTGTGGGTAATATTGATCCAGATTGGGCAGCATACTCAGCAACAGAGTATGACAGAGCTATGGCTGTGGCTATTAGAATGTAGGCACTGGGTTCCCATGAAGTACCAGTAAGCTTTTGAAGTATATTATCTCCGGTTTTGACTTTAGCAGCCACATTTGAGTGATGCTGCTTGAAAGTGAGAGTTCTGTCCAGTGTTATTTATATCCGGGTATTTTGGTGTGTTAAAATATGGCAAAAGTCGGTATCTGAATTTGACCCCGGATTTATAGTGTGATTGTCTGCTGTATAAATGAAATGTCGATATAACAGTTTTTTTGAGGATTTAGATGGTGGTACCATTTCTTGAAGTATACATCTAACATTTCTGAACCAGTGGATAAAGTTGTTTCTGCGTAAGAAAATTTGTGGTTCTTGTTCACCAAACAAATGTAACTAGCCAAAATAAATTTTCTTGAAGATGTTTCTGGTAAATCGTGTGTATAAAAATTGAATAGGAGGAGATACAAAACAGATCAGTGATACGATGAAACCAAAATGTCTGAATAGGTCTCCTGGTCAATGGAATGGCATGTTGTGTGTATTAGATAAACAAATGTCTGCAACAGTGAACAGAATGTAAGTTAAGATTTTTATTTAATGATTAGGAAGAACATTCATTTGTGTAGTTAATATATATGGATAGCTAGTATAAATAAGAGATCACTTTGAAAAATCAGTAATGGTATACTTTATTAGTTAAGTTTTGGATAATGGTGACAGTAAAAGTACTGTTGGGCAGTGAAAATATGGATGGACAGGAAAAATAACCAATTACTTACCACAGATGAAGACAGGAGGGCCAGATGATCATAAAAACAATTTATATTTTTGTTTAAAACTTAATTTATGGTGGTAGGATTGGGCCATTTGACAAGGGGGCTATGCATCAAACATTACGGTTTGCTGAATGTAGTAAACCATGTCAGAATTTAAGTCTTTTATCTTTAAAATACTAAGACAAATTAAAAATAATGTATTAAAACAACTTCTTTTTGAGGGCTTTTTAATCACATTTCATTTTATAAGTTAAGTAAAAAAAAGAATTACACTTTCCTCTCAATTAGAATTGTGATGGTCGTAGCTGGATTATTTGAGAGTAACACAGTTAAGGAACCCAATCTGCTGTCATTTTGACAATACTTTCATACCTACATTAAAGAACAGAATTTTCATACTCTTCATTATTATTAATGTAGTGAAAATATGTTTTTAAATAATGGAGTAAGCCCATCACTCACCACAGCTGAAGGCAGGAGGGCTGAGGTAATAAATAAATAAACATGAACATATTGCAGTATTTTGTTATAAAACTAAATCAAGTTTAGAGATGAAGCATATGGCAACAGAATCAGATGTGTACTCATTAAGACACACTAAATGAATGATGTAGTGAGTGATAGGTTTCCTTTCCACATCCTCCATTATTTCATTGCCCAATAGCGTTTAACTCTCAATATTATCATGTGTGTATATAAGAACGAAGTCTTTCTCGGCGTTGAGAATGTATAAACTGCTGTCGGGTGACTAGCCAAGTCAAGAGTGCGTTGTCACACGATATTTCGGTGACTAGATTCATTGCCGCCATCTTCTGGTGAAGTGCCGGGTGCAGCGGAAAGGCTCAGTTCTTATAGCCTGCCAGGTGGCCCAGTGCGCGGGAGTGTTGAGCGCGTCCGTGATTGGTCGGCGTAGGCATCGACCGGCCGCCGGAGTGAGGGGGAGGGGGGTAGTGCTGGTGCGCCTAGCTGGTGCTCAGTTGAGTCGGGCGCCTTGCGTCGTGCGGGCCTCGGCAGCGCCGCTGACGCATCGCTTCGATGACCGGCGTCCAAGCATCACTGAGTTGGTACCCGCCGTCTCGGTTTACTAGGTTTGAGGCAAGACGAATTTCAAGGGCTTCCATGAGAATGCTGTCCCAGAAACCTCTAGCGTGCGCCAGTACTCTGGTGCTTTCAAAATCGAATCCGTGGCCCTGTTTGAGGCTGTGTTCTTCCTTCCGCCACCGAAACTAAAAAACATCCTGCGATCCCCCAAGGATGACCTTGCTCTGCGGACGCTTGGGGTATACTGCATCCCTTGTGAATGCAGGAAAAGCTACATCGGGCAGACAATACGGTGTATCAACCAGAGATGTTTGGAACATGCTCGGCACGATCGTCTAGGGCAAAAGGAAAAGTCAGCGGTGGCAGAACACAGCCTCGAACAGGGCCACGGATTCGATTTTGAAACCACCAGAGTACTGGCGCACGCTAGAGGTTTCTGGGACAGCATTCTCACGGAAGCTGTTGAAATTCGTCTTACCTCAAACCGAGACGGCGGGTACCAACTCAGTGATGCTTGGACGCCGGTCATCGAAGCGATGCGTCAGCGGCGCTGCCGAGGCCCGCACGACGCGAGGCGCCCGACTCAACTGAGCACCAGCTAGGCGCACCAGCACTACCCCCCCCCCACTCCGGTGGCCGGGCGGTGCCTACGCCGACCAATCACGGACGCGCTCAACACTCCCGCGCACTGGGCCACCTGGCAGGCTATAAGAACTGAGCCTTTCCGCTGCACCCGGCACTTCACCAGAAGATGGCGGCAATGAATCTAGTCGCCGAAATATCGTGTGACAACGTACTCTTGACTCGGCTAGTCACCCGAGAGCAGTTTATACATCATGTGTGTATTTTAAATTCTGAAACAAAAGTTAAAGGCTCAATTTGAATTGTACTCTGATTGACATATAATCTCTGGTCTTCTGATGCCGGCAAATGCACAAAACACTATGGTGGGTGAAAAGTCTTAACAGAGTGTATACCATTAATGATGACTTTGGTAACATAAAAGCTCAGAAGTATTCTATTGCCAAGTATAATCATCTGAGTTTACTTGTTCATCAAGATTTGTCTAAAATAAATTATTCTAAACCACTGAAGAAAAAGTGTAAGGATAGATAATGGGTTAGGCAGGAAACATTAGCTGATATTTAAGAAATAGAGCTAAAACAAGTATAATGACTAAGATACATATATGTCAAAAAATGATTTCCAACAAAAACAATTCTTGCAAAATTACAGCCAAATCTCATGAGTTTTTAGAAATAAAATAGCACCAGATCTCATTCTAAGTCTACACTCTACTGTAAGTAGTATTTTCACTTTCTGAATAAGAATGGTTTCTCCTGATCTTGCAAATAATTAAAATGTATGACATATGATAAGACATGTCGCAATTGAAACACCAATGAGAGCTTGTCAAAGAGATTAAACTGAATCATTGGCTTTTACATATTGATAAAGCTACATAAATAGGCTATTGTGTTCCCCTGTATTGGTAGAATTTCATTTTTTGGTTTCCTTAAACATGACATGTATTATAAATAATATTCAGTGTTTTGTAACAGCACAAGGAACCTTTCTGCATTAGAAAGTGAAGAGAATACTTAGTGTAGGGTATAAATTTAGCTCAGAACAAGATCTAATAAAAATTTATAACTAAAGAGGCATTGACCCTGTTTCCATAAACAATGTATATATACATGATGATAATGACAGGTATCTCAAAATCATGGATTTGAACACATGAAAACAGTTCAGCTTCAAGATGACAATATTTTAACCACTTGTAGATAGGCTACGAACAGGAGTCCTCCAAATGTATGCCACAATGTCTAAGTGATTTTTATAGTATTTTTACTCCGGTATTTGGGTAACTATACTAAAAAGAACTAATTCTTCTCTCGTTGCTGCTGATACTGCACTGGAGAAAATACTTATCAAACCATGCCTGTGAATCACTTCTTTCTTCTTTATTTCTATTATTTGGAGATGTGATGAAAGAAGCTGCATTTCAATTCATTCAAAGTATGTCTGTGGTAAACTGCATTCTGTGATCTAACATATAGGAATGTTTCCTTACAGTCTTAAGCATTACAATAACATAATGACAAGCTGCAGTTTCCTAACAAGCTTGCAGCCATTTGCGACTGTTACAAATCATTGTTTGTCCTTCCCTCCAGTTAAAGATGTTGTAGACAACTATTTCAAATTGTAATATTTTCTGTTTTCTTTACTTCAAATGCATACTTTACTGAAATTTTTCAGCCTGAAAATTAGGCATATTCATTATTTTCTTCTTTTTTTTTTTATCCAACTTTTATTTTTTTTAAATGTTGCTGATTGTTTCAGGAAGAATTGTGTGAAAATATTTCTTGCTCCAATATAAAAAAGTTTAGTACTAATACAGAAACAATTATCACTTTCTAATTCACTAAGAGCATATACGATCATAACCACTTTTCAATACCTTTATTCTGTATTACTCCATATGTTCATTATTAACTTTTTTTTTTTTTTTTTTTTTTTTTTTTTTTTTTTTTTTTTTTTGCCAGTTATATGTATCCATTTGCTTAAATTTTTAAAACTTAACTATTCACTAACCACACCTTAAGGCAGGAGGACAATATGAACAAAAAGCACAAACACACTTTACAATATTACAGTTTAAAAACCTTATTCATGTGAGCACCATCACTTTGGCATTAATGTGGGGAAAATTAACATAACTGGTCTTTTCATATACAATCATATCTGATATAGCAAATTATATTTTTCTAAAGTTATGGGAAGTATTAAAAAAATTTTGATGATTGCAAGTGAGTGTCATTGTTGGTCAAATTTCTGGATCAATTGTTTCCATTGCAAGGAGAGAACCAAAGTAAATTTAATCATTTGGCTAAGATTAATGACCCTCTTTCCATGTATAGTGAAAATTTGAGACAGAACAGAGATATTAAGGTATAGAATAAAACTGATTTCAGTAAATGTTGGTACTTATAGTGTAACTTATGGCTTGACTTATTGGAAGCACTACACTGTGCTCAGAATAGATACAGCAGAATTTATCAATAAAAGTTGGCAATGTGATGAACATTCTGTTTTAAATGATATTGAAATAAATTGGTTTAGTTTTTTTCTCATGCTGTTTACAGAAATTGTATAATCTCTGTAGCTGAATAAAAGAAAAGAAGCTTCTTTGCATTATTGCTGTGCCATGAAACAAATGTTTTTTATTAGGTTATCAGGCCAGACTGTGACCCAGAGTTGTGACCCAGCATTATTTTCTTCATTATAATAGTAAACAGTATACAGAAAAGTCATGATATTATAAATAACTAGTTATGAACTTGAAGATGGCTTCAAATTTTGTTGTTAATATGCCTAAGCAGAGGCAGAGAGAACAACAATGTTTGGGCTTTTGCGGCAGAGAATATGTTGGTGTTAGATAGCATGTCCGGATTAATAAAGCAACAAGGAAGTACTAGCACTGCAGCAGCAGATAAACCAAAGGTGAAAGCAAAGCAGATTCTTACAGTTGAACCAGAGTTGTATGTGCATATAAAGCAAGTTAAAATAACGAAGGAGCTATGGACACAGCATAAAACTATGTTTGACGATTCCAGGTTTACATGAAGAATAATCTTAGTAATCTCATATCAATCAGGCTTGATAATTTTGATTCAGTGGCATTGTATGTGACAGATATAATTGAGACATTGCAAAGATCAAGTGGAACCAGATTTGATATAAACAACGAACGGATTGACTCCTTATTACTGGCTGATTTACCAGAATGACTTTCACTTATCATGTTGATTGAATATTCCAGCATTCTATTATGGTGGGTGTCATCAAGACAAAATTGATCCACATGGAAATGTTAGACTCGGATTCAGAGACAAAAACTACACTCACTTCCAAAGATTGGCAGAACCATAAAATCAAGCCTGCAAACAGACACAACAAAAGTTGAAATTATGTCATGGAAATGTCAAAACGACAGGAGTTAAATTGATCATTTGTTACAGGTGGTACATTGATTGGGGCAAAACTTCTCATATGACTCCAAATGAATATCCGATTAAAAATACATCTTGTTCATCAAGTGCACCAGACGTTATTATTGCTGACAAAACCAAAGTACATGTGTTGTGTACCGGTGATGTAGTAGAAATTACTACATATTATGGTTATGATATCACTGTGAAAAATACATTGTGCATGCCAAGTCTGATGACTAACGTCTTGTGAGTAAGTGTTAAAGAATGGTAATTTCGATTGACAGAATTGTTTAATACATAATATGAACAGTGAATTGGTGGCTGTAGTAGAACTGATTTTTTGTGTTTACAGGTTAAAGATAAAATATAATATGAAAAGTGACCACAGTTTACTGGCTGTTCATGTATTGGTTGATGGTTCTATGTGACACAGAAGAATTGGCCATATAAATAGCACAGATATTAATAAAATAAAATCTGTTGTAGTTGAAGGACTTAGTTCTCCCAACAACTTTCATACAGCAAACAACATTTGCGTTGTGTTCTTGGAGGGAAAACAGTCAAGACTTCGCTTCATACATATAGGAGAAAAAAGTACCGAAACATTACAGATTAGGCATGCTGATGTGTGTGGCCCAATGGAAAATTAATCCTTAGGTAGTGCATAATATTTTTTTTGCTGGTGGATGACGTTTGTCACATGGCATTTATTTACTTCTTAAAAACTAAAAAGTGAAGTATTCAGCAGGTTTGAATAATTTAAAGTTTTGGTAGAAAACAAAAAGAATAAGAAAGTTAAAATATTTCGCACTGATAATGGCTATAAATTTTGTAGCAATGAGTTTACAGATTTTCATCAGTAAAGCAACCTGTGCACACCAGAACAAACTGGTGTGAGCTAATGACTGAATCAATTAACAGTTGAGAAAGCAAGATGTATGTTGTTTGATGCAAAGCTAGTAAAAGATTTTGGGAAGAAGCAGCAAATATGAGTGTGTACTTAAAAAACAGATCAATTATATCAGGAACTCACATCGAGGCACCATATGAGTTGTGGTATAGCAAGAAACCTGATGTAAGCTATATTGCTATATTGGGCAGTAATATGATGGTCCACATTTCCAAAGAAAAATGCTTAAGGTGGCACAAAAAGTAGCAAAAACACATTCTTGTTGGATGCTGCGAAAGTATAAAAGGTTATATAATTTATGACGGTAATAATAAGAAAATAATAACAAGTAAAAATATGATTCTTATGGAGAGTAGAAAAGACAATTTGAATGATATGAAAACTGGATTAAATAAAGAAAACAAATATGAATAAATAACAGTTTTAGTGAGGGCTCTGCTCAAGAAGAACAACTGACAAATCACAATTACTGAATTCATGTCAGTGAGACTATCCTGATGTAGAAGGCCCAGATAACTTGGTAGAAAGTATTGAAGTTAAGAGTGTGGAGATTAAGGCATTACCCAAAAGAATAAGAAATCTGTCTGAGAGGTACGTTATAACTATATTTAGTGTGGTATGAATAGAAGAAGACATCTCTGTCTAAAATGATACCATGAAAGAGTTCCATCAAGTGATGCAGAAGATGAAGACAGTTACAGTCAGACAGGAGAGCCTCATTTGAGTACTGGAGGCAAGACAGGAGGCTTCAACAGAAAATGCAGTGCAAGTGGATGTTTATTATTATTATTATTTTTAAGTTTGAAAATGATGATAAAGTGCAATACTGTGTTAGGTTAGTGGCTAAAGGTATTTGCCAAAAAACAGTTGTACATAATCATGAAACATTTTCACTGGTAGTTAGACACTCCATATTGAGACTTTTATTTGCAATTAGTGCACTATTAGGGTCAGATATTAATCTTTCAGGTATAACTGAACATTTTTTATATAGATGTCCAAAGGAAGATAATTACATGCATTTATCTGAAGTTTGTAATGTACATAATTGTGATAATGAGGTTTTGAAATTGAAAAGGTCAATTTGTGCCTGAAACAGAGTTCGCTTGCTTTGTATCAAAGAGTTGAAGATTGGGTTCCTAAAAGAGAAGCAATATAGTTAAGAAATCTGTTATTTAAAATCACAGGCAATTTGCATTTGATTACTATCTATAGTGACAGAGTGCAATGAAGCTTACAACTAATCAGCAAATGCACAAGAGGTTTAAACTTATTGATGTTTGTTATCATTTTGTCTGGGATGCTGTATTAAATAAATGTATTAAACTTGAATAGATGCAAACTGCTGAAATGCCAGCTACCATGATCACTTAAGATCTATTTGCCTTCAAACATTACAAACTTATGATCAAAATACGAATATTAAGTAATATTGTACAATGTTGTATGATGCTGTCATTTATTTCGATATAGGGGATGGCATTATAAATAATATTGAAATAGAATGTTTTAGTTTTATTCTCTATGGAAATTGTATAATCTCTGTGGTTGAATAAAACAAAACATGCTCCTTTGCATTCTTGTTGTGCTGTGAAATGAACATGTTTTATTATATACGTCCATCTGTCAGAGATATTATGAATGGAAATTATCATCTAGCGTACTCTGGTGCCAAAATAGATGCAATAATGGAAAATGGTATCCAACTATACACTAAAATCAATACTTATAACTAGTGAAAATTGAAAGGTTTTTGATAAATGTATTAGGGGTACCATTCGTTCAGTTCTGAAACCAATGAAGCACAAACTGGAAGATAAACATTTTCTGCAAGATGATTCTCAAGCATCTTATTCACAGTCAAATTATAATGTTGTGACAGAAGTGCTTCCATTTTTCTATTAAGCACAATAACCAATTCTCCCAATGTCTATGCATATATGAGTCTCAATTGTGCACTGAGCTTCTTACAAAATATGAATCACAAATCAGTCGCAGTATGTCAAACTCGTAGTCAATATCAAACAGATTAGTCAGTATACTAATGATCAAATACATGCACCTGCAGAAGGCTGCATTGTGCCAGTTCAGAAAAAGGGGGAGATATAATCAGTGTTGTGAATTTATGATTGTATTGAAATATAAGATGAAAATGTATAAAATTAATATATAAACTAAAAAGCCACACATTTTCTTTGTGATGGGAACTAATTTTCCGTGTAAGTGGTGACTTTCTCCAGCATATCGTAGCAATGTAATCTTCTCATATGTCCAGCCAGATGGTGGTGTAAAACACTGGATATGCCATGTTCATTAAGTGTCACATGGCTTCTGATGGTTACAAACCTACTGTTACTGCATCGACCAACCTGCCACTTGTCAAGCTCCTATTTATATGGATGTAAGCAGAATGGTTGACCTTAGACCACTTTGATATCCATGCCCAATCTGCAGGCTTCGTAGCTCACTGGCTGAATACACAGTCCACTGTAGAATAGTGGTAACCCTTTCCAATAACATTGCTAGCACTATGCTTTATTGGTGGCTTGCTGCTAAGTCTGTGCTATGTCATTTGCTCTCTTGACATCCTGATATGATGATCTGCAAGTTCTTGTCAGAGATTAGCTACAAATGGGTCCTTCACTTCTCGCAGTTAGAACCTACTTTCCTTGTTGATTTTGTTATTACTAAGCCAAATTTTCAATGCCTAACTTATGACACAGCCACAGAAGGTAAAGGTTTAGGAGAGCATGCCATCTTATTAAACTCAATTTACACTCTTCATTAACAGCATGTCTGGCAACTGCCAATTTTCCCCAAAGCTTGCATTACTGAAAGCCATGTGACTGACACCTGATGAAGATATTAGAGACAGCTGTCAAAATGTGATTTCATAGACCATCTGGCTGGACACCCGTGAAGATTACATTGGACTAGTTTTCTGAAATTATATTTGTGTACCAGAAATATTAGTGGAAATAATACACTTTGCTGTAAACAGTCATACTGTGTAGTTTTTATTAAACATAAATATGTAAGGATCATTTAAATTTAAAACTGTAAACCTTAATAAAAGCTATCAAAATTGCTTAAGCAAAATCGATTAGGGAACCATACCAATCACGGTTGATATGCTAACAAATAACATTGTAAACATTTCTTTTAAATATCTTGATCCTAAGGATATAATCTGTAACAATTCTAGTGATGACAAAGCTCTGAATACGAAGTAAATGTGGAGGAACTCAGCTGTTAAAATGGGCTGTTTGTTCATATCTGTATCTAACAGATTTTTAAGGTAAAAAATATAAATGATCTTGAAAGACTGCACATAACTAAACACAAAATTCTATTACATATAAATAGTCAAATGTAAATCATCATTTGTGAAGTCTGGTTATTGCAAATGACACCCTCGGTCAGGTAAACGGCTTTAGGAAATATTATTAGGAAATAAAAATAAATGTTTGGAAAACAGGAGATAGAGAACTGATGTTGTAATTCTCCTAATGCTACCAATTTTGAAGGTGTGTTTAGAACTGATGAGTTTATCCCTCATTGTGAAGCATAGTCATAGTATTCTGACAGGTTATAGGTAGTGAAAAAGACAAGTAAACAGAAAAAATGGTGGACAGGTATTAGTCACTGGAGGATTAGCTGAAAACTATCTACAGCAAAAATATATAATTTTTATTTTTTTTATTTAAGAAGTTGCAACTAAGCCAATATAAAAATATATTATTATATAAGATGGATAAAAATAAGATAAATATTTAAAAAAAAAACAATATTTGAATCATTCTTTAATCACATGGCAAGGACACACAAAAGAACAGTTTATTTGTTGTAGTCATCATAGCTTTATATTCTGATGCAGTCCTCCTGTCTTCAGCTATGGTAAAAATTGGTTTTATGTTTTCTGACCTTCTTCTAACTTACATTACTATATAGAAATGTTTCCTATTCCATTAGTGATACTACTGTTATTTATGAAATCAATAATATGAAGCCTGAAGAGATAGTCAAAACTTATGGATGATAGTCTTCCACTTGTCACATCTTTAAATGGACCTGAATGGTGATTAGATGACAAAGTCCATTAGAAGGATTACTTTTATCAGATATTATATTTAATTTTCTCCATAGAAGATGGAGTTCCTAATGACCCATCTGCCACTACTTAGACTGAAGAATAAGTATTTTTAATTGAATAAGTAATACTAGATGCTACAGAGTTTTCTCTATAAAATAAAAGAAATGGGCTAGGTCACTAACTCAATTTTAATGCATTGATCTTTCTGCCTATTTCTCCAGGTGGCTCCACAAATTTACTGTTTAAGAAAACAGATGTTATAAATTGGACAACTTCATAAAAATAAGGCAAATGCTAACAGCTTTTTATTATTATTATTAATCTTTATGTAGTGAAACTGCTTTAGCAGTTAAAGGTATTTCTCAGCCATGGTACTTTAACTTAACAATTTCAGCTGGAGTGTACCAGCTTCCAGTACATTAATACTTACAACGATACCGAAAGAAATGATAAAAATGTACAAAATGTGTACATATATACACTTAGTACAAATGGATTTATCTCATACATAAATACCTAATAATACATACATAAATCTGAAAACTGAATTGATAACATTTGTCAAAGATTTCAAAGAAATGCAGGGTTTGCCTCAGCTTTTGTGCACTATAGTTTCAATGAACAAAATCCAATTTTTCTCATGTAAAACCAATCCAAACATTATTTTTAAAAATGTAACAAGAACAAAGAACTTATGCCCAGAGCAATTATAAAACACTTAAAAATATCTTGAAAAATGGGAATCTAGAGCTAGATGCTCAAAATGCAGCAAATATTTTCATTCAGCAAAATAGAAGTTAACCTACTGAAAGCAAATTTGTTGAGAAGTCAGAACCCATCACTGCAACAACAAATTTGTGGATTACTAATCTAATAAAGGCTTGAAGTTGCTGAAAAAATTACAAGTACAACTGATGAAGCAACAAACTAGGTCAAGCACAATAACGCCTCAAAATCTCAGCTTGAGTCTGCCATATCAGGTATAGAAATAGAAAGCCACGTAAATGCACTGAAGAATGAATGTACAAATGGGAGCATTAATATAAATAACAAAACTCTTAAGGTTGTGATTAAATTTATACTGCAGTCATTAAAATATATATTTAATCCAGAAGGACAGTTTCTAAATTGATTTAAAATAGCTATCACAATACCAGCATATAAACATGGGATGAAAAGATAATTATAAATCTATACACCAAAATCCCTCACAAATCATCTTTCAAAATGGTTAGAAAAGTGCATTATTTGGGGTGTCCAGAAAGTAACTTACATTTTGATATAAAAAGTAATCAAATAAGGAATAGCAATTTTTTACATACATTTTCAATAGTAAATCATAAACTATCTTTCTCTGTAGTTGTCATTTAAGTTGTGGCACACGTCATAACAATGCACAAGGTTTTCAATTCCATCTCTGTACAAATCTGCCACCTTAGATTTCAACCACCAGTATACAATGGCATCAAGTTCTGCATCACTGTCAAAGTGTAGTGTTGTGAGCCAGGTCTTCATCGTTGGAAAGAGATGTTAATCACTTGGCACATGTTCTGGACTGTATGCTGTATGGTGGGTGATCAAACACTTCACATCCAAAAGAGCTGTCGGGTATGATTAGCCTTTGTGGATATGCATTGATGAAAAAAAAAAAAAAAAAAAATAATAATAATAATAATATTGAACCAAGATTCCACAATACTTGTTTTGTATCACTCATCGTAGTTTTATCAACGCTTTACAATACCTTTCTGAGTTAATTTTTGCACCACATTCAAGGAAAACAACCAGAAGCACTACATTCAAGGTAAATAACCAGAAGCACTTCCTCAGCATCCCAAAACACAGTTGGCATTATCCTTCTAGCTATCAACATTTTGCAAAAATTCTGCTGGTTTTCTAAGAGTACTTGTGTACCCCTCTTGCACAGACTGTGAATTTGTCTCACAACTGACGTGCTTTACCAATCTCTCATCTTCCACTACAACATGATGTACATTACCATCCTTGTTGTAGGGTTTGAGGAATTTCAGCGTTACTGAAGATGTTGTTTGTTTGTGGTATTCTGTCAAGATTTTTGGCACCAATATTGCACAAAACTTGTGATGACCAAGCTTCTCCAATACAATTTCATGCATTAAACTTCATTAAATTTGGGGGATATGAAGCGAGAGGTCCGTAATTGTAAAGCAGCAATTTTGACAAATTTTGTCAATGATTCCCATCCTCAGTTCATCAGTCTCAAGGCTAGGCCAACCACTTTAAGGTTCATCATGAACACTGGTGTGGCCATTTTTAAAGTGAATGCCTCACTCCACCTTCACTCATTATTCTATTTCCATAGACCTCACAAAGTTGCCAATGAATTTCAATTGGTTTGAAGTTTCTTGCCAGCAAAAACCTAATCACTGAAGGCACCTCACAACTCTCAGGATTTTCTATTGAAGCACAGATTTCAATTTTTAAAATGAACAAAGTACAAAAATCAAAGTGCACATACTACGATAGCTTGATGCTTACTGAATGTATAAACATTTTGATGCCAAGACGGCAACTCAGTACCCACCAATCTCCATGCTAGGCAGAAATATAAGTTACTTTCCAAATTGCCATCATAAAAGTAGACTAATGAACTATTTAAATAAATTCAGTATACTCTTAGACAATTAGATTAGTTTCAGAAGAAATGTAAGTACTCAGTGTGGTATATATTCATTAAAAAAATCACTAATATAAGATAACTGATAGTTTTAGAAGAACAATTTCAGTATCTCCAGATACTTTTTTAATACACAATTTGATGCTGTTGTTCTCCAATACTACTCAAAAAACTCAAAAGATTGATGTATGTGTAACACCTCTGAAACTCCTTAGGTTTTCTGTGTAACAGAACAAAAATGCTATGATTTGGAAACACCTTAGCTAAGATGCTAGAGTCAAAGTTGGTGTTTCCCAAGGAACAGTACCAGGGTCTCTACCTTATTTACATTAATGATCTATGTACAATTAATGCAAAGAGTTTCTCATATACTGATGACATAATTGTAACTGTTAAATGTTGCATTTGGGAAGAAATATTTAGACCAACTCAAAAAGTCCTGAACACCATTCCTCAATGGTTGAACCACATCCTTCTCACAATAAATGAAATCATTCCACATGCAATAATTGTACACAATGTATTTGCCACAAACTACAGAAAGCAACAAATATTATGTACTTAGGCATAGAAATAGACAGTAAATTGAAATAGTGTAATCATGCATCAAACTTAGGTGCAAAAATACAAAAGATTATTTATGTGTTTTATAAGATAAGAAACATTCAACCAGTCCAAACATTAAGAACCATTTAGTTTGCATATTTTGCACTCGCCTACAGTGTGGCGTAAACAGCTGGGGTGGTCTACTTGACACACATTTGGATCAGGTTAATAGATGCCAAAACTGCATTATGAATGTGATATATAAAAGGCATATGCCTTTCCATCCTGTGAACTATACAAACAAAGGGTAATGCTTCATGTATTTCAGCTGTTTATTCAAACAACCATCATGTACATACTTGCTAATATCAAAGTCTTCAGTGTCAATGACCAGCCATACAAAAGTACTAGGCTACAAAAGAGAACTGGAGTGTACAGCCCTAACAGAAAACATTTCTAAGACAAAGTGTAATGGGTCAAGATTGGCCCATACGAGGCTAAGGAAGATTGAAAGGAGTAGTTGGAGGACATATTGCGGAACAGCTCCACCGTGGTAGAGAAAGCCAGTGATTGGCGGAGCCGAGTCCGTGGAGAGAGCAGATAGGTGGACTCATGAGGTCAAGGGAATGTTGTTGAAGTGGCCGGTTGGGTGGTTGTCTCGATCGCAAAATGTTCATCACCAAGAGTAGAATCAATTGAATCATAAAGGGCTATTGCCCCTACGAACATAAAAGGAAATTCATATAGTCCACTCGACAAATAAAAATTATGCCATTGGCGTATATATCGACATTTCCAGCGCCTTTGATAATTTATGGTGGCCGAGTAAGTTCACCTGACTAAGGGAATTATGATGCCCACGAGTGTTCTAAGAGAGCTTGAAAGACTACTGTCACAGGAGAACTGCAACACTTCACAGCTCTGGTCAGCAACTGACATAACTTCTCACAAAAGTATGACCACAAGGTTCAGTATGTGGCCCAGAATTCTGGGATATTGCTCTAGAACCTGTTCTTAACAGATTCATGGCTCTAGCAGAGCTTGAAGGAATCGTTCCCTTCGCAGATGATATTTTGCTGCTAGTTGGAGGAAACAATGGATTTTTTTTTAATTATAGCTTTACACCTCGTCAATGTCAACATCGTGGTCATTAGAGGCAGGAAGGGACTGAGGAGAAGGAATGAGAAGGATTCAACCATGGCCTTTTGAAGGAAGAATCCCAGCATTTTCCTGGAGTGTATTGGGGAAACCATGGAAAACCCAAATCTGGATGCCTGGACAGGGATCTGAACCGCCGTCCTCCTGAATGCGAGGTCAATGCATTAACGAAAGAATAGAAGAGACATCAAGACAAAGACCAAAGAAATAATGAAAGTAAAGGAACGCTTGTGTAAACAAGTTAAGTTCCAGCTAGCACCCAAAAAAATACAAAACATTTTGATGAAAGTAACACCGAAACACATGTGAAGCTTGGAGAAAATTCAATTAACAGATGCAAAACAATAAGATAGTTAGGAGTTATTCTGGATGAACATAGAAATTTTAATGATCACATTGATTATATATGCCAAAGAATGACTGCAGGAATGAATAAGATAATTAGCATTGGGCAAAGAAGATTTCTAATCCCACTGCCGACTATATCATGGTGCCATTACCACAGCTATAGCAAGTTATGGAGCAAGCACATAAGCACATAGGTTAAGATTGTTTAAACCTACAAGGGATATCAGACAAATGCCACAAGGAATTTTCTTGCATCTTATGGGTGCATTCGGAAGTACCCCAACTGATGCACTTACAGTCATTCTCGGAATATGTCCTTTAGATCTGAAAATAAGAAAAAGAGCAGCATGTTACTGGCTACGAAAATGAAACTCAGACAAGATAACAGAGATCCTGGGTCAAGTGGCTTCCAAGAAGACAGAGATTAAAAATTGTATTTTAAATGAATGGCAACAGCAGTGGAACAATTCGGAAACAGGAAGGAGAGTATTTGAAATTCTTCCTGACATCAGCGAGTGGATGCGTATGAAGCACTTGAATCCATTCCAAGGGTTGACACACTTCCTCACCGGTCATGGACCGTATAAAACATATCTCCACAGGATCAATAGGGCCGAGAATTATCTATGCACCTGCGGATCCCCAGGAACACCTGATCATAAACTGTTTGAATGTGATTTAGTTGATGACCAAATCAAACAGTACAGAGTGAAGCTCACGGGAAAAACTATCACGGAAATTCTGAAAGACCACCTGCTCTCGGAAGAACTCGACAAGCTGGCAGATGCTATGTCAGATACAGCCAGGGAGTGGTATCGGCTTCAGCATAGCCATCAACCTGTCAGAATACAGCAAAACATTTAGGGAATGAGTCAAGATACCCTAAACGGATGAGATATAAACAACTAAGTGGAATACTGATGCTGAAAGTGTGGCTTCTGGAATTTACCGAAGCTTATTCTTCAACAGATGCCAGTGTTAAATGAAATTTTGAAAACTCAAGATGTTTAGTTATTTAGTTTTAGTGTGTAATAGTGTTTACTAACAGGTTGTGTCAATTTACAATGTGTAGTAATAATAGGTAATTATTTGTACCATTTTGGTAATGTATAGGATTTGTCTTTATCTTTCCAAATTTTGTTAAGTATAAAATGTTATTATAGTATTAAAATAACGGTTTGTTGTAGACTCCAGTGAACAAACCATTTGAATGTACAGATAAATAAATAAAAGGAAATTGCAAAGATCAATAGTGCAATATGTGTAGGACCATATCAATAATAGCAGCAAGAAGTACACCCAGGCCTTTTGTGCAAGTGTGAGTGACCAATGCATGTGTGCTCCAGTTAGAACCAGTGATCTGAGGTTGAAATGAAGTTCGCTTCTAATTTTAAAAGGCTGTATTGGTGAAGACTTTCGATACCATTAAAGTTGGATGTGTTATTAAACATTGTCATCCAACCATTTAGAAATTGTTTTTTAGTGCTTAGAGACTTCAGGTCTCAAGGATTCTCAGGGTGCAATTCCCTGAGTTGTGACCAAAAGACGAATAAGCCAACAGGTAAGCACCACACAGTCTTAGTTGGTGGGACGATTGGTTATAAAGGGCAAGGAACTTAAACGAATTTAGAACTCCCCGGTTCTGCCACAAAAGATATCCAAGCTGGCTTGATCAATGAATATATAATGTTTTACTCACCGATATTATCAACAGGTTGAAGCATACATTAAAATTTTTTTCTCTCTGCATGGGTTTTAAAAAACAGTGATTCAGAGCATGAACTAATAAACTTTCACCACTTTGTGTAAACATCATGTGTGTATAACATGGCTTCACATGTGTTTTATTACTGTCAATTTTTATAATAATCATTAGTACATATCATATTATTATAATGATTATATTACTTATGTTTTCATAATCATGATACATACACCATTACTCTGTTGTTTGTTATTATACAATAATCATTTGTATGTATTATGATAGTTATTTAATATTCTGTAAATGTTTAACAACGTAAAAATCAAGTCAGCTACAATTTGAAACCCATACACCTCTTAACTTATGTCGGATTCACAACGTTGTATCTGTTGAACCATATTAAAATATGTATCACCGATTTTGTAAATAAAAATTGTAAAATAAATAACTTTCTGGTTTCAGAAGTCTATTTATATGAATCCCCCAGCTAAATGGCTCCCTGTGGCTATAATCAGTGAAAATATATGTCAATCATTAGGCAATCATGACTTCCTAAATATCATGATCTTTGACCAAAATAAACAAATTTATTATAGTATATTTTCTAATACTTCAATTAAATCAAACTACATTCATTAAATTCCTAAGTTTTAATACAGAATTAGTAATTTAAAACCAACCCTATATCTGTGAATATCCATATCAAAACTGAACTCTCCAGTCGCATCCCTTGTAGGACACTTAATAAAGAATGCTACTTTTGTCGAGATGACTATAAATTTTCCCTGAGCATTATTTACCTCAAAAATGATACAACTACATACTGGGAGTATAGTAAATAAATCTAAATCGCAAAACTGTTAAATTTTATCAATTAATATCATCATTCCATTGGATTAAGATGTATATCCACCATATATTATTCTATCACAAACCCCCTTAATTAATCCTTCATATCTGAATTGCAGATGAGAAATTAGCAATGGATAAATTACCCAAACCAACAACAGAATCCCCAACATAAAAAAAAATAATAATAATGATAATAATAAAAAAAATTTACAGACAAAATATTTATTTATACGCCAATGGGCTCTGTACATAAAGAAATAATTCTTAAAATCAACATGTGATGTACGTATATGGTTATGTAATTCATAAAAGTCTTTTAATGTTGGAGATTAGTCCAGCATGAGATCCTCCAAAGAAGTTGATGTTGGTAGCATATAAGTTAACCAGACTAACTATTCTATGGTATGGGCCAAAACTAACATAGTGTTTGTTGGGTTTTATAGCAGTCTTCTTGTTCGAAGATCTACCCTAGAGCAGTTAAGTTGGAATTGCTCAAGTATTTCTGGTGAACCAATAAGACCATTGACAACTTTGTGGAAAAAGCATAGGTCTGCCAATTGCCTCTGACTTCGTAGGCTGTTAATGTTATAAAAGTGATACACATCACACACATCTGTAAAGTTTTCATCATGTGAATAGTGTAACAGGAACTTAAAGAAATTACACTGGACTTTTTCAACACAGCTAATTTGTTGATCTGTAAATGGTGACCAGACAATACTACCATATTCCAGTAACAGTTTGAGAAAGGCAGAGAAAAGTCGAAACAATGTACTAACGTTTTGGAATTCTTTCCCAGATCTACATATGAGTCGAAGGGTATGAAATGCTCACTTAGTTATATTGTTAATATGATCAGAGAAAGTAAGCCTATAATCAATCATCACTCCCAATTCTTTTATTGAGTTAACTATTTCCACATTTTGACCACATAATGAGTAGTTAACAGGCAGTAGGTCGTGACATTGGGAAAAAAACCATGATAGCACATTTTTTATGGTAAGGTGCAACTTATTTACCTCACACAATACCTCTATTTTGGAAATGCCTCATTGTAGAATATCAATGTCATGATCACTGTATACTGCTCTGAAGATCTTCATATCATCAGCATATAGCAGATACTCAGGCTTAATCTTTTCACCAATATCATTTATAAATATGCTAAATAGGATAGGTCATAGATGGGAACCTTGTGGTACACGAGAGGTAGCAGTGTACTCATTCGACAAATGACCATTCACTCAAACTTGTAAACGCCTGTCAGATAAATATGAGCGAAGCCAGTCCAAGACTTTGGATCATATCCCATAACGACTTAATTTGCTAACTAGAATTTCATGGTTAACCATGTAAAGGCCTTGCTGAAATAAGTATATAGGGAGTGCACATTCTGACCTTTATTCAGTGCGTTAAGTATGAAGTTAACGTAGAGATAGAGATTAGTTGATGTAGATCTTCTGCCAAAGAAACCATGCTGTTTTGATGTTATGATATTTTTGAATGCAAAAGTAAGCTGGGGCAGAACAATTTTCTCCAAAAGCTTAGCAAGTGATGGTTGAATGCATATTGGCCTACATTTGCTGATGTTAGATTTATCACTTGATTTATGCATGGGTCTAATATATGATAGTTTCCATGTTGAGAGGAAATTTCCTGTTTCAAGAGACTTATTGAAGATGTGAGTGATAGGCTGACGAAATCCAGTAGCACAATTTCTCAATACTATGTTGGGTATCAGGACTGGTCTAGCACCTTTTAATGTTGAATCATGAGAGTTCATGAAAAACGCACATCAAAATTGACTTCAAATTTAGTGGTGTCTGCTTCTGGAGATTTACTACTATTGTCATAAATAGTAGGAGGAGGTGGACGATCTGATGGATTTTTGTGTATGCTCTTGAAGTATGATGCGAACAGATTGCTGATCTCAATACCATTACTCACAGTCGCGCCGTTCCATGTCATGGTCGAAGGAATGTCAACATCACTGTGTCTTTTATTTTTATTGAAACTCCAGAATTTGTTAGTGTCAGATTTAAAATCTTCTTCAATTTTGTCAAGATAATTATTGTAACAGCATGCACTTAGATTTTTACATTCAGTTCATAATTTACTAAAGGCAGTATAATTACTGGTGGTTTTACTATTTTTGTAATTTCTATGAGCAATTTTCTTCTGTTTGATTTTACATATCAGTTCCTTAGAAAACCAACAATGATAATTAGCATTTTTCTTAAAGCGCAACGGGACAAACTGATTAATGCCCCTGTAAACTATCTCGTTGAACAATTTTACTTGTCATCAGTATTGTATAGTTTATATAGATCTATCCAATTGATATCCATAAAGTATTTTTTCAATGCAGCAAAGTCAGAATTTCTGAAGGCATAAGTAGGTGCATCATTTGGTTTCAGATTTACTTGAAATTTGAGTAGCGCAGCTAACACAGGGTGATATCTATGCTGATCAATAATAACAGATGTCTTGTCGATCAAGCCATCCAGGTCACTAAAGCACAAGTCCTGTATCTGACCATGATCATGGCGAATGTTGTTAAGTTGAAGGCATCCAGAAAGAAGAAACTTCTCATTCAACAACGTTTCACATTCTACTTGTGGTAAGCTACTATGAATATTACTGTCACCAAATACCATAAGTTGACAATCTGGATACTTATTTCTGATGTAGCATATGGTATCCAGATGAGTAGAGTATATATCAATGTGAGACTGTGGTGGAATGTATACACATCCGACAATAATATCACCACCATGACCTTTGATTCTGACAAAAATTTGCTCTAAATGATCATAATTTATTGCAACTGGTTCAACAGTAATACAACGCTTTACAGATATAAAAACTCCACCACCATTCTGATGAGTGCTAGTCATTGAGTCTTTCCTGTAAATAGAACGACTATTATCAACTACTTCACCATCCATAATGGATGAATGAAGCCACGACTCTGTGATACATCATACTGACAACTGGCTGATAATAGCCAGAAAATAATTTAGTTTAGTTCTTAGTCCTCTGTTGTTCTGGTTGAACACTAGCAGATCACGATTCAAATTTTTAATTTTCCTTGGGGGCAAAAAGTAGTAATGTTCACAATTCCAGGAATGCCATCGATGTACTTTATTGCCTTGGTTTCACCATTAAGTCTCTCCAACTCAGTGCGTAAATTCTTCAGATGGACTTGTGTACGAGTCAGGTCTGGTTTGAAATGTATTTTATCTTTGTTGCTGACAAGTTTTGTTTTAAGTATTTCTTTCGCATCCACGACTGACTGAGCATCTATTTAGCAGCGAGCAGTTTTACCATCTGCTGGGCGACCAATCCTGCACAATTTCATGTTAGATACATCACCAGCGAGCTTAGTCGGCAACTAATTAGCAACAGTTGCACGTTCATCTTCCAGTCACGCTTTACCAACATGCTTCTTCGACTCGGGATCATTCAAAGCAATAACGTTTTTCTCAGGTCTTTTTCTTTCAAATGTTTCCCAAATAATACTATCAACGTTGGAAGCACCAGAATCAAATGTCTTTAACTTATTTTCCATGGCGCTGATTCTTTTATCAAGCAAAGCACATTGTTTAGATGTGCTCAAATTATGTTTAGAGATTTTATCTAGTTCACTGTTAATATTCTTCAATGTATTTTCGATACTGTTTTTAAAGGAGTATTACATTTATTAAAAACACACTCTAATTTTGTTACAACAAGATCGTCATTATCGTTGTCGTCTAGAATATCACAGGAGACCACAACATTAACCTCACTTATGCACTTATCACATATCCATTTGAAGCTGTTCTTTTTTATTTCAACCACTGTCTTTTTAAAATCTTTACTGTCAATACCAGAACATTTCTGGTGTATCCAACTATTACACTCAGAACACAAAATACTGAACACATTTTCTTTTATTATATGCATACAAATGCCACATGTGTATTTACTTGGTGCCATACCAGAGATATTGTAAAATAATTTTAAAAATATTTCTAACTACAGTGTATTTCATAATTATCAGTTTGGTTTGCGTTGGAGATACAAAAAACATTTAAAAAGCATAAGTACAGTGAACAAATGTAAAGTGGGATAGAACTCCTTCATACATACTACTAACATACAGAATAAACTATCTCCACAAAATCATGAACTATTATCAGAAAATCGAGGAAAAACCCCTTGCATTTATATATGAATGTTGTACATAATATCCTAATTAAACATCAATCAAAAAATTCATTGTGTTTTGTCATAGTACTCTTTCAGGTGTTGTTTGAATCCTTATTAGCTTTGATCAAGAAAATACACATAAGTCACCAAAAATACTGGAGCACCAGAAATATCACGAACTGTTCATAGCCGTTACAGGACCTCAAAGCATTAAATATTGAAACTGTCAAATGTGTCTGCTGAATGGTTAATGCATTAAAAAAAGATCCAAATTGACTTATTATCTAAACAAATCATCAAAACAAATAAAAAAAAAACCATTTTTGTTGTAATTGATTTTTTTCAATTTTCCCTTTATTGACTGTGTTTATAATTTTTCCTTGTATTGATGAATTTGAGTGTGTATCTGCAAGACGAACCAAGTGAGCAATAAATTTAGGGATGTTTGACACTGAATTTATGTATTTTTGTAATATTTCTGTCTTTTTTGTGTGTAAGTTTGTGGACAGGTGATTGTAATCGATTGTTTCTGAGTAAGTTTAGGGAATTATTCCTGTATTTTTAAATTTGTTAATTTAAATGCCAATATTAAATTAATTAGGACACTAACAAGAAAATCTTTAGTAACATATCTTGGATCTTTAGTAATCATAATATTGCAGGATAAAAATTAATAAGCTTAGCATATTTTGGTTAGTTACCATAATTTTCAATATGTATTGGTTTCATTTCTGAATAAATTAGAGATTTGAAAAAAGTTTAGTCATCTTGGGAAAGTAAATTCCTTTGGGTGGTTTAGATGGGATGTTTTGTAGAAGAAGGCAACAATATTCCAGAAGTGACATGACTATAGAGTTCAAATCTGAAATTTGCTAGACAAGACACAACAGATTATTAAAAGATTTGTGGTTCATATGAGGGTAAATGTAATATAGTAAAGACATTGAATTTAGATAATTTAATGTTTTTTAATTGTTTCTACAGTAAATTTGATGTACATGATGATATAAGGGAAGTCAATGTAGGCAGAACAGTTGGCACATGTAGCGTTGTAATGTAGCTATGAAGTTAACTTCAGCTCAGGTACCAGAGAAGTAGAAACTACTATTTATGAAATTGAGATGAACAACTCATTTAGTTCAGGAGTAACAAAATCAGGTTTATTTCTAAGAGAAATTTTTTTGGGTTAATTTAAGAATAATAAAGTAGAGATACATTTTGGGTACAGAAGAATTTTATTTTCTAGGTTTTTCCCATTTGGTTTTAAGAAAGAAACATAATGGAAAAGTTTTGCAGTAAAATAACTGAGAAATAAGAATTTGGAAAATACTTTTTTCATTTGAAAGGCAAAAGTATAAATAAATATAAGTGCTCCAGTCAATTGAAAGTATTTTTTGGTATTTAAAAATTTTGCCATAAAGCCATGGTTTTAGGAAAGTAGAGATATCTGAGGGATTAAAGGCATAAAACTAGAGGGGATTGTTGCTAAACTACAGTAAACTTGAAATTCAGGAATATATTAGTATCAAAATTGTTTGTAAAGGAAACAGACTTTGAATAGGGTAATCTCATGTTTTAACAGACCAATAAAAAGACAGGGCAGGTGAAGGTTTTTCAACAAAATAAGGAGCAGTCATTTAAGCTAATTAATTGGCATAAAAAGTATTTGAAAAAGTAGTAGTGTTACTAGTTTCAGGTGGAGAAATGAGATGAAGCTTAATATTTTTTAAGTTATAACTGGGAATTAAAACTTAGGTTACTGATATTTTTATAATTACAAAGGGTACAGAGGATTTATAGTCAGCAAAATTAATGAGACTATATAAGGAAGTACATTAAACCACTGGTTGGATGGTTAAGCAAAGATTTAAGGATTTAAATTGAGGATAATCAAAATAGTGAAACATCACTATTAGGGCATAATTGGGTATTTGTTACCAGAGTAAAAGTTATTATGGAATTCTGATTATGTAGAAAGTATTTCAAAATACAGGGCAATATCCTATCTAAACCTGGTAAGCAGGAATAAGATTTCATGTTATTTCAAGCTAAAGGATGAAGGAGTAGATTACAAAATGGCTACAGCAGCAAGTAAGAAAGTTTCTGCATTAAAATTATTCAATTCTTGGCTTGTTCAGTTGGTGGTCACATGGGAATGTATGACATCGGTGAGTGTGAAGTTAAAAAGGAAAGTGTGACTGTCAGCCTTTGTTCATGTATTGACAGTTGTACAGGGGAAGTCAGCACTACAACATATAAGAAAATGGTGCCAGATGTTTGGAAACAGGGAGTATAGATAATGGCCAACTTATATTTTTTGGTGACATGATATTGCACAATATGTGAAATATTTGAAATTGTACATTCAGTGTGGGATTAAGATATAGATCTAAGATGGAAACTTTATGACATAATTTCAAGAAGAATTAGTAAACAAGTGAGTGTGAATTAACTTTTGGAAATTCTTCCTACAGTTTTCATAAATGATTAGAAGACTATTGTTAGAAGAATTGTATTGTTACTGATGGTGGAACATTTTTCAAGAAGTTTGTTTCATCAAACCGAGTGACTTTGATATTCTATAGTTTTTTGTTTCATGAATCGAACCTTTTCATTATTTGGACAAGAATGCTGGAATTTAAATCTGATTCTGCATGAGTTAGTGGCCATAATAAAGTGAATAAATCTGATATCATTGAAATTGACTTGCATTTCATATCAAACAGTTACTGATTCTTAGGCTACATTTGGTAACATGGCACTGGTGACAGTAAGCATTAGTGACCAGTCATTTAAAAAAATCTTTTAAAATTGTCAAAATGTGTTCCATTTGTAAAAAATCAGATGCTGATGGAAGCTTGAAGTGTCATGCATGTTAAATTAAAACAAAAAATCTTAACACAGTAGCAACACGCTTGAAATCAAAGGATTTAAAAGCACCAACTGCTAGTGCAGACATGAAACCAGATGAAAAGGAACACACAATTCAGCACCTTAAAGAGATTATTTAAGGTAAGGATGAAGTCATTAGACTTCTTAAGGAAGAAATGAATGATATTAAGGATAAAGTGAAATGTTTTTACTCATCCTGTAGTTGCGGAAGCAAAATGTGAAAAATGGAAACACGTTAATGGCTGGCGTAGTGTTAACAACTATACATCAAAGAAGACATTGGATCATGAAGTGAAGCTTCCAATAAGTTTGACATATTAAGCTTGGAAAGTGATGAGCAGTTAGACAAAATTCAGATCATAACTAAAAGTTGTGCATCAAACATGCAGAAAAGCAAAACATTGAACAGTGTTTCAAAATTTAAACAGGACAATAATTGTAAGATTCTACTTTTGTGTGATAGCCAAGGCAGAAATTGCTCAAAAATGTTAAGAGAGAAATTAGGCTCTTCTTACAGGATAGAACCAATAATCAAGAGAAATGCTCCTATCGAAGAAATGACTAAAAACATTGATAATTGAGCCAAGGCTACACTTACAAGGACTGTGTAGTAGTAATGGCAGAAACAAACAACTTAGAAGATAGCTATAAAGATCAGTGAGCTAAATTCTGTTACATCCTCTGTTAATGCATTAAGCAAAAAAACTGATGTAATTTTACATCCAAATCCACTCAGATATGATGTCCCAAATTTAAACTTGAAAATTAAATCAGCTAATAAGTACTTCTGGAAGTCCATCAACACAAGAAAAAATCTCAACACTGATCCAGTCAGTATTAATTTTGAGACTAAAAGATTGAACAGAAGATAAGTTACAAGTCATGGGCTGCACATGAACAAATTTTGAAAAGAACATGTATGCAACAGAATTGCGGAGTTAATTAAACAAAATCAAATATATACAAGAAGGAAACTTGCAAGAAGCAAATGAAACAAACTTTACTAGACTGTTGAGTTTATAGAAAACCAAAGAACAGTGACAACTTCAGTGTATCCTCCAAATCAAAATAATGGGGGCAAATGAGTGCTGAAACAAAACCTCTTCAAGAACTTGCGAATAAAGTATGTGGCCATCCATAAAAAAGAAAACCAGTGGATAAAGCTAGTAACATAGAAGACAAAACAACAGATATTTTTAGGGTAAGTGAATCATTAGAAATTCATTAGAAATCTATAAGAGACCCCAAACTTTAAATGAAAAACCAAGCAATTTGGAACTGTTAATTCTGCATCATAATGTTCAATCACTTACTAATAAGTTAACAGATTTGCAAGTACTACTACAGTGTAGGCTAAATCTTGATGTAATATGTATCACAGAACACTGGTTAAGTGGTGATGAAATGAATTTGGTTTCATTACCAGGATACAAACTAGCCAGCTGTTTCTGTAGAAAAACTTCTAAACATGGAGGTTCTGCTATTTTTGTCAAGCAACACATTAATAATCAAAATATCTTAAAATACATTAAACTCTCTGTAGAGAAGAATTTTGAAGCCTGTGCAACTCTTTTGCTTGAAACCAACATAGTAGTTATAAATATCTATAGACCACCAGATGGAAAATTTTCAACTTTCCTTACCCAATTTTAATCATTATTAAATAATGTGACTGCACACAATAAAACATTAGTGCTTTGTGGTGATTTCAATATTAACTTCCTCCAAGACAGTAGTGAGAAATCAGATTTATTGAATATGGTCAAAACCTTCAACTTAAAACCAAAAATAGACTTCCCAACCAGGATATCAAACTACCATAATACTCTTCCTGACCAGGTGTTTGTAACAGAGACAAGTCTCTTCTCAAAAGGGGAAGTAACAAGTATGGGCTACAGTCACCATCAAGCACAACTCATTTCGCTGAAGATAAAAAAAAAGTAAAAACATAAATTGGAAAAATATTGTTTATCAGAGAAATTTTTGTGAGGATAACATATGCGTGTTTAACTTACTTCTATCAAAAGAATCTTGGAAAGATGTCTATGATCAAATAGATGCAACTGACATCTTTAATGTATTCACAGTACTTTTCTACACTACTTCAACCTGGCTTTTCCCAAAAAGAGTAAATTTGTGGCAGAAAGAACTAGTAAAACCTGGGCATAAAAATATTGGGAGAAAGAAACTGTTTTTTACATAATTACTATAAACAAAACCAAGTGAATCAAAGTTTTTCAAACTGTGTTATAAACAGTAAGAAAATTTATAAAAGAGTAATTCGACAAGCAAAAATTATGGCAAATTATAATTATATAAAAAACTCTTCCAACAAAACCAAATCAATGTGGCATATTATTAGACAACAAACTGAAAGAAAGAACATCAAACTATGCACTGATAATTCAATAATTAGTGACTCCAAAGCTGAAGAATTTAATAAATATTTTACTTCTTTGGCTGAAAAATTAACTAAAATGAACTGCAATAAGCAAACAAAAGATATTCTTAGTATTTCCACAATATCAGTGCCATAATGTATCTAATTGAAACAAACCCTGATGAAATTAAAAAAAATAATAATGACATTAAAAAAATAGCTATTCATGTGGACTAGATGAGGTCCCAGATTTCATACTGAAAACCTGTGTTAAATATATAGCTGCCCCTCAGGCAAAAATCTTTAATATATCTGTACAAGCTGGAACTTTTCCTGATGTACTCAAAACTTCAATAGTGACTCCACTGTTAAGAAAAGGTCCTCCTGATCAGTTGGTAAATTATAGGTGTGTATCCCAATTAAGCGTTTTTTCGAAAATATTAGAAAAAACTCTTCCTTGGCAGACTCCTTAAGTTTATCAACAAATATGCACCACTTTCTACCCAGCAGCATTGATTCAGAAAAAATAAATCTACAGTGAATACATCACATGAGTGCAGCCGGATAGTGTCTTTTTACGACACTATCCGGCTGCACTTCCGTGAAGATTTCACTGCATCAATACGCCGGGAAAGTCTCCATTCTCATAAAATAAATCTACTCAAACAGCAATCTTTGAATTCTTAAGTTCTGTTTTAAAAGCTTTGCATGGAAATGACATGGCTACAGTTATTTTAATAGATATATCAAAGTAATTTGATATAATAGATCACAGTATACTATTAACTAAACTGGAAAAAATGGAGATAGGAGGGAATGCAAAAAAAACTGGATAAAATCATACCTTGAAAACTGTAAGCAAAGAGTGTCTGTTGACTATGAAACAACATACCAGAAAAATTGTACAAGGGAAAAATTTACCTCAGATGAACAGTTTGTTAAGTATGGTGTTACCCCAAGGTTCAGTGTTAGAACCTATTTTGTTTCTAATTTAAATAGATGATCTCATTAGGAATATCGATCAAAAAGATGCAGTTCAGTTTGCAGATGACACAAGTGTTTTATTCAACTCCCCAAACATTAAAAATTTAGAATTAATAGCAAATAAAATCATGAGTGGGTTGAAAAACTGGTTTTATGCAAATAATCTAATCTTGAATGAGTAGAAAACAATGTGTTCGAATTTTTGTCTACCTCATTCTGCTAACAAAAACAATAGTCAAGTAAACATAAGTGAAAAAGATCTAAAAAATGTAAATGAAACCAAAGTCTTGGGATTATGGGTACAACAGAACATGAAATGTTCACATAAGCAAATTAGTTAAAAGACTGTCTACAGTGTGCTACAGACTGAGAATTCTTGGGGATACGACTAGTACAGTAATGCAAGTATAATATGCTCATTTCCATTCACTGGTCAGATATGGAATTATTTTCTGGGGTAGCTCATCACAAACCACTGATATATTTAGGATGCAGAAAAGAGCAGTGAGAACTATATGCTGTCTAAAAGACTAGAATCATGTAGAACAGATTTCATAAACCTCGCCATTCTAAATGTTCCATGGCTGTACAACTGTGAAATAGTTCTTTTCACAAGAAGGTAACTCCTAAGAAACAATAAACTAATAAAAAATGATATGGTACATAATTACCTCACCAGAGGAAATTCAGACATCCACAAAATCTTTTGCAGGACTACTACATATCAAAAAAGTATTTTAAATTCAGGAATAACACTCTATAATAAAATACCAGAAGAAGTAAAAAAAATGCTTCCTGTAACTTATTTACAATAAAGCTAAAGGCATTTCTAGTGAGGCACAGTTTTCAATCTATTAGTGAATATATGAACTCATAAAAAATGTGTTTTAGGATTTTTTCAAATTTTATTTTCATCAACTATTGCATTGTTAACTTCTCTTCATGTACACTTGTTTTGTCATTGTATTATTAATCATGTATATAAGTCCCATCATATGTAACATCTAATCATCAAAATGACTTATCCAATGTCAAATGTGCACCTGTGCTTTAAATTGACTAAATGGATCAGTAAAAAATCTAATCTAATGACAATGTTAGATTAGTATAATGTGAAAATATTTAAAGGTGTTAAAATCAGTTTTATTGTGTAGGGGAGTAGGTTCCAAATGTTTTGATTGGTAAAAGTTAAATTTTTAGATAAATGTGAACCCCAGAAGGAGACATGGTGTGGTCAGCGTTGGGCACAAAACAGTCTGTCGGCCACCAAACGTAGAGTAGCATAATTGTAACTATAGCGAAGTCTGAGTTTAAACGTCATAAATGTGTGAATCTGGTGTAAAATTGTACAAATAGCTGATCTACCCTAACTAGAACCTTTAACTTTGAGATTATAGATTTTCAATAAAAAAATGTATTTGTTAAGTTGGTGGTGTTGGATGTATGCTTAAAGAAAACAAATTGAAATAGTTTTTGTGAAATGACTATAATCATTTATTCCATTTTTATACTTAGTACTTCTGAATATTTTCAGTTTGAAACTGGGAGGTGCCCACACAAAGTGAACCTCAGACTTTAAATGGAACTTTGGGTAAAGATTTAGACAGTAAATCTTATTTCCCAGTGAAAGAGATAAAAAAGTTTGTGAGTGAGAGTGAACTAGCCATGAAACTGCAACATTTTGTTAGAATAAACTGGAGTAAAGTATTAGAAACCATAGCTTCAAATGGAATCAGATAATAATAGCAATATACAATCTTTAATGATGCAATTACAGTGATGTGAAACTGGAAACAGATTGGAAACCAATCAGCTGTGGTGTCAAACAAGGTGGCCCTTAATACCCATAACTCTTCAGTTTTTATATGAATTTATTAATGAAATACTGTAGATTAACCATACATTGAAGTATCACCCTGCAGAGAAATAAATACCTCAATACATAACCCTATGCCAATGATCAGGTATTAATAGCTGACAATGAAGATGATCTACAATTGTACGCACCGGAACTTAACAGCCAAAAATTTTAATATGGAAATTTCAACTAAAAAATCAAAAGTCATGACACTTCAAGTAAAAGAACAAATCTGAAGGAAAACAGCCATAAATAAAGAAATTTTTGAAAATGTCAATATATTTATATGTGGGGCACTGTTTAACAAATCTGGAAGATGTAACATATCTTAGAATTTTGCATAACGAAATCAAGATAGCAAGTTCAGTTGAGGTATATGGTATCGAAATTTTAAAGTCATTTTTACAGATAATTTTGATAATAATTCCAAGTAATATATCTGATATAAGCAATAGTTCAAGTGTAAACAGTAAATTCAGGTGATAAATTCATTTAAACAACTTGTAGAAAAACTTAACCTCAGATTTGGATTATGCCAGTTTAGAATTTTGTCATGTAATTTTCCACTCTAAAATCGAAAAATTCAGCTATTACAAAACACCTAGGAAATCAGTTTGTAGAAATAAAGTAGCATAATTTTAGTTGGAACAACTTATTAAAGTTTTGGAAAGTTTCATGTAGTTTAAAGATTGTTTTCAAATATTATTTTGTATAGCAAGACAGGTGCTTCAAGGAAAAGTTGAATATTTCAGTCATATTTAGTAATTCATGAAAAGAAATTGTGTTAAGTTTAATTAAATACAAAGGTTTCTGAATAAGTTTCATTTAAATACATCGAGGCATTTAATTGTGATTGAGTGAAATAAGTTTTTGACACCAGAAATGCTTTGTCAGTATAGCTTGGATTGAACCACATTCGTGTGGAGTAATATTTTAAAAATTCATAGTAAATCAAGGAATGTACTTAGAGGCTCCAAATTTCTACAGTAACCATTTTTCAGTGTTGAAATTTGTTTGAAGTTACTTTAGAGTCTGCATCATGAATAATTTAGGTAGTCAGATTTTGTTTTTGGACTTCACTCCACTTTTAAAAATAATAAACATACTTTATATGATATCAGGTGGAAGAATAGCAACTTGAAAATAGAATAGAAATTGTTTCAGTTCAGTAGAGGTAATAATATGGAAGTTATAGTAATCTCATCTAAATGATCCTTTTCTAGCAAAACTATGAGAGTTATGAATTTTTTTATAATTACTAAAGTTGATGTTTGTAATAATATCTAGCAACTCCCAAAATTTCGAAACGATAGGAACATTTTTAAAGTTCAAGGTAAATAGAGATGACGAAAGATTGTTCGAGAATGATCCGGTATCTGATGCTTCCCGTGTGATCTACCTGCAAAAACAACTCTCACGGTCGGTTCTATAAATACCCCCTCCAGAACCTAGCCTTGCCCCAGTCTTCAAGAAGCCGTTAGCATGATGTTATATAGGCTCGTGCAGTAGCCCAGTCATACAGGGGCAGTTAGCTGAGCATGATGTAGAATGCGATAGCTAGTTTGGAAACATGTCACGGTGAATAATAACTTTGTGCGGTTATGTTTGACTTTTAAGATCGCGGGTGAAAGAAACTTTAATACCTCATGTAGCTAAAGAGTAGCTGAGGGGGTGTGAGGTTGGTCTCGCTCGAATAGTTAGTCGAATCTGCAAACTTTTCTTCTGTGACTTTGTCTGATGCCTATCCAGCTACTGACTTCACAGCATTTTCAAGAATATAGTAAATTTTAACTCCAACTGACTTGTAAACATTTATTTGTCTATACCTTTCCTTCGTTTGAGTTACAAAATGAAGCTAAGTGGTGATCTTATCATTATTATGAAGCCATAGCTGGACATATCCAAGGCTACACACGGTTAAAGTTGAGACAAAGTGTTGCACCTAACCTCCAGTGAACAGTTTGTTTCTTACCAAGACAAAGACAAACATTTCAAAACACTAAATGACAACAGGGCAGTGAGGATAATCAACCAAGCCTTTAATCCAGATAAAATTCAATTAAATGCCAGAATTAAGGCGTATAAAATTATCGTATGACCAATTCTTATAGTACTTATGGCTCAGAAGCCTGGATAATAAAAGCTCAAGATGAATTATAACTCAATTACAAGTAATAAAAAATGTTGAATATTCTCAGCGGTACAGGGCATAGTGGTTGTAGCATGTGAAAAATGATGGAAATACCTGATAATACTTTATTACACCCCCAAGGAAAAAGAACACTTGGAAGACCACTTAAGAGATGGAAGTTGACAATAACAGGGCACTAGGCATAATACTGGAAAGGAAGATGATAATAGTGATGAAAGAAATTTTCCAAACTTGAGAGAAAAAGCTGTCAACCATCATTTATTGGATAAGCAGTCAACATGACTGCAATGTTGTGGGTTGCCCATTACATAGTATAAAGGGTGTGGCTTAAGTTCTTTCGCTAAAAAATCAACCGAGATGAATCTCATCAAAACTCTTTGGTGGCATTAAAATTAATACCCTGGAAACACATACCAAAAAATTATAAATAATCAGCACAGTGCTGTACCTGTGAACAAAACGTCAAGATGAACGGATGGAAACGGCTATATTATTATACCATAGTTCAGAGAACCACTATAGTGTGTCTTGAGTAATAGAATTTTTTATACTAGAAATAAAGTGTTAAAAGGAGCCATGCAAATTACAATTTGTTAGTAATTCATTAGTAAAAGAAAGATTATTTTCTATGAGGGGTTAGTAGGAGGGATGGGGGGAGGAAGAGGGATGGACACCACTGGTTATACAAAAATGAGTCAGTCAAAGTGAACTATTAATATTTTGTTGAGTTGAGAGAAGGGCATCTTATGTCCCAGATCTTTCATCTAACTTCAAATTGTAGAGAAACAAATCTTGTCCACTATAGACAATGGCAAAATTGTATCAACAAACATTAAGAAAACAACACATTTGTGTAGAATTGTCTTGAAAATTTTGACTAGGTGATTTACTCCTACCATCCCCTGTAGGGAAGTGTATATAAGTCAATGATTGAGATGTGTGTAATTTAGCATAGTGTGTTGTTTCAATCATGAATATAAGAAAGACGGAAGAACGGTGAGGCTGGCATAATGCTGACATATTCAGGCCTATTATTTTGAACAAACCATGGGGATGTTAAGCTTAGGATCCCCATCAAACAAATGTATAATCATCATCAGTGTTGTACACCTTCACTCCATCCTCAGTGAGGACTGGTTTAGAATTTAATACACGACTGTGTCACACAATCTGATTATGAGTTTTGTACCATCACCTCTCCTACCCTACCAGCTATGCCCTGATGATGAACATTTCTTCCATCACTGGTAATGAAACCATCTTACTAACTGTATGGTAATGGACACCATCATAGTACTGTAAATACCCAAGCCAGTGTGGTTTAAGACCCATTCACTAACAGAGAGAAATGGTGGTATCTTAAAGAACATGTACCATGCTAGTGTCATCTGCAGCAAGTTATGGTTCCTTTATCTGATCTTGTTTAAATATTTTTATGAAGAATTTTAAATATGTATACAAAAAGGCGCCTCATTTACCAAAGATGGTAGCAAGTCAGTGCAGAAAAAAGAAATATTATAAAAAGTACAGCAATGAGATTTCTTTGTGTGAAGCATTTGTTAATAGAAGTATCTGTATTATTCTTCTGCTTACAAGATTTTTGAGCACAAAGTTTTCATTGTTCTGCTTATTTTCATGTTTTGTGAATCTTCACAAATCTGTCATCATATGTTGTAAACAAAGTTTTTTTCTCTCTGTCCCTTTTTAAAGTTCTGAAACTGCACTCCTTTTCTACAATCAAACTCACTTTATATATACTTTATAATACCGCATAAAAGATAATAGCTTAAGTCTTAAAAACTGAATATTTGTTATAAGTGAAACCACTTAATAAGGCGCAAAATTTCCATGTTTTCAGAGAAATTTAATTAACTTTGTCTCACATTGCCTTAACATGACTAATTCTTACAATTGGATACTGCACTGTGTGCTACACACTAAAACAATTTACCTACAAATCATTTTCCATAGTTTGTACATAAATGTCTCACTTGTTATGGTTAGGTTGGTAACAGAAAAATCATTCAATTCAATTCAAATCAATCATTTCAATTACCAATAACTTCAATGAAGATAGCGACCTATTACTCTGTGATGCTTGGTACAATTGGCTATGTCAATATAAACAGTATCTCTCATGAAGGCTGTAAAATGGCAGCTGAAAGCATCATACAGCTAAACTCTGAACCATTTAGTTTTTATGTTTAACTCAGTACTTCTTTCTTTGAAACAATATTTAAATGGAGGTATTTTAAAACCCATCAACAATACATTATAAAAGTTGATTTTTTGCATATGATAGAGTGTAGTATAATAGTGGTAAAGAGAATGGAAATTCTGAACATTTCAGAGGGATCAGACAAAAATATCATGTTGTGATTCTAGAATGATGATAAATGCAAAAAAAGCTGAGAAATCAAGTACACAGTAGAAAAATATAGTTTCTGTATATGATATGTGCTTAAAATGAATTTCTTGTTAAAAGTATGATGAACAAATATTTTGCCATATAATTTAATAATAAATGCATCTGGTAAGGTCTTGTAATGTTGGAACAGGTGATAAGGGGTTGCACCAGCATGATGAGGGAACTGGGATATAAAAACTTGCTCCGGCCCTTGCTTCAATGTAGGATAGTACAGGACCTTCATTATGAAGGATAATGAAGTGGAAGCCAGAGAGATTTGATAACAAATTTTTACATAAATTTACACTTGATTTAAAGCATAAGTAAAAATTTTCATTTATCAGTAATAAAGTTAGTGATCAGCATGAATTATCAAGGGAGATGGTAAATGTATGCAGGGAAATTTCTGCCGAACATAAGCTCTGACATATTAATAATGCTAATTATTTAAATATTTTCTCAAGAAAAATTTGCTTAAATATTTAATTCTAAGACCTTTGTATGAGTATGAAACATTATCAACAAGAATGAAGTCTTTCTAAGCTGTCAGCTAATCAGGAATGCATGTAGTTGGCAGGGTATAACATTCTGGTCTTCTAGCTAATTGTGCACTTCATTTGAAGATGGCGATGGAGCTTATGATCACCAAAATATCATTTCAAAACACTGTGCTTACTTTGTAGGTTACCAAAGAAAAATATGTTAATCATTAGCGATGTCATTAATGTTTCATGTAAGCTGTATTACTATACATATATCTGTATAATAATACAACTAGTTACCCTCTCTCTCTCTCACTCTCTATCTCTATATATATATATAAACTGCTATGAAACAAAAGGCACTTAATAAAAGGACTAATTAAGCATTTGGATAGGAGAATTCTCACTGCTTACCAAACTTGAAAGCAGGAGAGCAACAAAACAGAAATGCTTAGCTGGCAATCTCCATCATGTAGTTTCTTCATTCTATTTTTGATGGAGGGGCAGAAACACAAAAATTACAATGCTCAATGTGAAATATGTCTGTCCATGTTTAGTTGCCAGTGGTTGTTATTCTCCTATACAAATGTTTAATTTGAATATAGGTGTTATGTGTGTGAAATTAAAATCAAACAAAATTTCAACTGCAACATGCTGGTATTTTTTTTTATCTATTAAATGAGTCACTGAAAAACTAAGAAATGCACCATGCTACATTTCTTTAAACCCTGTTAAAAACAGCAAATTACCTTGCACTGTCCCTTCCCCTCCTTGATTACCAGCATTAAAAGAAGAGACAAAGACAACAAACTTTGTTATTTAAACAGCTTTTTATTTTTCAAAGTTGCTGACAGTAAAGAAAAAAAAAGGCATTAGTTTCTATGATTATAAATCAGAAATGATAAAAGATACAAAACTAATTATCAGTAGCAGTGAAATACACACTGATTTTTAGTGTAATTTTTAAAATTAGTTTTGTTAAATGTTTTGTTCTTAAAAGAGGTACTGATACTTGCAGTTATTTTCTAGTCATTAGGACATAGCAGGCCACCCTCAAAAAAAATAGAAAGTACTTGGTTGGTCTAGTTATATCACTTATAATAAACATGAGAAAACCAGTTGGTTTCATCAGTTACATACAATAGTAACAAGTATGACATCATAATGTTCATGCCTTTAACATAAATCGGTGCCTCCCAGCTATCAAACTGCTCATGTACAACTGTTTCATTCTATTAATGACATTTTTCTAAATGAAATTAATTTAAATCCATTAAATATTGTTCATCCATTTCTTCCCTTTATATTTAAATAAGAATCTGCTGTGGGTTTCATACTATTATCATAAAGTTTTAAAATCTACTTTCATACTGTAAAACCCTGTATCTTATCTTCACCTTCACTTTCCAGCTGTATAAGTACCAAACATTTTTAATAGAAATTACATATAAGTAAAAAGAAAGAAGTACCTTCAATTTTTGCTTCTGCTGACAGTCGTGTATAATTAACAAGAGCAGCTTTTTCTAGGCACTTTTTTATCATTCCTCTTACTTCTTCAGGAGGGACAGGAGTTACAATATCTTTCATCAGCACCTGTGAAATTTGTCAGATAATTTAAAACTGGCTACACAATCCACTACACCACATGTGAATAATGGAGACAAGGCAAGAGCAACTTTACAATATTTCAGTTAATAACCTTAGTCATGTAGGAGATGAGAAATAGGCAGGGGGAAAGATGTGACAACATCCCAACCTGCCATATTATTTAAATAGATGTAAGTGATCAGTTCCTCAGGTAGTAATAAGAAATAATAAGAAAGATACTTGCAGGAGTTAGTGACGAAAAGCCTAGACAGCCATGAAAAATCTTATACATTCAAACATTAATAAGTGATAGAGATACAAATCATACAACAACCAAAGATAGTGAGTATAGCAGAATATGAAATATTAAATATTATTTCCTATTTGTATTTGTTTATCAGCTCCTTCTTCCCTGTAAAATGCAGAACATGAATTTACCAAAATAGCAAAACTGCTTTTAATGCAGTCATGTGACCTAATAATATTGGGATATGTGATCACAGTGAATAATGAACCATAATCTGACATTATTCAAGCACAGTTAAGGTATGCTGTGACTTTCTGTATTGGCTCAACAGAAATCACAAATATAATTCAGATACAAATAGTGGGCAGTAAGGATATCAAATATTTATCGTTTCCGTGCAATAGACCTCGCTGCAAAACCTGCAACATGCATCCTCCCAATACTACATAGTGCAACCCTGTCACAGGGAAAACCTTCCCCATCATTGGACATGCCACAGGCTCCACAACCCACATCATATACCAGCTAACTTGCCGCTATTGCACAAGTTCCTATATAGGCCTCACTACACAACAACTTTCGACCAGAATGAATGGCCACAGACAAATAGTCCACACCTGCAATTTATATCTGCCAATACCTGAACATGCTAACTACCATAATTCCAATAACTGCAATGAATATTTCACCATGAGAGCAATCAGAGTTTTCCCTGAAACCATAGCCGCCTCAGAACTTTGATGATGGGAACTTGCATACCAAAATATCCTAGATACCAGACACCCACCCGGCCTCAACCACCGATAAAATTCCTTTCCTTGACACATCACTCATTATTATCAGTATTAGCATTATTGCCATTTAACTAATTACATGTTGTTGTTTTTCTTCAAAATTTATATATCTATAATTTCTTTATTTATTCCAATTTTTTTTTTTCTTTCCAAATTTATATATATCTATATTTTTTGTTTCCATCTCTACATTCCATACACTTTTGATATATTACTACTTCTATCACCTTCGGTTATATATAACATATTACATACAACATCTTAGTCCCATCGCCAAATTGATAATCTACTCAGTCATGTAACAAACTTTGGCGTATACACACCTCTCAAACCACATGATTCATTCTCTTTAACATGAAGAAGGTTTAAGACCAAAATATTGTGTATATTTGTGCTTCTGTGATATATGTTTTTCTCCCGTCGCAGCCTCCAACTTTGGTGAGTGATGAGTCATTTTCCATTTCCTTATAATTTATATTGCCTAAAGCCGTTTCTTTTTTCCTTTGTTTAATTAGTATAACTTAAGTAGTGAAAGGGTTAAATCACCCATCTCCTGGAGATTCTTATATTTCTGTAGTAATGGCTTAATTCTTTATAATATTTCGCAAATTCCATTCAAAGTGATAAATCATTTAGAACATCAGTATCACCAAAGTTCTCTTTTTATCACCACAACAAGGTTGGTACTGTCAATAGGGCTGGACTGAGCACAAAGCAGTCTACGCAACTTCCTTGAAAGTCTATCTTATGGGAGTTTCACAACAATGGAACAAAATACTACTAATTAGATCCTAACAGAAAATTAATATAAAGTTTTCTTAATCTTTTCCAGATGGTAGAAAAAGTTAATCAACTCAGAAAAATGAAAACTTTACATTTAAGGATCAATATAGAAAATACATTACTTAATGTAATACATCTATTAAGGTGAACTAGGTTCACAGTTTGGTCTGTCTCTTATATAAGTTTATCACCTATTGGCTGACAGTTAATGAGAAAATTTCAGTGAAACCAACATATTTATAAATATTAGAGAAAAAAAAAACTTTTAAGTGACGAAAATAGGTTTTAGGTATAGATATCTACAACCAAGACCATCGACCATCCAGTGGCAGCCCTTGCCAGTTTCCACAATTTTAAATACCTCAACCACTGTTTTAAAGTGAGAGCTGACAAAGTTTACCCAAAAACTATGACCACTTCTGAACTCTGTAAATGAGAACGTGCTTGTCAACTTATATGCGACATCAGACATCCACATGTACTTAGCCTGTGATTACACCCTACAAATAAATCCATCACTTATTGTTTATTTAATTTTATATATATACATCTAGCTGTGTCTTTTGTCTCTGCCACAGATATTGTTTTCTCATAGTTACCTATAGCTCATGAGACACCTACAGAAATCAAGATTTGAGTCAGATAATTTAGTGTGCTGCCTATTCACACAGAATCTAGGCCATCCAAGAATGTTTATTTGCAGGAAATACAGGAACATCAATAAGTGTACCCATGGAATATTGAAATAATATCAAACAACAAATCTGCTTGAAACCATTATATATCTACTTATTTTACCTTCACCATTTCATAGAGGTAAATATGGATCATTTCTATCAGGAACTTTGCTGTGCAGTTTAGTTTAAATTAATTTTAACCGAGTTCTTTGTAATGGTCGTAACTTCCCTAAATTTCCAATTTTACAAAGCTTGAATTTTTAATTTAAATTCTTTCAGTGTTGGGGAAAAAAATCTTTGGAAATATGGCACTACTAATAGTAAACATTAGTGATCAGTCATGTGAAAAATCACCTTTAAATTTGAATAACTGATCTACTTGTAAAAAATTATATTCTACAGAAAGCTCTGAGTGTTGCCTATGGCAGTGACAATGTATTCTAAATAAAAATATGTAAATTTGTCAATTTTTGAGTTTTCTGTGGATCATGTGGTTACATTAATACGTTGAAATTGTCACAAAGTACGAAATTACTAGACTCCTTCAAAAACATATAATTATATTAAAAAGTGACTCTAATCTCTGGAGGAGAGTAAGTGGTGATTTCATTTCTGGACAAAATTGTTATTATACGAGTAGTGAAAATAATTTTGGCAGTAAGTGTGTATACTGAGGATTAGAAAACAAACAAAAATACTATTGAAGAAATAGCATAGTGAGAAACAGTTTCCAAGAAATCATGTAATAACCATAACATTGATTTCTGTCAATGTATCAAATTGTTTATATACAGGGTGGTCAGAAAGTCACTCATCGGCGGGTAAGGGCAGTATTCGGGACGTAGCACTAATGAAGTAAACACAAAAAAAAATCTAGTAAAAGTCGTACTGTTACTGAATTATACACAGCTAAAGTTGGCCAATAAGAGCGCTGTGCGGGTGAATTCAAACAGCCTTTCACAGGCAGTGTTGGCAAGCGTACTCGAGGCATAGGACTGCCAAAGAAAGTGACAAGAAAAACTCTCTTCAGAAGTGGGGATCTAACCCACAACCTTCAGTTTGATAGTTTGGCATCTTACCGACTACGCTGCCAAAGCACTACAATTTCTTTGTTTTTAGAAGCCACTGGGGCGGACTGTTTGTTAGTAATCAGAATTAATCGGTAATCCGCGACTTTTTACGGGGAGCTGTCAAGGCCATTGTTTATGAGACTGAAGTAGAAATGGAAGAAGAAATTTTGGCTAGGATAATTCCAGCTTTTGATGAAATTAGAGAAAGTTACAATTTTGGAAGACTCGCAAATTGAGTAACTCAGCATTGCCGTGCCGGTATTGCAGTTGAGGGCGGACATTTTGAGAAGTTGCTGTAAAAAGTAAGGGACTGTATCTTTTTTGTTATTGTTGTTTATTGGGATACATATTTACTAAAAACAAGATTTTTCAGACATTATTTATTTTACGGTTACTGTCGCTGGTTGACGCTTATTGTAAGTAAATCCGTGTTGAGTTTCAATGTTGCGACAGATAACATGATAATGTCAAGTTGAAAATGAAATTACTGTACAGTAATTTTGCTTTGTATCAGTGACAAAAGGGCTTTCAATGAGTAATAGCTTGTTTACCTTTCGCGGCTTGCCGCGCGTTAGCGAGTTAATACACATTACCAAAATTGTTACAACTTGTTTGAATAAGAACAGGCTTTTTGCAGCAGAGAAACTTTCGTTACAAATGGTGGTAAAGGGTTTATTGGGGGTTTTTTTTCAAAAATTTATTGTTTTTTGTTTTATTGATGCAAAATAGTAGCATGGATATTCACGTTAATCAATAAAAATGTTGTGATTGAAATCTAATGAAATACAATTACATGGAATAAAAGAAGCTTCTTTGCAACAAATAAGTCAAGTTTGCGGACTTTTTTTTTGTGGCAGTAACTAAACGATTTTTGTACAAAAATTAAAGATTAATCTAGCAAGCAGATCAACTAATTCAAAACCAACCTTCCTGGAAATTTATCCGACAAAGTTAAGAGTGTTTTATTTGCAGATGACACTAACCTGACTGCGTAAAACACCAAACAGTACTATTGAATTTAATGTAAATGAAGTACTTAGAGTAGTAGCAAATTGGTTTAAGGCAAATTCATTAAAATAAAATTTTGAAAAAACACATTATATTAGGTTTAAAACAAAAAACTATGCACAGCCAGATATATGTATAAACTATAAAAACAACACAATCTTAGAAACAGAGAGTATAAAATTTCTTGGTATTAAAATAGATCAGAAACTCTGTTGGCATGATCATATCACTACACTACTGACAAAGTTAAGTAGTGCCACCTTCGCAATACGAACACTTTCTCTAACAGCAGATCTAGAATTAATGAAACAGGTGTACTCCTCATATTTTCATTCAGTAATGTCATATGGCATAATTTTTTGGGGAAACTCTTTACAAAGTAAAAAAGTTTTCATAGCACAGAAAAGAGCTATTAGGTTTCTGTGTAGGGTAAAAACAAGAACTTCTTGCAGACAACTCTTTAAGAAACTCAATATTCTTACAATGTATTCTCAGTATATATATTCTCTCATGAGCTTTGTCATAGAAAATTTTAACCTGTTTACACCTAATTCACAGGTACACAGTTTCAATACAAGAAACAGAAATAACTTGCACAAACCACAAACATCTCTGTCATTAGTACAAAGAGGAGTTAATTATTCTGGGATACATCTGTTTAATAAACTACCTAATCGTATAAAACAGCTTTCAGATAATAAAGATGTATTCAAACAAAAACTTAGAGATTATCTTATTGGCAACTCCTTCTACTCCATTCAAGAATTTGAAGAAAATAATTAATTGTACTCATTATGACGTTTGCAAAACTCAGTTGCAAAAATGTATGTTTATTATTATTTCTTGTATTTTTAAAATATGTATATATATATATATATATTTACTATGATATGACTCATATTATGTGTATATGTACCAACAATGACATGTTTCACATCCCAGAGGTACTTCCTCAGCAGGGATCCATGGAACAAGATTGAATAAATAAATAAATTCCTAAAAAATTCCTTTAGCCCCACCATCGACTTCCTGAAAAATGTCGTGGATTACCAATTACTAACAAACAGTCCGCCCTAGTGGCTTCTAAAAACAAAGAAATTGTAATGCCTTGGCAGCGTAGTCGGTAAAACACCAAACTCTCAAACTGAAGGTTGTGGGCTCGGTCCCCACTTCCGAAGAGAGTTTTTCTTATCGCTTTCTTTGGCGGTCCCATGCCTCGAGTTCACTTGACAACACCGCCTGTGGCAGGCTGTTTAAATTCGACCACGCAGCGCTCTTATTGGCCAACTATAGCTGCATATAATTCAGAAACGGTACGACTTTTACTAGATTTTGTTTTGTATTTATTTTGTTAGCGCAACGTCCAGAACACTGCCCTTACCCACCGATGAGCGAATTTCTGACCACCCTCTATAAAAAAAAACACTGTTAACTACACATAACAAAAAACAAAAAAGATATGTTTGTTCATAGATAGCCAGGGTAGGAATGTAGCTCAGACTAACAAACGTATCCATTACATGAAGAGTTGCTTTAAACCAAGTGTGGTGTTTTGTGATGTAGTAAATGACTGTCACACTGTTTGCAATGACATGTACTGATTATTCTGTGATTTTCTAGCTGGCGCAAACAATGTGACAAAAAATAAAATTAAAATAATGCAGGTAATATGAGAGAAATGCTTAAGAAACATCTGGAGGAAATGACTCAAGCTAAGATCATTTGGTTTCTGCACTCCACACTGTTATTTAACTTAGTGGTCTTCTGTGAACAAGAAAATGGTAAGAGCAAATGATGAAGATCTAAAAAGTTTTGAAGAGTTCTTTAATGTCACAAATGTAGATTTAAGTAAATTACACAGAGGATTCCATACCACACTTGGACACACTTAATAAATGGAGTAAGGGATATCTCTGTCATGAGATACTAGATATACTAATAATCATAGTGAAAAAATCAGTACTATCATTTTGATGAAGATTGCAGTATATATTTTAGTGCTATTCCTTGAAACTACGGGCCACAGAAAATATTCCTAAAATAGTTAATGGCAGACGTATTGATAGCTATTTTGTTTAAATAGATAAAAAATTCAGAACGGAAATATGCTATAATGATAATGGTGTTAATCAAGTAAAGCCAGGAAAAGAATGTCTAGGCTACAGATTCTTAAATATGCAAACAATTTAGTGTGTTGACTAGATTGTGGTGAAGAGTCTGTAAACAGTTTATCATGCTCAAGATTATACTCTCATGTTATATGAAAATATACTATGCTGACCCTTAACTTTTCTATTAGTTAATCAAACTTCTGAAGATTACTTTTGAACTTTTCCCATTAAGATCATGGCACAAATAGTTTTCTTTATTTCGACGTAATGGCTTTTCCAGCTATATTTATTTTTCTGTGTTTAATTCATACTAAACAAGAGGAGTTTGGAGTACATCAAAATTATAGTACACGGAATGGAGATAACACAGATTTCTGTAAGTGCTACTATAATCACACTGAAAAGGATTTTTAATAAACTTCCCGAAAAATTTTCAATGTCTTCTCGGAAGTGTTAAAAATACTATCCATTAGCAATTTAAGTATTTACTGAAAAATTTGTTATAAGTATTCATATATATACCAGCAGAAATTTTTTTAAATCATCAATTACACACAATATTTAGATTTTTTTTTTGATAAGTATACTTCTTTAATTATATGTTGTAAACGTATTAAACAGTTTTCTTACTGGAATATAAGTCATGAATTTGATATTTATGTTGTTGTGTGACAATCATTTAGCATATCTTGATTGAGTCTGAATCAGAATTGACAGCATTTCAGTTAGATGGTAGTAACTAAATTAATTTATGTTTCATGGAACAAAGATCATAAGTCAAATAAATGTGAGTTATTTAAGTGCTAGATTTATATTTTCTGATAATTAAGTGAACTGGCCTCACTTAATGTTAACAGCTATCAGGAAACAAGAAACTTTGTTTAGAAGCATAAACCAGATCATCAACTGAATTCCAGGTAAAATTCCAGGTAGTGAGCTGTTAACAGAGATATGCATTGCTAAGGCAGGAATGAATGCATATTTAACCTTCACAATGTATACAGCATGCATACATAGATAGGGAAATTAAAACCAACACCATAACTGACAGCAACTGGGAACAGTGAACACAAAAAGGTGAAAACATATAATATATTATTATGGTATTAATCCCCATTATTGCAAGTATAGGAGACACTTGATGAGGTTGTCAGATATGATCATACCAATGACCGCTTAGTGGCTGGGGAACCGAAATAGCTGAATCAAGGTGGCTGGAGGACGGTTAGAAGAAAATGAATTGATAGCTGATAATTATGGAGAAATATTGGTGTAGGAAATAGGAGAATATCAAAACAGTAATTAATGTGATATTAATAGAAAATATTGATAGAAAATACAAAATTTAAGGTTCATAAAATACATGTATGCAAATGAGAAGTATTAAAGGCTGGAAGTACAGGAAGGCCGCAGGCCCAGCTTTAGGAGGGGTTGAGCAAGCAGAAGCACCCCTGGCCCAGGTCAGGTTGCCTGGCTAAATAGCAATATAACATTAAAAAACTTTATTCAAAAAGGCGTTACTTGATTTTTTGGATTAAAATTTTCTGACTTTATCAACAAAAAAACAAAGATTAAAGCAAAAAAATTTAAAAAAGGGGGGGGGGAGGTAAGAATGTTTATCTGGAGCCTGAGAATCAAAACACTGGCCCTGGAAAGTTCTTATTGGACATTGAGGCTAGGTGGATGTCTGGTACCAAGGATATGTTGGAAATTTAGTTCCCATCTGCAGTGTCAGAGGAGGTTGTGGTCTCAGGGTATACTCTTACAGCCCTCACTATAAAAGAGTAGTTTAAATTGTACAAATTGGCTGCCACTGGTTGTTGTAAGTTTACCTGAGGTTATTCATTCTAATGCAAAGCAGGTTCATAATGAGACCTATATATAAAGTGACGTAGTAAAGGTATGTAAAACTGATATATGAGGTGTGTTGTGATGGCATGTCCAATGATGGAAAAAATTTCCCCTGTAGTTTGATTAGAGGATGTGGTGGTAGTCCGGTGCACGCAGCATGTTTTGCAGGGGGTCCATTGCATGGGAATAATCTGTGTCATGGTTTTGGAGCGTTGAAAGGTGGATATTTGTACACTAAGATATTCTTGAGACTGGGGGGTCTGCTGAAAAATGTGCATGTGGAAGTGTGCAGGAATGTGTGGAGATGGGCACACATTGCTGTGAAGGAATGTAGGAAGTCCTGCCCATGGCGAAGTATGACGTTAGTGGACTCAAGCCCAGGAGAGAGCTGGGTGATGAAAATGGTGCTGCAATTAGTTTCAAGAGGGACCTGATTAGAGGAGTGGTGTGAAGATTCGGTTGTAGCAAGAAAGATTCATTTCTGTGACGAATGAAGAGGATAGAAGTGAGACAGGATTTGAGTTCTCCATTGAAAAATATGATTGCCACACGTGGCTAAGCTGTAAGAAAGGCAATGTTTGGTGTGGAAGCGAAGACATTGTTGCAGATGGGTAGCTTTAATGAGAACAGAGGGTATGTAGGCCACCTCTATGTAAGGATATGTCAACATTAATAAAGGTCACACATGAGTATGAGTGTGATTGGGTAAAGTTGATGGAGTGGCAATTGTTTAGAGAGCTGAGGAAGTAATAGGTTGTTTTCACTGTGGGTCCAAGTCATAAAAATATAATTGTGCATCTGAATCCCAGAAGATGTTTGAGAGAGATATTGTTATATACCTATTAGCTTGGCTAAACTGTTTAGCAGGAGGCCTATTACACATAATTCATATAGAAAATAACTTTTATAATCATTTTCGTAATAGCAAAGTACTTTGCAGCTAAGAACATAACCTTGTTGTACATTCATTATCTTGCTAAAACCATTTAGAAAGGGGCTAATCTCAAATAGTTGTATAGTAAAGACCTTTTATAACCATTTTTTTTAGCATAAAGCACTGTTTAAATTGATTCTAAACCATTTTTGTAAAAGACAAGATTCAAACAAGGTTGTTTTCAGTTATAATGAATTTTGTTGCACTCATTTCCACCATTAAAGCAGAGAATAATGATCATTTTAAGGTGTATTTTGTATGCTCTTTAAGGAGATATTGCAAAAATAAAGAATTTAAACATTTGAAATAAAAAAGCTAGGAAGATAAAAAGTAGGCTTAAATGAGAGAGAAAAATCAATTTAATAATAATAACAGTTTAACAGTAAATCCAGGTTTAAAGGGAGAAAAATGGAATTTTAGTATCAAAGACTGATAACATCACCATATGTAACTTTTAAAAATTATTAACTCTTGAATGAGTAAACCGGTGAGAAAATTTGCCATGACTTAAAAGATTCTAAATAAATTAAAATATGTCATATTAAGATTTTGGGAAAAGCCAAGTAAAATTAGTTTACCACGAGAATGCAGGATTTTGGTAACTCACCAGAGAATAGTATTTCCCCGTGGGACTCTATGGTGAGTCAGCTAAAGATTAGCCAAGACTATAAAAAGCCAAACAGCGTTCCCTTGAAAAGGCAGTCTCATGCAGTTTCGAGGAACAGTTTTTAAGAGACAGTTTGAAGGAGCACTTTTGAAGGGACATACAGTATCTAGTCAACAGTTTAGAAGTATGTGTCGCTCTGCAAGGGTTAGTTTTAAAATCTAACTATTAACAGTTTACTTATCTTGCCTCAGAAATAATTGCTTTAGAAGAGGAGAACTTTAAATTCAACATCAAAAACTTTTGCTATGATGTGTAAAGAAGTCAATAGTAGCAGTGGTTAGAACTATCATTAAGCTCACGCTGAACTGCAAATATAAGGACGTTTGCCAGAGTAAATGGTTCTTCAGTGTTGTACCTTGAAGGATAATCTGCATCTTCTTACGTGATTATGAAGTTCGATTCTGCCTTTTAAATATTTTCAACAAGTGTAATCTATACCAGCTTTAACTTCATAAAATTTTCAGAATATATTCAAATTAGTAACTACAGTGACTTTCTTTCATTTATGTATGACCTGTTAGCTATTGCAGAGTAAACTAATAGCTTGGTGGCCGATTATAAAAAAAAAAAAAAATAGCATCTTTGAGTAAAGGTATCAGTTATACAGGCAAACACGATCAAGTTAATGCGAATGTTGTATAACCTCAAGCAACATTTACACATTACAATATTACTTATGAAATTTTGCTCAAACTGCACAGGAATAGGTTGGGGCCATGATGGTAACCATGAAAGTGCCATGTATCTGGTGGTAAACTTGAGAGTTCAAAGAGAAGTTTTTTGACACAATGAGGTTTCTTAAGGAAATGAGGAATGATGTGCTAGGGAGGTTGAAGAGGGTTGAATTTTGAGGAAGTGTTCCATGGTCCTGACAGTGGAAGATGGTAGTAAATGGGAAGTATCTTCTATGGAGACAAGGAAGGAGTCTGGCAGAAGATGAGTTTGGACTGTGGACAGATATTAAATTAAATGTTGGGTATCTTTTATAACTGAAGGAAGGTTCCCCAAAAAGAGTTAAGAGATGCTGATCCACATCTGTTCTTCAGAACATCCATACACCACAACTATATTTCACAAGTGCTACCAGTCTTGTGGATCTTGGGAAGAAGTTACAAGGTGAAGGTATGGGTATTCTGCAGAATAAGAAGGGACAAGGATTTGGGCGAAAGGTCTTGCAATCAGGCCCACCATAAGTGGGCGTACAAGGTGTGCAGGTGGCACATCAAGGGGGGGGGGGGCAGCAAATCGTTGAGTGATCGACAGTCAGCACCCCGTGATAGTTGCCACTCCATTGTCGCTGGGCTGAAACTTATGTATCGGGTAAACTTTTTTTTTTTTTTTAATTCAACTGCTGCTTCAGGCAGACAGTGGCACTTGAGGTGGCAACAATGGGGGTGGCAAATAATGTTTGGAGGGGCGACAATCTCACAGTTTTTATACCTGTTTCGGAAAACTCCTAGATCCACCACTTGCTTTAGTTAGACAGAAGGCAGAATAATCGGTATTGCACATGGGCGTTCAAACAGCTAGTGGCGGGCCTGCTTGTAATGGGTCATTGGAGTAAAAGAAAGTATGTTCTTCTTGGAAAATTGTAATAGTAGGCTCTGTTTACTGTGAATGTTACCTACTGGTGTCAAATAGCTGTCTGAATGTCTCAACCTCGTAAACACTGCAGTCCATGACTACTGTGGTCCAGCCTTTGTCATCCAGGAGTATGAGTATAATCTAATTTTTTCCCCTCATCAACTGGATTTCAATGGAACTGAAACTAAGGAGTGGATAAAGTGTTCAGGAAAGAGGTAGAAACCAGATAGAATGTGAGTAAATCCTAAACAGAAGGATGGGACGGTTATGGGGAAGGGGATGTGGCAAGACAGTAACATGTCAATATAATGAGCAGAAAAGTTAGTCATAGTGGGCTTGCAACCATTTTGTTTAAAATGTTTTTGATTTACCTGGGTTTGGAGCATAACATTTTTATAGTTTTAGTAAATCAAAGAAATATTTTTAGTTAGAGTAATTGTTTTATAAGTTTTAGGTTTCAAGGAGCATTGTCAGGTGCAAATATGCACAGCAAAGGATGGTTGAGTGATCGTAGTAAGTAGTACATGTATGGCAGGCAGCTAGTGAATGTTAAGGTGTTGTACCGCGGTATCTTCTAGAATGGTAGCAAGCCTGTGCGTTTTTGAGTACAAGTCTTGAAGGAAGTGTTTGGTAGTACATTTTTAAGTAAATTCGATAAAAATTTAATCAAGAACTGAGAATGTGTTGGAATTAGCTTGTTGGAGTGATGGTTGATATGGTGCTGGCCAGACCAGAGTGAGGTGTGAATCTGTAATCATCTAACTTGAAGTCTTGGTATTGCCTTACCCATGGTCAGATTTGCTAACCTAAATGTTGGTAGTACTTGTATGTGGCAAGCTAATAAAACCCACATGGAACTTGAAGGTAACATAGGTAATTATTCTGTAGTATAGGAGAACCTGAAATATAAACAATGAAACATGAATTAAGTTGTTTATCTGCCCCACCAGAGATGTGCTCATGTCAGTGAGCTGTCTGAAAGCCTCAGCCTCATTGTCACTGCAGACCATGACTATTGTGGTTAAAAACTTGTCATCCGGGAGTATGATGATAATCTCTTCTTTTTTTAAAAAAAAATGTTCTTTCATGGTTTGGGTTTCAACAGAACTGATGTGTTCAGGAAAGATGTGAAGGTCAAATTGGATAAGAGGAAATACTAGAACAGAAGGAGAGGATGATTTTGGGGAAGGAGAGGTGAGTTTAGGATGAAGTTTAGAACTGCTATAGGCTGACTCTGTCTTCTCATTCTGACTGTCGCTGATAGAGGTGTTGTGTAGTAAGGTTGAAAATAAGGGCGAGACACCTCATCAATGTCAAGAGCATTTGAATCTGGATGACCAGACTGAGATTCAAACTCGCGCCCTCCCAAATATTAGTCGAGAGCATTACTGCTCATCCACTAAACTTGGTATCCCATGACACCTAGATTCACCTCCTCTTACTGAAAACAATCTCCCCTTCTGTTCCAGGATTTACTCAGAACCAACCTCTTCTCTACCTCTTTCCTGGGCTCCATTCCCCACTCCAAAATTCTCAGCTTTAGTGAAAAGGGGACCATAAGATAACTGTCTAAGAATAAGAACATATTAATTCTACCAGCCAACAAGAGCTCAACCAGCACAGCCATGAACCACAGGGATTATGAGGATGAGACTTTTAAGTACACACATTCATTGAATTCCAGGTCTCCTCATAAGTCATCACCCTGTCATTCTTTACTTCTCAAAATCTCTGTACCCTTCTTGTAAATCTCTCAAACCAACACATAGATCATTCCCATGCAGCAGATCCAACAGCCAAACGTGCAGCATGCACCCAACTAACCATCACCTACTCCTAGCTGACCACAAAGGAAACTTTTTCTGTCAACGGACGTGCTTTGTTCCCAACACACCTCATGTACCAACTCACATGCATCAAGTGTACCCAATTCATATATAGGTCTCATCAGAAACCCAAATTCTGTCAGAATGAATGGTCACAGCCAAACAGTTTATACCAGCAATTTATACTGACCAGTATAAGCAGCTCAGGCAAATATCCGTAATTTAAATAATTTAAATAAATGTTTTATGGTAAGGGGTACAAGAATGTTCCCTGATACCACAAAGTCCTAAGAATTCCACATATGGAAGCTAGCTTACAAACATATTGTTGCTGCCATATATCTTCCTGATCTCAATTTGACCTTTCCGTGGATCCAGCACTTACTATTAGTATTATTACTCAGTCACATACTTATATAGTATGAATCTTAAATTTAATATTTTTATCAATATTTTCTACTAACAGTTATGTCCTCTGAAGTTCATTATTTTGGGGATATTCCCTCACTTCCTACACTAATATTTTCCAGAATTACCAACTACTGTTTCAGTATTTTCTCACCCTCCCCTTTCACCATCACCCCAGCAGTCCTGGTTCTGATACTTGGGTTCCTCAGTCACTCAGTAAGCATTGGCGTGACCACATCTGACCTTTAATTTAGTCTAAATGTGATGTAGCACTCACTGGAGTGGAAACTTCCCCACACAACCATTATTCCCCATATCCTGTAACAACCTACTTTTTCCCTCTACAAATTTCAACTTTAAATTCTTTATATATTTTTAGTAAATTATTCATCAATTCTCTTGGTAACTTATTCCAATCACTTACCCCCTTTCCTACAAAAGAAAATCATCCCACAACCTTGTGCCTGAAATCGAGTGCCAGCTTGTGGTCATGGTCATCTTTTCCCATCCATGCATTACTTTTAATTTTTATGCCATTGTCATTCCACTACATCATCACCATTATATGCTTTGTACCATTCCCATGACACTCTTCACCCTCCTCCTATCTTCCAATGGATCCAATTCCAGCTCTTTTATCATACCAGTTACTGATTGTGTTCTTCCAGATGCAAATCTAGCAGCCCACCATTACACTCCTTCCAACACTTGTATTTGATACCCGAAATTAGGGTTCCATACTACACCACCATATTCAATCAATGGGCTGACCAAAATTTGTAATCCTATTCCTTTACTTCTCCGGTACATACCCTCGTCACTCTCTCAAACAAGGATTTTGTAACCTTTCCTTACTGCTTGTCCAATGTGTCCTGCCCAGTTGAGCTTCTTATCAAACGTTATGCCATGGTATTTACATTTCAAGTTTCCAACAAGCAATTCTTTCCCCACCTTATAATCATAATCAACCTTTAGTTTTTTATCTGTGTATCTAATAAGCTGAATCTCCTTTTAATTTATCTTCTTCCATGTTTACCGAACCAGCTAGATATCCTGTTGTAAAGTACCTTTTAGTTCACCAAAAGCGCTCCCACTAGCTATCCCCAGTAGTAAAATATTCTATAGATCGATTGTAAAGTTGCTTATGTTGGACTTAGAAATTTCGAGAAGAGTAATTGTCAACTTGATGGAATTTTCCTGTAATCTTTCCCACAGTGAGGATTCACCATAAAAACCATTTTAAGGTGTATTTATTATATCGGGAAACGTTAATTTTAAGAGATATTCCAGTTTGATCGTGTTTTGAAACTCACAATTAGAAAAGTAATAATATAAGATTTGAAATATCTTTGAATCGAGTAAAGCTACAGCTGAACTTTTATTACCAGCTATAGTCAGCATTGTTCCCGATATTTTGGTAGTAAAATTAACTAATTTGGCAAAGTTTAATTAGTTGTTTAAATTAAGAGAAAAAATGAACTTTTTAACTAAAAGGAATATTAATTTGAAATTTATATCGGTAGATAGCCCAAATTGAGAAGATTATGACTATATATTGGTTTCAGTAAAAAGTTTAAGCATTTGTCAGAATAATTAAGTTTTTAAAGATAGATTGTCGCGGATTGTTGATGGAGCGTGTAAAAATTCCGCCAAGTTGGTCATGTGATATCATAGAAACCCTTTTGAATGTCAAATTAAATTAAAACAGATAGAACATGACGATAGAAAGTCCCTGAAAAAATTTCAATTTAAACTATTTTGTACTTTTGGAGATATTAATTAAAGAAAAATTTGCTGACGTCATAGGCTCTGAGAAGTTTATAAAAGACCTTGCAGCAAGTACAGATTGTCTCACTCTTATGCTGGAAAGTGATTGTCTCACTTCGCACTAGATTTTCAAAGAAGTAACCTCATAATATGTAGCCTTATTCTAGTCTCATTCTTTCGCAGGAAAGTGATCGCGCAACTCTGCGCTAGTTAGAGGAGCAAATTGTTCCATGTGGTAGCAGTTTAGGCAAATTCCAACATGCTGTAGTACTCACTAATGTTAGGGGGACTTTGTGAGTTTTTGTCTTCTCGCAGAATTGTACTTAATCTTCAATCTTCAAAGAAACTATTGTTAGATGCTTTATTCACGTTTCTGGTACCGACAATGTACGAGTGAACTATTATCAAAAATAAAAGTGACTTTATTTAAATTACCCTTCGCATTTGTGGTGTACTATGAATGCGTGGCGACCAGGTTATTTAATATTATAGGTTCACAGGTCAGGTGAAGGTGTTGCATATCCCCCGTGCAGCCTAGCCGCCTGACACTGTCCAGATCACCCTGCAACTGTTCACAGTCACCTACTGTTTTGATCCTTTTATATAGCATTATGTCATCTGCAAACAACCTAACATCTGATATAAATTCTTCGTGGGTTTGCCGCCAGATTACATTTTCTGTTGACAAGCTTTCGGCGACTTGCACTGCCACCATCATCAGGTCCGTTGTATCTAAAGGAACAACAAAAACTGAACTGAATAGCGGAACAGAAGCGAGCCAGGATCGTTGTCGACGTCCGATTGGCTGACTCCATTGACGTAACCATTCCGTGACTGTGATTGGTCGGTTGCGAAACCAGGTGTAGATATACACCAGTGCTGTACTGACAGTTGGCTCCACAGCGTAAACCAAAGCCAAGGTTGTTATAAATGGAAGGAAGATGGAATACACACGTCAATGTTCGCTGACCGTATTTTGCGTCGCGCCAGTATTGCGCTCCTTTGAGAACGCATTCATCACACGCGCTTTGAGCTTGACCGTAACGCACGAGAATTATTTCACTGCCATCTGGAGCTTGCAGCCAAACTGTCTCCGACCTCCTGGGAATGGGTGGATGCCACTACTTCTGCACAAGGTAGCATGGAGTTTGACAGAACATCGGCCAGACGGATTTCCAAATTCAATCATCTGTCACAGGCACATAAGCCTTCTAAGGAGGAAAATTTCAAACGTGCGGTAGTAAACCTTACTGGAACACAGCTGGACGAAGCGACTGAGAAGTTTCTATCCAAAGGGTTAAACTTTGTCCCAGCTCCTGAAAAGGTTCCTGTAAAGGATATCGTCTGTGCAATTGAAATAGCTGCTTGAAAGCTTCCTGGGGATGCGGCTGAAGAAATCCGAAGGGAAACGTGCAGAGTTCTGCAGAAAGCCAAACTACCTAGGCCCAACATCACAAAATCGGAACGCTTCGCTCTCCGTGTGTTGCGTTGGAATAAAGAAGTTGTAGTGTTACCTGCGGACAAAGGGAATGCCACAGTCCTGCTTACTTCTGATGTATGAATCTAAAATACAAAAAATGTTTGATGACACTGCTTACAAGCCCGTTAATGGTGACCCTACTTCCAGAGTTGAAAGGAAAGTGTCAGCTCTTGTTAAGAAGGCCGGATTTACGCCTGATGTCGTCAAGTACCTTCGACCTCGGGCAGCCAGACCACCTAGGCTTTACGGCCTGCCAAAGATCCATAAGGAGGATGTGCCTTTACGATCGATTGTAAGTACTATTGGTAGTCCCACATATAACTTGGCCAAACATTTGTCTAAGATGCTTAGACCCTTCGTAGGCAATTGTCCGCACCATGTTAAGAACTTGACACAGTTTGTCGACACGCTACAAAAGATGCGGTTGTCAGAGTCTGATATTATGGTCAGCTTTGATGTTGTTTCGCTCTTCACCAAGGTTCCTTTGAGAGACACTCTGCAGCTGTTACAAGGTCTTTTTGAACCTAACTTGGTTGGTCTGTTCGAACTGGTCCTCACTTCGACTTACTTTACCTATGGTGGGAGTTTTTATGAACAGACTGATGGTGTGGCAATGGGGTCTCTATTATCTCCTGTAGTAGCCAATCTGTTCATGGAACACTTTGAAGATCGAGCAATTGAAACATCCGTCCTCAAACCAGCATGCTTCTATCGTTATGTGGACAACACTTTTGTTGTTTGGCCCCATGGGATCCAGGGTCTTTATGAATTCATGGACCATCTCAATAGTATTCATGAAAACATCAAATTCACAATGGAGCTAGAGAAAAATGGTAGCTTGCCCTTTCTAGATATTTTAATCCAGCGGAGACCTGATGGAACCCTGTCACATAGTGTATACAGGAAAATAACACACACAGACCGCTATTTGCATGCCGATAGCTTCCACCATCCGGCGGAGAAGAACACGGTGTTATACACTCTTGTACACAGAGCTAGGGTAATTTCAGACGCTGACAATCTGCAGGCCGAACTAGAACATCTCCGCCATACCTCATGCGGAATGGATACCCAATCCCATTGATAGAATGGGCACTTCGAAAGAAAAAGGCAGATATACGTAATATTGAGGAAGATGAACAGCCTAAAGATCTTGCCTTCATCCCATATGCAGGTAGCATCTCTGGGAATATCGGCAGGATTTTAAAACGACACGGAATCAAGTGCATTTTCCACCCTCCTGCTAAAATACGGGATTTGCTGCGTCCTGTGAAGGATGATTTGGGTTTAAAAACACCGGGAGTGTACTGCATATCGTGCCAATGTGGTAAGAGTTATATTGGTCAAACCATCCACACTATCCAGGCCCATGTGACTGAACATCAGCGCAACATCCAGTTGTTTCAACTAGAAAAATCTGCTGTGGCACAACACGTGATCGCAAATGGTCACAGTATGGATTTCGATAATGTGAAAGTTCTAGCCAAGTGTTCCTTCTTCTGGGTATCTGTAATTAAGGAAGCTATTGAGATACGTCTGAATAATAATAATATGAACAGGGACTTGGGTGTATGGCTCAGTGATGCATGGAAACCTGTTTTTGCCATTCTTAAACAACCAAGTGTCTCGCTGACAGATGATAGGAGAGTGGAGAGTGTAGCACGGCATATCGGTCCTACTTCTTCTATAGCTGGGTTCGTAGCCGACCAAACACTGACAAGTATTATAGAACCGGAGTTATAGTCAGCCAATCGGAAGACCGCATGGTTCCCTATGGATGTCTCGAGTTTAACATCATAATTAATGACAGTAAATGTTGGAAGAATATATATTGTGGGGTCTTTCATTAAAGAAGTTTTTGGGATATTTCTGTGTGAGAATAATGTGAACGATGACGCTTTGAGAACAGTTATTGTAGTCAGCCAATCAGAATACCACTTGGCTCCCTACGGATCCTCGAGATTTAAAATCATGATTAATAGTGGTAGAATATGTGAACGGTGATGCAATTTGAACAGTGACATTATACGAACATTGACGTGTGTAATCCATCTTCCTTCCATCTATAACAACCTTGGCTTTGGTTTACGCTGTGGAGCCAACTGTCAGTACAACGCTGGTGTATATCTACACCTGGTTCCGTAACCGACCAATCACAGTCACGGAATGGTTACGTCATTGGAGTCAGCCAATCAGAATACCGCTTGGCTCCCCACGGATTCTTGAGATTTAAACATCATGATTAATAGTGGTAGAATAATGTGAACGGTGATGCAATTTGAACAGTGACGTTATGCGATCATTGACGTGTGAATTCCATCTTCCTTCCATTTATAACAACCTTGGCTTTCGTTTAAACTGGAGCCAACTGTCAGTATAACGCTGGTATATATCTACACCTGGTTTCGCAACCGACCAATCACATTCACAGAATGGTTACGTCATTGGAGTCAGCCAATCGGACGTCGACAACGATCCTGGCTCGCTTCTGTTCCGCTATTCAGTTCGTCTTTGTTGTTCCTTTAGATACAACGGACCTGATGATGGCGGCAGTGCAAGTCGCCGAAAGCTCGTCAACAGAAAATGTAATCCGGCGGCAAACCCGCAAAGAATTTATATCAAAGATACACTGGGAAAGACTTATCTCTCATAACCTAACTTCTTATAGTAAACCATAATCATAGTAATTAATTAGAACACTGAATAGCAATGGTCCCAATATGCTACCCTGTGGCAATCCTGTTTTCATTTCCATTTCTTTTGACACTGCATTTCCTAACCTAACTTACTGCTTTCCACCTTTTAAAAATTCTTCTACCAAGCAAAACACTTTCTCATCCACTCCAATAGTTTTTACCTTAATTACTACCCTTTTTATGGCTCACTATCAATTTTTCCTCCCTTTTCCATTTCATCTGAAATATCCTACACATATCCCACCAACCGAGATTTGCAAGAATATCCTTGCCTAAAGCCATGTTGCCGATTTGAAAAACCACTTAAGCTACTTACATATATTTCTGCTGTAATTGCATTTCAATCTCTCCACCTGCACACTAAGGGTCCCTACTTGCAAGAATAAGGTTTAATAGTGAAATATTGTATTTCATGTGTTTGTCGATGCTAATTGCCGTTACCTATGGTACGTATTGGGTTGAATTTTTCCTTCCTTTCTTAGTTTCAATGCCTTTAAGCATTCTTCTGCTCATTATTATTATCATGGCCCACATCTTCTGCCTGTACTGTTCTATTTGTTCCTATCCCATTGTGCATATCCCTTTGTCTTTCCACAGTACTGTTGTTTTTTCATGTCACTACAATATTGCCAGTTTGTTTCCACCATCTGTGTTCTTTTGCTGAATTTATCTATGTGGTGCCAGCTCATCACATGTTGAGTTATTATGTTTCTTTCAGTTCATGATTGTACATTTATCTTCTATTTCAATTTCCATTTCTCGTGTGTCATGCAAGATGTTTAAATACAGTTTTACTAGTGGAATTATTTCTTGTGACTTCATTTACAGAACATTTTTAGTGTAGAATTTATTTCTGATGGCTTACACTTTTTGTGTAAAAATATACTTTGTGTAATATTTCCAGACATCATCTGTAAAATGACTTTTTATTATATTTATTAATTTTTATTTTTGATGTTTATGAATTTGTTTTTACTTTGTTTAGAATTTTTAAATTAAGGATCCATATTTATGCTTCACTTTTTTTCCATTTCATTCAGTTCTGGACAATATTACTGCTCTTTGCCAATAAAGTGCTTAATGTTTCTCTCCCCTATCCCCTTCCCCTCAATTTCTGCAATTTTCTTAAGATGTCTCCTGCGCCCATCCTTCTGCCAATTCCATGCCTCCTGTCTTGCTAAACTGCATTCTGTCACCCTCTTCCTTCAATCTTATATCTCCTTCAATATACCTCCAACTTACCATCTCTGGCTGCCATTTACAGATCCACCCACTGCTCCAGTCTTTTCATTTTCTCTATTCCTCAACTACATCAAGCTAGTTTTCGAATAGTGTCTGTATAAAGCTTACTGACACCCTGCCCAACTTATTTTCCTATATAAAACATTCTGCCTGTCCACTTCTAATGTAATCAATTAAGTACAACAGATTCTAACACACCAAAGACAGATTCAAGCAATATATGCAAAAAAAAAAAAAAAAAAAAAAAAAAAAAAAAAAAAAAAAAAAAAAAAAATTAATGCCCAGAATTTGTTTGAAAGGTTATATTTGTGAAACCACATATATTAGTTATTTTTCTACATAATCTCCTTGAATTTCAATACATTTTTGGTTTCGTGGTAAAAGCTTTTTTAATCCAGCGTCATACCATTCTGCCGCCAAACTGGTTAGCCATGTCTGAACTTCTTCTTTGAGAGTTTATTCGTTTGCGAAGCGTCTTCCCCCAAGGTGTTGTTTCAGCTGTGGAAACAGATGATTGTCGCTTGGAGCGAGATCAGGGGAGTATAGGTGGGTGTCCGAAAACATCCCACCGAAACTCTTCAAGCAGGTGTAGAGTTTGACAAGCAGAGTGTGGACGAGCGTTGTCGTGGAACAAAAACACTGTTTTCATCAACTTTCCCCTCCTTCGGTTCTGGATCGCCCTCCTGAGTTTCTTTAACACCTCACAATAGCGTTCAGCTGTTATCGTTGTCCCACGTGGCAGGTAGTCGATCAGCAATACCCCCTTCGAATCCCAGAAGACCGTCGCCATAACCTTCCCAGCTGATTCCACAACTTTCGCCTTTTTTGGAGTTTGCTCGTCCTTCCCTTTCCACACCATGCTTTGTCTTTTGGTTTCAGGCGTCCAGTGATGGATCCAAGTTTCATCCCCGGTCACAATTCGGTCGAATAGGCCATCTCCTTCATCCTCAAAAAACTGCAGAAATTGAAGAGCAGTGTCAACTCTCTGCTCTTTGTGGTGGTCTGAAAGGAGCCGTGGAACCCACCTTGCACACACTTTGGACAGATGCAGATCATCAGAAATGATTCTGTGAAGTGATGCACGGCTAATTTCAACATTAGGCGGGAGTTGTGAAGTGAATGTCGTCGAGCGTAAGGTGATGATTGGCGTCGACGACTCTTCGGACTTCTTCGACAATGTTCGGGGCACGTGAAGTGGATGGGCGGCCGATTCGTTGTTCGTCGTGTGTTGTTGTCCTGCCTTCAATAAATGATTGGCGCCAACGAGAAACCATTGGCCTCGACATAACGTTTCCACCGTACACACTGCACAACTCACGGTGAATTTCAGTTGCATTTTATTTTTTGCCGTTAAAAAACGAATCACACTGCGTACTTCGCAATCGGCGGTAGGAGTAAGTGGTAGCTCCATAGTGGCTTGATCGCAACTGACAAATGAGTCATGGCGGCCTCTTAGGAATTTTACAGTGCTGCTGCCACACCCGGACGAAAGTTCCCTGCGAATCCCAGACGTCTCCTGCCAACTGCGCGGATATAAAAAAATAGTGTAACTTACTTTTGAGACAAGCCTCGTATCTGTGCTGGTGAAAAGCAATCTGGCTATAGGTCTACTGCTAACGTACCAAAACTACAACTATACTCAGCACACACCAACTACTCCTTTGATTGCCAAAATCCCACATTCTGCCATATTTTCAACCTCACCCAACCAACCCTAGTCACTCAGCAGGCATCAGCATGATCACAATCAACCTCCTCACCAAGTGTCTCATCCACTTGTAACAGTAAGGTTTAATACCAATATATTGTGTCATACATGACTACAGATCCCAGTAGTCATCATATATAATAAGTGTTGGGTTTATTCTCTATCTTTCCTTGTTTCATAGCCTTTTCCTGGTCATTGTTCTCATTTTAAATATACTGATGAGCCAAAACATTATGATCACCTGCTTGAATGTATGTTGGTCTACCTCAGAAATGCAATGCAGCAGTGATTCAGAAAGGTATGGAATCAGCACGGTCTTTTTAAGTTTGTTGGAGGTATTTGGCACCAGTGCATCTAAAGCATAGTTTCAAGCAGCCATTAGACCTGAAAGACGGTGTATCGACATGATCATCCATCTGTTGCAGCAAAAAATGTGATTCATACATCCATGCAACATGATTCCATTGATCCATTCTCAATGATCTTGTGCCGTCTAAAGTCACAATTGAGAAGATGTTATTGCGTCAGCATGTGAACACGTAGAGGCCATCTGCAACAGAGTCCCATGTTCAGTAATTTGGGCCAAACAGTGTGCTGTGAAACACTTGTGGCTGAACCAACATTGTACTTTATCATCAGTTCTGCTACGGATCACCCCTCATCCTGATTTATAGGACAGGCAAGCCTCCAACATCCACATTCTGTGATGAGGCATGGATATCCACCACCTTGTTGTCTACTTGTGGTTCTACCATCCTTCAACCACTTTCCATATATACTATCTACAGTAGCACTTAAACATCCAACCAGACATGCTGTTTCCCAGATGCCCCTTCCCAGGCACCAAGCCATAACAATCTCCCTTTGTCAAAGCCACTTATGTCAGTGGATTTTCCACATTCGGTCATTGGTATGCAGTGGTTATAATGTTTTGACACATCAGTATATGCATGTATTATTGGAAAAAAACAACTAATTAGTCAATTTTAATTCAAATAAGGAAAGAAATATGTGGCATTAGTAACCACAGGCAATGGCATGATGGCACAGAAACAGGGGAAAAAACATGAAAATGGAACAATATTGATATTTTGAGGTATTAATCCTTCTTCACTAGTAGAATATGAGTGGGATTCAGAAGAAATAAAGTTATTTAAAAAAGTTGTGGTACTGGTTAATCTATCCATATTCCAGACTTAGAGAGTCATTGATCAAATAACTTGAAACTGAATACATGTTTTAAACCTCAAATATCTATTTGTGATGAAAATGTATCAAATAATCTAAAGCAATATATTAATAATGACAGTAATAAGAGTAGCGCATTTCTTTTAGTGTCAGAGCCTAAAACAAAAATATGAAATCTGGGCAGCTGCAATTCAAAACCAACAAATGATACTCATATATTACAAAAGATGAATAACTTCAGTATTTCAAAATTAAAATTCAATATATTAAGACTGATAGCAGGAACTTACTCTTTCGAGTAATGAAAGTGTTGCCTTCAGAGCTCCTTCTGGTCTGCCAAATGGAAAGCAGTACCTGTAATGTACATTTCATAATTACATCAAACCACATTTTATATAGAACTTTTCAGGGCAGTAAACAAAACTGCAGTTGGGAAGAGGGAACAGTTTATAATACACTATACAAATTGCAACATGTAGCACAATTAATGGCAAATATTACATAAATTTAAATAGTTCAGAAGGATTGGCTGCATGACTATAATTATTTTTATTACATTTCAGAATATTCTAGTTTTCAAAATTGAAGCAAATAATGATAAAAGAGGCAGCTGGAGAATTATAAGAATATTAGATACAGACATCAAGAACAAAAATAAGATCAGCTCCTAAACATTTGACAAAGAAAATTTTACATGGTCCATGTAATGAATTCCTGAGAATTACTTAAAATCATGTTTTTTAAATTATATTTGACTTATGTTTTATAGGAGACTTCAACTGTACAACTACTGAAGCAAACGAAGATGAGAAATAGAGCCAAAAACTTGGAGAAATAGAAAAGGAAGTCCTCTTAGCACTGACAATCCATGCTCTCAGTATTATCTCAATGGAATTTTTTTTAGCTAAATGATTTATATTTTTTATAACTGTCTAATAACTTACCAAAGACAAAGCAATAATGGTCCGGTGAAGACTCTGTGCTTTGCTAAAGAAATCATATGAGTACCTGCATTACCAAATGAGAAATATTACTGAATGACATTGCTAAAAGTTAACCACTCTTCTAATAGACTTGGTTCAGTTTCATAATTCCAAGGTTTGCACCATCTAAGCAATAATTATGGCAAGCTCAAGCTACAGTTTACTTATTATACTTCCAACACAAATGGTAAAAATAAGTTATTGTTTATTTGAATCACCAATAATTTATTACTTCCATTATCATATTCCAGGTAGCAAAAATGAAAATAATATGGTGCAGAAATATTATACATAAAGCATTTACACAATTGTGTTCAAAAGAAATAGAATCCTACTCATACTATGATTGCATTCCGATTCAGCCACTGCAAACTTAAGACGTGAAGAGAAAGAAGATATAATGTTATGGCTCATGAATGAAAGTTTCTCCTTTGTTAAAATGTAATTTTCACAGGTTCGCTGCCCAGTGATGTTGTAGAAAGCCAAGTTTTGCTCTGCCAACACCATCAAGTACTGAGCGAATGTTGTGACAACTAGAATCACGATTCTCGCCCCGAACACTGACACACTGATCTAGTATTACATTCTTTCCCTTCCCCTCTGCCCCTCTCTGTAAGTTTCACTGACTGCTGGTCATTAACATATCCACTATGAATCCCACTTGTCTGCTGTACACTGATGGAATGAGGTGGAGGGGAGGAGGAGAAGCTTATCGGTACCGGTGACCAGCACTACAGTTCTGGTTGTCACAGTGCTCACACAGGACCTGAGGATGCTGTCTAAAGCTCATCTTCCCACATCATCTGACAGTGAACCTGTGAAGATTGCATTTCATAACATTATAATATACTGAATTAATATGAACATGATATGAATATTTTTAACACATGTTGCCACTTTACAGAGTATGATTAAAACTATGAAATTATAGGAACAATGTCACTAATCACCTGAATACACTGTCAAAATATTAAAAATTTTGCCACTGATTTTCTCATTTTTAAGAAAGGCTAATGCTTCTTACAGACATACATAGTTGTAGGTGGCCAAAATGATTTGTTTATCAGGTGTGTTGTAATAATGGCTTATACTGTATAAAGAATATTTGTTCTTTAAGGGCTAATAATATAGTACAACTAACAAAATGGAAATAGTTTTTTCTCATTTTAAAACATTCTCTACATAAGAAATAATATTAGCAATGAAGCTATTCGGCTTGGATCTTTCATAGGACAGCAATTCATTAGCACATTCTCTCTACTACAATTTGACCAGTTTTTTTAAACTCATATTTCGTTATTGGAGAAATACTATGATAAAAAAATTTCCTTAAAGGCAATTCGTCTTTACTGTCACTTTATGGAGTATCCAGAAGTTACAATATATTGTAATTGGTTGCAATGGTGCTTATGTATTGGCAGCAATTTACCCGCATACCTGCTTACATGATGTATGTATTTTATCTTTATTTTATTGTTTAAAGGTGTATCATCCAGAATTCCAATTCATAACTTATTCCAGGCTCCGACACTCTTATAAATGTAAATGACAGCATTACCACTGTCATGATACCATTCTGTATAGGTTGGTTGCTTAGAATTTTTTTGGTTAAAATAAATTATGTTGGTGGGTCATAGAAATGTTAATGGTATATGGTCATATAAATTTATACTCATGAAGACTGAAAGATTTTTAATATGGTAACCACTCATATTTCAAGGAGAATATTCATTTAAATTGAATAAGAAGCATGAGTTTAAAAACTATAGAGGTATTACACTGATGTGCCACTGTGCCAAAGTGTATGAGAAGATAATTGAAAAAAGAATACGTGACAGGGTGGAAAAGGGGCTAAGGGAAGAGCAGTATGGCTTCAGATCAGGGAGATCGACGGTAGATTTGATATTTGCCTTGAGACAGCTGCAGGAAAAACATTATGAGTATGGAAAGGACCTACTGTTGGTATTCCTCGATATCGAGAAAGCATATGATTGTGTACACAGGAGCAAGGTATGGAAGGCCTTGGAGAAGAGAGGAGTTCCCAAAGAAACCATCAAGAGAGTGACGGAACTGTACCAAGGAAGTGTGAGCTATGTGAAAATAGGGGAAGGAAGATCAGATTGGCTGGAACAAAGGAATGGACTAAAACAAGGAAGTGCCCTATCACCACTACTCTTCATTGTAATCATGGATGAAATAATGCAGAAGGTGGCAGCGAGGATGGGAGAGGAAAACATGAAGGTGATGGCTTTTGCGGATGATCTGATGATCTGGGGAGGTGAAGAAGAGGAAGTGCAGCGGCAGTTGGATGTATGGACAGACAGTGTGGAGGAATATGGCCTGAAATTTAATGTAAAGAAATGTGAGTACATGGTAACAACCAGGAAAAAGAATAGAGTAGCCCAAGGAATTGTAATGGTAGGGGAACAACTAAAGAAGGTAAACAGGTTCAAGTACTTGGGGAGTGTATTAGAGGAATGTGGAGGAAATGATGGCGAGATAAGTGAAAGAGGAAGACAAGCAGAGGCGTTCCTAAGGAGCATTAGAAGCCTGATATGGAATAAAGAGGTGCCACAGAGAAGCAAGAGAGTAATCTATCATACGTACTATGTGCCTATCTTAACTTATGCTGCTGAAACGTGGACAATGAAAAAGCGGGACATCAGCAGAGTACAAGCAAGTGAAATGAAGTTTTTAAGAGGTAGAATGGGAGTCACTAAAATGGACAGAATAAAGAATGAAGTGATTAGACGCACCATGAAAGAGGAACCCCTACAGGAAAGGGTAGAGAGGACCAGACTGAGATGGTATGGGCATATCAAGAGAATGGGGGCTCAGAGAATCCCTAGAAAGATCCATGAAATTAAAATGGAAGGTAAACGACCCAGAGGAAGACCAAGAGATGGATGGCTGAAAGGAGTGGAGGAGGGTGTACGGAAGAGAGGAGAGGAATGGAACAAGGTGGTGACAGAGAGGTGGTGGGAAGAAAGAAGGAAATGGAGAGGCTTGTGCAAAATGCAGACCCAGCCAGAGGCCGGAAACTGTTGAGGATGATGATGATGATGATGATGAAGAAGCATGAGTTGATATGCAGGATATGAGTCAAAATTTTAACTTCATAACTACTTTCAGTTTAATAGTATCTTACAGCATTTCCTCCAATGCAGGCAAAAATGTTAGCAAATAGTAATATTACACTTCATAATAACTGAATAGTAGTTAACAATAACTGGATTTTCCAGGAATGTCACATTGTTTATTTGCATTTCCAAAGCTTTCTGCTGACATGCTGCAAGATAAGTTGACATCTTCCACGGATTTAACAGTTCTTAAAACCCTTTCGATATCAGATTCATGGTAAGCATTGGCCCAGAATATTATTGGAAGTCCAAGATAATGCTTACAGTGAATCTGTCTTCAGATGGGTTTTAAGAACTACCAAATCAATGGAAAATGCCAGATTATCCCACTATAATAATTTGATACGGAAATTTGCCTTTCTCCCATATGTATTACAGACTGGATTGGAAAATTGTTAAAGCAGGTAGAGGTGCAAATAATTCATAAAGCTCACTGCATGCTCATCCTATCAGTAACCAGGCTGAAGGACCATTTACTTCCACACTACTTTGTGGGCATTTATGAAAACCACTACAGTTGTGATGGCATTTATTTCGGTAAGAATGGTCACAGCATGGCAGCAGACTTAGAGAACATATCTGCCATTATAATTGACAAAGAACCAATTCGCCATTATAATCGAAACAATAGTGACAAATCCATAATATTTTGCCATGCCATCAACACCAGGTATGAGATAAAATTTGAAGACCAGTTGTGGCCTTGGCGAGTGAAGGAGGCAGCAGACATTATGAAGAAAATGAACAACATTAACAAAGACAGTGGCATAGAATATAATGATGGCACTCATTGCTAAGTAAAGAAATATATTATCTCTGATGAGGGCTGCAGCATGTCAACCAAAAACTTAGAAAAGCAAATAAATAATGCAGCATTCCAAGAAAATTTAGTAATTTTTAACAAAGTTAGCTGCAGAAGCCTAAGAAATCATCTGGTTAGCATATTCTAGTAGAATCACATACATAGTTCATGGCCAATTGCACATGTTCCTGTATTCATTCTATCAAACAGTTCAACTGCTTTATCAAAATCATATTATCCAAGTTCTAGAAATGACCCAGAAAACATATCCTTTTAAGTCACACTAGTTTCCAGATCAACCAGTGACAAGGTACCATTGTGGCACTTCTGTTTACTCGTTCTTCCTTTTCTTTTTAACACTACCAATCTGACCTACCAACTTGCAATCACCTTATATACTCTTCCCAAACACCGTCCACATCCTTAGCATAAGAATGCAACTTTCCTTATCAATCAGCACTCTTCTTACTTCTAAAATATATCATTAATAATTAAACTCTTCTCTAATCATCTGTTAATGATAAATTAACTCATATCATTTATATAAATCAAATATATAATTTGTGGGTTTCATTAACTAAATAATCTTTAAACATATGTCTGCATACCCAAACTATTTTGGATATCGATATGAGAATGGGAATTATTTTACCATTATGTCAATGCTGTACCTTGAAATTATCAATCGGTCCCAGAAAGAATCACCATATTACTCAATCTTACTAATTCCACTTATATAATATTAAATGAGAAATTACCTCCAAAATAATTGGCAATAATTCTCAAAATCAATACAAACTAAATTTTATCTCATTTAATCTATAGGGGCCTATAACCAGAAATATAGGTATGGTTTTAACATATAGTCTTGCTGCACCACCCTTTTGTGTTTAAAATCAGGTGTTTACTTGTAGTCATGTTTGTCCCTTTCCTTCTCTGAACTACTCCCAGTTTTTTTCCAGTATCTATTCAGGTCCCATTACCCACATCAGCTCCCCGTTTACCATTAACTTCCACACAAAAATCTAGTTGGAATCCTTAGAAACCTTCCAACTCTTGAATTTTAAACCTCCAATGTCGGTTCCATCCCACCATTTCCAAGCAATGGCCTAACAAAATATTGTAGTCCAGTTTCCTTGTTACTATTTGCAGAACTTTCCAGATTTTCCTAAGCACCTCATCACTGTGTCCTACCCAACTGAGGATCTGATCAAACAATATGTCAAGATTGACTAATTAACAAAGTTTTTGCTTTTTGATCTGTGTACCCAATGAGATTAATATTATTTTTTATTTATCTTCAGTTCATTCTAATCTACTTAAATTGATGTTCCCTCCAGATCTCTACTTATCTGCACAGTTACCTGTTTGTATAATGTGCAGAATGCAATAAGTAACTGATATAATAAAAGGGCTAGGTTTGGAGACACTGTAAGACAGTATGAATATGGGAGAATGCCTAGAATATATGAAGTTGTTGGTAGAAGAGGAGAAGTAGTTTGTGGAAGAGATGATCATTACAATAAACCTGGCTAGATTTCAGGCAGAAAGGAGTGACAAAATCTTATTACATAGGTTACTGGAATAAGTTACGAAGAGAAATGCTGAACAATTTACTTGAAGAAGTGAAAAAATTTCAAATTATTCAGGTCAGTAAGAAAACTGCTACCAAGACTATATCTCAATCACATTTAAATTCAATTGATTAAAAATAAATCATACAAAAAGATGTGATTTGTTAACAACCAGTATTCTGACTACAAACCAATTTTTTGCAATATAATTCTTGATAACAATACTCACAGATCCATAAACTTTTCTTCATATTATTATCTAATCAATTATGTGTCTATTATACTCACTGGTCATTTCTTTCGAAGTACACAATAGATCACAGCTAGTGAGGAATGAATTTGAAGTTCATTAAGGGTATGATGACCACCAAAAAATTATTCTGTTTCTGTGTTTTACTAGTTTTAATTGTTCTGCAGTATTGAGTATATTAAAAATTTCTTGTGACTAGTAATCTGAGAATTCTTCAATGATGAGCATTGGAGAAAAAAAAAAGAAAAAAAAAAATCCCACTAATTACATTAGTCCCTATATGCTTTCATTAGAGAGAGATAACCACATACAGCATGACTCATAACTGTTTTTTCTGGGGCTCCATTATTATGGAAAACATTCAGTCAGATTAAGACATTATGATTTGATGTACACACCAGTTCATGGGCCCTATGCATAATACAAGTCCTAGTATTAAGTGTCCCATAATATCTGGCCATGTTACAGTCCTTAACATTTCTATTTCAATAAAGAAAACTCATTCAGAAATATTGTAGTTACAGCCAAAGTGCCTTGTGGTAGTAAAAACATCAACTAGAACTATACAGTGTAAGACAGGGTAAATACAAGAGACATCCATAAAAAAAAGGTTAAAAGTGCTCTGAAGGGTGCAGGGAAATTTTTTATTCAAAGGTTTGCACACCTGCATGGATGGGGGGGGGGGGGGGTGCATAACAGTCAAACGGATCTCCACTCCAATTCAGTTCAATCTCCACAGGGGCTGTTCGCTCCACTTACTGCCGATGTGAGATTCGCTCGGTCAACAAATTCCTCACTTTGCGGTAAGAATCCGCAGCTGAAACCCGTTGTCAGCTTGTGGAAAACTATAGACCATGAGGTAATGTTGCAACAGCATATTATACAAGTGGGGTAGGTAGTTGAAGGAAGGTCGAACTGACACACATGACAAAGAAAGGTGTGAGAGGCTGTCTCTTGTTTCAGAAGAGCTTCTGAAGAAATTGATGAAACAATTCGCGATGATCATTGGTGACTATTGTCAGCTTTCATGAAATGTTACCACACATATCTCATAGTCTGATGGGCAAAATCGTCTCAAAAAAGCATTACTACAGGAAATTGAGTAACAGATGGTTGCCAAAAATGTTGACTCTGGAGCATCGCCAAAATCACATTTTGGCCACACGTGAATTTCTTGAATATTATGAAACAGACGGCGAGGTGTTTCTTGACTCAATTGTCACTGGTGATGAAATATGGGCCTGTCACTATACCCCCAAGTCCAAAATGCAGTCCCAACAATCGCGTAAAAACCATTGCCCAACGGCCAAAAATTTCAAAGTGCAGTTGTCAGAGCGGAGGATTATGGCATTTGTTTTTTGGGACAGAGAAGGTGTTTTTTTTAATGGATTTCATGGACAAAGGGCTACCATCAATGCTATCACTTATTGTCAGACCTTAACAAAATAAAAAAGAAGATTAAAGACAAAAGGAGAGGAAAGCTGAATCGCAGGTGTGTCTCTCCTTCATGATAATGCAAGACCCCACAAGGCTCATGTCACCCAGGACCTCCTTGTATCCTTTGGATGGCATGTTGTGACCCACTCACCCTATTCCTTGGCTCTCACACCCTCAGAATATCATCTTTTCACAAAATTAAAGGAGTTTTTTTGGCAGGAAACATTTTTCCAATGATCAGGAAGTAAAAAAAAAGAAAGTGAAAAATTGGCTTTTGGAGGTGGAGTGGAGCGTGTACGAGAAGGATATACAAAAACTGGTGCTCAGGCAGAAGAAGTGCACCAAACTTGATGGCAATTATGTGGAGAAATAAAGACATGTTTTATAACATAGCTGTAAATTTGGTTGAAATATATTCATTATTCTATTTTTAACAGCATCTGTAACCTTTTTTCTGAATATCCCTCATAAAAATAAAAAGAGAAGAGTTAATAAAGTACCTGTCAAAGCAGACACACTTGTAAGTACGCATTGTGAGCAGGAAAGTTTTCTGTCTACTGATCTATATACAGCAATTATTATTCCACAATGTGGAAGAGCAGCATGTTAGACGTGAAAGATGTGTGATGTGTCAGCTGGTGATAATGTGGCTTCTGAACAATCAAACACATTGTCTGATAATTAATGTTCATCTCAATTCTGCATTAGTCAAAATCAGTAACCTGTGGGGTACACAATTTAACTATTCAAAATAGGATAAAATTTTTATGTTTCACTTTTCTTACAAGCGTTTGAGATTTATGGCTGATTTTTAATATCAGTCAAGTTACTCCCTGTTTCAACTTTGTCATTTATTCACCTTTAATCAGTTACATGGAACATATCTACCTACACTTACATGAAAATATTAAAAATCACTTTTAAGCCTGTTTACCTTCTCTATTCTAAATAATTTGTCAGAATTCTTTTTTTTTTTTTTTCCTTTGCTAGTCCTCTTTCTTTTTCCGGAAGCCTTGGTTTGAAGCATAATATTCTCCTCCACTTCCAGCAGAAAATTCTGGCTTTACATTGGGTTCAGACATATCAGCTGCTCTGCTGAATAATGAGGATGTCAATTGAGAACCAGTGCTTCTGTTCTATCTATGAATCTTCATTTGTCAAAATGTTGCAACTATCTTCAGTAAGCAGTAGTTCATTCTTCTGATTACTTGTTTACACTAATCACAGACAACCACAAGCATCCTTATAGAGCATTAGGCAGTTAATTACTACCATTTTATGGCTTACTCTGTCAAATGCCTTTGAAAGATCTAGTGCTACACTATCAATTTGGCCTCCCTTGTCCATTTCATCTGAAATATCATGCATATATCCCACCAACTGAGATTCGCATGAATATCCTTGCCTGAACCCATGTTGCCTGCTTGAAAACCACTTACATTCCTCACATATATTTCATGATGTGATGCATATCAATCTTTCCATTAATTTACCTACCACTGATGTCAAACTGATTGGCCTGTAATTCTCAACTCTATTTCTCACCCCTCCTTTATGTACCGGTAGTACTATTGCACTTTTCCAGTCCTGTGGTAAGCAGCAAGTATCTAGACTCAATATAAATAATATTTCAAGATAAGGTACAATCTCACATCCGGCTATCTTTAAGGTATCTGTAGTAATATTATCTTCACCAGTCCCTTTATGTTTTTTCAGCTTTCTTATTTCCTTCATGATTTCCTCAGGATGAATATCAAATTTTTTACTATTGTCATTTTCACAGGTACACAATTTCAATACAAGAAACAGAAATAACTTGCACAAAACACAAACATCTCTGTGCATTAGTACAAAGAGGAGTTAATTATTCTGGTATACATCTGTTTAACAAACATCCCAAGAGTATAAAACAGTTTGCAGATAATAAAGATATATTTAAAGAAAAACTGAGAGATTATCTTATTGGCAAATCCTTTTACTCCATTCAAGAATTTGAACATAATAATTAATTGTATTCAATATGACCTTTGCATAATTCAGTTGAAAAAATTAATGTTTATTTTATTCTCTTTATTTGTCTTTGTAACATATAATTGTTTTTACTATGTTTATGACTCATATTGTATGTATGTGTATTAACCATGACATGCTTCACATCCCAGAAGTCTTTCCTCAGCAGGGATCAATGAAACAAGATTGATAAAAAAAATTTAAAAAAATAATTAATTCCTGAAAATCATTCCATATTTTGTAAAATCCTTGATTGAGAATTGCTATACTAGTTGTTTTGCTGGTGTTTACATTTCATAGGCAGTGCTCGTTAGTAGCGTTTGAACAGTCACTGAGTACAATAGCTTATGTTTGTATTATATTTTATCTGTAGTGGTGTGTAGATTTGGTTAGTGTAATCTCTGAGTGATTATATTTTATAGGAAGTATAGGTTAGTTCAAGTTTCTGTTCTTTTTTTCTTTTTCGCGTTTTTCAAAAGCAGAATGTCTTGGGACTGTGATTACTGTGTGCAGACCTAAGCTGAGGTGGCTGATCTGCAAGCACAACTTGCAGCTGTGTTAGTGAAAGTTACACAGCTGGAAGCTGCTGTAAAAATTGCAGCAGATGCGATACTGGGGAACCTGATGTAGCCATACCTCTCACAGATTCTCCCATATCGACCATCGTACCTGCAACCCAGACTGAAGAGCTGGAGGCCGTGCTGCGATCACCTGTTGGTGACTGGCGAATGGCTTCTAGACTTCGAAGCCGCACGCGGAGGCAGTCAAACAGGCTTACAGGCCAAGATGCTGAACTTGTTCGTCTGTCCAAACGGTATGATGTATTGTCAGAGGCTGACTCAGTCCCAAAATTGTCATCCTGCAAGTTGACGGCCCCCAGCCCGCTAGATCTCACCAACACAGAACGGGATTCTGGTAGCTGGGAGCTCTGATGTTAGGTGGTTTTTAGAGACCCCTAGGGAAATGGTGGATTACTCGGGGAAGAAATCCAATGTCCATTCAGTGAGTATTCTGGGTGGCTTGATCTGAGATGTGGAACAGGCCATCCTGGATGCCTTAGAAGGGATGGGGTTTTGCCAACTACTGATTGTGGCTCATGTCAGCACTACTGATGCTTGTTGCCTTTGGGTCGGAGGTTATCCTATCTTTCCTTCTGGCGGCTGGCTGAAAGGGTGAACTCTGTGGCCAGTGGCTGCAAGATATCGGCAGAGCTAACCATCTGTAGCATCGTGTTGATTGTGGACCTCTGGTTCTGAGCCATATTGAGGGGCTGAACCAGAGACTATGACGTTTCTGTGATGATATTGGCTGCAGATTTCTCGATCTTCGCCATAGGGTTGGGTCATGTAAGGTTCCTCTGAATAGGTCAGGTGTGCACTACACACGTGAATTGGCTACACAGGTGGCGGGGGCTGTTTTGAATGCACTGGGTGGTTTTTTAGGCTGAGGGAGGAAGACCCGAAACATGGAATACAGTTATGGGCAACCCAAACAGTTGCTACACCGGAATGTAATAGGAATGTAAAAGAATCTCGACAACTAAAAGTTCTCGTAATTAACTGTAGAAGTGTTTGTAACAAACATGAAAGCATTATTTGTAGCACCGAAGCGGATATTGTTATCGGTACAGAAAGTTGGCTAAAACTGGAAATAAGCTCCGCAGAAACTTTTAAAAATAGCATTAACATTTTTCACAAAGACAGATTTTATTCCAATGGAGTTGGGTTATTTATAGCTGTGAGTAAATTCCTCCCATGTAATGAAATAGACGTCGATACAATCTGTGAAATCATATGGATTATATTAAATGTTGCTGGGTCAAAACACGTCATAGGCGCCTACTACTGTCCACCCGATTCTGACCTAGCTATCGTCGAGGATTTAAGAAATAATGTAAATAGTATAGCTAGCCATTTTCAGGATCATGCTATGACTCTAGGAGGTGACTTCAATCTGCCTTATATCGACTGACGTAATTAGGTTCACATTGCAAGTAGCAGCGATGAGGCAGCATCTGAAGTAATTCTCGATTTGTTCTCAGATAATCATCTTGAGCAGCTAGTTAATGAACCTACGCGGTGTCATAATGGTAGCGAAAACATTTTAGATTTGCTGGTTACCAACAGGCAAGAATTATTCACCAACATTTCAACGACCATAGGAATAAGCGGACACAAAGTGTTAATTGCGACTATCAAATTAATGACCAAGCAAAAAAGGGGAAAAGGAAGCATTGTATACAGATTCAGTAGGGTCTCAAAGGAGTGTTTTAGAACCTAACTTCAAGTTAACAAGGGACACCATTGAAGAGATGCAGCATCAGTTTATACATTTAGTCAGGGACGGTATGGAAATACATATACCGAAGCGGACAATAAAGGGGGAGAATGATCCACTGTGGTATAAATGCAAAGTCAAAAGATTACTCAAAATACAAAGGTGAATACACACACACTCAAGGAGGAAGGGGTGTCGTAGCGATTTAGAAACCTTAGCTGAGTTAAGAGGACATGTTAAGAATGTGATGTGTAAGGCCTTCAATGATTTACGTTACAACTCTCTCTGTAAGAGTCTCACAGAAAACCCAAAGAAATTTTGGTCATATGTACAAAAAGTCAATTGTACCAACAGCAATATTCCAGCACTAATTCATGAAGGTTCTGAGGTTAATGAAAGCCACGACAAAACTAACGTACTAAATACTGTATTCAAAAATTCATTTACTGATGAAAATAAGGATAGCATTCCCGTTTTCCCACACCATGTTGAGTTGGTGATGGAATCATTACCAATAGATTACTGCAGGTGTCATAAAGCAATTGGAGCTCCTTAAGTGAGGGAGAGCACCGGGCCCAGATGGAATTCCAATAAGAGTATTTTCAGAGTATGTGGCAGAAATCGGGCCATTTCTGTATGATATATTTAGTAAATCCTTACAAGAGCAAAAAGTACCTACCGACTGGAAAATCACACAAGTAACTCCAATTTTCAAGAAAGGTGATCGGAGTGATCCTGGAAACTACAGTCCCATATCTATAACATCTGTTTGTAGTAGAGTTATGGAGCATATTATATGCTCGAAAATTATGAATTACCTAGATGAAAATAATTTGCTTACAACAAATCAATACGGATTTCGGAAGAAAAGATCATGTGAAACACAGCTGGCTCTAATTACACACGACATAATGAATGTTATTGATGCAGGATCACAAGTGGATGCAATTTTTTTAGAATTTGACTCTGTGCCACACAATCACCTTTTAGCGAAGCTTCGAGCTTACAGTATATTGGAATCAACTTTGTGAATGGATAAAGGATTTTCTAACTGGTCAGTCACAGTATGTCATCGTTGAAGGAGAAAGTTCTTCTAATATAGAATTGGGTGTATCTCATGGAAGTGTAATAGGACCACTTATTTTCTTAATTTTTATAAATGATCTTGGAGACAAAGTGAAAAGCCTTTTTAGATTGTTTGCTGATGATGCGGTTATTTATAGGAAATTAAGGAATTTGGACAATTGCTTAGAAATTCAGCATGATCTGGATGTTATTTTGGCATGGTGTGCTGAGTGGCAGCATACACTGAATTGTAAAAAGTGCAAGACAATGAGCATAACTAACAAAAAGAATCCAATTGTTCAGAAATACGAGGTAAACAATTCAGTTATTGATATGGATGATTCTACGAAATATTTGGAAGTAACAGTACAAAGGAACATGAAATGGGACTTACACATTAATTCGTTAGTAGGTAGAGCTAATACTGGGCTACGATTCCTAGGTCAAATATTGAAAAACTGTAATGAATAAACAAAAGACAGAGCATACAAATCTCTTGTGCGTCCACATTTGGACTACTGTTGTGCCATTTGGAATCCATTTTGTAATGGGTTGATCGAAAGTATACAGAAAGTACAGAGAAGAGCCGCCCGATTCGTGACCGCTTGCTACAGTCCTTATGAAAGTGTCACAGAACTGATTAGTAGACTAGGCTGGGAGTCTCTGGTAGATAGACGACTCACGTTTCGTATAAACTTATTGGTAAACATGTATACTCCCTCTTTTACTTACGAGTGTAGTGAAATACTTCGTCCACCAACCTATTTGAGTTGGAATGACAGGAAAGATGAGATTAGAGAAATAACGTGCCGCAATGATTCTTATATGAATTCTTTTTTCCCTCGTACCATTCGGGATTGGAATGCACAAAAAAGAGATTAGCTTTGGTGTGGAGCACTCTCTGCCACCCACAATTTTGTGAATTGCAGAGTGTATTTGTAGATGTAGGTCACTAAAAACAAGCTGAAAAAGTAGAAAACTAATGTAATTTGATCCATAGACTTTCTCAATCTTTCAAGCAGTCGCAAATTCTTAACCTTCAATGTCTTGATGGATTTCACCAGGATGCATCAATTTCTCACCATAACATGTTTATAAGTACCAGGCGAAACAGGAAAGAAAGCATTTGAAAATATGAGTAATTTGGTAATTGACTTATTTGTTGATCTATCAGACTATGGTATGTATTTCTGCCTGTGCCAATACTACATTTCAAGGGCACTGATTTATTACTCTTTCTCAAGACGTGAGGGGTATAAACAGATTTTTATGTAATTTCTATGTACAGCTCTGCTACATCTCGACAACGAGCTGACCATAATTCAGCCAAAAATGATTCTTCTACTAACAAGTTCTCATAACAATGAATATTACATATTATTGACATCGGATAAATAAAATCTTTAGCCTCTTCAGACAAACTGTGGCATTTGCCTGGACTACTCTGTCAGATATAGTACAACTGCACTTCACATAATATAATTTCAAGAGTGAATTTAGAGGATAGAATTTGATAACATGTAAATCAACACATTCAAATTAATTCTGTTGTTTCTATGTTAGTATAATTGATTGGGTTAAAAGATAGCAATTCATGGTTAATGATCACTGTCAATGAAATTAAATTTTATGTCCGTTTATTTTCTTTACCAAATGAGTCTAATTTCTTTCACAGAAGCATCATCAGCAATTATTCCTATTAAATATTTGTACATGTATTCTATAGTTAATGAATCATGTGTACACACATTTAACAGAAGAATCTTCAGTGGTTTCTCCTTTTAAATGTAAATAGATTGTAATGTAGGAGTAGAAATTTGTATATGTGAAGTTTCAGATGAATGACTCTTTTGGTGCAGGGAATAAAGAAATGCTTCTAACATGTTTTGGGTTAATTTGGGAACTGTGGAATATATTTTCAGTCTGGAAGAATTTTATTTTTAAAGTTATTTGTTTTTACAACATATAACATTTGGGGAAGAAATGCAAAGAAAGGTGGTGATAGGATATTTTGATATGATAAAGATTTTGGGATTGATTAATTTCATTTTAAATGTAAAATTATAACTAAATTCAAGTGTTTCATCATGACACAGTAAATTTAAAGGTTTATTTATATTTAAATATTTTGATAAAAATTCGTAGTTTTGGAAAGGTAAACACACCCATTGAAAGGGGATTGTTAGTAAAATAAAGTACATATGCAGGGTATTGTAAATAACAAAGTAATAGAAATAGGCTTCAAATACAGCAAAATGATGTTTCAACAGATCGACAAACAGATAGGGCAGAGAGTAGTTTTTAGGCAACAAAAGAAATGTGTAAATATCTTGGCATTCCTTTTGATAACGAGCTTAACTGGGCAGGACTAATTGGACAGGTGGTAGGAAAAGGTTTCAAAATTCTGCAAATGTTGGGGAGAGTGATGAGGGGATGTACAAAAGAAGGAAAGAAATTGGGTTACAAAGCTTTGGTCAGACCATTGCTCGAATATGTAGTGTAGTATGGGACCCACATTTTGCGTATTAACTACAGGAGTTGGAAAGGGTGCAAAAAGGGCTGCCAGATTTGTTTCTGGAAATTACTGCAGAATGCAATCAGTAACAGATATGATAAAGGAGCTGCAATGGGATTCATTAAAAGACAGGGAGGAGATAAAGAGGGTCATGGGAGTGTACAAGGCATATACTGGTGATGAGGCATGGAAAGTTATTGGTGTAGGTATGAAAAGTAGTGCATGTAAAGGAAGAGATGATCATGACCATAAGCTGGCACTGGATTTCAGGCACAAAGGTGTGGGAAGATTCTCTTTTTTAGGTAAGGGTATCAGGGGTTGGAATAAGTTACCAAGGGAAATGATGAATAATTTACCGAAAACGCTGAAGGAATTTAAAGTTAAAATTTGTAGAGGGAAAATTTAGTGCAGGAAAGGGGGAAGATAGGTGTGTAGGGAAATTGCCACTGGAGTGTGTGCTCCATCTTAATTAAATTAAATTAAAAAAGAAAGTGATTATTAAACATAATTAAATATAGCAAAAACTATTCAGAGCTTAATATTGTTTTTGTGGTTAAATAAATTCTGATGGGCTTCAGTTGAGGTTTTAGCAAAAAGGTAAAAAAAAAAAAAAAAAAAAAAAAAAAAATAAGTGTTGGAAGTCTTAATTTGGATATTTTTAATGTGAAAAGTAAAGGTTACTATGAAATTCTTATTACATAGAAAGTATTTTTAAAAAAGGGACAAGATTCTGTCTAAATTTGGTGAACGTCAAGCGGATGGACCCTACAAAATCACCGAGGATATGGCTGGAAAAAGAATTGGAGGGTAAAAGACCAAGAGGCCCCGGCCCAGAAGGAGATGTACTGATCTTGTGAAATTGGACCTACAGGATAAAGGTGTACAATGGTCCAAAATCCAAGAACAGGAAACATACTTGGACAGGCAAAAGTGGAGAGCACTCTTACACCGCACCCGGGAAACTGGAGACAGAAGAGATGATGATGATGATGATTGATAGAAAAATAGTATTTAACTAATGTTATGTTATTTCTAAAATGTGTTATGAGATCAGGGAATTAAAATGGCTAAGAAATCAGATTTGTTAGTTTTGATGTGAAAATGGTTCAAGTTATTCTGGAATTTGTCAGTTAGTTTGTTACATGGGAATGTTTGACATGTTTCACATGAAATTGTACCTTGTTTCCACCTCTACAACTTTACACATAGGTATAAAGGAGGTTTTGCTTACATTGTAATATACAATGATCAGCAAAAATATTATGACCAGCTACTTACTAGCAGATTTGTCCACCTTTCGAATGCAATATAACAGCGACTCAGCATAGCATGGATTCTACAATCCTTGGTAGGCTTCCAGAGTTATCTGAAACCAGATTTATATGCACAGGTAATGATATTCCTTTATATTATGTGCCTGCGGTTTGTGGGTGCAGTGCCTGGGAACTAGCATCTTGGAAACAGAAAGGCTGGTCAGCTGTTCACGTGCTATTTTAGTGAGCATCTATGGAAAGTGTTTGAAGGATGGTAAAACCATGAGTAGGCGACAATGTGGTGGACACCCACACCACATCACAGAATGCGGAGGTCGGAGGCTTGCACGCTCTATAAAGCGGGAAAGGTGGTGATCTGTGGCATATTTGACAGAAGAGTAGTATCTTGTTGCTTCCTGAAGTGTTTCAGAGCAGAAGAATCATAATTCTGCTACAGATCACCCCCTATCCTGCTTTACAGAGTGGGCAAGCATCTGAACCCCACATTCTGTGATGTGACATGTGTTTCCAACACACTGTTGCCTACTCGTGGTTTCACCATCATTCAAACACTTTCCATACATGCTCAATACAGTAGTATATGAACAGCTGACCAGCCTCTCCATTTCCGAGATGCTTGTACCCAGGCGCTGTGCCCACAAATTGCTGGCCTATAATTTAAGGGAATTTAGTGACCTGTGCACAGAAATCTGGTATCAGATACCTCTGGAAGCCTACCAAGGACTTTTAGAATCCATGCTACATTGAATTGCTGCTGTATTGCATCCAAAAGGTGGACCAATGTGCTAGAAAGTAGGTGGTCATTATGTTTTGGCTGATTTCTTCTCTTTATACAAATTTCAACCCATTGTCACTTAGTTGACAATACTGTGGCTGTTTTGTTTTATGGTCTTGCAATATAAGAAAATTGTACAGTGTTGTTACCTATGCAATGAATTACATGTTTCAACTGGCATGTAAAAAAAACCCAGCCCATTCACAGTTTAACTTGTAGGACTTCTCTGTAGGACTAGCGTTGGATGCACTCACCATTTTATGTTCCTCCAAAGAGCACAAGCTGTATCCACCAGTCCTCTTCATACACCAATGTCCTCATTGCACACTTGTTGATCACTCTGCAGAATCACTCTCCCATTCAAGATCCAATTTTTAACAGGAGGAACCTGTGTTGTCTGCTCTGGAAGTCTGACAACATTCAATGCATCCTACATGCCCTGCAATCCCATTCTCAGTCCAACAAGAGTTCTACATCAAAAAAATCAGATCATTGTAGGTCCTACAAGTTGGATTGTGAATGGGCCACTATGGTGGTGTATAGGGTGGTGGCAGGTGTGGTGATTTGCAGTGGCTTGGCCTTATGTTTGTTGCTCAAATTAGATGACCTGCAATCTCTGCAAAGTTCATATAAGAAATATTGTTTTGTTGGCACATGTGTACTTAGGAATTTAATTTAATTGACATGTGAAATAACTTTCCTTTGTAGCAGTTTTATGTGATGTTGAAAGATGAGACCAAAAAACAAATCTGCAGTCAATGTCGTCAGCCACAACTTGTTTCCGAGTTTATGTTTCTCACTTGCAGACATTTATTTATTTGTGCAGTGAAGACTGGTCAGGCTTATCCTGTCGTAAAATAATCACCTGCACTTAATTGTGAGTTTTTTTTTTATTTTTCATGATTTTCTAATGCCCTTCTTCATTGCTTCTCTTTAAATAGTGTAACAGCCAGGGAGGTGGTTTTGTGCCAGAGAGCATGGTCTTTTGCAACGTAGTCCCAGGTGTTCAGGTCTAAGTTTGTAGTCTTCATGATCTTTATAAGCTGCCCTTTGTAACACATTTGGCTGGTGACACAAGGTATTATGCCAGTGCTGAGCTCACCATATAAAAACTGATAAGGGAGTACATTTTAACTCATTTGCTGAACATGTCTAATCCATCTGAGTTGGAGACTGATGATAAGGGCTTGAATGTTGTACATTTTTTCCCATTCTAAAATTGTAACATTAAATGAATAAACATCCCATTTGATGTTCAAAGTGGAGCAATGATTCTGCTGGTGAAATCACTCCATTTTCTTAATGTCATGGTGGTAAAGGGTCTATGTCTCACATCTGTGCAGTAACATGGAGAAAATAACAGCTCAGTACACCAGAAGCTTGGTGCATAGTTTAAGATTGTTGTTTAGGAACACTTGTCAGGAGAAATATTCATACTCTACGTGTGCTGCATGAATTGGGCTTTTCACATCCTTCTCCAAGGTACACCATGCTGAAAGAATGCTCCAAAGGTATGGAAACAGACGATGTTCATGGAATATGTAAAATTTATGATAATAACATATTTATGTTGATTTTTAAATTTATTTCTTAATAATTTATTAAATTATAAATTTATTTTTCCACCTCCACTAAACATCCACTTCCACTAAACCTCTGATTCTGTGGAGATCAAGCACTACATCCACAGTGATGACCTGTGTTAAAACTCTAATATGAATACACATTTAAGAGGAGAAACTACTGAATATGCTTCTGTGAAAGAGGTGAAATGCATACAGTAAGCAAATAAATGAACAAAAAAATTAATCTGAATTAGCAGTAATTATTTATCAGTATTATCAACAATTGTGAAAAATGTTGGACAACTTCCAGTTAGTATGCTAGTAATTCAGTTTGCATTTATATATATTTTTGCACATTAAGAGGATCAGACCATGAAGAATGAAAGACTGTTGTAGTGTAGTGGTTACATTAAGAGACTGTAGGACTAAAGGTTGTGGGTTCGAATCCAACAAGTTCAGTAAAATATTATTTTCTTAACTTTGCGTGAACAGTTCTGGAATATTCTTGTTGTAACTAGTATTAATGTTCTTCATTACTATATAAGTGATACTCCCTTCTAGCCGGAGTCAGGTCGCTCCGCGCTCCTATACTGTATGAAAGGTTTATAAAAGCTTCATTGATTTAAAGTAAGTGGGTTCATTAATGACCCCGCTACACCCAAAGACCCTGATTGTGGTTTAATACGTGACATTATTCTGGTGGGGAATCCTCATGACTGTTAGAATCAACGAAAACACCGTGGCCACAATCAGACCACAAAAGAGTCATCACTTACGAGGCGAGAAGCCAGAGTACGAACCATATTCAACTGAGTGGAGGCTGCCACAGGGAGAAAAAGAAGTAAGGACGACGATGACGCCTACCATCTGCCAGCACATTGATGACTGACCCTGTACTTGGCCTGTATGATGAGAAAGCACCTACTGTGCTGCATCCAGACAGTAGTGGTTAAGGAAATAGCGCTGTCTTAGTACAGATTCTGGATGGGAAAGAGAAGGTAATAGCTTATGCCTCCAGTACACTCAACAAAGCCGAAAGAAACTACTCAACAACAGAACGTGAATGTCTTGCTGTCATAAGGGCTGTCTGCAAACTCTGGCCATATCTCTTTGGACGACCATTTACAGTTGTAATAGATCACCATTCACTTTGCTGGTTAACTGGTCTTGAGGACCCATCAGGACGACTTGCCAGGTGGGCATTACGTCTTCAAGAATACGTCATTAGTATAATCTGCAAAAGTGGAGGGAAACACTGGGATGCCGACTGTCTCTCGAGGAATTCAGTAGAGGAACAACAAGAGAATGAAGAGTGTAATGTCTGTCTCGCTATCCTTCACAATCTCTCTGAGGAACAAAAGAAGAACGTCAAATAGTTGCAAATTAAACTTCCCTTAGATCGCTCAGAGGATGTGAATGGAGAATTTAAGATATTTAATGAGGTGCTCTACAAGAAAAATTTTGACCCCTTTGGAAAGAGATGGCTTCCAGTGATTCCCAAGCACACGTATTTAGAGATTCTTCAACATTTCCATGACGTGCCTACAGCGGGCAATTTAGGGTTTATTAAGACTTATCACAGAATCCGGAAGAGATGTTTCTGGCCAGAATTATTTAGAAGTGTTCGTAACTATGTTTTGTACTGTCCAGAATGCCAGAGAAGGAAGACAGTTCCTCAGATACCACCTGGACGACTTATACCAATTCCACCTACAGAAACGCCTTTTCTGCATGTCGGGATTGACTTACTTGAACGATTTCCAACTTCTACTAGTGGTAATAAGTGGATTATTGTTTGTACTGATTATGAGTCTCGGTACGCCATTACATAACTTTTGAAAACAGCTGAAGCATCTGAGGCTCCGAAATTCATCGTCGAGGACATTTTATTAAAACATGGGGCCCCAAGTTCAGTGATCATGAATCAAGGAAAAGTCTTTCAGTCGAGACTTGTGACCGAGATCAACCATCGATGTAATAATACACATCAAATGGCGACTGCTTACCACCCTCAAACTAATGGACTTACAGAATGTTTAAACAAAACACTGGCTGACATGCTCTCCATGTACGTGAGTGTCGATCAAACCAACTGGGATGAGGTGCTGCCTTATGTGACCTTTGCCTACAATACCGCCAAACAAGACTCAACCGGATTTATGTCATTCTTCCTGGTGCAAGGACATGAAGCAACAACGACCATGGCCTCTGTGTTCCCATTTCATCCTGACGACGTGGATGATGATTTCATCGCCAAATTAGTAACAAGAGCTGAAGAATGTTGGCAGTTAGCTCAGTTCCGCACACTGCAGGCTCAAGAGAATGACCGCCGAAGGTATGATGCGAGTCACCGTTCTGTTTCGTACCAACCTGGCGACCTCGTCTGGATATTTACTCCCATCCTCAGATATTAATTTGGACCATACAGGATTGTACGAAGGTTGTCTGATGTCACTTATGAAGTCGAGGATTTCAATCCACACTCAAAATGACGAAAGGTGAGAGACACAGTCACGCGCTGTGACTGAAGCCTTATATGGACCCATCAAACCAGAGTAAACCAGACCAGAGTAAACCAGAAGACCCAGCATTCTTCAATAAACCAAAGGGCCCCAAAAACTGTGGGTTTCGTCCGGGCTCAAAGATGTCGTCAACTAGGATTGTCACCGCCCATCAGGAACCAAGGTATGCTGGACCTACAACTTGCTCCATGACCAGGGCAACGTAACATCGGGATGCTGTTCCCTTAAGGAGGGGGCAATGTCACACATCAAGAGGATCAGGCCATGAAGAATGAGTAGTAGTTACGTTAATAGACTGTGGGACTAAAGGCCGTGGGTTTGAATCCAACAAGACCTGTAAAATTTTAATTTCTAAAGTTTGCGTGAACTGTTCTGGAATATTCTTGTTGTAACTAGTATTAATGTTCTAGACTGTTCTTCATTACTGTATAAGTGATACTCCCTACTAGCCGGAGTTAGTTCACTCTGTGCTCCTGTACTGTACGAACTGTTTAATAAAGCTTGATTGCGTTAAAGTAAGTGTGGGACCCTTATCGTGGTTTACTACGTGACAATATATATCTATATATATATGATAAATCTGGTAGTGCAGTGGTTAAGGCACTTGTAAAAAGTTAATGGGCTGGTCCTGGGTTCAAATCCTGGAGGGGCCAGGAAATTTTAAGAGTAGTGTTTGATCATACGAGATATGCCAGGACATTCTATGGCTCAGATTTCACATTTAACTGTAGGTCCTGTAGGAAAGAAACTTGCCGTCCTACCTCTGATACAGTGGCTTAGTATTAATTTTTTAGGAGGGTCTTTCTAATATTTGGGTTGTTGAATAAGTTAGTTTATATCTATTATGCCTCACTACTCTCTATCTGACCTTTTCACTTTCCTCACAGCCCAACTCTCATTGGCATATAAATCACATAGTGAAACAATTTTTTAGAAACTGGTAAAGTCAAAAATACAAGTTTAGGTATTACTAAATTCAATGGTTGAAAGCTCAGCCTAAAAGATGGAAAGAAGACAAGAATAATTTAGAGACTTTGGTACAATTACTCAAAAATTGTTCTGATCATTCCTAATACCATACCTGAAATTTGTTATTTGATTTTCTAGCAGGATTCTAAGCCTTTCCTTGATTTCTTGGAACTTTTCTTTTTCTTCATGTGTAACAGTACCAACACCATCTGGTCTGTAACATTGGGAACACAGATAGATTTAATTAAATGCAATACCTCATGCTTGAATAATACTCTATAGCAAAAATATAAATTTATGGTTTGATAATGCCAAATTCTTTTCACTACCAAATGAACGCAAATCTGTGTGAGACAACTTGGAAAATACACAAAAATATCATAATTAATAATATTTAAATAACTTCAAAATAAAAGGGCAATTAGTTAATAAAGTTATGACACATTCATAATTGTAGCCCAAGATGAAATAATGAAAGTATTTCTGGAGCTGAAGTTTTTAATATAAATAGAGAAATTTGGAGCTATTAACTGATTAAAATACAAATTCTCTTTTACCATACACTGTAGCTGAGTTATTGGAACAGCTAAGATATTTCATGATTAATAAATTCTGAGGTTCAGACTTTAACAAAGTCTTCTATAACAGAATATACACAAATAGTTCTGAGCATATAATATCCCCAGTGAATAAATTGCAGTATGAAAAATGAGTTACCCACATAGATTTATTTATTTTGTTAACGGATGTCCATCCTGAAGATTATTTAAAGTTGTCACAAAATAGTAAATCTTTGCGATTATTACATTTTTGTAGCAATGGATAAATGGATATATAGGAGGGATACATATAAGTCATAATCTAAATGCTGCTTCCTTGTGAGAAAAAAGAAAAGAAAAAACTGCAGAATATCATTTGTCACAATAACCTTTCAGATATAAGAACTAGCTACACATAAATGAGTAAAGTGTGAAAGGACAGATACAAAGTGAAACATAAGTAACAACATGACTACTCCAAATCATTGTCATTAAATTATACAAGTAATCAAAAATGCAGAGAAAGCTCTTGCTCAGTCAGCTGTCAAATCATGCAGAAAACAAGAGATGGTAATATATATATACTTTTACAAGAAAGATATCAACACACAAAATTTCAAGCATTTTATTCACACTTTAATGTGTAGAGTTACTGACTGTCGCAATGTGAAAAATATTTTTTCTTTGCATGGAAACTGGGCTATTTACTTGCTATGATTATTATTTTTGAAGTTACCATTACAATATTGTACAACATTAGAATATTATACATAATTAATAATAATTCTAAAATTATACAAAAGGAAAATTTTTACCCACTGTTACTGTACCTTCCAGCTGGTATGTCCACGTGCGTTTACCTGAAGCAATTTTCATTTAAATAAAAGCAAACTAATAATATGTTGCAAAAATGCTGATTGCAAACTACTATCAAATAATTTATATATGTATATATACATACACAATTGGTTGTCGTTATAGAGTGCTTATCAGAAGCAACATAAAAAATAACAATAAGATCTAAATTAGTAAAAAAAAAAAATTAAAAAAAACAAGCAGTTCTACAATATGCCACAGCAGCACAACAAAAACAATTAATTTTAATAAATGAATACAGCCTAAGCAATTGAATATTTCTTTGTTTACTTACTTTCTGAACGTGTTTTGCTTCTCAACTGAAGCATCTTCAGCAGTTTTCTTGTTGATTGTGTCTACATGTTACAATATTGTTACGTTTCACATTTTCAATTTTAAAGTTAAGAAGCAAAACGTGTTTGTAAAGTAAATAAATGAACAAATATTCAATTGCTTAGTCTGTAGTTATTTATTCATATTATTAGCAGTTGAGGAAAATGATCCACAATGGCCATATATTAAAAACAATTAAAGTTTGTATTTAGACCCCCTTAAAGATAGAAAAACAGAAATGCACTTCAACCTATATAATTCACATATGATATAGTCTGTCATGATTTAGATGCTCTGGGATAATTTTCAGTTGTTATTTTTATATTAATTTAATCAGAATTTTAGATTATGATAATCTAGAGATTTGCAGGTATTAGTCCCTACTGCCATAGCCACACTCATATACACACGAAAAAAAATACAACAATAGAAAACAGCACTCCACATGACAACACTGATATTCAGTGACATACAAGCTAACCAGCATAATAATTTTAATTTTTCTTTACTTAAAAAACTAAAGTACTATTGCTTAGAAACAAACCTACATATTTTCTTTACAAATTTCAGTGCAAATGCTACAGTTTAATAGTTCTTTAGGCATTCTGATTGTTTCTAGTTTTAAAAATATATTGTACTTCAAAAGGAACTTTATACAAAGGTAAGAATTAATATTGAGATAAGTGATAACAGAAATAAAGTATGTTTTTTAATGTTTTAAACACACTTTGCCATAAAATGTAGCTGCACAAACAATAATTAAAAGAAAAAAGGTGTATATTCAAAAAACTGTCAGGATAGCAAGATGAATTAAAGTGAGAGATTTTACAGTTGCTTACAATATCCAGATCACCATGAAGGATTTGTGATAAGATTTTCAGTTTCAAGGGATAGCGTCATTTAACAGTATTAAATACCATAACTGTAAATAATTCAGTTTTGACCATAGTTGAAATGACATTACTATGGAAGATTTTTCTTACAAGAACAGAATGCAATGCTTATTTTGCACAAAACGGTTTTAAGAAAAATTGTAGTACATGGAGAAAATGTTTAGAATGTGTGGAGTGGACAACTTTTGTTTTTGCTTTGGGCTCTGTTTCTCATCGGCCTTGTGGTTATTAGATACAAGAGAATATGAAAGGTAAAGAAGGAGAGTGAATTATTCATTCTGCACTTGAAGGAGCCATTCTACTATTCTCCTGGGTGATGTCAGGAAACCATGGAACAACGAAATCTGGATAGCTGGACAGGGATTTGAATTCATGTCCTACTGCCCCCCCCCCCCCCCCCCACCAGCCATGAACAAATTCTAGACAGAGCCCTTTGAGTGAAATTACTGATCTAGAATCAGTGCTGGCTGGTGCCATACTAGTAAAAAGTAATGAACAATTCAGTATCTCTTGTCAAATTTTCTTGATGCTTAGTAAAGTGTATTTTTATGTCCTTCTTGTGTTACTTTTAGCACAAGAACATAAAAATGTTAGGTCAAAGTGCCAGTCAGGTGGCAGAAAAATTAATTTTTATAAGACAATTGCTTTTATTTAGGAAAAGAGAATGGGCAGTCTCATTTTGAAAGATATTATAGTTGCCATTAGAAAATCATTCATACCAGACACAAGAGTCCTAGAAAGATTAAAAATTTCATTTTGTATGTATTTTTACTGCCATTATCTGTGACAATTCTCAGCTGGTAATGTTATATTTCCTAAAATCAGATCCTAGGTACAGTTTCATGTTTGTCTGAATCAATCAAATTATTCTAAATTACAACCATTTCCTAACAAGTGTAGATGAACTTTAAACTAATTTGAGTCATGCTTGGATACTTTTTCTCATGACTGCATTAAAATCTTTGTTCATTTCACACCCAGCTTGTTGTAGGAGGCAGGGATGAGCACAAGACTTGGTTTTTTCTCCATTTCTTGAATATACAAAAGTGAAGGGCTAATTATTATTTCAGTAAAATATAATAAACATTGCTTCTGAAAATTAGAAGCTTGTAACATTTCTACCTTAAGTACAATGTTTCTATGAATAGCAGTTTAAAACCATTCAGTTGCACTAGTAAGGAATTAATTAGTTTAGTTATAGTACATTTTAAATGTCTAATACTTTATGCAATGTTTTTATTACTATGGAAATATCTGATAAGTAACTAAAATTTATTATTAGCTTAGCTGGGACAAGGGAGAGTAAAAATTGATTTTTGTATATCTCCTTTATCTAGCAATGTACTTTAATATACAATTTAAAGTAATGGTAAATTCTTATGCAAGAAAAGATTTAAGGCAACATACATTATATTTGCTACTGATTTCAATTATTTTTAAGTGACTATAATGCCATTTATTAAATGATTATCTGTTTTCTGCAGTACCTAACTGTACATATATTCTTTTATAGATACACATTATCAATTACAGAATGATTAAATAAGGAAGTAATTATTGATATACCAAAATAATTCATGCAAACAATAAATACTTGCATGACACTCATATCAATGCAAAATTGATTACATATAATAAATTTTTGTGACTCAGAACAACTATACATATAGCTCTGTTAAAATCAATACAAACAACAGCTATTTTATGACCAATGACAGGTTGTGTACATGCTAGGAATCAAACTAAAAGGAAAATATCTGACTAAATACTCTAAACATCCAAAGATGCAATGATTATATTTCATGCAATTAATGCGTGAAACATAAAAGTGAAAAAATGTGCACATGAACACACACACACACACACACATATGTGCACAAGACCACTCACTCTTCTGTGAATGTGTTGGGACATGTGACTGAATGTATTTTTGTTGAGCTGCATGCAAATCTTTCTTAAGAATTAAAAATATTTTCCAATTGTTCAGCAGCTATTAATAAGATTTTAAGGTTTCTCAAATTTCATAACAACCAGACTTTATGGATGAAATTGACTGAATATCAAAAAATTACTGTCAATAAAACATAAAAAAAGATAAGATGCAATGATCACAACAATTAATTCTATGGTTGTCTGAATCATAAAAATATTTTGAATTCAAAAATTCATTTATGGCAATTATAGCTAATGGGGCAGACTGAAGATAAGAACTTGGAACTCGTAGGAGGATTATAGCAGAAATCACTAGCAAGATTTTTTACTTTAGAAATACAAGAGAGTAGTTACAAGAAATTTAGTTGACTGCACATTAATAATAATAAAAGTAATAATAATACTAATTATTATTATTATTACAGGTAATTAAAATGATCCAGCACATATTAAAGTATAAATGCATTAATAAACCAGTGCTTCGGTTTCTGATTGGTTGAAGTTTGTGTTAAAAAAGTATTTACATAATATGTGAAGGTTTACTAAATGATATATAGAAATCCGAACATTTCTCTTTTCTAAAATGTTGGCAACAGCAGGGTGATTTGGTTGCTCATAGGATTTACTGATGGTATTTACACTATGAAGAAAATGAATTGGAAAGGTTTCTTAACTACGTATATGTTTACACTTAAAATTACCAATATTTTTAGTCCAAATATCTTACCCAGAAAAAAAATTGTACATTGTATGGCTGATATGGATTACCTTTTTATGCGTGGGAGCAGGGCAAAATGTGTGTTTTAGTGCAGACAATAAACTGAACGGTATAAATAAATATACGTAACTTGAGTTAAGTCTTTGAAAGATGTTTCTTGCTGTGTTGGGTTGTGTCAGGACAATCTAACAAAAGTAATATTCCAGTTATTGCATTGCAAATTTTATCAGATAACGAGAGGTGCTGTAATGTATATTTTGGTGTCAGTATTACTGGAATCAAACGCAACATTTCCATATATGTACTTATCATGGACAGTTAGTAAGAAGAAAATGTTGCACTTTCTAAACACAAGTGGAAATGATGTTATCAGTAAATACTAATCATCTAATTATCACTGACCTTAAACCCCATTAAAATGCTTTCTTTTTTTAGCGCTATCGGTTATACACCCATTACTGTTATTTTTAATGATTAGTTTTTCTTTTTTTGTTTCTTAATTTTTTATGTTATATTTCAAATTTAAATATTAATACCCGGTGTACCCCGTATTAAAAAAATGGAGTGCCACTAAACAGAACAAAGATGAAAGTTAAAATCAGCCTGATGATATCAACTTACACTGGTGCACTGCCATATTTGCTGTTAGTTGTAGATCCCACTCATAAAATAGCCAACATATGAAGGCCTCAGCTCACGGCTGTTCAGTCAGATCAGGGTGCCTGGGATGTTAATAGACACAAAATCTCTCAAACAATGTAAATAATGAATCTGTCATAATTTTGTGTATACTGTGAGAATTTATGAAAAATTATTGCAATATTTCTAAATCAAACATTTGCAATCAGTGGGCGCTACTGAGTATCCTTAACCAGGAAGAGTCCAGGAATATTCCGATAACCCTAACTAAAACAGTGAAAGCATATAGAAAGTCAAAATAAAAGAGCAGTGAATACATCAAATAGAATTTGCCCATAAGTTCATTAAATTCCAATGACAAATCAGCCAATGCACTAGTCCAGAAGCAAGAGCAACACCAAAAAGAATTATCAGGAATCTTAATCTTCATTTCTGAGAACTAAAATATATGGGCATATTAGTGTGTTTTGCTAAGGAATTATGATACCCCTAAACAGTTGTTTTAGGTCGGGAAAAAAGAGGCAGCATAAACAGTTAGTTTTCACCATGTTGTAAAGCAGAAGTTGAAACTTTGGCTGGGTAAATCTGAGATGACAAGTTATTTTGGTCCAGGAAGTATAAAAATCAAAAAAATTAATTAACTAGAAAACACAGCACGTTATGCAATACCTATTACTCAAAAAGTTTATTTAAAAGCTGGCATCACATTGATTGAAGAAAAGCATATAAATTAATGAAGTATTATGTAAATTGATAAGATTCATAATTTTAGTGGGAGCGGAGTGACTAGCACAACAAATTGTAGAGTCTTTGCAATGGAAATTATCGATGGCAATTTATGATTGGCCGAGTAAGGTCACATGGAGAAAAGAATGCCCATGATTGGAGGAGTAGTAGAAGAAGAATCAGTGGCCATATTATTAGTGACATAAATATCGTGGTTAGGGTAGTGTGAGTTGCAGCCTCTGAAGTTAGCTAAACATAGAATCATGACAGTAAGGTAAAGCTGAATGTCAAGAGTAGGGAAGATGAATGTGTTGTGTGTATAATCTGAAACTAAATGACTTAGCTATATATAACTTCAATCTTTCATACGATCGAAGTCCATTCTATTGACAATAATGTGATACAACTTGGTACCAGACATTGTGAACAAATCTGCAATAAATAAGTATCTCTTGAACTTGGTGAAATTTGCTGTCATTACTAGATAATAAATCCCGTTCTGTGAACAATTACGGCAATAAATTAAATACTTTTCCCTGAGTAAATGTTGGCGACTGGACAAATGTTTGGTGAAATTTGCTAGTGTTAACTGGGCTACTAAACTCTTACTGGTATTGGCATATCCACATTCAACACGGTCAAAGGTTTGAACTTAATTATTTCACTGATGGTAGTATGGTGACTATTTTGCGATATATGTTTGGTAACCAACCAAGACAAACAATTTTGGTATAACCAACAGCAGATATTATCGCTACAGTGTGTCTATGAGTTATTGTATGTTTGATGTATGTGACTGTGATGAGTATTGTTATGTGACATTAAAATTCAAACAATAAGTATGATCTACTGACACACAAGATTCATTTTGTTCGCCTCCTTAAAGACTTATTTAAATAAAAATTACCAGTCAAAGCTTGACACATCCTAACACAATTTGATCATTTATTTTGTGTCTCCCTCTCCTCCCTCCTCCATGTTTAGTGCTGTCCTCCTTTCTCATCTATAATAGCTTGCTTTATATGTGCTATCATTGTTATTTTAATACTCCTTCCCCCTCCAACTCCACCACAGCAATTACCTTTACAGTGTCCATTAACTCACAATGAACTGTTGAAAATCTAGTCTTCCCAAGTAATGGTTTTTCAAACCTGTAAAGTGTGTTCAGAGACCAATTAATAACAAAGCTATCAGTATTCTCTTTAAAACTCTCTTAAGGATTCTTGATAATGTATGGAAGGGATTGATAGCCTCAATGACATGTGTTTTATGGCATAATAATATTATAAATAATTTATCAACCAAGCATTTAAATGAAAATAATATCAATACCTTTAAATTTTTTGTCTTTCATTCAGTGATTCTTTCTAACCAACTTACATTTATTGAGCAACAAGTTATTCTGATTGCATCCACATTTGTCTTATTTCAAGCATAGTAACATTTTTACTAATTCCCAAATTCTTAAAGGACAGGTTTAGGATTTACTATTATAAAACTAAACCAGTAATACCAGAGTTCAGTAATGATGTAGGTGTTTTTATATCTTTATTGTTATTCAAAAAATTAACCAAAAGCAATCCTTATTTAAAAATCAATCTGTAGTGGTCTTCTTCCCAGCATTTATCACATATTCTGAAGCCTCCTTTACTGGACTTCTTCCACCATTTAAGCCGAGCATGTGAATCTTCAGGCAAGGCATTTGCTAGTAGCATGACCACCTGTAAGGAATCAAGCCAGCTCTTCTTGGGTCACTCGCACAGGCTTCAGCACTCAGGACTTACATAAAGTGCAGTTCTCACAACTGAAGAGTTGTTGCTGTGCAGTACATGGCTATACTATCGAAGAAGATCCTCTTGCATTTTTCAGATGTTGGAGCCACACCAAAATTGCCAACATAATTTTGTCATTCCAGATGAGGTTCAATATAGTACATCCTTGCAGCCAGTAAATCATCTTCATTTCCATGACATGCAGCTGTTGTTCAAGTCTTTTCATAGTCCAACATTCTGTTCCATCTAGTGCCTGTTGATGAATCATGGATCTGTAGATCTTTGATTTAATTCTTCCAAAGAGGACTTCTGTGACTTGGTGCCACTTCTTCCAGGCTGTGTTAACTCCATTTTGTACATCTGGGAATGTCTGACCATCTGAATAGTTTAGTGTTGTCAGGTATTTGAACTCAGATGACTTATGAAGTACAATCCCGTCGATGTTAACAGGCACATCACTTGGAACGCCACACTACACGTATTCAGTATTCCTTACACGAATTCACATGCCATATTTATCAAGGGATGTTTTCCACTGTTGGATCTGTTGTTCCAATTCCTGATGAGACTCACAGGTGACCATGATGTCGTTAGCACGAAGCAATATCCAGGGGTGTGGAATGAGTAGTTCTGCAACAATTGTGTTGATGCAGAAGATAATCAGGAGTGAAGGCAAAGACAATCCATTATGAACACTAACACTGATGGAAAAAGTTGCAGAATTTCCTGCATTACATTAAACATTGTTACTGGCGTTCCAATTTAGGAACGGAATCAATTTAACATATACTTCTGGTACACCACGTTGTCTCAGTTCATCCAATATTAGATCATGAGATAAATATCAAAGGCGTTTTCAAAATCCAAAAAAGAAACATAGAGTAGTGGCATGAATAAAATTGATCATCTTTGTGCCTTTCATGAAAACATATTGCTTTGGGTAAATTTTAACTATACTCTGAACGTGTGCATCCACAATAAGCTCTAAATTTTTATGTGTGGTAAAGTAGGCGAATAGGTTGATACTAGTGAAACAAATATATGGAACTTTATATTGATCTATGACCTTGTTAAAGACACATGCTGGGAAATGAGTGCCTGTGATCCAAGCATCTTCCATACCTCCAATTGGACATCATATGGTTCACTGGCCTTTCCATCTTTCATTTCTTCATGGTGATCTTTACTTCAACAGTTGTGATGGCTGGAGCTGGGTCATACACAGGATTTGCAGGTGGCATTGGCACTTGTATGAATTCTTCATTGCTGATATTTTTGAACTGTTTATTCCATCAGTTGAGAATCTCAGTTGGTTTCTGTAGAAGTTTCTGGTTTTTATCCTTAGTGGTCATACCATGCCCAACATCATGACTGGAATGGTGACAACTCTTTGCTGATCAGTATACATTTTTTGCTCCATCTGGGGTATTTAGGCTCATTGTACATGTTCAAATATTCTTCTTTTGCGTTTGCCATTTCCTGCTTAGCCACTAACTGCAGTCATCTATATTTCTGCTGATTAGAATCAGAGCCTGGTCTTTGTCTTTCTGGCATCTTGCACCCAAAACATTCAACCAACAAACTTGTTTGTTGATGAAACAACAACAAGGTTTTGTTAAAATCATGGTTATGTTAAACTCATGGTTTTGTTAAACTCATGGTTTTGTTGGCATAGGTCTTAATAGAATTGATGATTGTTGTCCAGACTTCATCAACAATTCCATGTTCTGGCATATCTAGAGAGCCTATAGATATTTTCAGCTGGATTTGATGCTGATTTAATTTCCAACGTTTAATTCATTCTGATGTAGACTTAAGCATTTTCTTCTAATTAATCTGTATTATGCTAATATCTATGAAAATGGTTAAATATAATCTGCCACAGTGATTTGGAGTTGACTTCGTTTTTACTGCTATGAGCACTAATTGTATGCAGATACACATTTCAAGGGGAAAAAAAAGCCTTATAGCACGCTACAGAAATTAGTTGATCATAACAGCTAAAAGTTCTCTCCATGTATCTAAGACACTTCCAATAAGCATATGATCAATAAAGACAGAAAAGGAGAAATGAGCATCAATTAACAGGATGTTAACACAACAGAACTTTGAGAAAGTTATGGCAAGAAGGGTACAATAATACTTTTAAATCACAATTTTCAAGAGCATTTCAAATTATTCTTAAGTGCTATATATTTTCAAGAAGAAAATCTTGGGCCAGCTATTATGAACAAGAGCACCTAATTATAATCAACAAGATAATTCCTTAATGTCAATTAACTTATTTAACATGGGAGGAGGTGGAAAGTGAGGAAAAAATTATTTAGTTTGGATAGCTGATGTTATTACTTCATTCAAAGAAAAAGAAGCTAGTTTTTGAGATAGTGTAACAGCCCTAATACCTGTATTTTGGATAGTATTGGACTGTGTGAAATATTTGTAATGAGCTAAAGTTTGGTTGAAAGTGATTTGATATGTTTATTTTGTAAATTCTTGTAAATAAGTGTATATAGACTTTGTTTTAGGTAAGAAAAATATTTAAAGACCATTTAATATGTTTAAGAACTGAATGGTGCAAGAGAATTTATTAAAAGTTTGTAATTCCATGTATAAATGTAAGTTACGATGTCTACAGGACAATTTTCCACCATTTGAAAGGATTTCTGTAAATAATTTTGTATTTAAGTATCTCTAATTACCATTTCTAATCATTTTTTAATGTTATTAATTAATTTTGTATCAATTCCGATTGTTTTTAATATGTTTGATTGTTTGAGTGATTGTTAATGATCGAGAAATATCGGGCGGATGCCTTTGAAGAATTCTCGTAATTTCGATAGACTCTATATAAACAGATTGCCTGGACAGAGAAGTTAGTTTGCATTAAGTATTCATTCAGTGTTACAGAGACATTCATGCAAGTTTTCATTCAGTAAGTCAGTATTGCATCTTTGGATTGTTACAACTATGCTTGTGAATGTCGCAGACTTGTTTTGATTGAAAATAAACGAGCATCAACATACATTGTTTTTTTGGTGGACTTTATTAATCAATTAATGCAGTAATAAAACCACCCAAAGAACCTTAACATGGCGACCGTTGACATGACGAGAAGTTCTTAAACATCTGTGGGATGTTTATCTTCTAAAAAGAATCTGCAGAAAATTGCGACGGAGTATCGGCGATTTAAGCGAACATAACCTGCGAAAAAATTTCGACCGGCTACGACACGGATCCGACGCCGAGTGGATCTTCTTCGGCCTAAGGCGGAGAATTTTCATCAGGGAATCGGCTGTAATCTTCCGACGTCGAGTGGATTTCCTTCGGCCTCAAAATCGTCTTCCTACAGTGAATTGTGAAAAGTGTGGTTAAGTGTTTGAAGTCAGTGTGGTGTTTAATGATTAATTAAGTGCTTCTAAGTGAAATATAATGTGATACAAAAGTGAGGAATAACTGTAAGTACGGCATTGAATATTCAAGTGATTTCTTTTGCATGTTATAGTGTGACAGATTGGAAAGATTTTAATTTTACTTAATTTTGTTTTTTATATTGATTTGGCTGATTACTAAAAATGGCTGATAATCAGAACCTGCAAGCTTTTCTAGAGTCATTTGTAACCAATTTTAATGCAAAATTTTCTGAACTTGATGGTAAACTTGATAGTAAGTTTTCTGAATTTAGAAATGAGTTAAAAAGTGATACTGACAGTAAGTTTTCCGAAATTGATGACAAATTTGATAGCAAGTTTTCCAAATTGGATAACAAATTTTCTGAATTTAGAAATGAGTTAAAAAGTGATAATGATAGCAAATTTTCTGAAATTAATTCTCAGTTTGCAGAAATGCAATGGTAAATTCGATAACAAATTTTCTGAATTTAAAACTGAGTTAAATCTTGACAGCAAATTTTCTGAAATTAATGATAAGTTTTCTCAACTGCAACAAAACAATGATAAAACATTCTCTGATTTGACTAAATGTTTTGATGTTAAAATCGCAGAGCAATTTCAGGGTTTTAGCTCTCAATTCAAGGAGGATATTAACAATTTAGATTCTAAATTGGGGAAGGTAGTAACAGAATGTCAGGAGAAATTTGAGAAAGTTACAAAATTTTGTGAACAGAATAAGGCTGAATGTGAAAATTTGATTTATAAAGAGGTGAAGGAAGTCAGTGAAAATTGTGATAAGATGAGGGAGGAATATGTTGCTTTATTCCAAGCTAATGATGTTAAAGCTAATGAGTTAAGACAGGAAGTGTTCGGTATAGGGAAAAATGTTAATGCATTGGTAAATCAACAGGAACAGTTAGCGCGTGGATTAGAAAGTAATGTAAATCAGTTAGAAAAAAGGGTTACTGGGTTGCAGATTCAATTAAGTCAGGTTCCCTTAACAGGTAATCCAAATTTCAGTGTCGATGTAAAAGAAGAATTTGAATTCTATGATGATAGTGGGAGGCTTCACCCTATTGAATTTATAGATAATTTTGAAAAATCAGACTATTTTAATTTGTTACCCGATAATAAGAAAATTGCACTTGTGGGTAAACATCTAAAGTCTTATGCTAGGGCATGGGGTGATAGACAAGCTAGGGAAGTAACTGACTACAATCTGTTTAAAGAAAACTTTTTGAAACATTTTTGGTCGACAAGCAGGCAGATTCAAGAAAAGAGAGAGTTGATGACTGGAAGGCCCTATAAACCTGGTCGGGAAACTCAACATGATTTTTTTCATAAATGTTGGATCCGTTGTAAGTACTTAGACCATCCTTATGGAGAGGAGGAATTCATTGATTTGATAGGAGCTAGGCTACCTCAGCAAACAAGAAATTTAATTGCCACCTTGGATGTAGTAAATGTGGATAGAGTTTTCTGAATTGTTGAGACGCTTGGATGCCCAGGAGTCATTCAATGAACAACATTACCACCATCAACACCATAGGAGGGGCAGCAGGAGTCCCCCTAGAAGGGGTAATGGGTCAAGGGATGGTAGATCGAGGGGACGGGATCGTAATAATTATGCAAGAAGGAATGATAATGGGGAAGTGAGAGAACAGAACCCTCAATCTGAAAGGGAAAGGCAGCATTGGGGGCAGGCAAACTAAAGACCACCCCTGTTATGGGCCCCGCAGTGGTGGACAAGAAGGTGGGTCCAGGTACCAACTGCTATAGCGTTAATACCATTTTCATGAATAATCCCCGAGAAGATTTATTGGAAGAGGTGGGGGTAGCAAGTGAATTACAGGATAAGCTTATGATAGATGTAATTAATGATGTTGATGATTTAAAGACTGATAATAAGATAAAGTGGGAAGGGGACCACCATAGTACCTTATCACTAGAATCAGTGTGCGAAAGTAATAATTTTCATGTAGAAGATTTTCGAAATGGTCACTGCTTAATTACAAAAAGGGGTGCAGAATTTATAGTGCATACTACAGTGTGGCTATCAGAAACTTGTAAGGTCCAGAATGGCATAGTTGGGACTATGTGTGCTAGGATAGGTGGTAATGAAGTTTGTAGAAGTGCTGAAATCGAGGAGTTTCTCAAATATCTTGAAGATGAAGGTGATACAGTGGTGTGGATAGGAGACCCAGATGAGGAGGAGAATTGTAAGTCAAAGTATTTGTCTTCTGAAAAGAGAGAGGTTGAAAAGCCTTATGTACCCATCCCTAAGTTGGAAAAACGTTCTAATTTTGACCTAGCTGACACGTTATTTAGCTCTTTATTTGGTGTAGATGATGACATTGAAGAAATGGGTGGGAGTAAGGATTTAATTGAACCAGTTTCTAATTTGGAAAATTGTACAGAATGTGACTTAGATGACACTATGTTTTGTACCCTCTTTGATGTGGAAGCTAATAGTGAAGTAGTAGTTGCTGAGAAAAATAATTATTTGGTGGATGAAGTCAGTAAGCCAGATGTTAAAACAGTTTTAGGTACTGATTCATATAATTTGGTAAGTTTAAGTAGTAATCAGATGACGGAGAGTGGGGATGGGAGTAATGATGGACTAAACTGTAGTAGTGAGAATAATAAATTTGTATTACCAGTTGAGTCAACAGCATTGCTTTTAAGTGACAATCAATTTGCTAAAACAGAACCATTGTATGTCTCAGCTGTTGTGTGGTTGTACCAAAGTCTGTTGTCTGAGATGATTGGAAGTTTGTGTTTCTGTATGTATATAATGAAGCTTTGTGAAAATAGAAATGTAATATTAAATGTGTATACAAAGGTTGAAGAAAACTGGAAGGTTAGGAAAAAGTAACTTACATGGTTCTGGGTTTCCAGGGAAATCCTGAAACCCACTTATGAGAATTAATTGAAATGCATGGTTTGGGGAGGGGTCAATAGCCTGTAAATATCTAGTTTTGTAAATAAGTATGTAAATTGATGCATGTAAATAGTTTGTGTGAGAACTTATGCTCAGATACAGATGTAAGCATTTCAATGTATAATTTGTGACAGTTTTGTGTAGAAAATTTTAGTGTTTTCATGATGTTGTGACTTTCTACATTTTGGTGACAAATTATCAGCTGTAAAATGTAAATAGACTGTTGTCATAAACAAGCAGACATCAAGTGTGTAATTTGGAGTGAAAAAATTGTAACTTAAGGTGATGGCATTGAACGTTTGTTGTGTAAAAACAGTAAATGATAAAATGATTGGACCTAAGAAAAGACAATTATTGTAAACAAAATCAGTGTCATGGACTATGTGCAGATGTTGTATGAAGAATTGTATTTGTTCATTGTAAAAGTCATTATGGTTGATTGATTGTAATCTGTTCGTGTCTGCATTATGTGTACATTCAACCTGCTTAGATTCGTGACGGATTCAATCAATTTTATCTGTGTAAAATTAAGTGAATCCTGGGGAGGGGTTGTAACAGCCCTAATACCTGTATTTTGGATAGTATTGGACTGTGTGAAATATTTGTAATGAGCTAAAGTTTGGTTGAAAGTGATTTGATATATTTATTTTGTAAATTCTTGTAAATAAGTGTATATAGACTTTGTTTTAGGTAAGAAAATTATTTAAAGACCATTTAATATGTTTAAGAACCGAATGGTGCAAGAGAATTTATTAAAAGTTTGTAATTCCATGTATAAATGTAAGTTACGATGTCTACAGGACAATTTTCCACCATTTGAAAGGATTTCTGTAAATAATTTTGTATTTAAGTATCTCTAATTACCATTTCTAATCATTTTTTAATGTTATTAATTAATTTTGTATCAATTCCGATTGTTTTTAATATGTTTGATTGTTTGAGTGATTGTTAATGATCGAGAAATATCGGGCGGATGCCTTTGAAGAATTCTCGTAATTTCGATAGATTCTATATAAACAGATTGCCTGGACAGAGAAGTTAGTTTGCATTAAGTATTCATTCAGTGTTACAGAGACATTCATGCAAGTTTTCATTCAGTCAAGTCAGTATTGCATCTTTGGATTGTTACAACTATGCTTGTGAATGTCGCAGACTTGTTTTGATTGAAAATAAACGAGCATCAACATACATTGTTTTTTTGGTGGACTTTATTAATCAATTAATGCAGTAATAAAACCACCCAAAGAACCTTAACAATAGGTAGTATTTAATGGTGGATAAAGTACCTGGCTTAGTATAAAATCTCTAACAAAAGATTGTAAGTTTAATATAATAGCAGGTATTTTGTTATTTAAAAACTATACTATTAGGTACACTGCTACATTACTTTAAAGTCCTTAGGATACCAAAATTTTAAACTCTTCATTCTTTCAAAATTCCCTTCTCGGTCTTTACCATAATTCCAAAAACCATATCATTACTATCACTTATCTATTACTCTAATCCTGTCAAACTAATACACACCACTGTTTACAGCAACTGAAAATTAGTTGAAATTGTGAAGCAATGCTCAGATTCTCTGTTTTTGTGCTACCCCAGAGTTAAATTATCATTATTTACAGAATATCTATTGTTTTTACCTATAAAATGATTAATCAGAATTACTGACCAGTAATTCATATCTTATTTACTTAAACACCCTACCATTAATCTGAGATCCTTATGAATAAAATTAATAGCATTATTGACTTCCTATATTGTAAAATGTAAAATAGTTAATTGCTTATAAACTGCTTGTTGACTTGTTCAAGAATATTTGCTACAACTATTTCTTGTTTTAAGTTTCATTCACATATTCCAAGAATACCTCAACATTATTTTATTCACTGTTCAAACATTATGCAGAAGCTCATTATTTTTCTTCACAGCACGATATAAAAATAAAAACAACATGCAAATATCATAGTAATTAATGAGAAAATTGGGTAAATAGAAAATCTTATTAACAACAGACATGAAGTAGTCTATAATACAATACATGATTCTCTATACTTTTCAACCATGTTCATTCAGCAAAGCAAGAATTAAAGGAGGCTACTACATGTCAGCTGCTTCATCCCCCCTCCACCACACTTGCAACCCAGCACCACCTCCTTCCCCCACTGACAGACTACATGAATGGTTCAGTAAATGTGCCTTCTATGCCAATGTAAGAAGTCTGGACATGGCCACAAATAACATATTTACACTAACACAATATATTTAATGCATTATCCTTATAAACCTAAAGTTTTACAGTTATATGTATACAGAGAGAGCATACAACAGAAACTTTATATATGCAAATTCTATACAGATTTATAAATTTAATGTGTCTATTGCGACCACTGAAATTTGAAAGTACTGAGGATGGACTGGAAAAAAATTACTGGAATAAAGTCAAGTGTGTCTATTAATGTTAAAAACACTTTCCACTCATCTCATTATTACTCTATTAATGATCTGATATATAAGAAATTTAATGTATGCAACATATTTGTAATATTGATACATACATATAAAATTCATTCTTTTCACAATATTTATAGCAGCAAATATGAACTACTAGTTAAAGACAATTACATTCTGTATCCAGCTACAGTGGTTTATTCAACAGTTAAAATACATTTATGTTTTCATATTATGATAACTATTTTAATTTTACTTCACTGGCTCAAACATAACTTACTTATATTAGCATCAATATATTTACTACAATATAATAATAATATATACTTATATACACATAAAGAACAATATCTTATAATTTAATGTCTAATGAATTTTTCTATACTTAGACATGCAATTTTGTCGAAACATAACACACATGATATAACAAGAGGCACTACACTATCAGCACAAACAATACTAATCCATGTAGCAACAAGAACAGTTACTTATGCTTAAAAGTTTTTGTTAACATACCTAACATTATAGGTATGAATGTCAGGGCTTAACCTGGGAGTAAAAGAATATGAGTTTAGTGACAGCTGAAGAAGTATTTATGCACTCAAAAACATATGTCTTAAAGCTTACTTTTTTAAAAAACTGTAGGCTGAAACAATCTTATTAAATTGTTCGAACATTATGAGAAATGATATTAAATAAAACAATTTACTGCCCTATTCAGCAATAGCTCACATGACAAATGCACTGATTTTTATTATATTTAATAGATATTAAGTTGTTATCTAGTAGTCATGTGGGAATTAAGTTTTCATGGAAATAACTATAAAACCTACCATAAAATATTTGACTTGGAAGTCAATTATGAATTTAAAATTTGATAGGTAATGAAGAATTTTATTTTGTCTTTAAAACTAGAATATTTTATAAGAAACACAAGTGATAAAAAATCAAAATGTTGCAAGTGATAATGATTTGAACAGTGTCAACTTTGATATAACATTTTCAGAAAATGTGTCATGTGATATTTACACATAAAAAGTCAGTCAGCATATTCTCTTTCCTTATCATCATGGACAGATAACAACAAATAATATGCTAAACATAAATGGCATGTAAAACAACTGCAGTAATTCTGCTCTTTTACTGAGGCTGTTATAGCAATAGACAATGGCAACAAATTGTTTGCTCTGGTTATTTCACCAAACTACATTTTATAAGCAGAGTTCTGACCATCTGTTTGTATAGCTTATGAAATCATTTACTGATTGATAACATCTAGCATATCATTTTACTGAATGATATATTTCAGATGTGTGCATGGAGACTTTCCCGGCGTACTGAAGCAATGTAGTCTTCACGGGTGTGCAGCCGGATGGTGTTTTGAAAACACAACGTTTCGACAACCAGCTCGGTTGTCTTCATCAGGTGTCCGGTGTCTACAGGCTGACGAAAGCTGGCAGTCACCGGTGACTGCCAGCTTTCGTCAGCCTGTAGACACCGGACACCTGATGAAGACAACCGAGCTGGTTGTCGAAACGTTGTGTTTTCAAAACACCATCCGGCTGCACACCCGTGAAGACTAGATTGATATATTTCAGTTTTTCATAGGACACATAGTTATCATTTATTTTATTTAATCTCAGTTGCGATGGAACACACATGCTCCAGTGGCAATGTCCGTACATTCCCACCTTCCCATGAAATTATTTTTCACTGCCCACCTGTTTTTGTTCTTTATGGATTCCAATTTTAAACACCTTTAGTATTTGAAATAAGTTGTTAATTATTTCCAACAGTAATTTATTCCAGTCAATGACTCTTTTACAAAAGAAAATTGTTCCACTCCCATTCTCCTGAAATCAAGGATCAGATCATCAAGGACCATGATCATCTCTCCCCTTTTAACAACTCCTGACCCTTCTACCAATATCCATCCCTTTGTCATTGCAATTATATGCCTTCTGTCTTCCAATGACTCCCAACCCAACTCTTTCATCACATATGTAATTCCCACAAACATATCTAGGTGCTCTCCACTGTACCACCACCAAATCCTTAATTTGATAACAAAATGTGGGTTCCATACTACTCCACCATATTCAAGCAATGGACTGACTAAGGTTTTGTAATCCAATTCTCTCGTATCTCTGGTACATCTGCCCATTACCCTCTCCAGAGAGTGAAGGATTTTGAAACCTCTTCCTACCACCTGCCCAATTGAGTTTATTCTCAAATGTTATGCCAAAATATTAACAGTTAAGATCTTCAATAGGAATTCCTTCCCTAACATATGATCACAGAAAACCTTTACTTTTTATCTGTGTTCCTAGTAAGCTGACTCTTCTTGGTATCTATCTTCAATCCATGTTTGACTACCCAGCTAGTAATCCTGTTCAGATCCTCCTACAGCAGTTCTCAGTCCTCTCCATTTATAATCCTGAACTATAACACTATGTCATCCACAAACAATCTAACCTCTGACTTCAATCCATCAACACAATAATTCATTTCCTCTTTTCTTACAATACTCTTTATTCTTCTCACTTCCCTATTATATTAAGCTGCTTCTGTATGTTTTTTATTTTCGATTTTTGAATAAACAATTCTTCCCCCATTTTTATTATCTTCTTCAATTCATCCCTACTCATTTCCACTGTATTAGTGCTCTTCTTTCACATACTGAACATTTCTCTCAAATATCTTTTCAGTTCTTTGCCTTTCTATAACTGTACCTATGGCCACCTTCAATTTTTTCTTAACCCTCTATAATGAGCATTACTGCATCATGATCATTTATTTCTTCTGTAATGAGTCCTCACAAAATTAAAAATTATTATTAGGCTTTACTAAGGAGCTATCCAACATATTTTCCGTCCCATTTTTCCTCTTGTTTTCTGTCCTACTATTTTTGAGAGTCGTCGTTCCCTCAGTAACATATTTGCAAACCTCCATTCCCTTGTGTTATTTATCTTAATTCCCTTCTAGTTGACTGCTGTTAAATTTAAAGCCCCATCAATAATGATCATTCTACACCCACCTCTGAACTCAAAACTTGAATTTAATTTCTTTCCAAGAGCCTTGCCATAATCATTCATTCTTCCACTTTGGTAGGCAGTTAACACCCTAAATTTCTTGTTTTGTTGTACCTCAGAAATTTATCTCCAGTAACTCAAAACTATTATGTATGAGTACCAGTGTGAACTGTAATATTCTTTGCTAATCAGTATGAAAACCCCTCCACCAATTCCATCTCTCTCTATGCAGTACGCTCCATAACCATCAGGAAAAACCTGATTGTCTAACAATCCTTCCTTTAACCAAGACTCTACATGTATAACTATATGTGGTTTGTGTATCTCCTTTAAGCTACTAAACTCTATTACTCCCCAGTTTGCTACTAACATCTTATATCTAACTGGCTTTTTGGTATTTTCAGTATTACACTTTACCTTCATAGTTGCAAGCCCATCTTTTATTATTTCATCAGCTTTTACTATTTCTCTATTATTTATTTCCCATCATCCACTTTCATTCAGCATCCCTTTGGTTACCCATTTTTATTTCCACATCAGCAACCTCTAAAATAAAAAAGCATAGTCCTTACCTTACCCCATCACAACTGGATGGGGACCTCCCATATTTCCATATTGATAATAATAAATTTATTACAACTGTTGCATTCAAACATCACTCAACTTTTTCCCACCATTATGAATGTGACAGTTTAGTTAATGAACACGTGAATACATAATTAATGACTACTGGCACACTTCTTAAATTTTATGACAACAGCTAAAAAATTGGAAACAAGAATTTGTACATACTGTATGTACACAGTACATAAAATATCAAATTCATCATCATAGTATTTAAGCACTTATAATTGTGGAATGGTTTGGTAACTCAGTGGTTAAAATGCTTGCTTTCAAGAGTTTTTGGTCTGGCAGCAGTGGGAGACATGAGCACGTACATACAACTGCCTCACAATAGGCAGTAGAAGACGAGCCAGTAAAAGTGCTATTCGAGGAACCGCGGGGAGTTTGCACATGAAATGAGTTGTGTGTAAAAATTCACAATCTACCATTGGGTTGAGATGAAGTTAGTTTTTTAACGTATTTCTCAATTTGAGAGTTGTAGCAGATTTGAAAAATGGTAAATTGTATGCGAACACATAACATGTGGTAATGATAAAAGTAACTATTTGCCAAGATTTGTAAATACTAATTGCTAGAAAAAGGTTTTATCAAATACAAAATACCTAGTTCATCAAATGTTTCCATTGTATTTTATAAATAATTTAGACATGTTAGAGTTATTTATCTATAGAGTCACAAAGGGTTTGTGCCTGAGAAACAATTTCCTGATTATGATATATTATTAGTTTTATGCCTCGCCAATTATACTTCAGCACTGTATGATCTAGAAAATCATTTGCAGTTCTGTTTGACCGACTCATGTAACAGGCAGATGAATATACTCATAACTTTAACAGAAATTGTGGTGTTGATATACTTAATGCCTGAATGTTTCTAACAAAGAAGACTACTGACGCACAGCATGTGACATGGGTTGCACATACAAATTACAATTCAAGGGAATCCATTAGCTCTTCAATGATCTTTCAAGAAGGCAGATAATAAGGACTGAGACAATACTTTAACTGGAAAGCAATAGTGACTAAAGTAAATACTGCTGTTGAGCTTTACCCAACTGCCTTGTCCCAAAAAGACTCATTATAATTTAATCTATATAACAAGATAATTTTTTCACTGACTCGCAACAAACAATTTTAGTTATGGTGTTTCATCATAACAAACTGAATAGAACTTGTCTCTTCTCTTGCCATAAGAGGACTGCTGTGATATCTTCGTATATATATATATATATATATATATATATATATGCTATCAGAGTTCTCCCTAATAGCAGACAGTTTCTCTGAACTCTGAATGTGGGAACTTGCCTACCAGTACTTGGCAACACCTGGTCTCAACTTGAGATAATACCCCGTTATTACCATTATTATTACATATGTTTAACCTTTTTTAATCCTCTCTTTCCCACTACCTATATTGAACCACCACTATCCTAAGGTGATGTTTACTTCATAAAAATTATTATTTTATTATATTTTTTAATTTGTATAATATTTTATATATTTTTTTCATATTTAGTTTTAATTATATTTTTCTCTTCCCACTGACCAGAGATTAGTTTGGATATTTATCTATGCTCAGGTATTAGCTCTGAATCACTGCCCCTCTACTTTTCCGCTGTTTGAATTTACCTCCACCATTTTCCCGATCGGCAGTCTTTCTGTGAGGCAGTATCCAGCCGCACACACCTCTCATAATGTTCTCCCGTTGACAAAGGGTTTATCCCAAAAAGTTCTTTATTATTATTTGTGTTTGTGTCTTTTCTGTGTGTTCGCGCCCCACATTCATCATCTAAAGGTAAGTGGTGGCTCATTTCCCTATCCTAATTTGATTCTTTTCCACTACTTAGTGTCTTGATTTCTTTGTTACTATATACAAATATTTAAAATTTTCATAATCTATTATTATTATGACTGACGTTACATAATGGGTATTATGTCAACACCAAGGGCGGATCCAGGATTTTGGTTTGGGGGGGGGGGCGGCCCTTGAGTGGACTTTGGTTTGGGGGGGGGCTTGGCATAAGAGAATTTTGAATTTTGGTTCAGAGGGCATGCCTTCAGTGGATTTTGTTTTTTTTGGGGGGGGGGGCCTTGAGTCGGCCATGGGGGTAGTCTTTATAGCCTCCTCGGTCCTCGAATCCATAGAGCTAAAAAAAAGGTCTCCAAAAATTCAATGTCGGGGGTGGACCTAGATACTTTTGTGGGCTTGAGCCCCCTAGCCCCCTCCCCTGGATCCGCCCCTGGTCAACACACTAACTGTCACTTTTCTTTAGGAGCATGTTGAGATATCTGCAGCTTCTCTCTTGTAACTACATAGCAAAAAATAGGCTACCAGAACATAAAGGATGATTATGCTAGAGAGATTGTATTCTTTCTATCAATTATGCCCGGTCTTAACATTCACTGGGAGCAGAATTTTTGAAAGATTAATTTTTTTGTGAATGTTCCATGCAGCTATCACTGACAATTATTAACTCACTACTGGCATTAACATTTCATTCAGTTTTTATAAGCAATTGTTTAATTCCCTTTTCTGGATCCATCATTACACTCACTTCTTCTTGATTAAAAATAATAATACATTTTGAAATAGTGAGTCTATTCATAATGGCATCAATATAATCAAAAAACAATAATATCATTGAAGAAATTTTACTTTCAAACTTTTGATGGCCAAAGTAAATGTAAGATTACTTTTTCAAATAAGCTCCACCATAGCAATCCCTGGATATAGCACTGTAATTTGAATATGATGAAATAATTCTGCTTACTGATTTCTTACCTATGTATCTTCTTTATCTTTACTTTTAGAGTAACTTCTCATATTTTTGATAGAAAGTAACACCCTATTGAAAACAAGTGAGAATTTGTGATTATAGAATTTGGTAACACTATCATAACACTAAATCCTTATTCAAACGACAGAATCCAGATTTCTTTGGGAAAAGGGTCAAGGATAATAATTCTAATTCAACCTGTAACAATAAAATATTTGCTGTACTTATGCTGTAGATGACTCAGCAAAATCAAGAAAGTGTCACTAAAAATTAATTTAAAATTGACCCAATAAACGAAACTGGAAATTGTCACCTTACTCTGAAGCAGTTAATACATAAATTTAGCTCGGAGAAAACTCAAGCTACACAATACACTTACAATTTTTTAACTAACTTCAATTGATTCAAAAACCCAACTGGTTTCATGTGATGTCATACATTTTGAACAAGTAATTCAGCAATAGACACAGAGAAACAAAAGTTATACTCATGACCCAGGATCCTGTAATTTTTCTTCGTGTAAATGTATATTTACCCATATGAGATCAGATATACCAAAAACAAAGAATTAACACACATAAAACTAATTTATTAAAAATGTTACTGAACTGCTAAGTTTCTAGCTCTAGGACTGCTCAGTTTCATACTTTTGTTTTGAAAGCAAAAGATAATAAACCCATCTCACTAAATTAAATAACATGTCAAGCAAGCATAAAATTAACTATTTGTGAAAACCTCTTTATAGCAGCATCAATATGATATTCTAAATATCATAGAATATTTTTATCTGCAAGAGTCACATTCATAAAAAATGAAAATAAAAAAAATCTATGCAGCAAGAAGGTGTAACTAAAAGTCATTAATAACACTGAACAAATTATTAGCATGAAAAAGGAGCACTTAATTGGTTAAAAATAAGTCCTCCAAATTTTAATGGAAAGCAAGAAAACTGCATGTGCACAGACATTCTCATATTTCTATCACTGGTCAACACATCTGATTTAATTTGCTGAAGTGAGAATTTTAAGGGTTTTAATTGTATTCTGATACTAGTGCAAAGCTAATAATAACAAATTATATGCTGCAATCATAGTTTGTGATATGAAATATAGACATACTATCATAAATTACTAACCTGCCACACTTTACTGGATGTCGCAGACCCAAAAATTATCTATTTCAAGTAAAACTAGAAACTGAACTATAGAATTTTTTATTAAATAATGTACCAATATAATTTTTTTGATATATTACCTACTGAAAGAAGACCAAAGAGTTTTTGTTCTATTATATTAGTAGACAGCAAAGCATCATTATTTTTATTTTTAATTACATAATAAAGTAAATAACTATACTCATAATACATTGAAAAGAAATATTTTAAAATGATAGCTGATGATGTTATTATTTAAAAAATATATTGTATGTTGTACAGTCTATTGTGAGCATACTGATATTAAGGTGAACAGGAAATGAACAGTATATTACCGATGAAAAAAAATGTATTATCAATGAGGTAAGTTCAGTCTCATAAATACTCTATAGTATACAATATGAAGTATAATGTAAGGTACAAACTTTGACAATAAATTTGGCCGCTGTTGAAAAATTCTATAACTCTTATTTTGCACAATCTGACATCAGTGTTATCCCAGGAAACAGTAATGCAATACTGGCAAGCCAGTATTGAGTTACTGTTTCTTAGGATGACATTCATGTCAGATTGTGCAAAATAAGAGTGATAGAATTTTTCAGCCATGGCCAAATTTATTGTCAAAGTGTGTACATGATCACTAAAAATCAGTACTTGCACAAGGGAGTTAGAAGTACTGTGGTATAAGGTAAATAATCACTAAAAACCAATACTTGCACAAGAGAGTTAGAAGTACTGTGGTATTCCTTAATAAAAATCTGCTGAGTAGCAATAAATATGTAAAAATATTTGACGATAAATACAGTACTTTCTGTTAATTTATTATATCAATGTGAAACATACTGACAACAAGATTAAGGCATGAATGATATGTTTAAAGAAACTATTACTAAGCATGTACTCTCACACTCACAATAACAACCACATAAATTGTCTGAATTCAGATTAAGTCAGTGCCTCTTAATATTCCAAAGTCAGTAAATTTCATCCTACAACTCTAGCTCAAGAACAGGTACAGTGGTTATCAGTGGGAATAAGGCAACAGATAAGAACTTTAAGGAATAGCCAAACAAAGTTTAACCAGCAAGAAATGGTAAAATTGATGTATATTTGTAACTTTAAAATAGGTGTTTGTAAGGAAATACTAAAATTTCAGGTTTCCTTGGTCCATGAAAAAATATATTGTTTAAGAATATATACTGATTTTGTCATCGCCCCACAGCTAGGGTGAGAAAGTAACACCTAGGTGGTAACTGGGGTAATGGCCTTGACTACTTCTTGAAAATGGTTTTAAATTGTTTATTGGTAGACCTTATTCACTGAGTGAAGAGATTTTTTGACGAAAGTTAAAATTTAAAGAATTTAAAAGCCTGCCAAAACGCATCTTTGCTGCCTGGCGCGTGCAACCACAGTCGTGACATCACATGTCTGTAGGCGCTGCTGCTGCGAATGGAGCGTTTCCTATTACCCAAGTTTTCAACTATTTTTATTGTTTGTTGCTGGTTATTTCTTGTTATTAATTAAAGTTCGCTTTGAATATAAAATTGAAAACAATTTGTAAAAGCCTACAGCGGAAAAATATTGGAAGTCGACGCCTAATTTATGGGGCTAGCTATAGAAACAACCACTGAGTTTTATTCTGTGGAGCTTAAAAATGTAACAACTTCAATTTGATATTGCTACAAAGTCACTTATGATTTACTGTGGAGCTCATTTACACCGCAATTTTGTAGAGTTAAATGTAATACGTTGTTTAAGGCGAGAATTATTAAGGTTAGGGTTCTAAGGTTCGATCCTCGCTTCGGAATATGTTCAATTTCTTTTCTTTGCCATTTTCTTTGGATACTAGTTGCTGTTAGTTGCATCGCATAATCATTTTTTCCCAAAAATCCACCAAAACATCAATTTAATTATTCTTTCTTTTTTCTGTAGGCTTTGCATCTTTTTGGATAAGAAGCGAATTAAAACCATTTGAAACAACCAAAAAAGATTTCAAAAATGAAATTGGACGTAACTTGCACACCAAAAAATAGTTTTTTTTTTTTTTTTTTTTTTTTTTTTTTTTTTTTTTTTTTTTTATAATTACTTGCACATTAAAAGTAAATACCGCCTAATAGATGCAGTTATGTCAGGCAGTTCTATCGTCATGTAAAAATTCCAATGAAAAGGACACAAAGCGTTCCGGAAATGTTGCAAGATTGGCATGAAATTTCTACAAGTATTGTCACTTCTAAAATAAATTACATTATTCACCGCCGTGCACCTGTATTTTTTGCATGTTATTCTCTCTCTGGTGTGATGTCACAAGACATTTGAAGCCATAATTAGGAACTTTAAGAAGTAATATTTAATTGTAACAAGGATAGGATTAAGTAATTCCAATTAAGTAGCGAGAGTGAGGCGGAGAGGTTTTATTTTAAGATTTTCAAGTGGCTGCAGACTACTTTCATGGCGGTTAAGCCATGCTGATGAAATTCGGGCACTCTGCTCCCGTCCAGAGTTTGGCGAGAATTAGTTTGGTACAGTAGCCACCCCAAAAAAACAAAAGTTACCTCTCGGGTGGGGTAGTATCGGTGGAACTCTGTGTTCCCTCCCATTTGGCAGAGATGGTCCTTCCACCAATGGGGAAATAAGAATCCAATGTTGGTAGTACTCCCCCCCCCCCCCAGAAGAAGATCAGCCCACACGAATTCCGTTAGGTGGGTGTTATATAAGGCCTCACAATGGGTACAGAGGCCCTCAGTTTTGACTGGTTTTGTCCAGTGCTACGCGGTGTAAGTTAAAGAAGTCGCTCCGCACGGGTTCATGACATAAGCCCATATTATGTTCTATTTCTCTCTATGTGTGTATCTGCCATACATCACTCTCGCTCACAGTTTGTAAAGTAAATTAAGTATATGAAGAAGGAAGTTGTAATTGTCTTATCAAGACGATAATTAGTGGATTCAATATATGTGTTTGAACAGAAAACCTGTAGTGTGTCACAGTGTACAATTTATCAGAACATAATTCAAATCAGTGTGGTGCATCTAACTAAATTTTATTTTTCTTTGTAATTGTTCCACCCCTTTTACCTGGATTAAATGATGGAAAGAATGCAGTCAATCTTCGGCAAAGAGGTCCGATAATATATTATAAATAATGTAGCCGGAAATTTATTAGAAGGAGGGGTGGGAACGTTACACTGGTAAGTTTAAAAATTAAAAGTTTTCATGTATGGCAGCAATTTGTTTCAAACGCTTGCATGACGCTTAGCAACTATTATGAATTCTTCGAATAAAAACATGGTAGTGCAAAAAACATCAAACAAAAACGGAAAAAATGCAGGCAAAAAATATTATCCCAACCAAGGTTCGAACGTAGGGCGTTCTGAATTCCATTACCACTCTTAAATCACGCAGCTACCCGGACACTACTTCTTAATTGCTTCTCTTTATGTTAATAGTAAACACTTTACAGTTTCTTCGTGTGAGATGAAGTGAAACGAGGTAGGTAAATGAATAAAAAAACAAATTCTGTTTTATTGACAAATAAATATCATTTATCTATAATCTTTAATCTGCAATTAAGAAAAATGGTCCATAACATCCAATTGTTCCGAGCGTGGCGAATGAGTGGTTAACGCTTTAGCCTCGCATCCGGGAGGACGCAGCACAGTGTGATATTTTCTAAATCTAGAGGGACAAAAGTCAGTTATGATAATAGTCTACATAGGCAAAATAGTTATTTCTATTCAAAGTAGATAAACCATATTACTCGGAACAAATTTTTATTTTCCACGAATTCACGCCTAACAATAGAAGAAATAGTTTGAACAATGGGCTTCCTGTGATCCACCGACCAAGCGTTCCTGTCGGTCGTGCCATTCCACTGAGCATTGTCGATGATTACGTGTTTCTGCCTGTTAGTAGTGATTTGTGTGTCGCTTTTGCTTTTGACGACCCTCAAGGTAAGTTTACGCATGATTTTTCCGTGATACAATAGCATCATTAAAACAGAGCAAGATAATTTTTAATTAAAAAAAAACTATTGAGCCAATTTCATATTGAGTTGTAGTTCATTATACCACATTATACCGATCTCTTACTATATTTATTTGAAAGAGCTCCTTATTAGCTACAAGAAATATCTTCATTAGTTTGTGCATTTTGCGACATCCATACAACTTTTCTTTATTTTCAACATGACTGCACACATCTCCCGTACAGAATTTTTCAATGCATGGTTTGCTAACGCAAAACAATCAATCTCTAACTTTCAATTTAAATATAAATGAGTCTCAGATTGAAGCTGTTACATTTTTAAGCTCAGCAGAATAAAAGTCAGGGTTTTTTTCTATAGCCAGCCCCACAAATAAGGCGTTTATTTTGGATATTTTTCCGCCGTAGGCTTTTACAAATTGTTCTCGATTTTGTATTCAAAATGAAATTTAATTAATAACAAGAAATTACCAGCAACAAACAATAAAAATAGTTGAAAACTTGAATAATAGGAAACGCTCCAGCCGCAGCGTTTACAGACGTGTGACGTCACTCAAGCGACCACCTATCCTAGAGCGTTTTCTGTCACGTGACCAGAGGTAAGAAAAGTATAATTTTTATTTCGCTTTTTTATTAAAAACAATCCACTTTTCTTTTCAGAATTGAAAAAAATTAGCTTCCTGAAGCATTAATCTACGAGAATGAGTTCAATTTATAATATTTTTTTAATACTGTCAAATAGCCCATTAGAGGCAGCACAGCATGGGACATGGCACAGTCAGAAGCAAGTTTACATAAAGACAATTGATAACATAGAGCACAAGTAAAGCATACAAAGAGGGATAATACGACTGTGCGCCAAAATGTTTTGCTTTTTAGTTACAGCTGTTGGCCAATGGAATTAAGTTTTGGTAGATGAGGAAGTAAGAAGTTTGGGTGCTGGGTACAGACAGTATATACAAATAAATAAATCCAATTATAAAAAATAGGTTACATCATGGTTTTGCATAGCAGTTAATGAATTTGCACATGGTGAGAGCTCAGTTTTCTTCATGGCAGACTCAATGTAAAACAGAAGGAGCTTGGTAGCAGAGAAAATAAAAAGATATAACTTAATCATTGAAATTATTCATGTAATAAATAGCCACTGTGTAAACCAGAGGATCAATGCTAAACCAACACCTGTTTTCTAACATCACAACTCATAGCAAGATAGGCAGTGAATAACTTGAGAAGGTGACCAAGATAGTGAACTTGCTGCTGATAACTGGTACCCAGTGGACAGCAAATACTGCAGCTTAGAGAGAAGGAGCTAATCATCGGAAATGGAAAAACAAGGTGGATGAAGCATGCTGACCCATGGAGAAAATGAGTGTAGCAGCAGTGGGCTCTACCAACACTGGTTTTTTGTTTGTTTTTTGTTTTGTTTTTTGTTTATGTTATTTTATATATTTTAATGCCATTGCCTGGTCATATTGGTATAAGCACCTTTGCATTTACTTTTGAGCTTGATTTTTATTATTTTGATTGAGAAAGAGAAAAATATCTTTCTCAAAATTGTTGCAAGTCATTCTTAAGGAAATTTATGGACAAAATTACTATACAATCTGAAGCAACTGCTCAGCTTAAAGCTGATTTTAGTAACCTTTCGGCAAAGACTGACAGCCATTTTTCAGAACTGGTAGGGAGCCAGGCTGGAATAATGTTAAATTCACCATTTTGGCAGTTGGAGTAGGAGACTTAGAATCAAAAGTTATGGAGGTGGATTCTCGACTGAAAGTTCTGACACATAGTTTTAACAGTTTAGATCAAAGAGTGGATAAGGGATTCTGAAGAGAATTTGGACAAGCATATTGTGATGTCTGGTTTGAGAATGTAGACACCAATCATGAAAATGGGGCAATGTATTAAGTAGAAGAATTTGTTGATGAAGTTGCAGAAAGAAAGGATGAATCTTCTAAGAGTTTTTGTGAACACAGAGTCTGTCTTCAGGAGAATCAGTAAAAGAAACTTGAGAAATGATATTGCACTAAAGGTTGTATCTTTGGTTCCTACCAATTAGAAAACTGAGACAAAGTCTGTAAAAATGAACCTTAGCACACTTCAGTAGGCTATGTTTGTTGACACTGTGAGCTTTAATGTAAAGAATATTGTGATGAAGGTACGTTTAAATTTTTATATGAAGAGAGCGATTGGAATTGTACAGGATAATGTAATGGAAATGTGTTGCTGAAATAGTAATTATTAGAGGTAATTCCAAATAACAGTAAAATCATAAAAGAGACTTGTGTAAAGAAAATAACCTATTTCTCACGTTAGGGAAAAAAGAATGGAAGGTTTGATTTTGCCCTGTCTGTGTGCAAGTAACGTTTTTGCACCAGTAAAATGCAATCAAAAATGAAAATTGGCATTTTACTGTGAGTTTATTACTATTATTATTCCAGTAAATTTTCCAGTGTAGCAAGTATTTCTTTCATCATGTTAAGAATGACTGGATTCATATATGATGAGTGAGAAAGTTTCATGCATGTTCATTTGCATTCTCCTTGAAGTGTGATAGTCTGCCAAGGCTTAATCTTGATGTATAAGATGTGATAGAAAATTAAAGAAATTTGTTGTTAATGAATGGGTGATTGGATCAATGTTTTTTAGGGTAAACAAGCTGGAGAATAGGATAAATTGGAAGATTATTAATTAATATTAGGAAAAATTAAAAATTTACTGGATGAACAGTAAAAGAAAATTTACTTTGTGTAGAAAAGTACTAGTAATAGTGTTGTAATCATGAGAGGATGTTTTGCAAAGGAATATGAGAAAGAAAGGCAGAAGAAATATATGTTTTTTTTTTTTTCTCTAAATTTGTGCTACTAACAGAGGCTCAATATTCTATCTTTAAGGTGATTTTATTTCATTGTGTGTGGTTGCAGAATTTCATATTTTTCAGCAAGACAGAAATTTACGATTTGGTTATTAGTTAGCATACTATGTTTACAATGTAAGGCAGACAAGCTCCTAAGCCATAAAAAGCAAAGGCCTGCATGCTATTTCATAAAGAAGGGAGCTTTAAACATTTGAAGATTTCAATTTCTCAATTAAATTCAGATAGTCAAAATCTTAGGGAGAGCTGTAGGTTAATGCATAAATTTTAAGTTTCCTTGCTCTGAGTAAGAATATGTAGTTTGAGAAAATTTACTGATTTTTCTGACAGTTCTCAGATGTATAAGTTAACAGTTGAACAACTGAGGTCTAGAAGTAATGTCTAGATGTGAAATGGGGCAGTAGCCTGCTACCCTTGGGAGTTAGAGGTAGTGTCGCAAGAGCTGTGACACAGTAGGATGCAAGTTTACACAAAGACATTTTAGAATAGAGTGCAATCAAAGTATACTGAAACAGATGTTGGGGCTGCGTGCCAAAAACTTATGTTTTTGAGATATCAATAGCTAACTGTTGGCCAATGGAGTCAAGTTTTGGAATTCTTTTAGGGAAATATAATATGCCTCATAAATTATCAGTAAACTAACTGCTCCATTGCCCTGGTACAGTCACAAAGTTGCCCTGCGGTAATCTCAACATTAGGAAACATTACCAATATTTATAGGTATTATAGATTATATTGTTTGATTATTGTCTAAAATGGTAGAAAAGAAATGTACTTCTTGTTGTAACATATTAATTAGTAGTTTTTCTTTGCATTATGAAAGTTCGCAGCAAAACCGAGCTCTCTGAAAATTGCTGCCTTTCAGAAACATTTGTGACAAAGTTATGAATAACTTCCGATAGATAACAACACAAGATAACACATCAAATGTCCATAAAAAAAATACAATACTTAACAAATTGTGAAAGAAGAAGATTAAAACCATTTCAAAAATGCAGTTGTACAAAGTTGGCTCTGCAATCCCAAAGTAGGCTCAGTTTATGTTATGTGGAATGCATTAATATTTTCTATTCTTCTGAATAAAAAGCTTACAAATGAACTCACTTTAAATGTTTCTAAGCTACAAATACATACCAGTTTAAAAAATATTGATGTAAAAGAGACAGTTTTGAAATATATATATATATATATTTAATTGTTTTTTTTTTAAAATGATTATAAGATATAGGAGGAGTTGCTTGATGAAGTCATGAATTATAAATATCTGGGCATATTATTTGATGATAAATTCAACTGGACAGGGCATACTGGAAAAGGCGGTAGCAAGAAATTTCAGTGTCTTGTATCAGCTGGAGAAAGTGATGGGAGGCTGTTCCAGTGAAGTGAGGAAAATGAATATAAAGCCTTGGTCAGATCCTATCTCAATGGGTAGAATGGCAATCTCATTTTGTGTGTCAGATACAGGATTTGGAAGGGAAGCAAAGGAGGACAGCCACATTGGTTTGAAAAATCAACAAAATCAGCAACTAATATGGTAAAGGAGGTGGTCATGGAGTAATTTAAAGACAGGAGGAAGAAAAAGGGTGGGGGGGATACTGATGTTAGTGCACAAGGAATGGATTGTTAATGAGGCATGGATGATTATTGGGAGAAGAATTATGGAAGAGATGTCCATTATCTAGGGGAATCAGAGACAGAAGAAAATTGTCAATAGATATACTTGACAAGTTAATTGAAATACAGAAAGAATTTAAAGTGAACATTCATGCAATTCAAAAGTAGGTGTTTACAGAAATTGGCACTAAGGTATATGTTCCATAGCAATTAGTTAGTAATGTTTTGAACATGTGGAAGTTGCTTATTACAAGTTGTAGTGTGCCTGATTGTGTTTAAATATGTGTAAATCCATATCTGCTTTTAAAAAACAGTTATTCCTATGGCCAAACAACACATTAAAGGTAATCAATACTTCCCCCCAATACCTTGATACGGCTTTTGCAGTACTTCCTTTCACTCCAGCCACGAAGATACCCTACCATATTTAACAGTAACTGAAATGTAATTTTAATTGTTGTCCAGCTGGATGGCACCATGACAGCTATCTCAGCTATCTTCTGCAGATGTCGCATGGCTTCCAATGGTAGTAAGCTGACGACTGATCTATCTCGTGTCATGCTCCTCTTTATATAGCTGTAAGCAGAGCACCTCACCTTGTTCCCCTATTATGTTTGCAACCAATATGCTCACCTACTTACCCAATTCATGTGTGTGCTCAATATGGTGTTGTAGTGGATAATGGAGACCAGTAGCACCTAACAAGCTATCAGTGAGTGTAGGTTTCTGGTACACACTGTATGCCAAATTTCTGTCAGACCTCAGATTTATGAGAATAACCAAAAATGGGAAGCACCAATTCTTTTCTAGATCCATCTTTAAGTGTATGTTAAGATGAATACCACTGAGATGTTCATTGAATCTTCTAATGTCTGGCTACCATGTGACTAAACAGTTAAAGTCGTTAACACAACAGTAAAAGGAATTGGGTTTAAGGAAGCACTATCTGAAGACCTCTCTTAGAAAAATTTAGATTTACTACCACAGACGAGAGTGGAAACCTTAGAGCCACTCTGTCTGGATGTTCATACTACCTCTCCTCCAAGGGTAAATAGGGCCATTATTCCTAGGCTACTGAGACCATCAAATAAGTAGGAAGAACCTCTAAAAGAACTCACTTTCCTCACATTTGCTGGTAACATGTTTGGAAAAACATGAATGCTTTTAGCACAGTAGGAAATAAAAAACATTTTTGCACTCCCCCACCAAGGTTCATGACATGTTGTATACCATCAAGGACAATCTACGAATGAGAATACCCACATCGATCAGATCAATAGAACCATCGAGTAGTGAGTGGTGGTGCATAGGTGTCATATAAGACTAGTGCAGTTTGAAAAATCTGCAATAGCCTACTATTCTGTGGTTGAAGAATACAAGACAAAGTTCAAAATGATGGCCATGCTGCCACTGGCCTCTAGCTTCTGGAACTTGGTCATTACTGTGGAGTTGGAAATTGGGCTTAGTGATGATAGTATCAACAGGGATGGCAGTCTACCTGATTGAAGTCTGGAAGTTGGCTATAGCCAATCTCTAACATGAACATGGCATTTCATCAAGACAGCAAGAGAACAAATGGCATAGCCCAGACTATATAGCAATCCATTGGTGGATTAAGCCATACACTAGGAACACAGCCAAAACTAAAATGTTAGCACTTTGCAGCAGACCACATATTCAGCCAGTTGGCTAGGAGGTATGTGGGTTGCTTGTGGACAGAAGCAAGGACCAATGTGAGGTGCATTTTAGGACTATATATGGCACAAGACAGATCAGTCATTAGTTTAGAAGCAGTGGAATCCATATGACACCTTATGAAGAAAGCAAATTGAGCTGCCAAAATGTGTTTTCACAACAACCTTGAAGTTTATATTGCAGCATTAAACCCCGAAAGTTTTCACATACTTATCAGTAACTACTTTTCCTTCAATGAAAAAATCAGATCTGTAGCACTGCTATGGGCACCTGCATCCCCTCTCTCATGCAAACATATTCCTAGGCAATCTGGAACAGTAATATTTATATCAAGTCCAGCTGAAACCTTTTATGTGGCTCATGTTCAAAGAAGATTTGTTTTTGATCTATGTAAACTTGATGAAACATACATTCTTGGATTTGCATGTCTCTCTCTCCTGTAATTACTTCAGAACCTTGGTACACATAAAAACCAACTAATCTGCAACAGTACCTCCACTTCAATAGCTGTTACCAATTTCATACTATACTAAAAGCCTGATTATCCATGGCATTCGTATGTGATCTGAACAGTAGTCCCTCCTACAATATTCTAACATCATCCTCAAAGTCTTGATATACCACAATAATTCATCAGATCTATTATACAAACAAATATCCTTTGACACATAATGATCAGTGCATGCTAATAACCACACTAAACCATCCAATACCAGATCTGGACTCCACAAATTGCATCCTAAGACAGAGCCAGGATTTCCTTCAAGCCTGGTCTCAAATTAGATTGGTCCATCCCAGAATTCTCCCCAACCCTTCCGGAATATACATCTGCAGACTCCACAACCTCAACCAATTCCTAGTCCTCAATTATCAAACATCTATACATTATTATGGCTCCTTTCTGTGCAACACACCATCCACTAGGATGTTTTACATGTGCCATGATTTCACAACTTTCACCAACCCTATCGCCAATGCAAGATTTCGCATCATCGGGCATTCAAACTATGAAACTTCCTATGTCACGTAATAATTATCTTGCAACCACTATCTGGCTTCCTGCAGAGGTCTAATAACAAATCAGCAACCAATAAGAATGAATGGCTGCAGACCAATACTACTTGCCAAAAAAAACAAAACAAAAAACAACAAAACCACATGGATGGTCATTCAACTTCTCACAGTGCAAATAATTTCACTGTTTGTGCAGTCAGAGTGCTCATCAATAATGGCAGACCTTATGAGGTCAAATAGTGTAAACCAGCTTACCAGTACAACCTGAGCACCAGGCAATCACCTAATATCAAATTTACCTAGTGATCCCACAAAATTTTCTACATTTCCCACTGTTATCCTCAATTTTCATCACCAGCTAACTAACAGACCACCAACACACCATTCACCCTCTATCATTATTCATTCAATATTACTACCAAGCTGAAAATACAAATTACTAGAAATGTTAAAATTTACAAATATCCAAACACTCATTTTCTTATTATCTTTAATATAATTGTCTTAAATAAATATATGGTATTAAAATTTCTTATTTACTTACTTTGAAAAATAATGACATATTTTCTTCAACTTCTTGCCCTCCACTGCCTGTCCCCTATCTGTATGTATGAACCAATCCTAACTCCTAACCAATAACTCAAGCACCACAAAACACAGCAGTTCACCACTGATTGTTACTCTGCTGATGAAGAGCTTAAACCTGAAAATTCCAATGATTAATGTGTGACTGCAACTTTCTAAAGCATCAAGCCATCCTGATACACTGGTTGTTTCTTCCCATAGGGAAGCAGTGGGGTTTAAATACATTGATGTCACAAAACATTATGGCCACCTGCTTCGTCGCATGTTGGTCCACCTTTTGAAAGCAATACAACAGCAAATTGGAAGGTTTTCAGAGGTATCTGGCACCAGATTTCTATGAACAGATACTGCAATTTTCTAATATTATCAGCTGGTGCTTTTCTGGTCACAGAGCAAGTGCCCGATAGGATCTCAGATGTGTTCTTTTGGGTTGAGATCAGGAGAATTTTTTGGCTAAGACATCAAAGTGAGTTCACTATAGTGTGCATCAGACCACTGTAGCATGATTCTGGCTGGACAGTTATCCTTCTGGAAGATGGTATCGATTTCTTAGAAGACATGAAGCATGAAGAGCTGCAGGTGGCCAGCAATAATTGCATGCAGTCCAGAATTGTCATGGTGCCTTCAGTCACTACCACACATGCCTTGGCAGCTGAGGTGAATGTCCCACATAGCATGATACTGACCTTCATTTATGGCACCATGCATGTTTTGAGCCATTGTTTTCCTGGAAGATGGTGTATCTGGACATGACCATCAACCTGGTGATTTGTCTGACCAGGTGACATCTCTTGTTTGACTTATGGTCTATCTTGATGATCTTGTGCCTACTACAATGATAATTGACGATGCCATTGGGTCATCATGGGAATATGTAGGGGCTATCTACTACAGAGCCTCATGTTCAACAACGGATGCTGAGTTGTGTGCTCTGAAACACTAGTGCCCACACTCACACTGTGCTATACCATCAGATCTGCCACAGTTCAGCCCCTGTCCAGCTTTACGGAGTGGGCAAATCTCCAGCATCCATGCACTGTAGTGAGGCATGGTTTCAGCATTTATAATTCCAGTGATCTGTTTGTCCTCCTTCTTATACTTCTTTCTTAAACACAGACCTTATCTGTTGATACATTCTCAGATTTAACCTGAGCACTTGTGCATACTGCTTTGACTTTCTGTATTTTCAGTAATCCATATGTAGTTTTTATTTATTAATTATGTCTGAGCATATTGCCTAATAGTAATTTCCTCGCACACCTACATTTAGTGTGAATTTTTAATTTAAATCCATTCACTATATGAGTTAAATTGTTTGATATTACTTTCATAGTTTATTCGTCATTCCAGTCCCTGACTCCCTTATGCACTGACTACAGTGTTAGTTTAAGAGAATGTTTATCTCCTCCTTTATTTGTACTACTTCTGGCTTTCCTGAAAAAATACATCTAGACTTCATCTCCATCTTATCACTCATACATACTAGGCACTCTCTTCACACACACCCTTTCTTCCAATAACTTCAAACTTTGCCTCATTATAATTGCATTTGCTGACTGCATTCTAAGGTAATTTCCATAAAGTAATCTATATGTTCTTCTTTCCAAGTCTTCCAGCTACTGTATTTCATACTGATAAAATGAGTCACAAACTATCCTGACATACTCAAGCAAGGGCCTGACCCATGTTTTGTATCACATTACCGTTTAAATTGTTCATAACCCTCTCCAATAGATGCAGAACTTTGGAAACATTACTTTCCCTGGCTCAAAGTTAACGTAATGAAGCTTATATTACATCTACTACACAAATTTACAAAATCGGGGGTGGTCTAGGATGCTTTGCACCAATACTTATCTTCACTCTGCGCATTACGCTCCTGAATTTAGCCATCAATACAGAACCTTATTTCTCTATTATAATCCACCCGCCATTGTAAATCAAGTAGATTGGTGGATGTAGTATCTGGTCAAACTCATAAATGAAAGTGGATATTCACATGTTTGCCAGTAAATTAAAATGAAACCTAACTTGTCTGTCTGCTGTGAAATCTCAGTCTAAACTATGTATCAATTCTGTGACTCTTCTGTATGAGCAGTGGCAAGCAGTCACAAACTGAGAAAAAGCTCTCTGCAGTTTCTCTGTGCTGTGGTAAGGATCCCAAATGACATAAAAGTAGTCCAAATGTGGTTGCGCAAGAGGTTTGTATGCTAGCTCCTTTAAACATGTGTTACAATTCTTCAAAATTCAATTCATGAACTACAGTGTACAATTAGCTCTAACTATAACTATAGTTATGTTGCTATATATCTATTACCTTGCCTAAACTATTTAGAAGGAGGCCATTACACATAATTTATATAGAAAATAACATTTCTAACCATTTTCTTAACAGTAAAGTACTTTTTAAATTGTTTCTAAACCATTTTTGTAGAAGATTCAAATAAGGTTGTTTTTCAATCATAATGAATTTTGTTCCATTCATTTCCACTAAGAAAGTGTGTTGGAGCAAAGCTTACATCAGGGTTAACATATCGGCTTACAATCACCTTTCATCTCTGACTTGTATTGTAGATCATAAAAATTGCTTTACCATGTAGATTTGCCTCTGGAAAATCAAATGTAAGAATTTGGAACAGCCACCACTCGTCTTGACATAAACCTCAAGCAAGTAAAGGTTAGGTAGTAGTCATAAATGAAAATCAATACTATAGATTCAAAGTTTATACACTCATTAAAGTTGAAGGCGATTGAACATTTCTTTACGTAAATAAATGCAGATTATGAAGTGTCAACAGACAGACCAAAACCCCTTTGTACGATTTTCAAAGTCACATGTTAATTATCAAAACTGAATTGCAACACATTAAAATTCCAACATGGCCACCACTAAGCACGGCTATGACCACAACAGCTACCGGTCTTCCCGGTCCAAGCGCCTCTCACGTTGAACACAGCAACACAACCTTACGCTTCATGAAACCACCAACAACTGACTCAAAATGCCACTTCCATCGCCTATATGTTCATCACTCCCCCCTCCCCCCCCCAGAGCAACCTTCCGCTATGCAACATAGTTCTTCAGTTTTGTGAAATACAAGCCGTAGAGTTCTGAAAGTTGGTTAGTAGGTAGAATGAGGGGCAACTAGCAATTTAAGTCGATATGAAATTTTCTGTAAAGTTAACAGATTCGCCATAAAATTCAATCTGGGTTCTCAGCCCCATTACGACGCAAAAGCTAATAACTCAGTTTATTTTAGTGGTAGAAAGTTCTAGTGAATTTTGTAGAGCTTCTATTTAAATTATCTTTTATTTAACATCAAATATGGCTAGTTTATTACTTGGGTTTAAAAGTCATCTAAAATTATGTATTTGTGTCCTTTCGTGGTAATTCCATTTGTGGAAGTATTATTCTTTGAGTTTTAAAACTTATTTCACATGATTCTACGGTATCTCAACTCCCCATAGAGCTTTCAATCTCCTCTCTAGCTGCTGTAGTTGCTTTACAAACAATTTTCAAAAATTTTCACTTCCTTGTATAGTGCCGCCATGACACCAAAATAACTAACTTACCAGAGTATTATGAAGTTACTGCGTATTATTCAAAAAGGCTTAAGCCATTACCTTTAGAGATTTTTTATAACATACCCAAAAAGTATTTTCTTTTACTGACATTACTTGATGTGTTCGTAATAACTAAAACTGTCTAAGACCACGAGTCGGCTTCACACATTCTATTTAAAACCACTCTCTACCTCTTCTGACTGCATATATCTTCCTAAAATGTTAGTATATTGTATTGGAAGAACTTACATTTATGTCACACTAACAGCTGATTTCAGTTACTGCTTTAAAATTATGGTTTCACGAAGATTAGAATAAAAGTTTACGTGGTGAGGTATCTTACCGGTGTTTTCATGTTTTAAATGCTTTAAACTCTGGATTATATATTTTTTTCATGACTAATTTTATTTTCTAGTGGCTGATTATTATTACGAAGAACTTCTGAAAGTGTCAAAAAGTGTTGTATTTTTGTGATATTTCCTCGTAACAAAGTATTGTGTTTACCGTGATGGATAATTCACTGTTACAGTTATTTGGGTAAGTTTACAGTTTGATTTTTACTCCTTAAGAATGTTTTACAGTCTGTATTAACTTTTTAGTTGATATTGCGACTTTAATTCGCTGCGTATTTGGCTCTAGGCTGTAGTATCAGGTCCTGCACTATGCCCGTTCTTCTATAATCAAAGTGTTAAATTAGGATTTGAAGAATTCTAAGGTAGCTTACAAAAGCCTGGACTAACAATCATTTGAAGGTATATTTTGTATTCTCTTAAAATTCTATTTAAGGAGATATTTCAAAAACAAAGAATTTTAATTTTTTAAATCAAAGAGCCAGGAAGATAAAATTAGGCTTAAATGAGAGAGAAAACTTAATTTAATAATATAACAGTTAAGTAGTAATTCCAGATTTAGAAGGAGAAAAACAGAATTTTAGTATCAAAGCTTGATGAAATTGAATGTGTAACTTTTAAAAATTATTAACTCTTAAATGAGTAAACCTATGAGAAAATTTGTCACAACTTAAAAGATTCTAAATAAATAAAACTATGACATATTAAAATTTCAGGAAAATCCAAGTAAAATTAATGTACCATGAGAATGTGGGATTTTGGTAATTCACCAGAGAATAATATTTCCCTGCGGGAATGCACCATTGTTCTATAATTAGTCAGCTAAAGATGAGGCAAGGCTATAAAGAGCTAACCAGAGTTCCCTTGGGGAACCAAGGCGAGATGAGCTCCAAGGTGGGCAGCAAATTATGAGGCTAGGGACATTGAAGATTTTTAGTAGTGGTGTGACGGGGAAGTTTGAAAAATTCTAGCTGTTATAAACCTTCTATTAATGATCAGGACAGTGGAGTCTGGTTCTATTCCAGGAGGCCTTAGAATGGTCTTTCAAATTCCGGGGGGTATTTTTTGAAAGATTGTGAGTGACGTCAACCTGCAATATGAATTCAAGGTAACGATAGTATTGATGCTTTACCTTTCTGGCACCTCAACTTGTAATCTCAGAATTCAAGAATATAGACTTTGTCTAAGTAAGAACTGTTTTATTCCATAACTCTTTAACTATTGAGGGTAATAACAATGGTTTGGTGGCAGAATAACAAATCAATGCAAGAATCTTCTATAGTACCAACACGATAAAGTTTGGTACTAATGACTGAATCCCCAGCAAGCATGACTATACGATAATGGGCAAGTTCCATTTCATGTTCATTTGCACTGTTACACCAAAATATTTCAGAGAATCAACCAGGTAAATAATTTAACTGTTCACTTTATGCTTCTGAGCAAATAGATACTTTTTGTTAGTGATACACATTGCATTACATTTTTTGCAATCTATTGTATGTCGCCAGTAACTGCACCATTGTGATATAATTTGGCTGAGTTTCTAAACAATCTTCAGTGCTCCTTTTCTTCCTACAGATGACTGCATTATCAACAAACAATCTCAAACTGCTATTAACATTGTCTAGAAGATTTTTCATCGTATTTTAGAGGTAATTTCTTACAGCCTCTAACAAATTATATTGTTGGAAGACAACTCCATACCCAAGAAAATATAGCTACAGTCCTAAACACATCCTACTCAAACCCATTACTGTTAAAAATAAAGTCATAGTATGCATCTGAATTTTGACTTGGTACGGTCAGAACCAGATGGCGAAAGTAGAGCACATTGACAAAACAACATGTTTTATATCCCAAGAACAGTATATTGCTTTGATATACCATTACTGAAAAACTCTCCATGGTGTACATGTCTGCCATACTGTGTAGCTCTTTGAACCCGACATTAACAGCAACTCATTAAACTCAGCAGTTTACATTAATGTGCCAAGTCACAATAATGCTTTACACATGCTATTCATGAAATAACTCAGTTTATTAAACAATACTGCTATTGATCCATTTCACTCAACATCTCTGAAACACACCCGTAATCTATAAGTGTTTACAGGAACTGAATTTCGAATGACTTTTTGTAGTAAATGGGCAAAAAACGTCATACATGTGTTTTTATTATTACTATTATTATTGACCCACTTAGATTTTGGGAAAGTGGAGGAAAGCAAAATCTGGATGGCGAAAAAGGAATGGACAAGGGAATGCAAGTGTTTTGTCGCAGTGTGTCACTATGGAAGGTAAAGTTTCTAGTGATTTGGATGTTACTTCAGTTGAACCAAAATAATAAGTAGTTATGCGATTTCTTCTCTTAAGTTTTCTTAAATAATTTTGGAGATAATATTGATAGCAGTTTAAGATTGTTCACTAATAATTCTGTTATCTACATGAAAGAAAAAAGTTCTGGTGTTTGTTCAGATATTCAATATTACCTTAATACTATTTAGCAGGAAGGGATAAATACTAATATAATCAAATTGCAAAAAAGGCATGCTAATGCACATACTGAACTAAAAAATCTGCTTGCCTGTTAGCACGAATCAAACTGTTTAACTATTAATAACATTGATTACCAGGGGGAAAGATGTGGTCACATCCCGACCCGCCACATGAATGAAACAAGGGTGGAAACATGTTGTGGGGGTGGAATTGCAGGGGGTGGGGGATAAGGTTGACCAGCAATAAAAATGGAACAAAATAATCTATGTGTAGCATAATTCAAAAAGTTATTATTATAATTTTATTTAGATTGGTTATAGGTGAAAATAAATGGAGGTAGAAATATATATATATAATTTGAATAAATAAGATATACATATATAAGTAACTGATTGTAAAATGAAATGAAATATAGTAAGTGAAGGTTTAGCATAGGTTTAGGCCAGGGGTGTGTCTGGTGCCAAGGGTATGTTGGTAGGCTTGTTCCCATCTGCGGAGTTCTGAAGGGGTGGTGGTGTTCGGAAAAACTCTAACAGCATTGACTGTGAAACAGGTGTTGAGGTTGTTCGAATCATGTGAGTTGACATGAATTACCACTGGATGGTCTGGGTTGGAAGTATAAACTTTTTGCCTGTGGCCATTCATCCTGTAGGATAGTCATTCAGTGGTGAGACCAATGTATTTTTTTTTTTCATATTACTTTATGCCTCGTCAACGGCTAAGGTCATTAGAGGCGGGATGGGACTGGGGACAAGGAACAGGAAGGAATTCGGCCATGTCTTTTTTTTGAAGGAAGCATCCTTGCATTCACCTGGAGTGATTTGGGGAAACCATAGAAAACCCAAACCCGCGTCCTACCGAATGCGAGGCCAGAACGTTAACCGTTCACCCACCATGCTCATTGAGACCAATGTAGGAGGCAGTGCAATGGAGGCAGGTGAGTTGGTAAATAAGGTGAGTGGTAGCACATGTTGCATGTCCAATTATGGGAAAGGATTCTTCTGTGACAGGATTAGAGTAAGTGGTGGTGGCAGGGTGCATGTCGCATGTTTTACAGCGGGATCTGTTACAAGGGAAAGATCTGTGTGGAGGTCTAGGACAGTTGGACAGTTGGAGGGATCATTCCATCCTTTATAACTATCTGAAACAATTGGCATCCTCCATTAAACCAAAATGAAGATCCAAATATTGATGATACAACATTTTGCTGCTCAACAACTCTCCTTTAATTTGATCAAAACCCTTCTGAATCTTATTCATGCAAGACCAAGTTACTTTCTTATTCAACAAATTATTCAGGTCATTATCATTAAAAACCTTCTCAAATACAAACTTTTGATTCAGTCTACAGAGCACCAGAAAAGCTTTCAGCTGCTTCTTCCTCCATGGAGACAAAAACTTTTCCATGCCCATACTCAATATACTCAGATCAGTTACTATCCCCACTTTGCTAATTATGTGTCCCAGGAAATAAATTTTACACCTTACAGTTTCTTACTGTAAAAACATCAAACACGTCAGATGAGATGGACAAGTGGATCCAGACATTGTGGCAATGGTTCTTCCCGAGACATTTGAAAGAGTTAGCCATAGAATGATTGTTAATATGATTGAGACCATAAACCAGGCTTAGAATAGCTGGGTGAAGGAATTATTGAGATATTCGAACCAAATATCAATGGAGACTGATGTGAGAGCAAGTGTGTCATATTGTAGTATTCTGGATCACTGATGTTCATTATTTTCATGAATGATTTTGTTGTTGTTGTACAGTCAGAGGTTAGGGTGTTTTCAGACAACATATGATATGGCTATATTAATAGAGGACCGTAAACCAGGATGTGACTAGATGGGTGAAGGAATTATTAAGATGTTGGGAACAAAGTGTTGAAGTGGAAAACAAAACATCAATACAGATGGATGTGAGAACATGTGTGTCACAGCATAGTATTCCGAGTCACTGCTATCCATTATTTTAATCAATGATTCCATTGTTGATCTAGTCAGAATGATAACACAGTGCAGTATAATTTGGTTACATTGAGACAGAATTGCAAGCAAATGCAGTTGGAACTGGATATAATATGTAGTTGGATAAATAAGAATGGAATGAAGAGAAATTCCAAAAGCAGTCATCTAATTAGGCACACAGATAGAAAAATATAGATTTTCTGTTTTTATTTAGTTTCGGGATATATTTGTTAATGCCATTGGATTTAAATATTAATAATATAAGTTTATGGTAAGATAAATTGGGAAGGGAACATTGGGGATGTTAATGGGATAAGGATTAAAGTATTTATAATAGGAGAGTATAATGAATAACTGTAACAGGCAAGTGAAAGAGATGGGTTACAAAACACTGGTCAGGTCCTTGCTAGATTACTGCAGGATGATTGATACCTGACCCATACTATGGATGCCAGATATTGCAACAGGAGCAGGTGAAAACAAGGGCAATTTGATTTGTCTGTAGACATTACCAAAAAAATGTGCTCAGTAACTGAAATGATGAAATAGTTGGGTTAAAAGTCACTGGAGAATAGATGACAGGTGCAGAGAATAGTGGGTATGTACAAGGCAGATACTGGTGTAGAGGTTTGGATAAATATTTGGGGAACAGTTAGAACCGGCACAAGGAATGGAAGAAAGTACCATGATAATAAATTGGCAATATATTTCAGTTATAAGGGAGCAGGAAAGTTTTCATTTATAGAAAGGAGAGTCAGGTACTGGAGCACATTAACTAACGTGGTGATGAACAATATACATCTTGTTCAAAGAAGAACGTCAGCATAACCTTTCCTGCACTCATGTGGATGACATGGATTTTGTTGGTGGTGATGACTGAAGACTTTGTCATTTCAATTCTGGTTCGAAGCGATGACACCAAGACTCATCTCCAGCCACTACTCATGCCAGGAACTCATTCCCTTCCCTGGCATTGTGCTGCAGATGATCAAGACAGTGGGTCATTCGACATGCTTCCTGTTGTGGTTGAAGACTGTGGGGCACCCATTGGGTGCACACTTTGTGCCAGTTCAGTTTTTCTGTTATGATGGTGTGAACACTTCCAACGCTCAATCCAACCTCGGCGGCTATGGCTTTCACATTAACTCGATGGTCCTGGGTAACAAGTCCATCAACCAGCTGGATGATGTCATCAATAATGCGGTGTGGTGTTCCCAGACCATGCACCATTGGCTAACAACACCTGTCCTTCCCTGAAGGGCTTGTGCCACACCTTAACCATTGCAAGGGACAAGCAGTGTACACCGTACACTTGTGACATTCTTCAATAAATCTCCGTTCCCCCTTCCACTGTCAGAAAATGAACAACACCTCTTTGTTCTTCTTTTGACGCCTCCATTTCACATCTTACAACGTGAATGAGCACTGGAGAACTAATGCACGCTTCTGCTAGTTTTGTAGTCTGAATGACTTCCACTCGTGACCTGTTAGCGGCGGAAATGTGGACTTCCGTGATCTTGTCAGAAACCATTTTGTTACTGATGCAATGATATTACCATTCTGTCACCGGTTTGCACAATCCATACTACAGCTTGTTTATTTTTGAAATTTACTTATAAATTACAATTAAAACGAGGTATAACACTTTGGGTCGAGAAAATCGTATTAAGAAGATATTGAAAATTTAGTGATTCAAAAAACATAGAAAAGATTTCATGAGAATCATTTTTTTTTTTTTAAATCAACAACCTTAATTCTCACCCGACAACAAATTTTTTTAGCTTCATAGATTCACAAGAAAATAATACACATCATACAGGAAAATTGAGTTAATAGCTGAAAGGGAAATAGATTTTTAAATTAAAAATAAGGCTTTGGTTGATTTTTATGTTTCAGAGATTTGTGTGGAATTAAGCTACTTACAGTAAAGTAAGTATATTTAAATGAAAGGGGAATTTTTTCTAAGCATGGTAAAAGCATTCATTTTTTGGAAACATTTATAATAGACACAGAAACTAAAAAAAAAAAAAATAATAAAAAAAGGTCACCGAGTATCTTTCTGACATCATGAAATCACAACAGCAGCTAGCCAAAGGATTGCACAACACACAGTAAGAAATTTTGACACTTAGAAAACGCCACCACCTGATAGGAAATTAAATTTGCAGAAGTTTAAAACAACTCTCAACTTAAAAGTTCCAATCGTTTAAAGATATTCAATGTCAAAGATTTACTAACTGTGGTACGTAATCTAAAACTAGTTTTCAATACAAAATACTAGTAAAATAGGATTGTATCATACACCATAGGTTAGGGAATTCTCCATAGAACATCACAATAGCAGAACCAGCTTACAGACGTAAGAACTATAGAAAAAATGACAATTTTTATCTCAAGAACTATCATACCTAGGAGGAACACTCACAGAACAAAATTTAACATTTAAAGTACACTCTGCAATGTTTAAAATTTTAAGAGTGATCAGAGATAAAATAAGGGTGAGGTTTGCACATGGCATCACTAAATTTCGAAATAGGCTGCATTGTCTGTAAAATTAGTGGATCAGCCATGTTGGAAAGGCAATATTTTGGCAGACATTGAAGTGATAGGTCGGGCATGATGCAAGCTGCTTCTTTGTTTGGGCGGTCGGAAGTGAACAGTGGCGAATCACGATGTAGCCTGCTCGAGGGGTTTCTCAACCTTGACACTGGGTTGATCAAATGTTTAGCTTTCAATGAGTGTATAAACTTTTCCGTAATTATTGGGGATATCTTTCTGAAACTGCTTATGGTGTGTTTGAATGGTTCAATCTGCAGTCAACTTTATTTTCAGATATAAGTCTGATTTACTATCTTAAATAATACCAAACATTGTAACAAACATTTGAAAAATATAACAGTTTTAAAACTTCAACCAAAGTCTACAGCTAATCTCATTTATGAACAATACCTTTATCTCTTGGGGTTATCACAAGGGATTGGTGACTGAGAAGAAGAAGAACCTGTTGATATACCAGTTCATGGTGTTCTGAAGCTAAACCCACTTCAGTCATGTTGTCTAACAAGGATTTCATAAATGTTTGACAATGAACATACAAACTCCCTTTCTTTAATAAAAATAACCTAGACCAAAAACTTTGGTTTTTATTTCTCAATATATTTGTTTCATTGTCCATCAACTACCTATTCCAGAGTCATTGCTTCTGTCTCAATCACTATCACACTTCTGATCACTGTAAACATTAAATAAAAAATATGATAGTGTTTATATACCTGAGGTAGAGAGTCCAAATTTAGAGGAGAAGATAGTATGGGAGAAAACTGTATTTAGTTTATAAATCCAACTTCTTTCTTGCAAATTCCATTACTTGAAGACTTCATTTCTGAATTTCCACTTCGTATTAAAAAAAATACAATTTTCAATAAAGCTTTAATCCCTTACTTACAACTGACAAGCAACTTCATAAATTTTCATGAAAGAAGTTGCACATTTCTGTTATCAATATGTTTTTACACTTGCATACAGTTTTGCATACTAAATATTTATATTGTTCTTTATTATCGGAAAATTTTGCATTACAAATACAGTTATAAATGTGAGAATCGGATAGAATTTCTTGAAAATATTTAAACCTCCAAAATAGGAATAAATAAGGAGATAAATAAAATATATTTGCTAGTATACACACCTGTTTCCATGTACATGACTTGCACAAAACGCAAAACTGTAGTGAATAAGGGTTGGATCGATCATAATGTTTTTTTCAGCCCGGTCAAGCAGATCACCTAAATAGCACAGATGACGATAACACCCTCTGACTCCATATCTTGCGCAGTACTCATCCAGAACAAACACTTGGCCAGGAGAAAACCATCCCTGAAAATAATCATGTGAATAACATTTATTTTTTAAACCACTGAAATAGTATTCAAATCTACTAGCACATTGTATAGAATAAAAATGAAACCTATATTGCTACTGATTGTTTCTTGAATATGATGCCTTAACTCTGAAAGAATTAGAAAAGGTGCAGAGTAAGAGATAATTTTGAGTCATAATTGTATTTCTTATCACTGATACTTGCATCCTGGCCCAAAACACTTTTTTGATCATGGCCTGGGAATTGTTGTGGAAATGGCATTTCTTATCACTGCTACTTGGTTTAAGTTGTACAAGTTTTATTTGTGACATGCATAGTGAAAATACTGCATTCTTGTATTATTTTACTAATGCAAACATCTTTTACTGGAAGATGCCATCCCCATTGCGAAAGACATGACCTATGAAGGGATGTTGTAAGGACGAAACGTTTAGTGGGGTTGTACTTATGCCCAAACTGTAACCGTGTTGTTTTCCTTGGATATTAGATTGTTTGTAGTCACCACTATTTTGAAGACAGAAAAAAAAAACTCACAAATGGAAAGGTAGGTTCATCAAATAATAGTCACTGCTTCTAATTCAAAGTAAAAAAAATTACTATATTCTTGAGAAATAATTTTACAGGTTTGAACAATCTTTTATGCAATCAGAAATCATCACCAAAATAATTTGACTGCAGGTTGTGATAAATAATTCAAACCAAGCCCAAACCCCAAAATACTGAATGATAGTCACATAATGATATTTGAATTGTTGTACCACACCACAAAATTTACAAGATGGCTCCCTACGTTTCACCAATCCATGTGGTCTGCTGCCTAACAGGTAGCATTTCCAGGCAAATCGCTACCCGACCGACACACGTTCTGATCCAGTGATTTCCAGCGTCTGTCTGCCTTGTACTTGGAGGGGGTGGTATTTATAGGCAAGTAAATAGTCTCAGGGTTCCTACCCAAAAATAACCATGCGCACTGAGGTATTGTGCCATCAACTGTCTTGACGATCCATTTTGAAAAATCCTATCGGTCTGAAATTTTGACAGTAGATAGGTTGTCTAATAAGTGTTAATTTCAATCCTTATAAAAATTTGCATAATTTCAATAGTTTGGCAGTAAAAATTTATTTTCTGTGCTATTCTAAAAATGTTTCTAACTTCCACACGAAGCAGAAACAATTTTTACCTTGCTTCTAATTTACGGCTCTCTCGTTTGGTACAAAAATCACCATGTTTACTATTTTCTAACAGGTTGCACCAAAATTCTTAGACAAGTTTTAATTTTTAAACTGATAACTTTCTGAGTATTTAAGTGACAGCCCTGAAACACACTTTAAAAGATTCACCTGTTTTTATCTGTAAAATGTGAAGTTTTGAAGTTGCCATCTGATTTCCTCGATTTAATGAATTTTGCAAAATCCTTCACATGGACATCTACCTTACTCATCTTGCAACTGCTTCCTTCCCACCGAAATCTTATAAAAATTTACTTTCTCTTATCTTGACCCAAATACTTCATGAATTTAAATGAAACTTATTGAAAACTGTTCATATCGAATTATACTTTATTTTAAATATAGTTTTCTCAACTGAATTTACTTATATCCTCTAAATTGTTTATTTTGACCTTTCTCCATGTGTTGAAAGTTTTTATAAATCACTCTGAAATCAATCTTAAACTTTAGTGACCATTTCCAAACTTTTGTGTGCTATGTAAGACAAAATTACACTTCTTTCATGTTATAAACTGAATTTCTATCTTCACCATTATGACTTCTAGAATTTAAAATGTGTAATTGTGTCTTAACTTTACATACTGGCTTCTAACTTTCATTGTTTTAAAACTCCTTAGCAGCATTCTCTAGCTACAAGATTTCTATCCTCATTCTACTAGATATAATTCTAAATGTCTCGAGAAATGAATGCAATGTTTCTTTTACGAAATCTTCTGAATCCAAATAACAGATATGACAATCTTATGTTCTGACTTTCTCTAACTCTTCAACCTGATTTATGGCTTGCATTGTCTAAGAAAACGACTTTAAAATTGATATGGAATGTTATTCAAATTAACTTGTGGCTCTGTGAATAAATTTTTTGATATTAAGTTACAAAATTTTTGGTTAGCTTACAATGTGGGTAGTCCATAATAACTGTCAAGTAGATCACAGCTGTTATTGTGCCTTTGAAGACTACCATAGGTGTCATGGAAGTTTAGGTGAATGTACCTGATAGCATAATATTGCCTCCACTGGCCTGCATCCATGATATAGTGCATGTTTTGAGCAACCATTCACCTTAAAGATGACATGGTGTAACAACAAACGTGATTCATCCAATAGTGCTACATGTTTTAATTGAGCCACAGTCCAGTTAGAGTGTCTCCTACCCACTGCAATCATAACTGACTTTGTTGGGTCATCATGGGAACACATAGTGGCAGTCTTCTGCAGAGTTCAATGTTCAACAATGTGCTATTAACAGTTTGCTCTGAAACACCTGTATTGTAATATGCCATCATATCTGCAACAGATCACTCTCTATCCTTCTTTACAGAGCAGGCAAGACTCTCACTTCCATTTTATGTAATGTGTCATGGACGTCCATCAACCTGTCACCTATTTGTGGTTTCAACATCCTTCAATGACTTTCCACAGATGCTTTAGCATGATAACAGCTGTTCAGCCTTATCATCTCTGAAACACTCGTTCCATTCCAGCAGGCCATAATCAACAAAGTTGTTTATATCAGTAGATTAAGAAAGGGAAGGTAAGCTATATTATGACAACATGTGTTGCAGTTTATTATGTCTTGTTTTTTGAAACTATTTACAATATAGCAATTAACTGATCCGTGGTAAATTATTTTCAAATTTTGAAATTAATAATGGAAATAAAGTGTTCATATTTACCATCAGAAATTATATGTAGTTTGAGGAAAATACGTAACTTATTCTATAATCATTAGATGCTAATATAATTGGTTTTCAGAATATATGCCCTGTTTAACATCACTGAGATTGCTGTAACATGGGATCAATGCAAAATTTCTAATAAAATTAGCATTTACCAATGGTTAGAGTATAGTTTCATTATACTCTACACATTTTTATTTGTGTTGTAAACACCATTTTCATTCAGAGCAGAATAAAATACCACATAGCAACCATATCATATTCTAATGAGTTGTCAGTTTGCAAGATTTATGGCATATCACTGAGAACATAAAGATGTCATATGTTATGACAGTTAACAGAATGTGAACTATAATTTATTAATTCTTACAAGTGAACAATATGGATCACTCAGCCTGTAGTCAAGAGTCAGTGTCTGAAGCATTCTGAAGAGTGAGGCATGATCAAATTTACAAGGGTCAGCAGAAATAAATTCTTCCATCCCATGTTTTCTTGCACGGTCTGCATCTGTAAACAAACCAGAAAACTCTCAGTAAAATTGAATAATAGGCACAAGGATGCAGTTAAAATTTAGTAATTCTTAAGCCTTACCTCCTTGAATTTTTGAAATGGTAGAATTCTTGCCAGCAGGAGTAATGGGAGGAGTAGGTTTATGTGATTGCCCAGTTGCTCTGTACATGGCCATCACCCATAAATGACATTCATTTTCATCATCACTTGCATATAATATACTATCTCCTTCCCTTACTGCATTGAAGAAGAAACGTCCACCTTCCAAATCTGCAATAAAACATTCCTACTGCAGCTGAAAGTTTTATTTTAAGTACATCAGTATTTATTGGTGAAGTACAGGTATACATTAATTTCTGGTAAAAATTACAAAAAATTCTTATTTAACAATAATTTATGGTTTCTCTTAAATCCCTGTTATCCATTGACAGCATACTGTTTTCCAAACAATTCAGTAGTACCAGTAGCAAAATCAAATTCATAAACAGAATGTTTGCTTCCTTTAAGAATGCGAGTGTCCTATATTCACAAATTACTGAAAGAATTCTTTCAAAGTACATTACTTTTTTAAAAAAACAATCTAAATCGCATTTATGCAGCTTGTGAAAACAAAATGGAAATTGATAATGGGATACTGACACAAAGCAGTAAAGTCAATGATATGTCATTAATATAATATTTTTTTATTTAAAGTTCTGTTGGCACAAACATATCACTTCACTACTAAAGAAGTTAAGCAGTGCCACCTTTGCAATATGAACACTTTGTCTAAAAGCAGATCTAGAATTAGCGAAACAGGTGTACTCTTCATATTTTCATTCAGTGATGTCATATGGCATAATTTTTTGGGGAAACTCTTCACAAAGTAAAAAAGTTTTCATAGCCCAGAAAAGAGCTATTAGGATGTTGTGTAGGGTAAAACCAAGAACTTCTTGCAGACAACTTTTTAAAAAAACTCAATATTCTTACAATGACCTCTCAGTACATATATTCTCTCATGTGTTTTTTCATAGATGATTGTAACCAGATTAATTCTAATTCACAGGTACACAATTTCAATACAAGAAACAGAAATAACTTGCACAAACCACAAACATCTCTATCATTAGTACAAAGAGGAGTTAATTATTCTGGTGTACATCTGTTTAATAACCTTCCCAAGAGTATAAAACAGTTTGCAGAAAATAAAGATATATTTAAAGAAAAACAGAGATTATCTTATTGGCAACTCGTTCTACTCCATTCAAGAATTTGAACAAAATAATTAATTGTATTCAATATGACTTTTGCAAAATTCTGTTGTAAAAATTAATGTTTATTTTTATTCTCTTTATTTATCTTTGTAACATATAATTGTTTTTACTATGATTATGACTCATATTGTATGTATGTATATTAACTATGGCATGTTTCACATCCCAGAGGTCCTACCTCAGCAGGGATCCATGAAACAAGATTGATAAATAAATAAAGCATACTGATCTATTTTTGAGAATAACATATTATAATTTTTTAATAATAGATTCCCGTGAAATAAAAATAGGCTCATCACTTAACAAAATTGAAGGAAGCAGGGCAGCTATAACAAAAACACTACACAAACAATAAATACAATGGATTTTGTCCTTACTAATGAACTTGAAATATGAAGTACATAGCTACATACACAGCAACCACGGTCCGTTTTTATTTTTATATTTATTTCTTCCATAATGCGAATATAGTACATATTTACTATTATAGCTATGCAATCAATATGTTTGGTTACCTAATTTAAAAAAAAAAAAAAAAAAAAAAAAAAAAAAAAAAAAAAAGAATTAACATGGCTGTTGGCACTGTGTGAATCTACCAATGTGCTTCATCTTCTATGCTATTGAATATGGGCAAAACTGAAACACAGTATTTTTTAGCAGTGTTTTTTGTCACAGCAGATTTTCTTCCTCTGGTAAACGATGGGTCTGCAGTCTTTTTCCTTTCCACACTGACATCATTTCAGTGCATTTCTTCCTGCTTCATTGTTTCTATTGCTATAGATTTTATCATTTGGTAATTTATATTTAATGTAAACACTTTTATTTTCTGCTATCCAAATCATACTTTTTTTAACCTAATCGGGTGTCAGGTAACAGAAGGAATAAATGATCTTAATGCATTTCTGATGAATATAAGGGGATCCAGTAAACCAGTGGCCTGAATTGAAGGGGAAATAGATACAAATATAAAAAAGCACAAATCATGGAACTGAATAGATATTTCAGGATTAATTTTATTAAATGGAAGGATGGCACAAAGTGGGAAGAGTTCAAGGATATGATATGAAAGGGTGAAGAAATTTTTATTCAAAATCAGGGAATAAAGAGAAGTACAGAACTCTCATATTATAACAGGGAGGTGAGGAGGTTGAAGAGTTTGGTGAAACGAGAACATAACAGAGTTAAGAAACAGCAAGGCAGTAGGGAGGTCATGAAACAACTAACAAAGGAATTAATAATGTCAATGAAACTGGCTAAGGATGAGGTTATGAAAAATATTATTAGTGCAGGGGGACCTCTGCCTGATGCATCTAGAAATATCTACAGCCATATCAGGAAAACTGAGGAGAAGATAGGGTATTGAGACAATTATAGATAAGGATGGATAAGAAGTAACGGATTATTTAAAAAACGGCAGACTTATTGATTAACCGGTTCAGTGAGCCCATTAGGGACAATAATTGAGGGGTTATATCTGGAATCAACCTTATCAATACAGTTGGAGGGGAGCAGATTAGAAAATTTGAAATTATATATGATATCATAAAGGAACTATGGAATCTAAAAAAACATAAAGGGGCTAGTGTTGATAATATTACTACACATGTTTTAAAGATAGTATGATGGGACATTGTACCTTACCTTGAAAGATTATTTAAATTGAGTCTGGATACTTGTTGTTTACCAGATGACTGGAATAGTGCGATAGTAGTACCGATCCATAAAGGAGGGGTGACATCAGGGTTCAAAACTAAAGGCCAATCAGTTTGACATCAGTGGTAGGTAAATTAATGGAAAGATTAATATGAAACCATATTAGAGGTGTCTGTGAGGAAAGTAAATGGTTTTCAAGTCGGCAACATGGCTTTAGACAAGGATTTTCGTGTGAATCTCAGTTAGTAGGAAATATGCAAGATATTTCTGAGGAAATGGACAGGGGAGGTTGAGTTGATAGTTTGGAACCTGATCTTTCAAAGGCCTTTCATAGAGTGAGCCATAAAATGGTGCTAAATAAGGTAAAAGCTATTGGAGCTGATAAAAAGGTGATTTGGTGGGTGAAAGAATTCCTAAAAGGCAGAAAGCAAAAAGTTAGGGTAGGAAATACAATATCAAAATAAGTAGCAGTGAACATGGGTGTCCCACAGAGTAGTGTATTGGGACCATTGTTATTCGTTATTCTAATGAATGATTGTGTTAATGGTTTACTGTCAGAGATTAGATTGTTTGCAGATGACATCATGTTATATAAAAGGATCAAAACAAATAAACAGCTGCAGGGTGATCTAGATAGGATAACCAGCTGGGTGAATCAACATGTAATGAAGATAATTGAAAAGAAGAGTCAGCTTATTAGGTACACAGATAGAAAGCTAAAAGTTGATTACAAGAATAAAGTGGGGAAGGAGCCATTTATTGAAGACTCGAAATGTAAATACCTAGACATTACATTTGTTAGCAAACTAATCTGGGCAGGACACATTGGATAGAAGGTAGGGAAATGGTTCAAAATCCTTCACCTCTTGGAAAGAGTGATGAGGGGATGCACTAGAGAAGTAAGGGAATTGGGATACAAAACTTTGGTCATACAACTGCTGGAATATGGTAGTGTAGTTTGGGATCCACATTTTGGGTATCAAATACTGGAGTTTGAGGGGCTGCAGAGGAGGGCTGCCAGGTTTGTCTCTGAAAATTACCACAGAACACAATCGGTAACTAATATGATAAAGGAGCTGGAGTGGGATTCATTGGACGATAGAAGGAGAGCGAAGAGAGTCATGGGAATGTACAAAGCCTATACTGGTGATGAAGCATGGGAAGATATTGGTTGGAAAATTAAGAGAGGTGCTTGGAAGAGTATGGTTGACGATGACCACAAGCTGGCACTTGATTTCAGGCATAAGGGTGTGGGAAAATTTTCTTTCATAGGAAAGGGAGTGAGGGACTGGAATAAATTGCCAAGAGAAGTGATGAATAACTTAACGGAAACACTGAAAGAATTTAAAGTAAAAATTAGTAAAGGAAAAAGTAGGTTGGAAGGGGAAAGGAAGGAGGTGTAGGGAGATTGCCACCGGAGCCGGTGCTCTATCGCAATTTTATCAATTATTATTACTATTATTATACATTCTTTTATTTATTTACTAATTACTAATGTTATATAGATCCCTCCTGATGATGGACCTTGTAATACGTAAATGTTGCTTGGGGTTTTGCAATATTCGGACATTAACTTGATTGTAATTCCAATTATGTGATATTTCCGATTCCTTTTCTTGAAGATGCTGTTTGGTTCATATACTTTGTTTCGATCGCCAATCTGTTTAGTTTTATTACTGCAACCGATAACAGTGGAGTGGTTACACATACAAATAAAAAAATGTTACAGCTTTTACTAATTTATTATAGTCCTTAAAGTTTGATAAAGTTACTACTGGTATCTGATCACACATTAGAAATATCTTTGAAGGCAAATCAGACATTCGAAATTGCATGTTATTATTCAAGCCACAACATTGGTAAAAACATTCACCCTTGCAAAAATACCTAGATTTGCACCCCAAAATTGAGATTGGGCTTGATGAAAATTTTAAACCCAACGATTGTTGACTTCTTAAGACATAATTTACATTTTTTATTTGACTAAAAAATTTATTTCAAATTTACCATATTACTAAAATTTTTGTTCTTAATTCATATACCTATGCTAACAACAACTGGTGATATCAAAATTTCCTCTACTTCATTAACTTTCGATTTTGTACTCTGCTCTATCCAAACACATACTATAATATGAATTGAAATTGAAATATCATTTTTTATAAAATTTTTATGCCCTACAAATTTATACCTCAAATTGATTGGAATTTTATGCTTTATTAGTGGAAATGGATGTAGCAAAATCCCTTGAAATACAGAGTTTAAACTTTCTAAAACTTATTTCCCTATAAGAATGTAGAAATCACAATTATAAGTGTTTTTTTTTTTACTAAGAAAATGTTTCTATAAGTGCTTTACTATTAAGAAAATGTTTGTCAAAGTTGTTTAGTGTGCAAATGGTTTGTCATAGGCCCCCTGCTAAACAGTTTTGGTAAGATTATAGATAGACAGAGAGAGAGAGAGAGAGAGAGAGAGAGAAATAACAATCATAGAGAAAAATTATGATTTACACTTGAATTTTGCAGAAATCACCTCTGATGAACAAATTCTTGGGTGGAGTAGAAGGAGTTTCCAGAAAGATAATCTCTCAGGTTTTCTTTAAATACATCTTTACTATTCCTTGTTCACACCCAACTGGCAGCTGAAAGTCATGTTCCACTGGCCCCGCTCCTCACTTTACCACCCCTCCCTTCCAATCTCTTCGAGTTGAATGCTGTGTACATAAAGGAGGTAAATATCCCCATCGGATGTCGTGTTGGGGGTAGCATAGTGGGGATAGAGCAGACTGACTTTAAGGCGCTTCTGTTGACTGAATGGGCTATACCTACACATTGTCTTATACTTTTATGAAGTTTATTAAATCAAAAATAGTTTTTTTTTCTTGCTCTTAATTTTTTGTACTTTGTAATAGTGTGATGAGTTTTTAAGAGTAAAAGAATTGGTTTCTACCAAATTAGCTAAGTATAGAAATAAGATACAGTAATTAAGGAATGAGTTTTACACTAAAGGGTTGGATAATACAATTTCAGTACAGAGGTAGGACAGGGAAGTTATTTAGCTAGTAAAAAGAAAAATGTAAATACAGTACTAAGGAGCTGAAAACACAGGGGTAATAAGACATTTCAGTTTTTTTCTGAGTCGTAATGAGATTATGAGAGTAAAATTTAGAAAACTAGAAGTAACGAGGAAAATTAATCTGATATCGGTCTGATGGTTGACAACATGAGAGTAAAGTTGGACATTAATATTTACAACTGAATTTTTAAAAAGGCCTATCGGATACAATTGATTCTTTTACACAAATTATAGGATGGAGTTTAAGAAGTTACCAATATGATAATCTCTAAGTTTTTCTTTAGATATATATTTATTATCTACACTCTGTTTTATACCTTTAACAAGTTTATTAAACAGATGTGTCCTAGTAATTATGTAAAACTTGCTGCATATAGATTTTTGTTTTAAGGCCTTTTTTTGTTTACAGTCAGGTAAATGTCTGCAATAAAAATGTTCTCATCCTTGAGAGATAAGATTCCAGTAAGATCATTTATAAATAATAATAACACAAAGGGTCTTAGGACAGACCCTTATTCAATGCCATGTTGTATTTTATCTCAACCTGATGAAACATCTTCACTGATTATAGTATCAAATATGGAGACTTTTTGTATTTGGCCTTCCATGTATGAATTAATTTTTTTTACCTACAGTTCCATTTTTTCAATATTAGTTGATGATAAACACAGTCAAATTCTTTCAAAAATTAAAAAAGAATCCCAAAGGTCACATTTTATTAATTTTTTACTCAAATGTCATTATTCCCTATAAAGTGTGGTCATTTTCTTAGTGAAAATTATACACTTGTGTACTTATACAATATAGATGATATTTCAAACATTACCTCTATGTCATTATTTTAAATTGATTTTTGTGTACCTTAAATACTAAATCCCTCTTATCATATCTGTAAAATACTGTTACATATAAGGTGCTAAGCAGCTGAAACCTAAAGATTCATGGAAATATGCATTTTCTCTAAATGAATGACTTCATCAGACGCTACAAATCAACTCTTTAATGAGTATCAGAAAACTTAATAAAACTTAATTAATCACTCTTTTATAGGTAATTGTAATAATTTTGGCAAAATTAAAATTGTTAGCGAACTGTAGAAACCATAAGAATCTTAACTTTGTTTCCACAATTATTTGATTAAGGAATGTCAGCTATTGGTTTCTTCTTAATCTGCTAATACTTTCTACTTATAACTTTATCTCATTCATTAAAGAAATGCACAAGTGATGTGAGCATTTGTAGCGGACTGTTTTAAGAGTTTAGACCCGCCAAGAAAGATCCAAGATAGACAGGTACTGACTGCGGTTGTGGGCGTTGACTTGGCACTTACTTGGTGACAAAAGTTACTGGTCGCTCATCGCTGGTACTCCAGAACAGGCTCTAGGCTAGTTTACCAATCTGTTTACCTTTAGCTCAGGATCTCAGGCTTTAACTCCAAGGAAAGAGATTAACTGGCATGGACAATTTATTCTTCTCTAGGCAAGCAGATACAACCATCAAACTGCTACGAAGCAAGGATCCAAACACTTTGCCAATATAAAATAGTCGTAGACTTATTATGTTTCTGGCTGGCTGGCTAGCAAGGGTATGGCTGGTCATTGATTAAGAACGCTCTTCAGCGCGGCATAGAGTCTGCGTGTTTACTAAAACTTGAGGTCGGCCTCAGGTGAACCTGCGCTTATGTGTCGACCAGTCATGTAGACTGTCCCCGTTCTCCGGGCAATAACCTGGTGAGTTTGCATGTTCGATGGCAGTTCTAGAAGCTTATCCATGTGCCTTGCTTCCAGAACTTTGTTCGCTGACCTCGATTTCGTGCAAACGTGCTTACACTGCATCACACTGACAGCTCGCCCGCACTATGCTTCTTGCGAGTGCTGCCACTAATTTACCACCATTACTTATATTCTATTATTCCCCAAAATAATCTCAATTTATTAAAATGACCTGTTACACATGTGACATGAGCTTTTCAGTAAATATACAAATGTGTCTAAATGACTGGTTGATCTCTTGACTCAAGTATTGTAGCTAAGAAAACAAAGTGTCATTTATCAATTAGTTCTTAATTTTTGTATTGTTTATTGGGATTTCTTCATTTGTGTTTTATTTTATTTCAATGACCAAATACTGTACATGGATTGAAATGGGCTATATACGTCATTGTTATGAATGTTGAAACAGCAGTGCTAGAGTTGCTAATCAATTTCCTAACTGCCACTTGCCAACCACACAAATGTTACCCCACATCAACAGAATAACATAATTATTGCAATGATGTGTCAAAGAGTCATTATTATGCTTAATATTAGGAGTTACTTGATTATGATCATCCCAAAAGTTCTTGAGACACATATTAAAGAGTTGGGTTGCAGTTATATTCCACCCCTCACTTACCATAGATATTAGCAGCTGGGAATAATGAACACAAAAAGTATGAACATATACGACAAATTGTTCTGGTATGTATAGGAGTTAAACATTTGATACGAAAATAACAACTGTTTACGAATGTTGAAGGCAGGAATGGGCTCAAAACACGCAAAGACATTTCTTTGTCATCCCCCAGCCAGGGCCAGGTGACTCCTACCTGGACTGAAAGGCCGAACGATTTGCATTGCGGAATGCCTCTGTTGGAAATAGCGAATCAAACAGTGTATTAGGAACTTTTATAAAGTATAAGTTTTATGTTGCATTAGGAGTGCCAAAGGAGATCGCGGACGCCCCACCAAACACTCGCACTGGCTGGAATTTCATGGACCAGCTGAAACACTGGAGCCTGGAAGCCTTCGATGGGGCCGACAAGCGAGGAGGAAGATATTCTGTTTCTGGCTGGCGTACAACCCGCAGCGGCGCACCCTGGGAGATTCTGTTTTCTGGTCGGAAAGGGAGTTGACCTCTATTGGGGACAGAGCTCTCAAGGCCGAATTCTCGAGGGACCAGCCGCTTTTACCTGAGGCAGCCGTCACCAGCCTCGCGCCCAGCTGATCAACAGGGTCCATGAGACTCTGATTTATCCGCACCTCATCTGCTACGGTGAAGAACTCCGGCGATGTATAGACTCTCTTGCGTCATTCAACCCTAGGCAGTGCTCTGAGATTTGAGTCATGCTCTGAATTGCTCAATAAACGCTTATTGCTGTAACCTCCTTAAATATTCAGTTCTGTTCAATAAATCAATCAATTTTATATTCAAAGAAAATAATAGGTGTTGTAAGCCCTGCTTTCAATAACTTCCTTTCCAATGTATCAGTATATTATTTGAATAGATGAACATATGTGTTTTCAATGGTAATTTCAAAAGTACAATTGCTTTGATAAAAAGTATTTCAGAATTGGAATGTCGCTTCTCTCGAATAGAGAACACTTCCATTCTTGGCGCCTACCCGGGATTTATTTTGCAAATTAACTTATTAATTAATGCATCTAATTAATTTTTTTAATTTTAATAGCATCTTAAAAACCAGATGCTACACTATTAAGATTATTTGCTTTTTTAATGCAAGTTTGTAATCATGTAAGAATTTATATTTAAATATTTTCATATATATCTGTATTGACTTTCCTTTAATGTTTCTTAATTTTTCAATTTTTTTTTTATTTTTTTTTTTTTTATTTTTTTATTTATTTTAGTAGTATTTATTTGGGAGTATTTCTTTTATTATGATAGTTTACATAATGATAGTATAATGTTTTTCCTCCATCATAAAGTTAGATAAACAAGCTAGAATTTTTAAATAGTTGTAACATAGTTTACATTATTTTGGTTCTCTTTGTGGGTTTTCAACTGTAAGTCATTGAGGAGTGTTGATTCTACCATCCATTCACATTTTCATTTTGTGTAGTTTATCTTTGTCATCTTACACTTCTAATTTATATATCAATGAAAAAACTACGATTGAAATGTACAATACAGTTTACCTAGATTTCTGAAATTTTAGATTCATCTGTGCACATTGTTAGTTTAAATTGCTAGTGAAAAAGAAGCTTTCCAAAACCGAAAAAAGGGGTTAATCTGTAGCCTCAAACATAGTAAAAAAACATATTCTTAATACGAGGGTGATTCAAAAAATAAGGTCTCCAAAGACTCTGCGTCAAAACAAACAGTGCTAGGTGAAATCGGACATGTTCCTTGGTTTCCCCACCACCGAATGGTACCAGTCTGAGCTCAATCGGAAAATCGTTCACTGCTTGGCAGCCATCTGTGATGGAGCTGCCACTTAGCTCACTCACCAGGTGCGAACTGCACTCACTGATACGATTTTTGAACACAAAAAAGGAAATCCAATGTCAGTTAGTGGAAGTGTACAGGAAAAAGTGTATGGGCATTAAAAATGTGTGGAAGTGGAGCTGGGAATTTTCTGTCATCCACAGTAACATCCATGATGAGGAGCGGCCTGGAAGACAGTGTGTGTGATGAAACAGTGACCAAATTTGATGAGATGGTACACAGTAATCCAAGGGTAACTCTTCATAAGATAACCGGGAGTTAATGGAGAGTGTGGCAAAATCTCCGTACACACAACTCTAGGATACAGCAAGGTGTCCGACAGGTGGGTCCCCAGCCAGCTCAGCGATGAACACAAAAGAAAGCACGTGGAATGTGCCATGTGCTGAAGAATTTGTTCGCCGCTTTGAATAGGAAGGGGAAGACTTCCTGGATTTGATAGTGAATGTGGACGAAACCTGGGCACATCATTACATTTCTGAAAAGAAGTAGCAGTCCAAACAATGGGGTCACTCAGCTATTAAACACAAACATCTTAATATATGGTTTGTAGAGTCTAAAAATTTTATTAAAGATGGTAAAAAAATTTTAAGATTTGTTCACCATATGGTTGGATGGCATAAACATGGCCTCAGAAGACAATGGAAAATATGTTAAACAGTAGAATGTCAACCATTTAAATGGATAATCCTGATTTATCTATTCACAGTGTGTTGTAGGCACCAAGAAACACATTCTGACAAAAATTAGAGGCCATAACTAAAGTCTAAGTATGTTTTTTAAAGGGTGAAAGAACATAAATTTCATAAATAGAAGAAGAAGCAAGCCAAAAATACGTTTGAAAGATAGTGAAGAATTTATATAATAATTATAAAACAATAATAGTAAGTTTAAAATGTACGGGTGAAAAACAGAATTTTGGTATCGACGCTTGAAAAAGTATTTGACCCATATAATGTGCAGAAATAAATAACTACTAAATACGTAGGATTACAAGTAAAGTTGTCATAACATAAAGTTATTACATTAAATCATGCTATTATATAACAAAGTTTCAAAGAAATCTCACTACAATAGTATACTGTGAGAATTGGGAAATTATACAATTCACAAGAGAAAGGGAGATTAACATCTGTAACCACCGATAATTCAAAAGTTTTCAGCCAGAGAGTATAAATAGGTGACCATGTTTGCCCTTTCAAGTAAGTGTCTTGAAAGACACAGGCAAAGTCAGTCGGTCATGACTGGGAGTTACAGATGTAAATTTGTAATCATGTAACTGTGAAACCTAAACATTTTGAGCCTCGGACATGGTTCTGAAACTCTGAAAATATTTACATGAAGGGGACTTAGAAATCTGATGAAATAAGAGGATGTTAAGTGATAGAAACTTTTGCTTACAATGTGATGACTAGTAAATATTCAAAGTGAACAGTTCTTGTAAGCTCACTCTAAACTGGAATACAATTCAATTCAAGGTTCAAAGAGGTAATGCAGTCTTCTAATGCGTTTTCAAAGTCCAATCTAGTATTCAGTTATTGTTGCAAAATGTGTGATCTGATACCAGCCTAACATCAGAATTTTATAGTATATATTGTTTAATTATCAACAGTGCCTTTTCATTTCTATGCTGTACCTGACCGTTATCTGTTGTTATAGAATATTCAACAGTTTGGGGGCCGGAATATGCAAGCATAAACTTCCATTTAGGAATCAGATTAATGAATAATTACACCCATGGCCACAGGTGATGTTAGAATGTTGCATACCCCAAGAAACATTTTCTCAAAACACTTACTGGTTTATTATTTCCATAAGATTAGATAGGAATGAATGTAAGCCATAGTTTATAAGTCATTAATCTGTTTTCATAAATAACGTGCTTAGTTTTCACAAATGCTGTTAGTTAACTTGAGCAGGGAGAGTTCATAGAGAATCTATTATTATACATACAAATATGCCTATGACACTACTGAGTTTTGGTCTTTTTATATGGGGGTTCCAGAGCCATTCAGCATTCCCACACTAAGGATAGAGTCATGAGGTGTGGAGAAGTTACTAACAGAGGACCATGAAGGTCACTCATGTGTTTGTGGGGTAAACTGGGATTAACATGTTAAAAGAATTCCTTGTAGGTCTGCCAGTAAACATATCAACATATTTTTCAAGTTCATACTCCATTTTTTTAAATACAAGAATTATTCCTGACTGCTTTCTGTCTACATGTGCACATTGTAACATACAAATGTGACCATTAGTGTGTCAGAACCTTCACTCCATTTAGAAGTTGTCCTTTATTAGTGTGAAAACCAATCAATTTTGTGGTTTGTTTTTCTGGCATTGGATTGCTCGTACAAAGTTCAAATAAAACTTAATTTACTATCAACATCAAGTTATCTTAAAATTAAGTCCTTACAGAATTATTTAAGTGGTGACAGTCAGTATTAAACAAAAACTGCTTTTTTCTATCTGCTATTCCAACTATACCAAAGCAATTTTTTTTACTTAACTCATGAATTACTGTTACAATGAAGCCAAAGGGCACAGAAAAGTAACATGGTATTACAACAGGATGTATCATTGTAATGTTTGTTCTCACATCACTGCTGAGATACACTGAGGCGACAAAAGTCTTGGGCTACCCTGCTAATAGCGTGTCGGTCCTCTGTTTGCCCAGCGAAGTGCAGTAACACAATGTGGCATGAACTCCACAAGTCGTTGGAAGTCCTCTGGAGAAGTATTGAGCCATGCAGCCTCTATAGACATCCATAATTCTGAAAGTGTTGCCAGTGCATGAACTGATCTCTCGATTATGTGCCATAAATATTCGATGGAATTCATGTTGGGTAATTGCGGTGGTCAAATCATCTGCTGGAATTGTCCCGAATGTTCTTCAAACCAATTGCGAACAGTTATGGCCCAGTTACATGGTGCATTGTCATACTTGAAAATTCCATTGTTGTTTGGGTACATGAAGTCCATGAATGGTTGCAAGTGGTCTCCCAGTAGCTGAACCTAGTCCATTCCATGTAAACACAGCACACACCACTATCTAGCCACCACCAGCTACCACAGTACCTTGTTGACAACTTGGGTCCATGGCTTCATGGGGTCTGCGCCACACTCATAACCTTCCATCAGCTCTTACCTCATCTGAAAAGTCACTTTTTCCAGTCGTCTAAAGTACAACTGATATGGTCACGAGCCAAGGAGAGCTGCTGATGGCGATGTCGTGCTGTTAGTAATGGTACCCGATTGGGTCTTCTGCCGCCATAGCCCATTAAAACCGAATTTCGACGGAATGTCCTAACGGACAAGCCCGTCGGATGCCCCACATTCATTCCTGTGGTTAGTTCCCACAGTGCTGCTTGTCTGTTCACACTGACAAGTCTACGCACACGTCGCTGGTCATGCTCATTATGTGCCGGCGGTCAACCCCTGCGTTGTCCATGATGGGAGGTTATGCCTGAATTTAGGTATTCTCGGCACACTCTTGACACTGTAGATCTCAGAATATTGAACGATTTCTGAAATGGAATATCCCATGCATCTAGCTCCAACTAGCATACCACATTTGAAACCATTAATTCTAGTCGTGTGGCCATAATCACATAATCAACCTTCTCACACGAAGCATTTGACCACAAATGAAAGTCCTGCTCAGGCACTGACCATTTATAGAATTTGTAAGTGATACTACTGCCATCTATATATTTGCATATTGCAATCCCATGACTTTTGTCACCTCAGTGTATTTCAGCATACAAAATGTCATTACCCTGTCATAGTCTTTTAGTTATATTGTTCAATATCTTAAAACTCCTGGTGAATGTGTATCAGGTTATCAAAACAACTTTTGTTCTACACTTAATGTGGGGATATAAACTTCTGAACATGGATTAACTATATCCATGTGATACCGAGCCACTAAATTAATATGATTGTACACAGGTTCCGGAAAGTAGACATAGACACCATTCCTTGCGGGAAAACTTCACATTATATCCACTCAAGTAATTTGTCCTTAAGGGAATTTAGGATTGCAGAAACAATTAAACACCAACTCGGCATACAGTTACAACAAAGTTTATTCAATATGTGGAAGTCTTTAGGCAGGTACCAAACACATAATTACACTTTCTCAACCAGCAATGGACTTCGACTGAACAAGATCACAGATGAGCAATTAGGAACAATATCTCAGCTATGCATGTTCACTACCACAAGCAGGCTTGTTCACAGTTAATCAGTTGTGAGGTCTCTGAACCCCGATTCACCACTCGCGTACATATTACGTGTGGATACAGACTAGGCAGGCTAACCACTCAGCAACTTCTCCGACCATGCGCTCGACTATAAGGTACTTCGGCACCAGAGGACTACTAAGAAGGGACTGACTAACACAAACATGGCCGACCATCACTTTGTTCTCTCAGCCAATCATAAACGTCTCTCAAAGTCATGTGCTCCGTCTTAGCCTATCAGGAATTTACGCTTAAATTAGCACAACAAAGATTCTTTACTACATCAGTATTTTCACTCCCTATCTAATTTCCTATAGGACACCGATTTGTATGGTCTATCTTCTTATCCGCCAACCTCTCTGCCCGGCTGCTACCCGGACCAAAACAGTTTACCACTCCTTGCTTGCTTAGCTGGAGTTTCAACACTCGTGTTACAAGGACTAAAAAAGTCACAACATTTTACTGATGTTTCTATGTTTCCTTAATCATATTACATGAGCATTTTAACTGACACATTATACTAGAACAATATTACCTACCATATAAATTTAAAAAAAATTGTACTGACATAAGGAAACACAAAATATGAGCATTGGAATTGTTACTTCTATCATTAGAAGAAATGGGAATCAAGTTTAAACTCTATTATAAAATGTAATCAATAACTTTCATTTTGAGAAACATACTTACCCATTCCAACCATAAGGTTAGCTGCAAACATATATAACTGTTAGTTACCTTAAAAAATAAACAGGAAATTTGTCAAAAAAATTTAAATCAAATGCTACAAGTTAATGTAAAAGAAGTGCTGAGAGTTACCATCTTTCCACATTTTCACAATGATATTAGGATATTATCAATCACAAACTTTTTTTTTTTAAATTAATGTCCACAATATTATTTTTTATGGGCACATATGGAATATGTTGTCAATAGCTTTTTAAGAATTGAGATATTGCATGCAGCTTAATCTTTACTGCAAATCCTAGAGTGAAATATGGTAATAAAAAAACAATTTTCTTAACAAAGTATTTTTTGACAAATTAAGCATGGTACTGATTGCTATCAGAACTGTAGCAATAAGTCATAATTTAGTTAATATAAAAATCATTATAACTAATAGGAAACAAAATTGTTGTTTCTTTCCTCTACCCATTTTTATCAGTAACTATATTACTATAGAAGAAATTACAACAAATTTTTCTATCTTTTCTTTTTAAAACACAAGACAGTTTATACAGTCCAGTCACATTAATGTGATCACTTCACAAAAACCAGAATAACCACCTTTGGCATAGCGAACCACTTCGAGGCGTGCAGGAAGAGAGTCAATTAGGTTTCTGAAGGTGTTCACTGGGATGTTGAGCAATGCCGACTCCAGTGCCGTGGCCAGCTGCGCTATATTACGCGGTTGAGGATCCATGGCGCGAACAACCTGATCAAGGTGGTCCCATAGATTCTCGATTGGGCTTAAATCCGGTGAGTTTGCTGGCCAGGGGAGTAAGGCTAACTCATCCTGGTGCTCTTCGAACCACGCACATACACTGAGAGCTGTATGACACCTCGCATTGTCCTGCTGGTAGATTCCATCATTCTGAGGAAAAATTATTCACATGTAGGGGTGGACATGGTCCGCAAGAACAGATACGTACTTATGCTGATCCATCGTGCAATCCACAATGATGAGTTCGCCCAGTGAATGCCAGGAATACATTCCCCAAACCATAATGCTCCCTCCTCCACCCTGGATCCTTCCGACAATTGTTGCAGGGAGTTTGCTATCAGACGTTTCACGCCGTATGCGCCAATGTCCATCTATCCGATGAAGCATAAAACGTGATTCATCGGAAAAATCCACCTGTCACCACTCTGTGGACATACAGTTGCGGTACTGGCGTGCAAATTCAAGCCTTCATTGCCGATGAACAGCAGTCAGTATAGGTGCATTAACCAGGCGTCTGCTGCAGAGGCCCATGGGCAGCAACGTTTGCTGAACCGTTGTTGAGGATACACTCTTGGTAGCCCCTTGGTTCATCTGGGTGGTTAGTTACTCAACAGTTGCATGTCTATTTGCCCGAATGCAACTCCGTAGCCTTCATTTGCCTCCGTCATATATAGTCCGTGGTGCACTACATGTTCCACGCCGCTGATTTTGAATAGTGCCATTTTGCCATGCACAGTATACTTTCACCACAGCGGCACATGAACAGTTCACAAAATTCGCCATTTCCGAAATGCTTCCACCCTTGGCCCGAAAACCAAGAATAATGCCCTTTTGGACGTGGATAAATCACTACGTTTCTGTATTACGCCAAAGATTGAAATGTTTTCCGATGCCCTAGGACATCCTTTATATACACTCCACTGTAATGTGCTGCCACCTGCCTTCTGTGATTGGTTATTTCACATTGATGTCGAAAGTAGGTGACTGGACTGTGTATTTATTGTGTTAAAATGTAAAACCAGATACGCTGGTGGAAATTAGAATCCCAACACCCAGAAATGAATGCTGGAATCTTAGGAAACTTTGCAAATATATCCTTTAGATATAGTTGTCAGTAACAAGTGCACTCACTTTGAGCAGCTATACATTCGTGGATCCTTGCCAGCATTGAATCAATAAGTGTTCAGATGTCTTCTTGGGGTATGTCTCTTTACGTTTGCATGTCTTGTGCAGTTAGTTATTGCACAGTTTGTTCTGGGTGACCATCTATTCTAATGTGTCTACTCCTGGCATCCCAGGCATGTTCTATTGGGGACAGTCCTGGGGACCATGCAGTATGAGGAAGATGCGATTTTGATGGAAGACATGGAGGGTATGAGAATAGGGTGTAGCATTACATCCACATAGTGTGGGCTGTCATTGTCCTTTCAATAACAACCAATGCAGTCCTGCTGTTGAAACTGATTACCGCCAAACCATGACACCACTGACTGCATCTGTGTGATGTTCTGAAATCACAGTAGGGTAAGCTGTTTCTCCACTACACCTACGAGCATGTACATGATTATCACTTTGCTACAGGCAGAATCATCAAGACTCATATCTAAACACAAATGTAAGCCATTCAAGTGTCCTTTTGCATTTTGTATTACACCAGGTTAGATGATGCTGACAATGAAATCAGGTTAATCACACACATTGCATAGGGGTCAGAGAGTGTAGCCAAGCTTCAAGCAATTGGTTTACAATCATCTGAGGATGTCTCTCTCTGTAACCACTCGCTGGATCTGGCATGCAGTCAACAGTCTTCCAGCATCAGCCACCCACAAAATTTGCAGGTCTTCATGTACTTGTCTTTCTGTTTGGAACTGTGCCTTCTAAAGAAGTATTAGAGCCTTCTTTCCTCCACTGTGTACACTGACATTGCACTACAGCAAATGGTTTGGGAGATTTCACAATATGATACACCCATTTCAAATATGCCAATCCTCTGAACTATTTCACAGTTTGATATTTGGGTGTAGAGGGTTGTCACTCTTTGCCTTGGTATACTTGCCCAACAAGAACTTGTGGACTTTGAATTTTTAATCATTTAATACTCTTCATGTTTGGATACTTGGGAGCAAATTTCATTGATTTATCACAACTCTATCTGGGTGTTGGGATTTCAATTTCTGCCAGTGTTTCATTAAACCTATATCACAAAATTGGGAAGGTTTCTATCATTTTGTATGTTTACCATGTAAATAAAATATAATAAAGAAAAATGAAGGTGAGGGAGTAGGATGGTATAAGTAATAGCTTGCTTGTGAAGCTACATTTAATTCCAAATGTAACTGGAGAAATAATATGTTGTGCCATAGAATTGATTTCGTTTTTATTACTAATACTACATCTAAGTAAAAATCTCTCTTTCTCAACTTTTTTTTTTTTTTTTAATTAATGTTACTTCTCAAGACAGTGATAAAAGCAAATGTTTACATTGTTAAAAGCAGCTGTTTGTCTTACCACTTGAAGGCTCAATGTAGTCAACAGTGTAGCCATCCAACTGCATCATTTCTGAAGGTTCAGATTTCTTTTCCTTGTAGCTGCACATAGCAAAAGTGTATTGTGAAACTTGAACTAAAACGTAGTACCTTTTCTTCCATTTTTTCCAAACAGATTTTCCAATAGCATACAGGTACCTGCAAAAAAAAAAAAAAAAAAAAAAAAAAAAAAAAAGTAACTATCATTATAAAATATTTACTTAAAAGAAGTATTTTTAAAAAACTATTGATTTTAAAATATATGAATATTAAATTGGGACATGACAAACACAGAAAATGACCAATACGTTTAATTTATGTGGTGAACCTTAATTTTGTGAATAGATAAAACACATGGTAAGGAGATTATTTGACATGTGAATGGATAACAAATGGAATAAAGCAAGCACGACAGGAGTGTTAGTGGACGTGATGGAAAAGACTGAATAATCGATAATTAGAGGAAAATGATTCCAACCAGTGGCAGTCCATACCATTTCCCTCAATTTGAACAACTTAAACAATTATTTTACATTGATGGCTATCAAAGTATTCCACATAAAAAGGTAACTTACTGACCAACATATCAACCTAGTCATACCCTGGGGTGTCAACCGCTGATAAGACTCTCCCAAGACCCCAACACTTATTTATTTGAATTTATAATATTTATAAATCTTAAATTGAATTTTATCCCCCTTTTTTTCTCTTTCAATAATCTTCTGTTCATTACTTTTATGATGTTCCACCACTTCCTGCAATAATATTTCTCCATCACCACCGATTTTTAATTCAGTATTCTACTTCCCCTGTCACCCTTGTTTCATTCCGTTGGTATCCTATTTGGATGGCATGTATGGTCATGGTCACATCTGATCTCTTCATCATGAGTCCTAACTACTCACAAGATTAAGGGTCACCACCGAAATACTGAATTATAAATCCTAATCTTTCTGTGTATTTTACACTTCCTTCATCTATGGTAGATGCTGGATTTGATTTCCCTATTCTTCCTTATTTCCACCTCCTGAAAGCATTTACCTTCTTATTATTCTGTTAATGGTAAAATGTATTTATTAAAAAGAAAAATCAAATTTGGAGTGTATTCCCACGTTTCCCTCCATAGATCATTGATTTTCTTCCCTTCTACATATAAATCATTATAATCCAACACAGCATCTGTGATTTGTGGAGCAGTGAAAAATACAAATAGTTTCAAACATAAATTAGAGTTCCAGAATAATTTATCGCAAGTACAAATATCTTAGTTAGATACGACTTTTTTTATTTTAACCAGTACAATAATTACAAAGTTAATATACAAAAAAAGAAGCAGCCACGAACAAAAGTGAGAGATAAAGGAAACATAGATTTCAAATAATAAAATGTATAGCTCTATATCAACAAAATGTATATGGTATATGCCAAATCAGTAACCACTCATGCTTATATTTTATCATTTTTATTTAATTCATTGTTCAATTTTTTTATAAAAAATTTCTATGCATACGTTATTGATATGGTACTATTCTCTGTGATGTATGATCCTGCCTCCTTTCCTTTCTCTCTCATCGTTGTTTCTATTTACAGTTCCCTCTCCAATTCTCCTTATATACAGTGAATTTCTAATAATAAGTGAACTCTCATTGATCTCATTCTCTCATGTCATTTGCTTCTACTTTCTACTACTGAATGTTTAAACCTGAAAAGAGACTTGTTTAGTATCTGTGTTTTTATGTTACTCCAATATCCTGCCATCATCTGGGGTTAGTAATCATTCCATTTTCCTTCCATATTTACATTTTCAAATCAGAATTTTTGTTTTCCATCAAATTAATTGATATTGGATGCTGCCATGTTAACAGTGACAGGTTGAACATTGTGGTGGCCCAAGGTTTTTTTTAGAGAATTATGGGGATATATAAGATTTCATAAAGTACTACAGCTAGCTAGGTCAGCTGCAACAGTAAAGGTAAACAGTTGTAACACAAGGAATGTAAACACTCAGGAGGCAGCGATCTGTGGAGTGGGTCACAGAGTCAGCAATTGTGTGCAAATCACGACATTATTCTGCGAGGGATGACCACATCAACAGGTTCAGTGGTTGGCTAGTATATCTTCCCACCAGGTACAATGGACTGGGGGGAGTAATGAACAAAATTGGACTGCAGAGAACGAACAGGATCTGTATGGCAGGGTGAACTGGTGGCAGTAGCAGCAGTCGACTTTGGGCATTGGGCGGCCAGCACAGGCTCCGGGCATCAATGCTGACAACAGGCACAGAGGGTGATACATGGTGTCATCACAATAAATACAAGTGGGAATGATTCTGCTTAGATGCCGTTAGGTATCTGGGGAAGTTTCAGCATGTTTAAAAGTTAAGGAAGAATTGTTGGTCTCTGCCGTTAGTCGCAACAATAACTGGCCTGGCTGTAACAAGTGTATTAAGGAAAGCAATGGGTTATTATAGGGTTGTTATGCACTGTAGTTAATAAATGTAAATATTGTATATACCTTGCTGGAGTATAATTTATGCACTCTACCACTCACATAACATAGAGGTTTTACTCATATATTAATATTCCTCTCAGGGGTGGCAGAGAAAGAAAAAACAGCAAGTCCACCGCAGTAAGCTAGTTAGCTGTAGTACTTTATGAAATCTTATATATCCCCATAATTCTCTAAAGAACCCTTGGACCACCACAACATAATGTTTTTAACTAACAAATGGCTTTATATTTCAACTAGAATTTGAGAAACATAAATGAAATATTTTTAGTTACAATGGAAATGTTCATTTTTTAACAAAAGTGGAAATTCTACCCTAAGAGTTTAATCATATGAAATGGCCTTTAATTTTTTCATGTTTTAAAAGTATGATATTCAAAATGTATATTCAATTCCTGACTTAGATTATGTTAATCAATCTCGTAAAACATTAAATGGTTTCTTGAAAAATTTATAATGTCCAAAAAGTGATTCATGTGAATGGTAATCATCTAGCATAAGTGTTTAATTCAGAGGAACAGTGTATGAATTGTTGATTTTCTACAACAATTTTTAAACAGCAATAATTTTTTATCCTTGTGGCAGTACTTCATTCCTTCAAACATGATATAAAACAATAAAACCTAACCCATTACCAGCTTATAATTAGAGTAACTGGACTTTCAAAGAACATGAAATTTCTTAATATTCTAATATTAGTGTACTTTATTTCTTATACAGTTTTCTAGCATGCAGAGAGATAATTTTAATACATTTTACATTTGTGTAATTTGTTTAGTAATTGTGACTTTTTCTTTTAATAACATCTATACAATTTATAAATCAGACCTAGAAGAAAATAGTTCACATATTACTAATCATCACAAATTTAATACCCACAACTGTAGCCTTTTCAGAGTACCCATGTATTTATTTGTTCAACTATCCAGAATGTATGATATGTTATGAAGTTAATGCCTCAATAGCACAAACTATCATAGGATATATGTGAGATTGTATGTGTCCCCAAAGATTTACCAATTCTCTCTAATACTCTCTCTCCTTGTCACCACCACTCTTCCAGTTGTGTCAATTATTACTACGTGATCCTCATCATAATCTTCCTTTCCAGTGATATGTATAGTGGCCTGTTTAGTTGGTCCTCCAAGCATTCGTTTCCCTATGGGGACAAAACGGAGTACTATCCATGGTATTCTGGTTTTATCCAAGCTTTTCACATGTTGAAATCATTTTCCCAATACTTCTGCTTCTCCACTAGTGTTTATTTTCATTTTCCTGTTATTTTTGTTCTTGATATGATCTAAAAGTGTATGTCCTGCAGTTCTTCTCAGGAATTTTTATTTCCATCACAATGAGTCATTGCTCATCTTGTGCTTTTATTGTCCATGCTTCTGTGCCATAAGTAAGAATTTTTATTTGGACTAAAGGTTTGATTGATGATCCTCAGCATCATGTTGTAATTTAATACTTGGAAATGTATGTCTGTTTTATCCAGATTTGTTGCATGGAATCTAAAATATTTAAATATGTTAACCTGATTTCAAAATCTTGTTATTTAAGACTTTGTTACTTTGAAATTGATTCTTTCTTTGAAATTTCAAGATTTTTGTATCCATTGGTTTGAATTTCCATACTATGGCTGTCAAGTTCAAATAATGTACTAAAAATTGTAGATAATCCTCACTGTCAGCTAATACCTGGTGAAAGGCATAAATCAGGGTATCAAGGTAGTTATCGCCCTGTAGCTTTATACTTCCATGTATAGTTAATTTCCTTTAACTGATTAAAGAATTCATATAAACTTGTGATACTTTTCCATAAATCAGTACTGAGTTGTATGCAATGTGATATATGTATGCTGATTCCTTGTATTGAAAGAAATAAGTAACTAGTTCATTGGGAATATTTATAAAGGAGAAACATTGACCTCATGCTAACTATGGTTCCAAGAATTTACATTGTAACATAAAAATTATCCAAAACTACACCAACTTAGAACATCTCTGAACTAGGAGTATACCAAATTTGAATTAATCTCAAACATAATACCTCATTTACACAGTTATCCTTTCTAGACATCAATAAAAACTCTTTATGCTTATTACAGTCTATACAATAAACTAAAATATTTTTCAACCCATAGGTTGGTTGAACCCTCCACAAGGAGACCTATTAAGACATTGTGTCAGAGGTAGTACGAACTTTTCCTCTTTCCGCTCTTACCATTATTTCTGCTGCACCCTCTGTAATAATTAGAAATGACTGACAGGGTTGAGAACCAGTGTGACAACTTGGAATCCAGCCTCAAAAGATTCCTATCTCCATCCCAATTACAACCCTCCCCCCCTTTCCCAACATCATACCCTTCTCCTATTCTTACAGTTCCTCATTTGTTACTTCCTGAATTCAATACCCCATCACAAAAACTTGAACTCAAACAGAAATGCCAGCCATGTAAGAACACTCCAAACATTAAAGCAACATATTTCTCCAGGCCGAGAAGAGCTCAATCACTGAGGTCACCGATTATAATATAATTCCATGTGGTTGTAATGAACTGATGACAAGGTTTCTATCGGCTGTGCATTCTGCCCCTATCGTAGCCACCTTAACATAACCAAGTACAGGGGACCTAAAATTTAACATGGAATCTGAACCACAAATGCATTCTGGCATACTTCATATTACACAACAAGCTGTGCCAGAGGTGAATGTCATGTTAAATGCCTATAGAAATCCCCGCTGAGACAGGGATTCAAACCGGGGACCCTTCGATCTCCAGTCAGACGCCTTAACGACTGAGCCATCAGACCACTAACCACCGATTATAATGATTACAATGTTGAAGCCCTTAGATAGCTCTTTGACATCTCCAATCTTCACCCTTGTTACAATTATGCTCTTGGTTAGGACACTATACTTACTGCGAACCTTTACAGTTTCTGCACACTCACTACTTTTGGAATTTTTTATGATGACCACCAACCAATGTTAAGTTGGAAAATAAAATGAAAATATACTTTCTTATTTTAAACGTAAGCATTTAATGGTTTATAGGTCAATCTTGCTCCAACCCCCAACCTTTATGAAAGTTCATTTCCGGTTCTTTGAAATTTTAAGAATACAAGTTATATTTCTAATAAATTCAGACTGAAACACGCACTCTTCTCATTCATTCCTAAACACACTTACTTGTTCTTAGATGATACATATGGCTATCCAAGAAAACAATTCATAAAAATTCTGCAAATACTTTTTTCATTATTATAGTTTCTTCATATCACCAAAGAAATCACCTTCCTCAAAATTAATTCTTCATCAGAATGACTGAACAGGAACACATGATCTCAATTACTTAACTGACTGTTCACTTTCACAATGGAATCACCGACTCCATGACCTGTGGCAAACTTACTGCCCAGAAGCCTAGGTATGTCTTTCTCCCAAGCGCACCATGCTCCCAAATTGAGGTTTACACTCCCGAGCCAATGGATCCAGCAGATGCTGACATCACCGGACGACCACCAGAATTTCAATATTTACAACCCTTGCTTTAAAACTGGGCTCTACCTCTCTGAGGCCATGGACTTGGCGGATACTGACGTCAAAGACCATTAACATGACCTCCACCTCTAGCACAGCTTGCTGAGTAATGTCAAGTATGCCTGAACACCATTGTGGTTTAGATTCCATGTTAAAGCTGTAGTTCCATACGACCGCTAGGATTACCAGATTATGCTAGTGCAGCCACGACAAAAGTGTGCATGTGTAGCAAATAAAAAAACTCTTATCATTCGGTGGGTGGCCCCTTCAGGGATACCCTGGCCAACAATGACATATGCATTTATAATACTTTTTTCACCAGTACCTTGTACCTTTTGCCCAAAATCTATCATACACGTAATACTGAACACACTGGAGTTCATGATTATTGGCAGTAAATGAAAAACATTTTTGCTTTTGTGGACCAGCAGCTATAACCATTATCCAGTACCCTTCCTTATTACATCAGAGATATTGCTGACTTCCTAGCATGTCTGTCAATAATCCCCACACCCTCACATAGATCCTACGTGGTTACCACAGCCATAATCTCTCTCTACACTAAAACCTTCCACTGTCTGGGCCTTAGTGTCTGTGAACACTAACAAGATATGTGTCCCCACTTTCCACAGCACAGCCTTTCTCACATAACTGGGCCATCGTCCTATTACTGGGCAGATTGTATAAACCTTTCTTCAAAAAATTATTTTACAAGCAAATGTGGGGTTCATAAGTGAAATTTTTACTACCTGGGCAAACAGTAAAAAACCTCCTCCATGACTTGCTAAACTGCATTAATAATATCTACTTCACATTAATTTTATATGTTTCAATTCTCACACCCACAACATCATTCTTGATGTAGACATCTCCCAGCATAATGGCCACCTACTCACCTCTGTCCACATCAAACTCTCAAACCTACAGCAATACCTTGTCTTTTTATAGCTCATGGTCTGTTTCTGTAACTGATTTTTCAAAATATGCTTTAGATAGAATATTTGGTGTCATTATCACTATGTGACCTAACCATTTCAGTCTTGATTCTTCTAAGATGTCTAAAACACCTTTTTGTAGTCATGTTTGAAGTTATGCTGATTCTCTTCTGATTTTGTCTGGCCTTGTCTTCTGGATACCTGAACTGAGGAATTTTTATTTCAGTCACTTAAAACTGGTTGTCCCTTTTAGCCTGTGTGGCCACTTCTAATCTATTGATCAGTATGAGTAGAAATTAGGTTTTATATAAAGATACTTTTGCTGCCTGAGGAAAACTATTGTCCCATAATATCTGTGACACAACCAATTGCACTCTAATTTGCTTGCCTCTATTGACAAAATTTGTACATTGGCTTCACCTTGACCCAGTAATTCATCAGGTTTAACTGTCAAAGAGAAACAGTTTACTCCAAAGCACATTTAATGCTTATGACAGCTTCTATAATACATAAGAACTCAATACTTATTTCACAGTCAGAGCCATTAGAGTACTCCCTCGAACAACATCCCCTTAGATACTTCTTAGATAGGACATATAGTGGACACCAGACACATATCACTTTTAGATATAATTTATTTAATTATTTTCATTTATTTATCTTGCGAACAAGGTGTGGCACCTAAATTGTGTCTAATTAAACATTTATGTTAAATTAAATTTTATTATTAAATTTTTTTACAAAAAATCCTTTTGCATGTGATTTGTGTGACCTGTCCACAATGGAATTATTTGATACAACCCCCCTCAGCTGGAGTTACTGCCTCAATCTTTGGCCCAAGCCACTCATATATATTCAGTAAAGCAATGATGTGCAAATTGGCAAATGCTGCTCTGAATGCGGTCTGTAGGGATACCACATTAGCATGTCTGGACTTGTTTGTAGCTCTTTCAGTTATACTCCAAACATAGTCAAGGGGATTCAAATTCTGGCTATTGGGGGAGGGGGGGGGGGCAGAAAGATCAGAATGTGGTCACATTATCCAAAAATAGTTTTGGATTTGGGCATGTCACTGCACCTAAGGATTGCAATTCAGCATAGTGGAATGCTGCAATCCTACATTATTTAACAATCTGGCAAATCCCACACAAATTTATACCGATTTGCAATTTGTGAAATGATATGAAAACCAGTCAGTCTCCATGAAATTTTCTGCCAAACTGTCACTTTTTCCATCATTATTCAAAGGTTAATAGATTCACTTTTCAATTTATATTTCCATTCATTTTTGTTGCATACATTAATATAATTCAACATATGTTGGCTGTTTAGTGCAATTTTCTGAGCGGTCTGGTGGCTCAGTCATTAAGGCATCTGACTGGTGATCAGAAGGCCCCTGTCTCAGCGTGGATTTTCAAACGCTGTTAACCTGACCTTCAGCTCTGGAACAGCTTGCTGTGTAATGTAAAGTACACCAGAATACTTCCATGATTTGGATTCCACATTAAACCCTTATACCCTTATATGCTTACTGGGATAGGGTAAGGACATAGGGCTGCAAACACATACTTTCAGAGTTAATGCCAAGTGTGCAATGTGACATCTGTCCATGGTAATGTATGCCTATGCCCTCCGATGTAAGGACCACACACTTTTTGAAACTCTCCTGGTTGGTCCTGTACGTCCTGAGATGCATTTAAGACGCGATCCTGGAGTGTCTGCACATTGTTAAGGTACACTAAAACTACTGCCACTACATATTGTAAACAACTGTCTGAACACTGCTACAGAACTGTGGTGTAACGGTTTACGCCATTCCAATTAACAGTGTGCAGACATTAAAGAATCATGTCTTCAATGCATATCATCATGTATAGGACCAACCAGAACAGTTTATGAGAATGCATGATTCCTTATACGGAAGTGCAGAGGTATGCATTTTTATGGACAGATGTCACATTGTGCACATGCTATTTACTCCAAAAGTGAGTGTTTGCAGCCCAATGTTAATTTAATATTTTTTCTTATGTTCACATATATTACCCACCTCTTAAAATATTTAGCACTTGTTTTTAACACCATATTGCAGTTTTTTAAGCAGTAAACTGTCGGACGAAACAATCATTACTATTTGTTTCTTAAAATTTTTGTTCCAACAGCAGAAATGATTAATTTATACAAAATGTTTCTTTTTTTTTAAGATTCAGTGTGATTTATCACTATTGTTTAGGTATCTAACATGTAAATACCAACTAATGTCATTGTTTAACTGCTTAGTGAACTGAAAAGCACAAACTTAGTTTAATGTGTAAGAGACTAATTTATAATAATATTTAGAAAAGAATATACTGAAGAGAGGCAAGACTTTTTGAATTAATGTCATTTTGGTAGGTAAAATATTGTTAACGGTTTATTTGAATTATTTGACATTTAAGAGGATTTATTAATTCACTAAAGGGGTGATTATTATTAAATTTGATAACACTTAAAACCTATGCTTGAACCCACTGAATACTACAAGACTGATGCCAATCCTGCAAATGTCATGCAGGACTGAAAACCCTGCAGGATTTTAATACTTAGCTGCACCACCATCTCACTGAAAAGCAAATAGCCCCACTGAGGCCACAGTTCCCATCGATGTTTTCAAGTCATTCACTGTTACATGCATGTAACCTTCTTATGTGATAGTCTGCATGTTCTCAAAAGAGTGTGTCGAAATGAGGTCATCTCCACTAAAACGTCAACACTTGTAAAAAAAAAAAAAAAAATTCTTACAATAACTGGGACACCTTTTGGATCATGGGTGAGCCAGCAGTCATTTCTTTGATTGATCTTAGAGTCAAAAATTATAGGTGAAACAGATAGCTGTTTGTGGTCAGATGCCAGATGCCAATTATCCAGACCTCTTATAAACCAGATAGCCAGATCTTCGGCAGCCAATTATCTGGTGGAATGTTGCCATTGATGTGTCAGTACATGTAGACATGAGCAAAGTGAGACAGTGACCATCGGGCAGCTTCATGTGAATTTCGGCTTTTCATCATTCAAGATTAAAGTAAATGGAAGACAGAATGGTTAGGTGACTTGACTACTTGACTTGTTGCGAACTGTATTACTTCTATGTGGTCACTGCTATTATTTGGCATTTAGAAAAATAAAAATGTCATCAGTAAATAAAAGATACCCATTTGTGAATAATTTTATATGAATGAAAATACTAAGTTAGCCATTTGTTTATTGTGCCAATTTCAATTTCTCGTGGTGGAGAAGGAGGGAAAAAAGAGCAGGAATGTACTAAAGATTTTGGTCATCCTTTATTCTTTTGTTTCGATGGAATTGTTTTAAATTAATAATTAACTGTTCAACAAGATGTTTGCCTGCTAGGTATGATGATTTAGTGTAGGTAAGTATGTAAAAAAATCATCAAGCACCCCTTGTGATAATCCATTTACTGCAGGTATGAAAAATAATTCCAGAATCCTTATTCACATTTTTCTTGTACTTTTAAAGTTTTAAACCATACATAGTAGCATTTTTCTTTATCCATTCAAGATGGATGTCCGGCTCACTCAAGCAAATGGATAATGATAATATCATATTTTCACAAAATTTTCAATGTTTTAGTTACTTTTCGTGAGGCATGCTTTGCACAGAATTTGAATCAATTCCTTTTGTTCCTGTCTTCTAGTGGGTACTTCTGCCATTACAAACATTTAGAAAATGAAAACTCCAGAAAAATTCCAAGACATGAGGAAAGCTACAGTTGCTGTCATGACATGTCGGGATAAGTTTGTCTTCAATATCAAAAGAAAATCAATTGAATACATTGGAATCACTTGATAGAAATTTGCTTTGAATATAAAAGATAAAAAATTAAAAAATATCAATTAATTGTTTCAGAAATGGTTGCACTAGACAATGAGCCATTATCTATCATAGAAAGAACTTATTCTTCTAGTCTACTAGAACAGGCTTTACCTCACTACAAAATACCGAGTAATACAAACAAAATTTTATTTGACATCTACAACAGAATTTATGAGAAAATAAAAAATAAAAAAATATTTCAGGTGGTCTCACTGCTTCTTTTACTTCTGACATATGGATTTATTTAGACAACAATGCCAGCTTCCTGAGTTTCACAGCTCATTGCTTATGTTCTGAATTCAAACTAGAACATGGAGTTCTTGCTATGAATGATTTCTCTGGTTCTCAACTGGAAACAATGTAGCAAGGGAGTTTAATATTAATGCATATTGTTGGACTAATGACCGAAACAAAATACATTTGCCAACATGGTGAAGGGTGTTTGAGTGGCTGAGTATGTTTCTGCTACACATTTCATCCATTTGCTTCAGAGAATTGTAACTGAAATACTGAAGATCCAGCCTGAAGTGCCAACAGTGACTGTTAAGGTTTAAGACAAACTATTTGGAATTTGCTGAAGCTGAATGAATTTGTCAGTCTGGAATCTATAAAAAATATCTTGCAAGGAATCTTCCACCAGTAGCAGTTCATCTTCAATGGCTGCTTGAAGGAGCAGAAAGGACGAGGCAGAATCAACTGTAACTCACAAAGCTCACTATAAAGTTTTGGATTATTGTAATGAGATAGCCAGTATCACGATCAAGAAAATAATGTGATTCCAATCGGAAGTGTGACCCATATTTTTGGTGGTCAGCTAATGTGACACAGTACCTGAATTTGACAAAATCAGCTAAAATTTATCTTTGCAGGAGTGTATTTAGCAAAAGACTTCTGATTGAAGCTAGCCTTGTTTACCAAGACAAACAAAACCGCTCATTACCTCTAAATACAGAAAAATTGATGTTCATTAAATAAGAGAACACATTTTTTTCCATTAAAAACAATAATAAACAGTATTTTTATTAGAAGATACAGTGTTTCTATTTGTGTTTAGACTTATTATACCAGGTATATGTGAATCTAAAAGAAATTTGGTGAAATTCTTGTAATTTCTTGAGAATCCAGTATCTGCTGGCTATCTGCTGGATATTGACCTACTAGCTGATATCCAGCAGGATATGGGAATCTGGCCAGATAGGACGAATACTGGATAGTTGTTGGATATATGTTTTATCTACAGTAAAAATTCTTTCATCAAAAAGAATCTGATTTGATCAAGGGCTTGAATTTTCAAAGAATCAAACAGCAGGTTGGCACAAGCTATTCGGTGTGTTCTGATGGATTAAGACAGCATCTGTCATCTCTTAATTGTATATGACTTACAAAGGAGAGCCTCCTCTGCAATTCAGTGCATTGCATGCTCACTGACACACAACAATGGTGCCAATTTCTTTAAACATTAACTTGGTACTCTGAAAACAATGCTACAGCCCTTTCCACAACTAACAATGGCTATTTCTTGCACTCTCAAATGTCTCTTCCTTAGCAAGTTATTTGAATCTTCCCTGATCTTCCAGGAAGCATTACATTCAGGAACAATGTCATATACTGTTGAGCTCAGAACTAAATTATTTGTCATTGAATGTCCAGCATAAAGACTTTCGATAATTGTGCCTCTTCTTTTGTACTCCACATTTGTCCACAACAGCTTGGCGGGGCTGATGTTATGGAAATTTACTAGAATCATGTGTCTTTCACCAACACAAATAATGACGTATCGTGGAACAACTACACAATGGGAAATTCAAATTTAAAGTTTTCTGGATTTCCATGCTGCACCTTTTATATTTGGATGATGATTTTTACTCCACATGTATTATTAGCCTATTAATTTATTTTCTGCAAAAAATATTACTGATGACACTATTTCTGTCTTCTCCACCCATTTCCACTCTGAACCAAATGTTCAGCCACAAAGTTTTATATAGGTTAGTTGACTGTGGATATACCTGATGACTTAACCATGTCCATTGATTTCTATGGTCTTGAGTAAGGGAAATGCATAAAATAATGTTTTTTTTTTATTGTTGGTTTTAGTTACACAGCTTAATAAATTAAAATAAATTGTCGAAGAAAATGTCTGGATGAAAAGAAAAGTGATTTGTCTGAATTGTTTAATTCTGGTATCTAAGACTTTCCAAGTTTGACCTTACCCTAACTGTGAGACTTCACTCTTGGTTTCTACCAACTTTAACAGAGTTAGTCAACACATAAGAGCATATTAATAAAGATGAGATGTAGTCACTTTATACAGACAAGGACAAAAAGGATCAACTACGTTCAAGCCATTCCAGTTCAAAAAGTATACAATTTCTGGAATAAAAACAAGCCAAGATGGCAATAATCCTGATTTACGGTCAATGTAAAGTGGGCCCAAGAGTTAATGGTCACTATGATCAGATAGCTTTGATATTATTGTACTTGTGTTTTGTGATTCATGATTTTTGTATATAAGTTAATAAAGTGAAATCACACATCACTGTATTGTTTTCTTATACTATAAGGTCTGTACAACTCATTAAAGGTACAATCACAAAATGTACCAATGGGCAAAATTGGTTCTTAATTCAGAATCTCCAGAATTTAGGATTTCTTGCCCTAACGTCAGTGTCATGGACACCACCATTTGCAATAAGATGTTCTAAATTTTTAAGGGACATCTGTGACAGCTGTGCATCATTTATCACTGGTATAATTTCATTTTCTGATGTCTACTTTATTGAACCAATGGTACTGCATTTCAGTCTTAAGAGATTATATGCTTGTAAACCTGTAGATGTTTCCAACTACATCTGAAAAGTCTTGTGGCCAATTACCAATAGTTCACAACTATAGACACAAAAGGTTATACTGCCCTGCAACCAATATTCCTCTGCTATAATGCAAATTGCACATTTCCAGTGCAAATATACTGCAGCTAGTTCATTTACAAATCCTCCAATCATTTGAAAGTGATATATTCACATATTTGTGTCAAGTGGACTTCGAGAAGTATAAGCATCTCCCTATTTTAGGCATCCAGATACAGAGAAAGCTGAACAGAAGCATGGCACATGGTATATACTATGTATATGTATATGAACCAATGCTAAGATTTCAGCAGTTTCTATCAGTTATAGCACAGAACATGGTATGTAATATGTATATGCTATGAACCAGTGCTAAGATTTCAGCAGTTCCTATCAGTTATAGCACAGTACATGGTATGTAATATGTATATGCTATGAACCAGTGCTGAGATTTCAGCAGTTCCTATCAGTTATAGCACAGTACATGGTATGTAATATGTATATGCTATGAACCAATGCTAAGATTTCAGCAGTTTCTATCAGTTATAGCACAGTACATGGTATGTAATATGCATATGCTATGAACCAGTGCTGAGATTTCAGCAGTTTCTATCAGTTATAGCAGAGTAGGATACTGCTGATGTGTTGGTGAACAATGGGAGGGCAGTTTTGAACGAAGACAGCCTTGGTGTCTCTCAACAGTGGTTAAACATAACCTGTTATTTTAATAAACACTCTGAATGTGGAATTAGCTCCATGCTGACAGATAAATATATGGAAGATACAATAAAATGCCATGAAAAATAGGAAGATTCCTTATAAGATACAGATTTAGTTGTGAGTGCTGCCATCTGCAACAATATAGGATCCAATTTGGTATGTGATAAATAATTTAGATACATAGATAACGAGGCAATGTCATAAACCATCTAGGACTGGCATATAGTTCTCACAGAACTGGAAAAATTCAAGATCTCTCAGCAAATTACAAGAAAATGATCAGAAAAAAGACTTCACAGCGCCAAGGGACTAACCTAGCTTCACCTTTCTCGGACTTGACAGTCAAAGGGGTCAGTGTAATGTGGATGCTTGATAATAACGAACATGACAGCATATCAGTCTTCAGCAATGCATGAACATTTGATCTTGCCTTGCCTACCTTGCATTGAAGAAAGCTTGAAAGTACACAGAAGATGTCCTTGTTTTGGGAGAGATAGCCATAAACAATCATATTCATGACAGGCATTTGAATAAAAATCTTCTCACTCTGAAAGCAGACTTAATGTGAGTCTCCATAAAGTGAAGGGATGAACAGCTGACAGAAAAAAAGAGCCATAGAGGACAAAGCCAATGAAATTGTTTCAAATTCTACATAAGTCATACAGCCTTGCTTTATATAGAACCTGAGAAAATATCATCATCTGGAGAATGCCGCAAGCCCTTCCAACAGGATATCAAGTTTATTCAACACTAACATCCTGCTCCTCTTTTGTGTATGTATAACTTGATAGAGTGTGGTATGGTTATCTTTCATTCTCTCTGTTTCTGACTTTAAGTGGTCTATCTATTATCTATGGTAGTTTTTAATTCTAATTTTGTGATATGTGGCCAAATATAAAACCTTATTAAAGATTAACTGTCCACACAAGCTTCTCTTACACTAACAAGTAAAATTTGGATTTTCATATAATTTAAAAGTGTTGGCTTATAAAAATCACACCTTTATAAAAAACTATATATGAACTTCTTCCAAGAAGAATGTACAATTAATTGTATTTACAGAGTAATAATTTGTAATTGTTAAAACAATTACATCTCACTTTGAGTAATTTATATGGAAAATTTAACTTAAAAAATTTAATTAAAAAAATGCTTATAAAGAGGAATATTGCTCAAAAGCATATTTCAAAATTTTCATAATTTATGGTACTTGAAGAAAGAGAAACCTGTTGACACATCATGATACTAGTGTAACATGGGCGAGCTTTACATATTTTCAGTGAGCCAGCTGATGCACTGCACATGTGCATCTCTTTCCCAGCCATTCCATGGGCCAAACCACAACCTCACTCAGGATTTTGTTAAACCTGATTGATCATATAAAAATTGAAGCTACTTTTCTATGCTTCTATGAAAACATAACAAATTCCCAAATTTGTCTTTAATGATACAGTTTATGTTAAGCTACAGTTACATGTTTGTTACTACATTGGACAGAGTGGCGAAAGAATCATGAATAAATTAAAAACTTTTATTGAAAAATGATTTACAGGTCCAGCATAGCACCAAATGTTGACTGATTATTTACAGTCTGGTAACTCAAATAACAATAAAAAAGAAAGAAGTAAAAATTGCTTAGTGATAAATTACTTTTATATTTCAAAGCTCATCAGTTCCTTAGGACTCCAGCATCAGGACTAATGTTAAAATAAAAAACATTAAGTTTAAATTGACATCTACTTCATGGACATCATAGAGTCATGACTAGCCTAAACTAGCAGAATAGGTGAAAAATTTAAACTGCAGCGTTTAGAAAGAGCCATTGTGATATGAACCATGCAGTGAATATTTTAAACAGGATCTTCATGAAATAACTGAAACTATAATTCTAAATCCATGTGAAATTAATTTAGTCTATGAAAAACTAGTAAGTCTTTCATATGCTACCAAGGATGCTCTTATTAAAAAAATCTTCACCTTAAACATACAGTAGTGAAAAAGCAATATCCAGAGTAAAATATCTAAATTGTACAAAATAAGTACAGGTGCAATCAAGTTGTTGGATTGTCCCTACTAATATTCTACTGCATTTTGGAGAAAATAGTAAGAATTTGAAAATGAGAAACAACAAGGGTGTTCAAATAAACTGACCAGCGTTTGTAAATGATTTTGATATACTTTCTAAAAACCTGATAGCAGCAAAAATACCAGTCTCTTAGAGGGATATAACAGGAAAGAATATGAACAAAATGACAAATTCAAAAATAATGTTCCAGACATTCTAATAATAATAGATAATGATCAAATAAAGTGTGTATAGAAGATCACGCAAGTGGGAGATGAATAAAAAAATGGTTAAGAAAAATTTGCTACAGAAGAAATGGTGCACAAGATGGAAAGAGGATATGACATAACTAGGAATATCTACAGCAAAAAGTGTTTATCCAAAAATCTTAAAATACAGCACTACACTACAATAGTAAAACCAGACTGTCTTCAAGCAAATGAATGTCTACTACTGAATTACAAGTTTCACAATTTAGAGGTACTTGGAAGATGAATTATAAGGATTATAGAACACAGGAAACTAAGAAGTAATTATGAAATATATTGGAACACAGAAAACATTACAGAATAAACATGGAAGAAATGATTGCTATTTTTTAGACATGAGTGTAGAAGGGATAACAAAGAGTTAACAAAATGGAAATCAAATATCTTTGCCATAAGAAATCAGCAACAACCTGGATTCGAGATGTTAAAAAAGAAACAACTTAAGTGAGAAAGAAGGAACAGATGGAGAGATTTTTAAGTGTTGTGCTTCACAAAAAAGAACAAAAACCTTGGACAATTATTGGCATTAGAACATCATGCATTAATAAAAGGAAGTTGTATATTGCATCTAGGAACAGTGAGAATGTTAATGTTAAAACACATTACAAACAGTACTACAAAATACTGAAAAAGGTAATTTATTTATTTATTTATCGTATGATTATTTATGAGGTACACAATAGGAAATATATAAAAAAAGGTAATTAAAGAATCTAAAAGTATGTACTACAAACATAAAATTCATGATTCAGGAAATAAAATTAAGACAATATGGGATATTGTAAAAAAGGAAATACGAAAAAGTAATCAAACAAGTAATGATATTTTTAGCAAAGAAAATTCAGTAGAATATAATTTTTCAATTGCTGATATATTTAATAAACATTTTTTTATCTGTTTCCCATAAATTGACTGCTAATAGCTCAGTGACACACAGTATGGATTTTGTCAGAACAGGCTTCCAAGAAAAATTTAACTCTATGTCTGTAAAATTAGCTACTCCAGAAGAAATCAGAAAAATTATCAGGCCCCTTAAGAGCAAAAACTCAAGTGGTTATGATGGGATTTCCAGCAGATTAATTAAATTGTGCTCCATAATATTAAGTAATATACTAAGTTATCTGTTTAATATATCTTTACTTGAGGGTACTTTTCCAGAAAGGCTTAATGCTGTAGTTAAACCACTCTATAAAAAGGGAGATAAGGCAGCTATTTCAAATAACTGACCAATTTCATTACTAACAGCCTTCTCCAAAGTTTTTGAGAAAGCAATGTACAATAGAGTTTATGAACACCTTAAAAATAATAATATTCTAACTGAATCACAATTTGGTTTTCAAATTCAACAGAACAAGATATATTTGCATTCACTGACAACCTTTTCGGAGGAATAAATGATAAATTAATTCCTGTGGGAATTTTTTGTGACTGTGTAGATCATAAAATTCTGATACAGAAATTAAAGTATTATGGTAAAAATGGCATTGTTAATAAATGGCTTAGTTCTTACCTTCTAAATAGAAAACAGAAAGTGTCAATGGAGAATTTCATGGCTGCCTTAAGAGGTCCACTGTTTTCAGAGTGGAAATGAATAAGATGTGGAGTACCTCAGGGTTCTATATTGAGGCCACTATTGTTTTTAATATATTTAAATGATCTACCTTTTGTTTCATCTGAAAACTCAAAATTTGTCCAATTTGCAGATGACACAAACATAGGAATGAAAAATACTCCAGATTTATCTACAGAATATAATTCAAATTATGTCTTTGAAGTTATTAATAAATGGTATACAACTAATGGCTTGTCTTTAAACTTAGATAAAACTCAGTATATGCAATTCAGTACATAACACAGATTAACACCAGATATAGACATAAAATTTGCAGGCCAGTCCATTCAGAAGGTAGAGAGTGTGAAATTTCAATGTTTGTATATTGATCATAATTTAAATTGGAAAGTACATATTGCTGACTTACTAAAGCGATTGGGTGCAGCCACATTTGCAATTCGTACAATTTCAGCTATAGGTGATATCCAAATGAGGCAGCTAGTTTATTTTGCTTATTTTCACTCCTTATTGTCATATGGAATAACATTCTGGGGCAATTCTACCCAAAGTGTTGAGAGCCCAAAAGTGAGTGATAAGAATTATGTGTGGGGTTAGCAATAGAACTTCATATAGAGAGCTGTTCAAGAAGTTAGGGATTTTAACATTAGCGTCTGAGTATATATACACATTAATGTTCTTTGTAGTCACAAATTATACTTTGTTTGAAACAAATAGTAAAATACACATTATGGCCCTAGAAGTAAAAATGATCTTCACAAGTATTACAAGTCATTGTCATTTGTTCAAAAAGGGGTCCAATATTCAGGGATACATATCTTCAATAAGCTCCCAACACATATTAAATGTCTAGCAGATGATAAGAATAAATTCAGGAAAAAATTGAAAGAATTTTTAATTGACAACTCCTTCTACTCTGTAGAAGAATTTATTTCTAAGGTATCTACAAAATAAATACCAGTAGCTTGTGTACATGTAGTTTACATAATTTACCATGTATGCTATGACTGTACATCTCCTGGTATATATATTATTTTGTTATGCAATTGTTTACGGTACCATGTATGCTATAACTGTACATCTTGTGATGCATGTATTAGTTTGTTATGGAATTGTTTAATGTACCATGTATGCTATGACTGTACATCTTCTGGTGTATGTATTATTTTGATATGGAATTGTTTAATGTGCCATATACGCTATGAGTGTACATCTACTGGTGTACATATTATTTTGTTATGCAACTGTTTATCTGTAAATTGACAACTTTCCACATCACACAGAACCAGTCTCTTATATTGGGATCAATGGAAATTGAATGTATTGCATTGTATTGTATTAAGAAGAAACTGTTAAAAATAGAAGGCAGGCAGGACAAGAAAATGAGATTTAAATGATCTGTAGAGAGGAAAAAAATATATTATGAAAAGATGGAGGAAATAGAAAAAATAACAAAAGGACAAAGCATTGAAGTTCGACCTTAGATGACCCTTAGGAATAGAAAGAAGAAAAAAAAGCATTGTGTGATTATCATTACTTATTAGCAATGTCTCTGGGAAACATACATAATTCTTCGCAATAGTTGTAAAATCTCATAAAAACATGTTCTCTCAAAATTATGAACGTTTCTTCCTGTCAGTTGATTTAATTCCAAAGATGGAATCTAAGTTAATAGTATGAATTTTAAAGAGCTGTTATTTTTTAAATATTGAACCAAGTTTACACATTCACTTAATGAATCTTAATGAATGGAGTGTAAGGACCATAACGTTGATGGGAGGGAGGGGGGGGGATGTTAACCATAACGTTCTGTTCTGTCTTAGCTATGACCGTGGATAACAGTGGATGTTTCAGTACTAGCTTTGAAAATGTACTTCGTCAAAACTTAGCTTGTTAGATCTCAAACTAAGGAAAGGTGGTTAAAATAATGTTCACACATCTATTGCTTGTATACATAAGATATATTCTTGAAGATTTTGCAAATACAGAAACTGAAATGGCATCAGACAAATTCTCTAAAGATATAATTGCAAGTTCGATTAACAGATTTGAGCCAGACCTTGTAAGGTATCCCTCGTTCTATTTTCAATATTCTGTTAGAATCCGGCCAAGTTTGAGGTTAACTTCAGTACACAATACTATAGTTTAAATCGAGTTAACAACACTTCTAGTACAGTAAAGTGAATAAATAACATATAACCAACATAAATAAACTATAAATTGTCATAAAGTCCAGGATATTTCAGCAGGAAATAGGTTATTTCACATAAAAGTAAACTTTCAATAACAGATCCTAACATTAATCAGAGAGATATTCTGAACGGATTTAAAAGAAGTAAATGGTAAACAATAGTAAATATATTGCCTAAACAAACCTTTTATGATGATTACTAAGCATTATTCCAGAGATAAATAAATAATTTCAATACAAGCAAATCTAACCCTAAAATTTTGGCATATACCAGATTTTGGTATTTCGGGAGAGATTTTTATAAAGTAAAGATTGTAAAGAACTAATAATAATATTCAGGCCTAGACCTACCATAACCATAACATCACAGTAGTATGTAGTTTCAGTAAGATTTAAAGCCGTTTGAAGAAATATGATAACACATCTGCATAAGCTATTTACATAAACGATTTGAGACCTTTTAAATAGTTTCAGGACTTAAAAAGTAGATAAAGACATGATAAATAGGATTATCTTTCAGTTTTAATAGGTTTCGAGTAGTTTCAATCCGTAAAATATGAAATATTAGTAAGAACAGAAAGCCGGTAAATCGACTAAATTTTCGAGCCTTTCAGAATTAATTCCGATAAAATTAAACCATTTCAAAAGCGCTAAGAACATGTAAATGACAGTAAATACACATAACTAATTTTCTATAAACAATAAAAGACATTTTACTGACCTTCTGTTTGTTAATCCAATTGCGAAGTAACTTGCCAGAGGCACCGTACATAAAATATGCTTTTTCACTGATTTTATACACTGACATCCCATATAAAGTAAATAATAAATTAAAACAGTCATAAAAATAATTAAATTCATTTAAACCTGATAGCTTCCGACCGTTTAAGTAATTTTAAATTATATCTGAACACGTAAAATAGACCACTCAACTTTAACATTTTCTCATTTAAAAGCCTACTTAGTTTCCGGGATAAAAAGTAGTTAGTCTTAAAAATCCATTCTTCTAGCTTCATACATATTAATTTCATGCCATTTAAAGCAGTAGAACCGATGTTAGTGAATTTTCTAAAACACTCGGTAATAACACACGTGTAAATAATAGAACAATTTATTGTGTCCATGATATATCACCTACAGAGATGAAATAACCGTTAAAATACGCAGTTTAATTCAGGCTACACATTAGTAATTTTTCCGGCTTAATAATCCATATACCGTCAGAGTTACACATAAAAATACACAATAATAAATCCGGCGCCAAGACGAAATCACTGTTTTTGCAATAACTCAATCATCTCATAACCGATTTAAATAAAGTTTACATTTTTGGGAGGCTAAAATCGGGGCCGATATTTTGAGCCTAATTTCGTGTTTGTAATTAAAGCCGATTTAAAAAAGTTCTAAAACGCCGACCTTAGATGCAAGCCTTTAACCATGACCATATTTGGTCATCTTCTCAGACATGAGAATTAGACCTAAAACAGATTAAAACCTTTTATCAACCGATACACCCATAAACTCCCATAACTTATTCAGTTCCCCATTTTAAATTGAACACTTAACAGATAAATTATAAAATTAAACATGTGGGACTATGTGAGAGTGAGCATGCACTCAGCCGGAGCGCCACCTCACGTGAGGTGGACCTATATAGGCACGATAGACCGCGGAAGGAGAGCTTCGGTGTTTCAGTCTCAATTCAAGCGTGCAAGAGTGAGCACGTCTCGGGCTAGCCCCGGGTGGCTAAGGCGGGAAGCGAGTCTACAACGTGATGGCCACTTGACCGATAGCTGCCATCTTAGGTATTAGTATGGCCAGCCTGAATCACGCTTGACCGGAGCCATGTTGGAAATTCGGTAACTTTAACATTCAGACGAACAGTTTTGGCAATGTGACTTTAATTTTCAAATTCATTCTTGGGGTTTCGTGCGGTTCTGCTCTGTTTCGCAATCTGTAATCTTTGGTGAACGATTTTATCCGATTGCTGTTGCTAACTGTGAACTTTTATACCAAATGTGATATTTTCAAGAATATAAATTCAGCTATTCAACTTTTGACTTTCATTTCTACAATAGCACCTTTCTTACAGGAGGTTAAAGCTGTAAGTGGCAACTATAGTCAACTTTAACAGTTAGCATACCATTGGTTTAACACGGTAACAGAACTTTTTAGGACTTTGAATATTTTGGAAGACGACTAGTTCAGGTGATGAAGCCGATACCAAACCCCACTATCGGCAAAGTCCCTGACAACCTCACCCCCATAGTTCAAACTACAATTAGCTAAGTTTGTGAAAGCAAATAAAATTTCAACACACACTTCCAATATTCCACTAATTAGTAAATGACCGACACTTAGGTGATCCCAACGCCATACATGGCGGAAAATACTACTTCACTGCTACATTGCAATAAAACGAATATGTGAACCTAAATTGTGCCAAAATAAAACTGTTGCACAGTAGTGCTTGATATGAAACTTGCTGACCGACAGAGCTACATGGTATCGTGTTCACCATTTCTGGAAGACTGCCCGACTGCGACTGCACGAGTGAGTGAGAACAAGGAAAACTCTGGGCTGATATTTAGGCTATAGTGCTGTGGGAATCTACAAAACTTCTGCTTCACATGAGAATATGCTGGAAATCTGATCAGATATCAAATCTCATGCTTGAAAGCTAGTATCAAATATTTGGCCTTGAACGTTTATTTATTTCTTGTGTCCAGGACATAACATTACATTAGTTGAAACAAAACAAATAAGATTAATTAATTAATATCAAACATATGAACTATAGAACACAATCAAATGGAATGTGACCAGAATTCTGCAGTCCTGATGGCCTTCTCATTTGCCTTAAAAAGCTCGTCGATAGTGCAGGTTTCAGGTAGATTCCTGCATACCAGATGTTGTGGGTCCTGCAGCAAACCACATTCACATAGTTTGCTTTCAGTAGTGTAACCCTATTTTTTGATATTATACCTGCATCGGGACACTTCAGTTCTTAATCTGTTTAGAGTCTTCCATGTGGTATATTACACCCTGCGGCCGATGCCTCTTTGATATTTGTCCATTTCCCTTCAGGCAACGAATTTCACCATAGTTCTATATGGCTCTTTCTTGACTTTAGCCTTGTGGGTTGAGGTTCATGACCAAACAAAGGGTGCCTGTTGTCTGTTTCCTGTTTCCTCTTCTCCATCTCTGCAGCTGTTTTCCTTCAAATGTCAGGTGGTGCTATATCCATGATTTGGTATATTTTGCCGACAGGAGCTGGTTTCAGGCAACTTGTTACAATGCGACCAGTATCATTTAGTGCTATATCAATCTGCCTAGTATGTGCAGAGTTTTGCCAAACTGGTGCTGAGTATTCTGCTGCAGAGAAACTGAGTGCCAGGGCAGATGTACGAAGCACATTTGGATGTGCTCCCCAGGAGGTACTTGTAAGATACCGGATGATGTAGTTCCGGCCAGATACTTTGAGTTTTACATCTTCACAATGGGCCTCGAATGTAAGAGAGCAATCAAGCTTTACTCCCAGATATTTTGGAGAATCACAATGTAATAGTTTTTGTCCCCTCCAGTTGATGTTCAACTTAATTCTGGCTTCTCTGTTTCTCAGGTGGAATGCACAGACGTGCGTTTTTCTAGGGTTGGGCTTCAAATAATTAGCATCATAATACTACGCCATATCCTCAAGAGCTGTTGTCAGCTTCACCTCCAGCACCTCAAAGGTTGTGCCTTGAGTTGCAATTGCTATGTCATCAGCATAAATGAATGCTCTTGTTCCAGGAATAATTGGAGGTCATTTGTGTATATGTTGTACAAGAGCGGGGCCATCACCTTGAACGTTAAAAATGTTTCAATCACTCTGAAATTTTGTGAATGGCTAGTTCTTATGAAAAGCATCAAGTTTAATCCTTATACAAAATTTTGTAACTTTAACAGTTTTGTCGTAAAAAATTATTTTCATGCAATTACAAACACTTGTTAATAACTTTCATGATTTTGTTGTTACTAAACTGAAATAAATTTTATTTTGTTAAACATTTCACCTTGTTTTGTATGACTGATTAACTTTCACCTAAGCTTAACAACAACTATGTTAATTTTCTTACCTCTCATTATTAAGAAACTAACAGAAAATATTAGTTAAAAATATATATTTATCTGCTTTAGCATACCGGTCTTCTCTAATTTTAAAAGCATTTTTCAGCTGGGAAACTTTATCTTAATAATGACATTTCTTACCCACAGTGTTTCATATTCAGTGGTTTGTCCATTCTGCATGCAATTTTTATACGTAGGTCTGTATCCTGTGCATTCTTTGGGACTGTCATTCTATGCCATTCGGGAACCTAAAATCACATAAGTATTTTAAACTGGTGAAATGTTACAAACAGTTCAAATTTATAGCTGGAAACTACATTCTGCTTAGTAACTATTGTTTTAAGTCAGTTACCTGCAGTAAAATTACAAGTAAAATTGTTTGTTTCCGGAATGTTGGGAGAAAATTTATTTCTCACAAATATGGAAGAATTAAGTTCATCACGAATAAAAAAGTGTGCTCAAATTCGTTACCTTTTAGAGTGACAGCTACTTTATAGAGCATGTATGAATGGGATTGTAATGATTAGAATAAAATGTGATTTTCAGTTTCTCCAAAATTGTGTTTGAATCCTAGTTCAATTCAAATAGTGTACAAAAATGCAGTGAAATTCTAGGAGCATTTATATTCTCAGAACTGGCCTAAACATGGTGGGATGGAGTAGACAAAAAATTGGATGTTAAACAACTTTTAATAGCTACTTGTATAACAAAAAATAAGCAAAATTCATTAAATGTTTTTCTAGTTATTATTGTAACATCCAATATATCAAATAGTCAAAATAATCATTCAAAGTAATGTTTAGTATCAAAGGATATTAGCATCTCTCAGCAATTTAGATCTTAAGAGAGGCATCTTAGAGGAAAATATGAGAGAACATATAATATATTTAAGATAACTTTGTCTAAATTACAGTGCTTATCACTTAAAAAGTATACACAAAAATTACTGTGGTTTTAATTTAAGAAGTATACTAGGAATAACTATAATATTCACAAGGATTACAAATCACTGTCAATTGTACAGAAAGGGATAACATTTATTGGAACTTCCTTATTCAATGTATTACCAAAAGAAATTAAATGTTATCTACAAAAACCCAACCATTTTAAGTCCAAACTGAAGGAGTTTCTGCTTCAGAACCCATTTTACTCTGTGAAAGAATTTTCTTCTTAGAATTTGGTAACTAAGAATGGCTGAGAATATACTATATATGGTTTATTGAATGGGAAGGTGACAAAGTTGTCCACAATTACTAAAAAGAAATATGGTTTTTCTTTCTATTGAAAATTACAAATGAAGTAATTACACTGTTTACAAAATTCGCTCATATATAGTAACTAACATGGGATAGCATGCACTCACAAATTGCATTGGAAAATTATCATACTAACAGGTTTTTAAGTAACTGACTGGTTATCAATTATTGGTAATATTATTGATAACGTTAATAGATGTGTGTATTGTTCCACATATATAATAACTAACGTGATATAATATGTAGTTGTAGATTACAGTGGAAACTTATTATGGTAACTGGTCTGTAAGAAAATAACTGGTTATTAGATGCTAGTAACAAGTGTATACAATGTTCCACATATGTAGTAATTAACATGGGATTGTATTTGCAAATTACAGTGGATATTAATTATACTAATGGGGTGTTAAGTAGCTACCTTGTTATCAATTGCTGGTAATATAATTGATATTATTAATAAGTGTATGTACTGTTAAACATCCCTGAGACTATTCTCACATCGGATCAAAGCGAACATATCTATCTATCTATCAGAGAACAATTTTCCTATTAATATCCAAGGGCCTGTTAAAAAGTTTTTATTATTACTGTGAAGTTATGCTACTATACTTGCCAATAAGAAAACTGAAGCACCCAGAAGATATGGTCAGATGATAATGTAACTTCTCATACAAATACACCATCGACAGGTACGTAAATTATTAGAGTTGCAATTCTCTGTGACAGGTAAAACAGATACCAAAGAGAATTAATGTTGTTCATGTTTAGTATTATTGCCAGCCTTGGCAGGGCACATAAGAGGTATGAACAGTGTCAGATGTTGAGTGATCACTGTGAGGGACATGGAGATACCATGTGCTTGTGTGAGACAGCATTATCAGCAGCTGACAAGAGTTTGAAAGAGACCAGATTGTGGGTATTCATTTGACTGGCTGGCTAAATCATGCACTATGCAGATTTGTGGAGCATCAATATATCAATAGTTGCCATTCCCAATAGTTCCCTTCACAGCAGTTCACCCCCTCTACCCGCACCCTGTTCTCCAATGCCTAGCGTGGCTTTAGTGTGCATTGATAGCATCCAATTCCTAGCCAGTAATGTGATAAATTTCAGTGTGTTACCTGATGGCTTGATCCCACTTGCACAAATAAGGTTTTAAAGCAAAATATTGTATGTCTGTGTTCGTCTCTTGTGTTCTACAGTTGGGTTGTCAACTTTTTTTCCTATCCTTTGTTATTTATTTGCCTAAAATCTGTTTCTTTTTCCTTAATATCAAAGACACATGATTATAAAGGGAAAAAATCGTGTTTATTTTGTACAGTTGGAAAATAACTTATTAGGTTAATCACTGATTTATTTATTAATGCATGAATCTGATTACAAATTGCAGCTTTAATTTCTGTGTATAAGACTTTCCTTATTTTATTCAAAAACATATGAAACTGTATATTTAAAAAGGGAAGGAATGTAGTTTATAACAGTGTAGATAATGACTGAAATCTAATTCTGAAATCTCTCCTCAACAAGACATGCTTACTGCGAGAAAAGTCTATGAGTTCCTGTTATAGTTTCAAGCTTTATTTCTGCCATCCAATAGATTTCATAGTAACTAATATATAACTTTACATAACCAGGAGTAGAACTGTTCTCATTGAAGTATGTGACCCGTGCAGTATATATATATAATGAACCAATCCACCATGAGATTGAATTAAATTGTATGTCACTGATAAAGAAGAAACAGTTATTCTTGAATATATAGCTAATGCAAGCAATACTAAATTAAGAATTATTTATTATGGTCTAAAAGTTCTCATGAGAGAGCTTAGAATCTTGTATCACAATTGTAAAGCAAATTAAGAAATCTTTGTAGTTTAGTTAGAAAGAAAACAACTTACACTGGAAAAATTTTCTGAGCCAGCAATTCGTTTCACCAAAAAGAGATGTTATTGCAATTTTGACTCACAATTACAAGATTTCTGTCGTAAGTGCCTTCAGTAGTTGCAGTGAAGTAGCTTCGTTTTAATGGATAGTCAATAAGAATAAAGATGAATCATTTTTTTAATAAAAATTTTCTCAAGTCTACAATTCAAGGAACCAGATAGCAGAGTTGTCTACAATAACCCCTATAACTGTCATGTCATGGCGAACTATTTAAAATTACTTGTCAGTTGCAAAGCTCCAGAATCCAGTTTCACATCTGAAAACAATGCACTTGCTCATACTGATTCATCACCTCCCACAAAATAAATTATTTAGATTATACTTTGACTAAAGATCAATAAAACACCGGGGAAAGATTCAGTAACTGCCAAAATGTGAAAAAATGCAGGAAACAAGGCAATCAATAAACTAATGAACATAATTTACAACTTTTGGGAAACTGAGAACTTTTATGTGGCTGCTTCTATGCATTGACAAATCCTCTACCTAATATGCAAACAATTATTGAGCATTTTACTGCTCTTAATAACCTACAAGATTCTTTCAAAGGTGTTTCAAGCTAGAGTAGAAGAGCAGTTGGATTCCCAGCTAGGTGAATAACAATCAGGTTCCAGGAAAGAATGTTCATTTTCTAAACAAATCATGAATCTAAAAATATATTCTCTCCTGCCTGAAACAGAGAAATAAAAAATTTTCTGTCACCTTCATAGATTTCAGAAAGTCTTATGACCAACAGACTGATTAACTTTTCTCAAAATCCTGAAAGAATTTGGCCTAGAAAATAAATCACAAGCAATTATCAAACAGACTCTTACTTACACCTTCTCCAAACTGAAATTCATGGAAGAGATTTCGAATGCCTTTGAAATCAAGACAGGAATATAATCTTCACGGGTCTGCTGACAGGTTACCTGCGAAGATTATATTGCAGCGACATGACGGGAAAGCCTTCACTGACACATCAAGATAGGAGTCAGGCAAGGAGATGGACTCTACTTTTTAACTGGTTACTCAAAAAATTCATCCATGAGTGGAGGAAGGGTACAAGCAGTAAAGATGCTAAAAATGGGGTCAGACTTGACTAAAGAAATATGAATCTCACACTTGAATGTTTTCGCCTTTGCTGCAGACCTTCCATTTTTTTCTGATTTGCTAGACACTGCCACAGAACAAATCAATAAGCTGAATACACAATTGGCAAGGCAGGACTCTAGAGCTCCATTGAGAAAACAGGATTTCTAACAAATATTAAGTCATCATCGAGAGTGCTAGAACTATCAGAAGGGAAAATATAATGAACACAGAAATTTAAATACCTTGGAGAATGGGTACAATCCAGTATCTCCAAGAAAGAAACCTTTACAACATTGGCTAGGAATACTGAAGCGGCATATCACCTAACCAAAATACCTACAAGAAGAAATCTACATCTATCAATGCCAAGATACGAAATAACTGCACAGTAATACAACTGGAAGATCTATATGCTGCAGATTTCCTTGCTATCAATAGAAAAGGCCTGACCAAGAAATTATAAATAAAAGAAAAGCAACTCTTAAGGAAATTCCTATGCCCAATCAAAGAAAATGGCGAATTGAGAAGATCGCAATCATGAACGCTACACACATGTAAAAATGATCACAGACATCATTCATAAGAGGAGGATTATTTTTGATAGCCACATTTTCCATATTAACCCTACAGGCCTGAACAATAGGATCTTTAGTTAAATTCTCAACAAAAACAACAAGAAGGTATGATACACCAAATTAGATAAATACTTGCAAAAAGTGTGAACAACACAGAAGGATAACCAATAACATATTCCACTTAAGAAGATACTCCAAGAGTACCATTCTTTCCAAGTGACGCTGAAACTAAAAACTGGTTAAATACGAAGAGAGGAAGGAACACAACAGGATATGAATGTGGGAATTCTCGGTGATTTTGACCACAGTACTAAACATTTGCTGCACTCCTAGGGCAAACATTTAAACTAATTGAAATGAAGCATTTGCCCTGGGCACACACATACCGTCACATTTCATGATGTTGCTTCTAATCTTATATTCTTTCAATGCAGTTTCACTGAGCACCTACTTTAGTTCCTTTATAGATTTTAATTTTAAACTATTTCAATGTTTCTCACAAATTGTTCAGCATTCCCCTTTGCAATTTATTCCAGTTCCTGCCTCCCTCATCCACCAAAGAAAAATTTCCCAGATTCTATGCCTAAAATCAAGTGCCAGAAAATGGTTATCGTCATCTCTTCCATTCCAAATTCTTTTACCAAAATCCATCCTAGCACAATAGCCTAAAGACACTTTGTAACCTCCCAGCACCCTCTTCTCTCACATTCTGTCTGTAAAAGAGTACAACCCTGCTCCTTTATCATATCACTAACTAGGTAGTTATTTCAAGCCATTTCTCTGCCAGATAATTGTTAAAATAATGAATTATTATTTAATGAAATGAAATAAACAAGAATTCCAGCAACAGCTGCATTGTTATTTTTTAAATTAATTAATAGTTTATTGTTTTATATTAGTTACTGACTGTTCCATGGAAATTTAAACAAACAAATTTAGCTGCCCTCCTTCGCACCCACTCAAACTTATGAGCTTAATCACCAAAATGTGTATCTGATACTACACTACCACATTCAAGCAAAGGTCTGACCAAGGTTTTGTAACTGAACTCCCTAACTTCCCTGATACATCCCACAATTACCCTAAATGTAGGACTCTGAAACCTATCCATACCACAGTTGCTCAGTTGAGTTTACTATTAAAAGTATTTCCAACATATTTACATTCAATTTCTTCAACTACTGATTCCTCCACCAACCTATAATCATAAAAAAACTTTACTTTTCTAATTTTACACTCAATAAGCTGAGTCTTCTTGTAATTTAATATGTTTAAATGTTGCCTTAGCACAGCTAGAAATCATGTGAAGATCCCCATGTAGTTGTTCACAGACCTCACCAATTTTAATTCCATTATATAACATTACATCATCTGCAAATAACCCAACATGTGATCATAAACCATCATTAGAATAGACACAGCAAAGATCCTAATTTACTACCCTGTAACAGTCCAGTTTTCACTTTCACGTCTTTTGAAATTGCATTTCCTGCCATAACCTTTTGCTTTCTCCGTTCTAAAAACCCGGCTACACCGAGAGTCATTTTTTCATCCACTCTAATGGGTTTCACCTTGTTCATCCTCACTTTTTGGCTAACTCAGTGAAATGCCACACAGAGGTTTAGTGCTACATTAACATCTTTGCCTCCCTTGTACATTTTATATAAGACATCTTGCCCAGTCATTGAGATGAATATCCTTTCTTAAACACATTTTTCTGTTTTGCAAACCAGGTTTCTTTCCTCGCAGACACTTCTGATGTGGTTGCATACCAATCTCTCCATTAAATTATCCACCATTGAGAACAAACTAATTGGACTGAAATGTCCAACTCTATTTGTCTCCACTTCTTTAACAACTGGCTTTTCTATGGCACTTTTATAATCCTTTGCTAAGCAACAAGTCTGCAGACTCAATCTCTATAATACATAGGTATGGTACAAAGTGATTCTGACACCTTTACACCTTTGCTAGTACCCTAAAAATAATTTCAGCGTGTATTTCCAGTAGTTTAGTCTGCTCATTATTTTCTCCTCCCATCCCTGAAGAATAGTTTAAGTTAGTTATTACACATTACTGCCTTTTTCAACTTCTTCCA
>CM061921.1:104722095-104776553 GCA_031002005.1 Vandiemenella viatica
TTGTTCAAGCAGCCTCCCCCACACACCGAAATTTGGTTTCTGGAATATCTTTGTAGATGTAGACACCCAAAATATCTCGATGTTGACTGAATGTTTGCTGCGCTTTGTAATTACCCGATTATACGTAATTTTGTTTCTTTGATGAAATTTGTTCCACATAAGTACTCAACAGATTTTTCATTTCTAAGCCATGAAGTGTCTGTCCATTAATTACGTGATGTGAAATAGAGAGGGGGGGGGGGGCGGGTTGCGGCGAAATCGCACGAAACCTCACCAGAGTAACAAAAAGCCGTATCTGGACATAAGTTCACTAAAAATTGGAGTATTTAGAAGGACACCTCTGGTCCAATATTCCCTAATTTTCCATTTTTTTCACGCTAGGCATCAGAAGACAAATAGCTCTGAAACAATACATTTCATCATATCCAGTATCTTTCCACTTTGATATTCGAGAAAGCTCTGATTCTGGAGTATTCTTCATAGTGGTTATACAAAACCGATTCATTTCACCAGCTATATATTTCGTCAGTTCTTCTGTAAGAAATAACATGAAAACTGACAGAATACTTGACACATTCCCTATTTGACACGCATTTCCCAATAGTGTAACATCAAATGCGTGACTAACTGGACGAAAGTGATTTTCTAGTTAGATTTATCGCCAAGATGTAATTTCTTCGTAGCCGTTTCACTATCACTTTCAGATTCTTCAGAACAACTAACTTGTTGAAACATGAGACTGCATTGTCACCCCTCCTGACGAGTATGTTTTAGGAATACAGCTTTCCGATTTTGTGGAAAAGCTATCACTTCCATCAAAATGAAGTAGTTCATCCTCAGTGTCGCTCATCGTAAGAATCTCCATGATTTATTCCTCAATGCACCAACGACGTCTTTCAATTTTCTTTATAAAATACAGGACACAAAGAACACTGATTTAATTTTCGTTGGACAGTGAACTGTAGAGCGAAGCCTAGGCCCCCAGCAGACAAACATTCGTACAATAAGCTAGCGACCAAAACTGCGAAAGGCTATTGAGAAATATGGCGAGAAGTCCGCTGTAGGACTCAGGTAGCGGCGCGTCTATATTCGTCATCAGCACACAGGTAGCGGCAGGCGGGTGCGGCTTATCTCGTCATCAGCACTCAAGGGAAATCCGACGGCTGCGGCTATACCCGTCATCAGCACTCGGGGCCCGCAAGCAGCATGCGTGTATAGACGTCAACAGCAGTCAAAGGGTTAAAAAGATATACTAAACTTTGTTTCAACTAAATTATAATATATTCTGATTCTGAAGATGCTTTCTCCTCCTGAATTTACATGAATGACTTGAAATAATTAATTTTCCTTGGTGCATGTATCTGGTTTTACCATATAATGTTTAAAAAAAATACCTTTATACTGTACTGAGATTTCCAAAATTTTAGAATGTTGTTTAAGCAAAAATTACGTTACTCTCCTGCTACAAGTTGACTTCCTATATCTTTTCTAATATCTGATTTCTCGAATTTAAAGTGTACAGTTATGTGTTAAATTTTTGATACCAGCTTTTTAGCTTTTAATGTCTTTAAACTTTTAAGTGTGATTTCCTTGCTACAAAATTTATCATCTCTTGAATGTTTCTTATCGTGTGTATCTTTCAGTGTGCAGAAAATATTGAATTTAGTGAAATTATATCGAAACGAAATATTGCATATTCTGATGTTATGTTGTGTCCTGCTACAGCTGTTTAGATAGATTTAGAACTTGCATTTATTATTTAAACTTGATTTATTATCTGAATTAACTGTTTTGTTTAATTCCTTTGCTGAATTTACTGTGTAAATGGCTCTAAGGTTGCGGTATGGTGTGGTTCAGCTATGCCTGCTATACTGTAAAGAAATTTCGTTATACAAATTTACGAAATTCTAGGTTAGCTTACAATGTTTCTATCTTCCCCAAGTATGATAAAATGTTCCTCTTTGATTTAGCATTACGTTCTGCTTAGCAAATCCCACAATTGCTCAATTTATCTGCTGTTGAATCAACTCATACAAATGTGAGCTTTATTGCAACCTGTACTACGGAGAGGGTTACTGTACACAGCAGTTGCCACTGCGTGGTAAAGAAACTATTATAAGCGGAGAAACTGAACTTACAGCAAGTGTAAATGTTAGTGTTGTTGTCTATAAAGGGGTTAAACATTACTTTTGTCTTTCTAAATTCTGTTTATTCAACAAACAAATATTGAAATCATCTCCCCTGTGACCTCTCTTTTCCTGATATCAGTGTTATTTCTTTCTCCTAGCAGTAATACAGAAAAACCTTCATTCAACTATTTAATATTTTTAAATTTTATATTCAGTCTTCTCCCATCAATTTAATATCATTTTAACTTTCATTCTGGCTTCTAAATTGCTTAACTTTTCTTACCTTCAACTAACGGGAGCCATAGTTTTGTCAATGTTGTGCAGTTATTTCTTTTGTATAAACTGTAATAACTCAATATCTCCCACATATCCACTGTTTTCTGTGCCAAACTGGTACCAATACATCACCTTAATGCTTTTAAGACTATGATTCTATTATAGGGACTTTTCTTCTTCTTATGGCTTTGTGCCTCATCAACATTGGGGTTATTAGAAGTGAGAAGCGAGAAAGGACTGGGGCCAAGGATCAAGATAGAACAGGAACAGTAGGAACCATCCTTGCATATATACCATGGAAAACCCAAATTGGGATGACCAGACGATGATTCTAACCCATGACCTCTTGAATTTGTGGCACCAGAGCATTACCACCCAACCACCATGCTCAGTAGGGATCTTTGTATTATGTTTTGTTCTGTGTTAGACTTCACTGCAGAACTCATCTCTATTTTACATCATTTTTCAAAGTTGTACAAAGGAGAAAATCAGGGACACTTTATACTGTAAACCCCTTTCTAAATCAAAACATTCACTTACCATGTACTCTCCTTCAGATCAAAAGAATATGCCAAAAAATTGGAAAATAAAATGAAAATTTAAAGACTAAAAGTAGTGTCACAAAAAATATCCCAAAATTGAAATATTATCTCTATAAATTACTGTTTTACATCACAAATTTAATAAATTGCAAATACAAATAATCACAAAAAATAAAAATGCATATAAACATACAAATATACATACAAAATATGTATGAATATTTTAAACCATATTAAATATCAAATTGTTCCTGCTAAAGAAAGGGCTGAAAAATTCTAATCTTTGTGTTACCATCCATCAGCCTTCTATACACACTACTTATAGAAAACAGTATTCAAAAATAGCAAAATAATGAAAAGTTGCAAGAAAAATATGTGTGCAGAAATATTCACAAAATCTGATTGTAAACCTTCATAAATTTTCTATAACTCTAAATGTACTTTCTAGTATTCAAATGTTAATTTTTGTAAGAAAATGATTGGTATTTACTCTATTTATTAATGTAAGGTTAACATTTGATATTTTCTAACACATTAAAACTAAAATTAATAAAATAAAATGTCATGTTCTAAGATTGCAAATAATCAACCAAATCGCATCTCAGGTCGCCCACAAATAAAATATCAGTAGTTATAAATTTGTGAACATACTCAATAATAGACAATAAATAATAAAAAATAAAACATTAATAAAAATTAACATATGTTAATTTCAATAAGGTGATTTTTATATATAGAAAATGATGAGCAATTGTTTACATAAAAATTGATACGTCCATAGAAAAACAAAACCATCAGAGAATCAATGCTCTCAATGAAATAAAGCAACTTCAAAATCCAGAAAGGTTAGAAATCAATTAATATGTGTGGGTATACCAAACAGTTGTACTTTTAGTAGCATTATCCAAACACATAAAGTACAAAACACTCTCTGGAATTATATTTTGCACTCTGTATAACGTGACATATTAATCAAAAGTAAACACTTCTAATGTGAACACCAATCATTCTCAATATCACATACTCTATCTTCAATGTCATTAAATATTAGGTTCCGTATCAGCATAAGCTACTGTCAAAATGGTTTTTAAGTTCATCAACGAAGAATCCTAATCTACTGTTTAGAAAAAAAACTTCTAAATTCAGAAGAACAAAACCCCTCTCGTATAACACAGAAAAACGTATGATATTCTTGAATATTAGACATAAGGACACATGAAATAAAACTTTATACCACAGAGAAATTATCAATATATACAATGTTTCTGTAATGTACAATTTAGGAAAAGATGCACTCACAATTTGACTTATTGTAGTGGAACTCTGTGGTGAGTGTGGTGCAGATGACATCATAGTTTGTTGGGTGGCCGAGTGGCTGTTGATTGATTGTCTATCAGGCATGGTGTGACTAACCTGCTTGATAGTGACTTGATGTTTCTTCTTTATCAGGATGACTATCTTCTGTTGCTGACACCATGTAATCTTCAAAAAAATGCAGAATTATCAAACTGCATAGACAATTAGCTGCTGAATGCAACCAAGTCTGTTAAAGACGTTATATATTGAAAATAGGCTGCTATGAGTTCTTCATGATGTGGGTGTTGTTGGTCTGATATGAATTAGATGGTTTTGCGTAGTGAAAACAGTAGCTATAAGCAAAGTTCCCTTTTATTTCCATATATTCCACACTGATGATTACACAACACAGAACATAGCTTCTGTTACACACAACACTGTTAGCTGCTACCCTCGCTATCTTGAATTTAGATGGTTATTGCCAAAATGGTGTACAAAGTTGTACGATTGGTAATAAACCGTGAATCACATCTTTATCTGCACTCCACAATAGCTCGCTCATGACTGACCTGCGAGCCACCATTGCAAGTGCAATTGGGAACTGCTGATCTTGCACACACCACGCTCTTGTGTTCACTCTCAATGTCACCTCACTGAGCCTCACAGTGAGACAAATTCACTAACATTAATATGAAATACTACATGGATTTATTGGTCCGCTTACATTACTTACGTAAATTCAAACTTTCACATGAAAAAGTATATAGCTATCACCGTTGCTAAAAGTCCTACAAGATATAACCACACCTTACTCCTAAGGCATATACCCCCCTCTGTCCCACAAAAAAATCCCTACAAAACAAAATGCTCCACCAAGAGAAAAATGAAGGTAAATTCTGGTTGACTGTGTCTTCCAATTTGATGTCAGCTGGTCATAACCAAAACTCTCAACTATAATCCAATCATTTTGGCTTTAGATCAGTACAAAAATATACTGTGGTAAAATAGTCAACAGACAAATATTACAACCAAGGTGATATGAGAACCAATTTTAATCAAAATTACTTTATTCTGTTGCTTCTTAAACCTAATCTTGTTCTTAAAATCACAACTGAAAGTATTTCACAGATCATCTTAATGCAAGATAGTTAATCTAACCTTATAAATGAACCCCTTGTTCTATACTTATCTTAATATGTTAGAAAATAAAATTAAACTAAAAATAACATGCCTTGCTCTAAAATAAAACTTATTATTAAGACAAAATAAAGGACAAACAAAATATATAGAATTGGAAATGTGGAAAAATATATCTCAGCCACTTTGCCTTAATAAGAAAGGAGTTGAAATAAGATGAGTTCAACAAAGGCAATTTTGATAGAATAAAGTAAGAAATGTTAAACAACTAAGTAGAAAGAATGATAGCATCAGCTAAGCGTAATCGTGGTTCCAATCCACGCCACATTAGATAAGTGTCCTTGAAATTTCGGTTCATCATTATTCATTAATCACTGCAAGTGTTGCTTATGGTTCATTTGTCTAATAAAAAATACACATACATAAAAAGCAATTATCTTTTAATAGCTTTAAATTGTTCCAAAGCTGTTACATTATAATGTCATTTCACATTTCTAGTCTGATGTTGTACTACTTAACATGAATTTTCATTCTTTCTTGCCATTAGTTCATACAGACATTCATATCACTGATGAATCTTCTGCATTTCACTGTCTATCACTGAAGATTTGTAGTGTGTTTATACTAAAACCAAATCACCGACTTAGCACTTCATGGTTTAATTGAATTATCATGTCATTCTTTTCTTTTCATAGCTTTTTATCTCATTTATCAGAGAGCGATATTAATCTTTCTTAAGTGGTTAACTTTAGAGTCATGATATTTAATGAACTCTTTGGCAGTGCGGGGTTGTTCAGTTTGAAACATGAACTCAAACAGTAAGGACAAATTGAACACGTGTAGTATGCTGTTGACGAAGTTGATTTCAAGCACTCATCTTTAGAGATTGTCATGGCAGATGGTGTGGATTAATTTCCCTGATATTTTTATCACTTGTATGTCCAGCTGTTGAAAACACTGTACCAATACTTTCCCAGATAACTGTGGCCCATTATCACTAAATACCCTCTGGGGTTTTCCAAACTTTGGGACTTAGTTGTTGACAACCTTAGAACAAATTATATTGGCATTGGCCCTTTTCACCTAGTAAAACTTAATATATTTAGAACATTTATTCAATATAACACAAATTTGTGTAACCCTTCTTCTGGACATGGATAATTGCCCAAAAATATATGTAGCCTTAAGATCATTAGGTTTATGTTATAATATTCTGCATTTCTCCCACTCACATACCCCTGTCAGGTTTATGAATCTGGCAGTATTTACACACTGCAATCAAGTATTGGATTTTCTTGTAGATGTTCAATAAATAAAAAATTTAATTCAATAATTTATAACACTTGTGTATACCAAAATGGCCATAGCTCAAGTGATACTGCATGTTGACCTCTTGTACATTTTGCTCAGGCAACCATATTTTCCACTCCTTGCACAGTACGTGTGATCTTTTAAACAAAAATACCAGACAGTAAAATTTCCTCAACTTGTGTGAAATATCTAATTCTTTAAGGTTGGTAATTACTGTCATTATAGCATTGTCATTCTGTTGCTCCTTTTGCATCTGCTTAAAGCACAATCTTACTTCCTTTTCATACTTGACAGCTTTAATGTAAAATAGTTTTGGTTCCTTACATGAAATATTGATAAAATCCTCATCTTCCATTCCCACAGGTTGCCTTGACAAAGCATCAGCCACACAATTGCCCTCTCCTGGTAAATATCCAACTTCATATACAAACTCTTGTACTAACAGGGCTCATCTGGTAAGTCTACCATGCATGAGTTCATATTTCTTTACAGAGGACAGAGCCTTATGATAAGAATGTACTGCAGAACTTCTACCAAAAAGAAGGTATCAATTTTTTTTTTGGAAATTCCAGATAATTTTAAGCATCTCTCACTTTGTGATACCATATTTAGAATTCTACTTGCAAAAGAAATCGGTTGTTTTCAACCTTATTATGCAAACATCTCCTAGAATTGCTCGACAACTACAACACCCAATCCATATTTCAAGCAATCAGTTGCCAAATATGTAGGAAAATCCCAATTTGTTGAATACAATGTAGTCTTTCGTAATAAAATATCTATAGTCTTGATAAAATATTATTTACATGCATCTGTCCACATCCAGATAGTATTCTATTTTGAAGTGCATCAAAATGTGAGTTGTTTGGAATTTGTCTTTTAATGAACTTTCTATAATACCCACACAGATCTGTCTGGGGCAGTGTCATCAGGCAATGTTGTAGTAAAACTTCTTTTGATCTATGCTCAGTGACCTTTAAAAAATCAAAAAACTGCTATGTTGGTTTACCCTACTCTCGAACCACTAACTGTTGTGGCTATAGACGAGCTGTGCTGTGGAAGCTGGTACCAGCCACTATTTTACCTGTTGTAAGCCAAGCGGTAGGAATAGGAGTCCATGTTTTAGAGTCAAACTGGGAGGACGACTATGTGAGTACGCATCATAAGATCAAAAAGGGAAAATCAAGCCAACAGCTGCTACATATTTGAATTTTTATAATCACATTATAATGTGACCCAAGTGATGTACAAGGATTTATCTGTGGCAGCAAACTTAAAAAAAAATGTGTACACGTACTGAGCTTGACATTTTTGAGCTCATATCCCGGCTTCAACAAAAGAGTGAGGTAGCTTCCTGAGAATATGGTAGCTGCCTGGTGGAAATCAGTTCAAAAATTTCTAGCTGTATGTATGTACATGTTTTGATGCTGCAGCAAATTTCATCTTTAGTAAGCAGTGATTATCTTTGGTAACTAGTAGTTATTCTCCTTTATATATAATACTAATTATCAGGAAAAAGCTTTAAGGAAATCATATTATGGAAGGATCTGTGGTAAGTTTTGGATCTTATTTCTGTATCCTTCCTTAATATATATATAACTTGGGTTATATTTGGACTATAACTGAATAAAACCATAATCCAATTATTCAATTATAAAGATTGATAAGAAAGACTGTATAGGCATCGTAAAGCAAAACTTTAATAAGAAGAATAACTCTAATTCTACATATATCCATTTACTAGCATAGTCAATAAGTCCCACCTGGTATCAGACCATGTCCATTGGCTCAAATGTCTGCTATCAGAGTAAGGATTGTTGATGCCTGCTGCTTACTGTCAACTATGACAATTTCAGTGACAAATGACAACTCTTGTTAGGGGTTTCACTAAAGATGTGGGGCCTGCAGCCTAATCACTGGCATGCACAGATGATGTCATTGTGACAGGTTGAATGACTGGTAACCACTGTTCATATATTGGCACTATACTTTATCAATGGTTATAGCCTCCTGTTGTTACTCAGTTGTGCATGCTCACTTGTCCTTGATCCATAATTAAGATTGTAAATTGAAATAACATCTGGTGGAGACATACACAATTTTAATTCAAAATTATGTTTTAATTCTGACGTTAGGTGTCATGGGTCATATGCAATTTGCAGTACAAATGCTTTAGCATAGGCGCGTAGTATTAGATTGGGCAGACAATTTCATTTTGTAGCTTACTGAATTCAGGAGTTCTGAATTTTTTTTATGAAAACAATTAAATAAGTTATGATGGAAACATATATCCTTTCCTGATGGTAGAAAGCATCTAGGATCAGGTTTGCTATGAAAACGTTGCTCGCCACAATGATGAAAGGGATTAATATTAACAGAAATGAAATAAATTACAATGAAAATACTTAAAATATTGAATTAAGATAAAAATGTATTGGCTGAAAGATGTGAAAAATCTATAATTTAAAATATAATCCAACTTTTCTTGTGATTAGAGTGCTCCTAATTTTTTCCAAAAAAATTTCTGAGTTTCTATATACATATATGTATAAGCAGTACTCTTAGGCAAGGTATTATTGTCTCATGTGGTGCAATAACCATTGGCAAATTTGATGATGGGTATCAGAAACAAGTATGGTAAAATTTGTTATTCACTGGAGTTCCATTACAATGAGATTAAAATGCAGTTGTAGAAATGATGAAAACAATAGTAGCGGGAATGTTTGAATACAATATTGCAAATGGTATGTGTATTAATGCAAACTGGTAAGGATTTCACCTCAGAGATAGTATTTAGCATATAAATTGAGAAAACATACAGTATGTTAATTAATAAAGATATCACCACATGATACAGTAATTTTGAAAATGTGTGTTAAATGTATATGAAAATTTGTATCAGTTTGTTCCATAATGATTCGCCTATCTCTTGTCTTGCTTTGTCATAAAGTTGCTAATTCTTACTTAGCATTAGGGATTTATGTTTTCAATATTTTTAACAATTTCTGATGGTACTAACAAGATTCGTGGAGATTAACAGAGCTGCCACTTTCATACACATTTGTCTGGCCATAGATTTTTTTAATCAAATTTTCTATCAGATAATCTATTTCACACATTCATTTCAAATGTCACAAGCCCATGCAGTTAGATATGCCTATGCACTTGGCAACATGTTATGAAACAGCAGTCCATGCTGGTATACTGTGAGCCCCTATCATCAGAGAAGATCAGTTGTTTCTGTGAAGTCCAACACCTCTGCCTCATTTGAATAGATCTGCTTGATTTCTTCTACTTGCTATTTGACCATACTAACATGATGCTATGCTGTTAAATGTATTATTTCCTTCAGGCTCTTTAAACAACTTATGCTCCTTGTTTTCCCTTACCATAATATTACTGGCTAGATACTAAATGTATTAATAATGCAGGACAGTTAGTAAGTTCTTCATAAAAATTCTGTTAGTACCAATATACTGTATAATGACAGGTTTCCTCATCACAGCATCATATTTTAATTCTCATTATTTGGTCGTATTTGCTGAAAGGAATTTAACAAATTTATTTTCAAAAATCACCAAATAATCTCTATATCTCAAGTATGATTGGATTTTATTCATCACCATCCTAGCAGAAGTTCGAGATATAAAAGGTTGGTCTTCTAATCAGAATGCCTCTTCATTTATGGGTCAGAAGGTGACTGTGGAGTCCAATACGAGAAGCACAAAATTTACTGCAAAAATGACAGGCATTCCCAGGAGGGATACTGCCATTTTTTCTCAACTGTTCATTTTCTTTCCTGCACTACCTCTTCTCATTAACTGACCATCAACCTTTTTTTTCCATATAATGTGACCACCAGGATTAGTGGTTGGGGCAGATGTTTCCCAATTGTTTTGGTCAATGTTACACATTTTCATTTTAGCCTTGATAATATCTTTAAATTCCTCTGACCAGCATTACCCACCGTTAGGTCTGAGTGGAACACTTATTTAGGAATGCGAGTATTGGACATTCAGACCAAATGGCCAGCCCATCGCAGGTGCTGTTTTACAATCATGGATTCTATGCTAGAGACTTGGGCTTCCTCAATGACTCTGATATTGGTGCATCTATCCTGCCATGTTGTTTGAAGGATTCTTCTCAGGCATCTTTGGTGGTATTGTTCTAGTTCCTTAAGATGTCACAGCATTTCCTGCACTGAGATCTGTAAAGTAAGCTGGGAATAACAACAGAACTGTACACAAAGATCTTAGTTGTGGTGTTAATGTCATGACTATCGAAGATTATTTTTTGTCTGGCAAAGAATACTCCAGCAGGGTTCATTCTGTACTGAATTTCTGAATCAATGTTTGCATTTATTGAGAGGGTACTGCCAAGATAGTGGAAGGAGTTTAGAACTTGTAGGATTGCCCCATTGACTGATATTGCTCTGTCTTTGTCCGGCTGCAGCAGTTGTTTTGTGCAGAATCTGGGTTTTACTGGTATTTAGCCTGAGACATATCCTTCTGTATGCAGTAGCAAGAGCATAGTTCCCCAATTTTTCTGTAGTTAGTCTGTATTCTAGGAGGGAGATTATCGTTTGTGAGTTGCATGGAAGTAGCTACCACGTAAAGGGAAAACAATGTGGGAGAAATCATATGTTTATTGTAATTTTGGAATGTCCACACACTGTATTGCTCGTTTTCATCACTTTGTATACAGTCAAATGAATTAATTCATTCACATAATTGCTTATAATATTCAGACCTATTTAATTTTTTATTTACAATGGAATAATGAGCAAATATAGAAAAATCGATCTGTTTAAATCATCATAATGGTATGTAGTGCAAACAGTAGGTGAATGTGGAATATAATATAAGTAATGATGTCTTTACGGGTGTAACACCGGGTTGTGTTTTGAAAACACAATATTTAAATGACTAGCTCCATCATCTTCCTTTGGTGCAAAAACATCTGTAGTGAGACAGCTCAGGTACCCGACCACTCTTATATACCCAACGGTTCTGTCTGCAGTCCACGACTGGAGGCGGCTGCCAGTGGGCAAGCATGTAGGTCTTAGTTGCGGCCCACAGACCTCTATGGTGGCAGCTGATCAGAGGTACAATGCACTCTGCAGATTTTTGCCAAGTATAGTTTCCAGGACCCACTGTCTCTATTGAATGTACTGCCCAGTTAAATTTCAATTGCTTCCTATATTATTGAATTCCAAAAATGTGAAGTCCTAGCCAGTATTCTAACATTATTCAAGTCTACCCTGTAGCCTTGCTCATACATGTGCTTGCCAATAGCTGATCTGCTATGTTGTTCTAGGTGGAAGTATCTTTTATGATGTTCAACTGGTTTTCAACAGTACGGATAGTTTGGCCAAAGTAAATCTTTCCACACTTGAATAGAATGTTATAAATTTTTGGAACTCTTGGGACAAGATCATCCTTAACTGTACGGAGGTGGTCAGTAGAAACTTTTTGTTCCATGCTGTGTGGAGATTCTGCAAATGTTATCCTGAGGTGTTTCTGACAAGTGGTATAAAAGTGATGGCCTGGGGCATTTCTTCCTGTTGAACTGGAATTTTCCCCAGCTTATGATCAATTACAGCAAAAAAATTAGCACAATTTCTTCAAAATTTTATACTTTGTAATTCACTGTATATTAAATCCTTTGCTCATTTTAGAAAGACTGTTCATTATACACTCCTGGAAATTGAAATAAGAACACCGTGAATTCATTGTCCCAGGAATGGGAAACTTTATATACACATTCCTGGGGTCAGATACAACACATGATCACACAGACAGAACCATAGGCACATAGACACAGGCAACAGAGCATGCACAATGTCGGCACTAGTACCGTCTATATCCTCCTTTCGCAGCAATGCAGGCTGCAATTCTTCCATGGAGACGATCGTAGAGGTGCTGGATGTAGCCCTGTGAAACGGCATGCCAAGCCATTTCCACCTGACTCCTCAGCTGGACCAGCGTTCGTGCTGGACGTGCAGACCGCGTGAGACGACGTTTCATCCAGTTCCAAACATGCTCAATGGGGGACAGATCCGGAGATCTTGCTGGCCAGGGTAGTTGACTTACACCTTCTAGAGCACGTTGGGTGGCACGGGATACATGTGGACGTGCATTGTGCTGTTGGAACAGCATGTTCCCTTGCCGGTCTAGGAATGGTAGAACGATGGGTTCGATGACGGTTTGAATGTACCGTGCACTGTTCAGTGTCCCCTCGACGATCACCAGAGGTGTACGGCCAGTGTAGGAGATCGCTCCCCACACCATGATGCCGGGTGTTGGCCCTGTGTGCCTCGGTCGTATGCAGTCCTGATTGTGGCGCTCACCTGCACGGTGCCAAACACGCATACGACCATCATTGGCACCAAGGCAGAAGCGACTCTCGTCACTGAAGACGACACGTCTCCATTCGTCCCTCCATACACGCCTGTCGCGACACCACTGGAGGCGGGCTGCACGATGTTGGGGCGTGAGCAGAAGATGACCTAACGGTGCGCGGGACAGTAGCCTGGCTTCATGGAGACGGTTGCGAATGGTCCTCTCTGATACCCCCAGGAGCAACAGTGTCCCTAATTTGCCGGGAAGTGGCGGTGCGGTCCCCTACGGCACTGCGTAGGATGCGACGGTCTTGGCGTGCGTCCGTGCGTCGCTGCTGTCCGGACCCAGGTCGACGGGCACGTGCACCTTCCGCTGACCACTGGCGACAACATCGATGTACTGTGGAGACCTCGCGCCCCACATGTTGAGCAATTTGGCGGTACGTCCACCCGGCCTCCCGCACGCCCACTATACGCCCTCGCTCAAAGTCCGTCAACTGCACATATGGTTCACGTACACGCTGTCGCGGCATGCTACCAGTGTTAAAGACTGAGATGGAGCTCCGTATGCCACGGCAAACTGGCTGACACTGACTGCGGCGGTGCCCAACCGCTGTGCAGCTAGCGCCCTTCGACAGCCAACACTACTGTTCCTGGTGTGTCTGCTGTGCCGTGCGTTTGATCATTGCTTGTACAGCCCTCTCGTAGTGTCCGGAGCAAGTATGGTGGGTCTTACACACCGGCGTCAATGTGTTCTTATTTCAATTTCCAGGAGTGTAATATGTGATTTCAAGTGTCATATCACAATGATACTAAGGAAAAAGGATTTGGCTTTAAGAAATATAAATAATTACAAACTTTTTACAGTGGATGAATTTTTAATTTAGAGTCTTTCACATTTTGAGGTAATTCATTTAACACCTCTTTCAACAATATGTTCTGACCGTTGATTAACTTTCCTACAAATGAAAACTATCGCACTTTCTTATGCCTGAAATGAAATGTTAACTTACAGTTATAATCATTTTTCCTTCCAGATACCATTCCTTGCTTCATATTCACCCAAGTTTTATAGCCAGTATATGACTTTCGCATACCCACAATTCTGTTAGGCCATCTCCTACTTTCCTGTGATCCCCAACTTGGTTCTTTTTCAGGTACTGATTATGGTTTGTGGTAATTTTTGGAGACAAACTTGGCTGCCCTCCTGATCACCACCTCTAAATCCTGTATTAAAGTCTCTAACATGTACACTTTGTGGGTCATAGCTGGGAATGTAAATTTTTCTAAGTCATGATAACAAATAAAGTATGAAGTTGGAAATTGTGAAATGTATATATATCACTACATTTTTTTGTGAAATTCCACATTTTGTACTTTATAGCCAATATCAACATGTATTTCTGTCATTATTGTAGAGCTCTTAGCATTATAGATGTAATATTACCGAGCGTGGCGGTGTAACGGTTAGTGTTCTCGCCTCGCATTTGGGAGGACAGCGGATCGAATCCCCGTCCGGGCATCCAGATTTGGGTTTTCCATGGTTTCCCAAATCACTCCAGGCAAATGCTGGGATGCTTCCTTCAAAAAGGCCATGGCCGAATTCCTTCCCATTCCTTGCCCCCATCCTTGCCCCCCATCCTATCCCGTCTCTAAAGACCTCGCTGTTGAGAGATGTAAAGCAGTTAAAAAAAAAAAAAATAGATGTAATATTAAAAAAGGGGGACATGTAAATATGCATTGCATAGAAGAGCATTACAAAACTAGAATATGGTAAACATTTATAAATTACAAACTGGCAACAAATAGGAATTTTACAATTCAAACTTTAAGATGCTCTTTATCAATCACTTTTGAATCATAGTAGCAGAGACTGTATTGTTGTACATCAAGAGGATCAGGCCATTAAGAATGAAAGACTGTTTTAGTGTAGTGGTTAAGTTAAGAAACTGTGGGACTAAAGGTCGTGGGTTCGAATCCAACAAGTCCTGTAAAATTTTAATTTCTTAACTTTGCTTAAACTGTTCTGGAATGTTCTTGTTGTAACCAGTGTTAATGTTCTAGACTGTTCTTCATTACTATATAAGCGATACTCCTTTCTAGCAGGAGGCAGTTCGCTCTGTGCTTCTGTACTGTTCCAACTGTTTAATAAAGCTTCATTGCAGTAAAGTAAGTGTTTCATCAACGACCCCGCTACTTCCAAGGACTCTGATTGTGGTTTACTACGTGACAATATTACTACCCTACTGCAATCAATTTTATCCATCTATCAATATATCTATGGCCATTAAAGGAAGCACAAACATTAGCTGTTTTTGAACTTATTCCCTACTGAAGTCAAGAAGTACCACTCAGATTTAGATGAGGTACAGTTTGATGGCTAATTTATCGCTTGTAAGTTGTTTTCTGAGTGTATGTTGGTTGTAGGAATATGTCTGTGGGTTTTTTTGGTGAGTGGTGGTGAATGTTATTATTCTATGGCAGACTTAAGTGTAAGAATGAAACATTTTAACTGTGTTTAATACCTTATTGGTGATGTAATATCTAATGAATAATATTTGAGTACCTGGCTAGTGAGAAACTTCAAAGCTAACACTATGAAAGTCTTGGAAAGTGATGCTTTGCACATTCTTCAATCACAAGATAAATTTGGCCAATTTTCACAATTTTTATAAACTATTGCGATTCATACCTATTTTCATACCTATTAAGTTTGTGAGAAGACTTCTATGCGGTTCTGTTGGGATGCGTATGGTTGCAGGACAAGGTTGTGTCTGTCTGTGTTTACAAATGCTTGTGCATGTTTATGTGTGGTATTTTTATTATTATTATTATTATTATTATTATTATTATTATTATTATTATTATTATTATTATTACTCCGCGATTCACTAGAAGTGTGTGGCGGAGGGTGTATTACACCTATCCGAAAGGGTGATAGTTTGAAAGGGATATACAGGATGTGGCAGGAGGTGCACATGGGCTTTTGTGAGGAACCATCCCAGCATTCGCATGGAGTGATCTGGGGAAACCATGTGAGTGGTTTTGCCTCTGTTTTTTGGCGTATGTTATTGTGTGGCTGTGTGCAGTTATGTGATGATGTGGTTCTGGTAGCGTTATTGATATTTGTGTATAAGTGTCCCATGTGTGTTGACATATTCTGTTAAATATCTGTATGGGCAGAATGCCTGTTGTGTTATATCTGGTGAGTGGGTGATCTAGAGTCTGAATGTGTGTGGTATGTGGAGTGGATCTAGCAATATGGTCTCTTCAGTTTTCAAAAATGTTGAATGCTGTTGTGTCAACCAAAACAGTCAGATGACATCTTCCATGGAGGGAGCTGATTTAATTTTTGTGTTTTATACCTGTTTTTATAACGTTTTAACAATTTTTATGAAATTTGATGAATTTGTAGATTTTAAATGATTTTTTCCCCCCATTTAACAAGTTTTTTTTTACAAATTCACAGACTCATATAAAATAGGAATGGTGGTTGGAACCTGATTATGGAGTTGGGACCTGTCATACCTTTCCTCCAGTGTGTGTCGATGCATGTTTGACTGATCTTTTACCGGAGTGATTGTTGGCATATACTGGATGATACACGTATATGTGTGTGTTTTCCTATGTTTGTTTGTACATGCTATTTCCTGTATGTTGATGTTTTTATGGCATGTGTCTTTGTTTGACAATATACAGGCTGATGCTGTGATGATGTTACGAACTTTCAGAGACAATGGAGAAGGGTAACTGTATCAATTTGAGGTAAGGAACCCCGGCTCAAAAAGATCAAGGTATGAGCGAAAACATTCTGATACCTCTGGCAATGCTATACCCGTACCAGTATATAGAGTGTTTATGAGAGACAAACTACCCAGTTTCCTGGTTTATTTTGCACTGGTTAATTGTCAATGTATGTGGTTCTGAAATAACGTAGCCCCACCTTACTTTGGACTTTGGGTTTGTGATTTTCTGGACCAGACATTCCCTGAAAAGTGGATATGCAGAGGAGGACCTGTTCCATTGACAGCACATTCACTTGATTTCACCCCACTTAATTTCTTCTTGTGAAGCCATGTGAAAAGAACACAAGACACTTGTTGAGACTGAAGAGGATCTCCTGGGAAGAATTCTAGCTGCATTCAACACTTTTCATATGACACCAAGGATATTAGAAGGGGTACGATAGAACTTTGTGTAATGATGCCTTGCCTATATTGCCACTGGGAACCCAATTTTGAACAACAGCTGTAAATGTAGCAGCATCTGATTGTGCAGGTAAATAGAATTCATAACTACTGTACCATAGACTTAGGATTTTGGGTCTCTCTGACATCGAATTTCGTGCGATGTAACTAGTCCATCTACAGGGAAATTATCTGAGGAAATATTTAGCAGGATTTCTGTAGTCAGATTTGGTAGTTGGGGCCTATCGTTTCAACATTTCATGATGCTGAGGCAGAACTTGAGTAGATTTTCTGTTATAAATTTCGATTCTGTCATTACTGGATCAAGGATCCTTACCTGAAAATGATGCATTTACCCTTCTGCATTATACCTGATAGATTGTAACATCATCACAGAATCACCCTGTATATCTTGAAGTATAGTGATAGTTGTCTGTGTGTACATTGACTCAGGGGGTGTATACATTACTGAGCAAGTGCCTGAGTGTGTAAGGTTGGTGTATACTGGAAGATATCTGAATGTGCGTGGTTTAGTGTAAGTGTCCATGGATGTCTGAATGTGTGTTAGGGTTGCAACGGAAGTCATATTTGCGGATACTGATGCGGATGTTAAATGCTTGACATCCGCGGATGTAGATGTTTGGCGAAAGTGGATGCGGAAGTGTGAAAAATAAATTTATAATTATTTACATTTGTATATTTTATCATATTGACTCATATTGTAGCAACAAAAAACTTGTGATGATTTCACAAATGAATTAAATTATTTACATTACTACGCACGCGCCTAAAAACCAATCTTTACATAGTTCTTGGCAGGACTTATTCAAGCGTCAAGCACAAGGCCATGCCATCGCACATCTCCATGCTTGCTTTTATTATTATTATTATTATTATGGTTATGCACCTTGACGTCGAGGTTATTAAAGGAGTGGAAAGGATGGGGCTAGGAATGGAAAGAAATTTGGCCATGCCCTTTTTAGGGAAGCATTCGCCTGGAGTGATTTGGGGAAACTATATAAAACCCAAATCCGGATACCCGTACATGATTCGAACCTGTGTTTTCAAAATTGCGATGTCAGAGTGTTACCACTAATCCACCATGCTCACCTCCTTCCCACTGCTGTATTGGCTCATTCACAGTACAATTTTTAGGACCTATGATGATCCAATTTTTGATAAAGAACTCTTGATGGGTTGTGAAAGGTGTTAAAGGGCTACATGTAGGATGCATTGGATGTTGTTAGACTCCCAGGCAATCAAAATGGGTCCTTGCTGTCCAATAAGCTATGGATATTGGAGGAAGCTATTGGAGGAAACATCCTATGAGTGTGCGATAAAGTGCGAGAAAGTATGAGTGGAAAGGATTGCTTGGAACATCTTGTTGGATTCCTTCTATCTGCATGAATGGGTGAGCGCATCCTATGGTAGTTCTACAAGGATGCCCTATAAGTTGGACCATGAATAGACCACTTTACTTTACATGGAAGTTCAAACTTGTAAATTCATCACTTAGGTAATAACACCGTTTAGTTCATTGTAACTTTATTGCAAGATTGTCAGAAAAAACTACTACTTTGTTGTTAGCTAATTGGCAATGGGCAGAATCTCATAGATAGATAGATAGATATGTTCACTTTGATCCCATGTGAGAATAATCTCGGGGATGTGGAACAGTACATACACTTAGTAGTAATGTCAATATTACTATATAATTGATAATATTATTATATATTGACAACAAGTTAGCAACAACCCATTAGTATAACCAATATCTCCTGTAATCTACAAATACAATCCCGAGTTAATTAATACTTGGAACAGTGTATACACTTGTTACCAGCATCTAATAATCAGTTATTTTCTTACCAACCAGTTGCCATGATAAGTTTCACTGTAATTTGTGACTACATATTATATTATGTTAGTTGCTATTTATGTGGAACAGTACACACACCTATTAGCAATATCAATTATATTACCAACAACTCATAAGCAGTCAATTACTTAAAAACCTGTTAGTATCATAATTTTTCACAGCAGTTTTTGAGTGCATGCTATCCCATGTTAGTTACTATATATGAGTGAAATTTTGTAAACGGTGTAATTAGTTCATTTGTCAAAAGTTTCAACAGAAAGAAAACCATACATCATTTTAGTAATTGTGGATAATTTTGTCACCTTCCCCTTCCATACACCATATATACTATTTTATCAGTCATTCTTAGTTACCAAATTCCAAGAAGAAAATTCTTTAACAGAGTAAAATGGATTCTGAAGCAGAAACTCTTTCAGTTTGGACTTAACGTAGTTGGGTTTTTGTAGATAACATTTAATTTCCGTTGGTAATACATTGAATAAGGAAGCTCCAGTAAATGTTAACCCTTTCTGTACAATCGGCAGTGACTTGTAATCCCTGTGAATATCATATTTATTCCTAGTATTATGCCTATGTATGTCAGCATTAAGATTGAAGTGTTCAGGATTTTCCACTACAAATCATAGTACGGAGTATACATACTGTGCTGGCATTGTTAGTACACCCAGGTTTTTAAATAGATTTCAGCACGACGTCTGTGGGCTTGCTCCACAAATAGTTCTTATAGCACGCTTTTGCAATTTAAATATCCTCATGTGCTTGTGACGGGTTTCCCCAGAATGAGATGCCATAAGTGAGCAGGGAATGAAAATATGCAAAATATACTAACTTTCTGGTTTCTATATTAGCTATTCTAGATATTACCCTCAGTGAAAATGTTGCAGAATTCAGTTTTTTACGAAGTTGTTGAATATGCTGTTTCCAGTTCAATTTGTTATCTATATATACACCCAGGAATTTTGTGAAACTGCTTTCATTGATTGTTTTTCCTTCTGATATCACATTATAGCTGTCCTTTGATTTATTTTTTGTAACAAACTGAAATAACTGTGTCTTTTCTACATTAAGTATTAGTTTGTTGGCATTAAACCACCTGTTAATTTTCTTTATAACATCATTTGCTGTGTTTTCGAGGTTTTGTGCTGATGGGTCTTAAAAGGATATGCTAGTATCATCTGCAAAGAGCACCATGTGTTCATTATCACCTAGTGTAGAACTCTTAAAGAAGTTTCTCTTCAAAAAGGATTATCTCACTAAGAAACCTCTTCCTGTTCTATTTGTGTTATTCGAGGAAAGAAGGAAATTTACGAAAACAAACGTTTCAGCGGAGATCCCGTCTTTTACAGCAGCTTTTTCCAGAAATGTTTCTTGACACCAGTGCAACAACAAACAGCCGCGGTTCCGGTTTACTTCAGGGCTTCTCAAAAGACGTGGAGATTGCGTCGAAAGGTCGCCATCGGTAGAGATGTATTGTACTGGTGAAGCAGTACGTGAGGTGGTCAGGAGGGCGCTTAATGGGGAACTGACATCACAATTGAGAGGCAAATCTCGGGCAAAGTGCACTGACCTCGGACGTGGTTCATAAAAGAGACGACCTACATTGACTGCCAAAGAGCAACAGAACGTAGATGAATTTTGACCTAAGAAATAGTTCGTTGACATTTGTAGAAATCGATTTTTAATTTGAAGGACTACTCAACTGATTTATACTCAAGCCATTAAACTTTTAAATAACTACTGTATATCAAGTACAACACCCAAAAAATCATAAATCATGCGCGTAGTCGATTATTATGATGTTAAACTTACGCTGCAACTTTCTAGTTTTAATTATTTTTCAAAGCCAAGACAGATAATGTTTTAGCGTGTGAAAGGACATATGATGTACAAACAAATCCATTTTGTAGGGGACCTATCCTTACAGTTTTGATTTTTTGAAACGAATTGTATTCATATATGGCGTGAAAATTTTGTAGAACTTTCGCTCACTGTATGTTACCAGGGAGGGAAAAATCATCAAATAAAAAGAAATGTATTCTCTTAAAATTAGTACCAGGAATAAGAGACATCTCGGAAATAATGGGTTTAGTAGGGGTTTTGGGGGGAAATCCGCGTAACAGCTGATCTAGAAAAGCGACCCCGTGTTGCTCTGTTTTAGAGTGTAGGTGTAAACAAGGCATTACGAACCCATCAACTTTTATCTGAGTCCGCAAAGCCTGTAAGGCGACAACTCTATGTTGGCTGATACTGAAACGCAATATTTATCGAAGCTTCTAGTCCTCAGCGCATAACAGTCGCCGATTTAGTGGAAAACTGGAATTAAAGGGCCAAACACAAAGCTGATAATTTCTTACGTTTCCAGACACAAATAATAAAAAACGACTTTCCTACTTTATGACGATTCTAGCTGTTACCAGCAGTTTCATTTACGTGGGCGGTTAATGTAATGATTAAACCGGACATGTCACAAGCATATCGCCAGCAAGAGAGAGAAAAGGTAACTTAATTTCTCTGAATAAAACGTTGTGCATTTCCTCTGCAAGAATTAATAAAATCTTAGCAGTAATTCATGTGTGAATGCGTTCAACGAAAAAATGATACTTATTTTGGACACTTTTTATCTTACTGTACGTTATTCAATACGTCAGTAAAATCCGACGAGTGGTTTTTGCCTGAATCACGTTCGACGAAAAATTGATAATCATTTGTTTACTCTTGTATGCACAATTTCTCAGCTTTCAGACTTTACATAAAAAAAAAAATAAACCTGATATTAACCCCAGGGGATGAACGTTATTAAAACTTTCTCTTCTTTTTTATTTTTTTAAAAAGGAAAAGTTTATTCTTTTTCTGTATGTCATTAATAATGCCCTAAACTCATTTTTTTCCAAAAATATCCTGTATGATATACTTTCGCCAGGTTAAATTTTTATTACATGTAAAGATTATTATAGTCTTTCTTGACACGTGTCTTCATCTGATTGAATTGAACATATGGGATCCTGTTATAAGACACGTCAATGTGATGATTCACAGCTTACATTACCGATCTAATTTATGTGCGAACTAATTACGACTGTGAACGGAACAATTCTCGTTGCAAATTACGCTAATGAGGAGAAAGTTTTCGCGTTATGAGGAAGCTACAAGGATGGTTTGAATGAAAAGTATAAGATGTAATATGTCAACAAGAAGTTAATATAAAAATTTAGCATCTTTATGCTTAATGCATGAAAGCTGACTATGTAACTGTTTAAAAATAAAATAATAATTAAAAAACCGCTAATACCTGACTGGCTCCACAAATTAGTATTAAGATTGTAAGCTACAGATGACATTCACTCTATTTGCGTGGAGTAAATCATCTGTTGCTACACGGTATCTGTTTTGACAGTAAACATTTTAACTCTACATCATATAAAAAGAAATTAATATAAATTGAAATGAAAAGACGAATTAAATTCTACAGCTATATTATCAGAGTGAGTAATAACAGACTAACAAAAAGAATTCTAAACCTAGCCATTTCAATGAAAATTAAAAACAACTGGCTAATTGAAATAGGAATAACAGATGACATCATACAGGATAGATGCCGATTTAGTAGCATGGTCAACAATCACCAGTTTGCTAGCAGCAAGTGTATCAGAAGAAGGAACACGTGGACGGAAGAATGAAGGAAAGAACACAGCGAAAAGATGAAGAGGTTTTGGGAACAGAGGAAAAACACATCTGCTAAATAAGTTCACTCGCGCTCCTGAGTTGGGCACAACGATGGAAGAAGAAGAAGAAATTGAAATGCAAACAAAACATCCACCATACATCCACATTAAAAATTGTGGATGCGAAAGCTGATGTAGGATTTTATGCTAAAGTTCCACACTTGCGGATGAAACTGGAATAAATTACCAAGGGAATTATTGGACTGGTTAACAAAAGTATTCTAAAGCTGGAATTCGTAAAGGGCAGGCTTAAGTGGATGGTGAGAAATCATGACATGGGAAAGTGGGGATGTAGGGTTCTTATACATATTATATTTATCTGAAGCTAAGGAAAGGTACAAAGGAATGGATTGAAACAGTATTTTATCTCCTAGTATGTGTATGCTGTGGTCAAAGGGGACAATTGAAAGAGTCAGAAATTTCAGCAAAATGCTTTGTGAAGATCTGAACTGTACATATCTTGGCTAGCAAAATGCTGAATTTTCTCCTACCGTACTGCCAGGTTAGACCTTTTTTTTTTTTTTTACTTACTGCTTTACGCCTTGTCGACGGCTAAGTTCATAGAGGTGGTAGAGGTGTGATGGGACTGCGGACAAGGAATGGGAAGAAATTTGGCCATGGCATTTTTGATTGAAGCATCCCGGCATTTGCCTGGAGTGATTTGGGGAAACCATGGAAAACACAAATTTGGATGCCCAGACGGGGATTTGAAGCCGCGTCCTCCTGAATGATAGGCCAGAATGTCAACTGTTCACCCACTACGCTGAGGCCAGGTTAGAAAAATGTTGGAGTATTCTCTAATAATGTTCCTCTATCTGCCTATCACAGACAATATCCTCATTAGAGTTGCAGATCAGGGTGGTGAACTGGAGGGTTTTAGAAGGGAAACCATTATTCTGAGACTATATATGTAAACTGCTCTAATGTGTGTGCAACTTAATAGGGAGTGACAGTCCAAAAATAGCTGCTAGTCCTGAAACAACATTGAGACTAATAAAACATGCCAACTTAATATTCCTAATGTCTTGAGGAGATGCAGTCAGAAATGGAGGCAATACTTGGTGTCTTTTAATGGTGAACTTGATGAGTCATTTACATGCAAATAGTATAGTTCACACCAGCCCAATGTTGCAACCACATTTAATAATGATGCTGAAATTTGCATGCCTATTTAAAATCAAGATACATACATCTTGGCATCTGAATTGGTTGGGTTTACAAATTCACAGCTTACAACTAATGAACTGGTGTTTCTGTTTGATGAAATTCGTGAACTGAAGCAGACAGAACCAGCAATGCTGATATCACAAGCACTGAGGTTGGTGGGTAAGTGGTAATGCTCTGGCTTTGCATTTGGGAGGACATAGATTTGAATCCCTGGCCGGCCTTCCAAATTTCAGTTCACCATGGTTTCTCGAAATAACTTCAAGCTAATGCCAGAATAGTTCCTTCAAAAGGCCATGACCAATTCCTCCCCATTCCTTGCTTCCAGTTCTTTTTTCCTCTAATGACCTCAATGTCTGTAAGGTATAAAGCCATGAACGAGCACAAGTGATGTCACAAGTACATTAGATAGGGTCAGAAAATACGTGGTGGGCCAGGCTAGAACAAAATAGAAGATTTGGAATGCCCATAACTACTTGAACTGAAGAGATAAACTGTGTATGTTTGTTGCTGAAAATGTAATTTCAGTTGCCCCAATGATGGGTAAAATAAATTAAATAAATGGAGTGGCTTAGTGACACACTGTGTAAGGCATCTGATGGGAGATCAAAAGGTACCCAGTTCAAATCTCTGTCTTTTTGGAGATTTTCTTAAGACCTAAAACTGAGCTGGCACAGCTTTCTTTGTAGTAAGAAGTACAACAGAATGCTTCCGTGGTTTGGAATCCACATTAAACTGCAGGTCCAATCTAGGGCTAACAACCCTAGTTGTAATATGGTTGTGTATACATGCAAGGCACTTTCAAGTAAAAAAAAATGCTTAATGTGGTCCTAGTTTTCCCAAACTAAATATATGAGAAACTAACTTTTTATTTATCAGTTCCCTTGCTTAAAATAGGTGAAACAAAAGAATGAAATCGATATAATGTTTTCATTACATCTTTATGATACCAGATAGATTTAGTGGTCTGTAATACTGACTAGTTTAAACTTTTCTGGTCCAGCTGAACATCATTAGATTCAAACTTCAATAGCGATAAATTAACTAAAATTTAGTTAACGTTGCAGAATGGTGAGATATTTATAGGTGTGTGCCTTTGGCATCAATATTTTGGCCCTGTTAGCAGACAGACTGAATGATAATTTCAGTAACTCAATCGGCCTCTATCTTATGGAGAAAAGGTGTCATACGGGAATCAGAAGCATACTTTAAAGCAAGCTATCTTAAAGGGGCCGATCATCCACCAGACTTATTCCTTCAATATTCAGTTGACAAATGCGTAGAAATGGTCCAATTCTATGAGCTTGTGGGTCCCGAAAAGGACCTCCTGGCTCCTTTTTGTGTATCTTTTAACCGAGAGGTCTATTCAGGCAGTTTGGTCTCATCTTATCACTGTTGCTTTCTTAGCACCACCCAGGGGTCACGTGTAGGGCAATTGAGGTTATACCTACGGACATGAAGCAACTCAGATCTCCAAATGGGGCTGGGTAGATTCTGCAAATTGTTACTGTGGAGCCACCTTACAGACAATCAGTCACATCGTTTCTGACTGTCCTCTTCGGGCCTACAAGGGAACAATGGCGGAAATACATTATGCGTCGATCAGTGCAGTTGACTGGATTAAATCATTAGGTCTAGAGGTATGAAATTGTACAAGCTTGTGATATGTACATTTCCTATTGTGTACCTTGTTAAATAATCATATGATAAATAAATGAATCCACCAAACTAAAATGGGTAAATTCAGTTATAAAATCAAATGTAGAATGATCTCAGTGAGAAAAGATATTAAGTTAGACATAACATGCTTCTAACATTTCATAAAATTACTAAAGCACATTATTTCTTATTGTGAACAGATTCAAATCCAAGTCTTGACGTTTCATTGGAGTGTGTCATGAAGACTTCTGGGTCCCAACTAGGCATAAAATAAATGCAAATTTCACCTGAGAGAAAAGGTTGGAAATATTTTTTAAGCTCTCCAATATTTGAAACGAATGGTCACAATATCAAAGAGAAAGAAAATTGAGAGACGCCTAGAAAAACTGAAGGGAGGTAGGCACAAGAGTGAAGGATGAAAGTAGTTGAACATGAACACAGTAGGACACAGTAGGGAACAGTTGGATGAGTAGATTACTATTAAAAAAAACCATTCTGATAATAAGTGGGTAGTTATGTAAAACAAATCCAAGCTTTCAGAGCTTCATGACAATGCAACAGAAATTTGATGGTTATCAATTTACCCCACAACTGTGTCATCTGAAAGTAATATTTCCTGCCATAACTCATCTCCAAGGTGGCTGAATTGTCTGCTGCGATGTCAGAGCCTTAGAAGCCACAACGCTTTACATTCCTTTCATATGAGATGCACTAATATTCCAAAACATTTTGCTCATCAGCTATTGTTGTATAAAATTGCCTGCCAATCTAATCACAACAGAATCATCATTCAGTCTTTGTGTGCTTTTGATGATTGTTCTTATTATCAAAATCTCATCATCATGTTAGAGCTCCAGGATCTCTTTAGCACCTAGAAGGTGCTTGTGGCAGATAATAATGGCAGTGAATGGAGTCCAGCAATAGGTAAATAGCCACATGAAATTTCACCACTGATGCTATTCCCTTGTGACTAAGCAAATATAAACAACATGTGACTCAACCTTTTAGAATTATTACGGCCTTCTATCTAGACTGTTTCTCTCTGATCATCAGTCTCTATTCAGTATAGTTTGACATATCGCTCTGAGTGGCACTAGAATGATTGTTCCATTAAATTGCTGCCACAACAAATAACTTCATTAACTGTGCAAATAGAATTTCTGAATTCCTTGATATTTTAGTCCAACACATTTACTTCTGCTTTTATGTTAATTGGCTTTAATGGGAATATGTTAGAACTTAATAAACCATCAGTCAGTTACCCTCACATTATCTAACTGAAGGACAGTTAAAATTCAGTCATTAATTTCTATAATTTAGTGTTCAAGGATATTAATTTATGGGCGTTCAAAAACTTATTAGAGGGTAAGTTGAAAAGTGATGGCATTGCAACTAATGTTTTTTTTATGATGCTGGTACCTATGTTACAGTAATGAGAATCAAGGTTCAACTAGATCTGAGAGGTAGTTTTCTATAAACAGATTTTTTTATATATATAGATTTGTTGAAATGGGTAAACTGGGATATTGTACCATCATAAAATTATTGATTTTGGAAAGTTTATCACCAACATAAATTCATTCTTCATTGGTAAAGGCGTATAAGCAATGCGCTCCTCACATTGAGGAAACTGGCTTCTGTATCTAAGAGTGGCCGTATATCTGATGAAGATGATACATGCGAAGGATAGCCAATTAGGATGATGAACAATGTAGTTCTGGATAATTGGTGATGACATAGCTGATGCCATTGAAATATCAGATAAATAGGTATGCTATATTTTACATCAAGAATTAAATAAGAGAATGCTTTGTGAATCTGTTATACGCCGATCGTAAGAAATTGAAAAACAAAAATATTTGGACCTTTTCCAAACGTGTCCTAGAACATCAATACATGCCAGAAACAAAACAGCAATCAAGATAATTAGTGAATGCCAATTGCTTTGCATCAAAGAAAGTGTAGTTGATTTGAATTGCCAGAAAGATCATGACCAATGTTTTCTTATGTTGAAATGGAATTATTTTTATTTATTATCTTGACAAGGGTAGAACAATAACTCATGAATACCACTCAATTCTGAACCCCAAAAAAAAAGTAAGAAAAAAGTGAGATAACTGGATTTTGAAATAAAAAATCATTTCTCATTATGACACTGCATCTGGCTGAGTGGTGCTTTGCCAATGGAAAAACTGAATCAGAGGTAGAACTATTAGACCAACCGCCCAGTTCCACTTATTCCCAATTCTAAAGAAATTTATGGCTCAAAAATATTTCGAGTCAAATGAAGAGATGATAGCAACTGTAGATAGGTATTCCTTATATCTTCAATAACACAGGTCTTCAATGAAAAAGTTTTTTGAATAATTTCATTTCAAAGGTGTAGATGTTGCAAATATTTATTTGTCGTATTTTTTTTATTTGCATGTATCTAGACATATAGATAAATATTAATACTCATAACAGTTATTACTAACACCAAGAGCTACGATATGCCTTTATCACAAAATACAGAACACTCTGATCTTCTCAGTAGTGGTGGAATTTTTAACTGCACAATTGATCGTGGCCTTTAAAAAAGCAATAACCTATTGACGTGGTATGGGATCTTCAATTACCTAAAGATTCTGCAGAATTTCTCAGTTCTTTCCTAAAGGAAAACCATTTATTTTATACTCAAATGACATTTTATTGGTATCAAAGAAGAGAACAAGAATTTTTACAGTATTTCAAGAATAGGATGCTTTAGTATTTTGCTGTGATATTGGTGGTTTAATTAAAAAATTTGACATTGAATACAATGCATAATGATGGTGTCATTTTATAGATTTTTCAAAAAGAAGCTTGAAAGATGTCTTATCGGCAATAAATTTAGATTAATAACTGTAGGTCATTCAGTTTATCTTAAATAAACTTATGCAAACTTGAAAAGTTTTTTGGAGAAAATAAAATACACCGAACACAAACGGTTAATTTGCAGTGACTTAAAAATCATATAAATGCTTCTTGGTCAACAGCAAGGTTACATAAAATTACCATGTTATATTTGTGAATGGGATAGTAGAGCAAGAAATTTGCATTGGGAAAAATCTGATTGACGAATTAGAACAAAATTGAAAGATGGAGTAAAAAATGTCATCAGCCCAAATTTGATGGATCCTCACAAAGTATTGCTCCCACCACTTCACATCAAACTTGGTTTGATCAAACAGTTTATAAAGGCATTACCACAAGATGGAAATATTTTCAAGTATCTATGTTCGTATTTCTATAGCTTATCTGATGCTAAGTTGAAAGAGAGAATATTCATGGGATCTGATATCAGGAAACTGTTTAAGGATGCAGAATTTCAAAAAGTGATGACAACCATAGAACAAAATGCCTGGCATTGTTTTAAAAATGTTGTTTCTAAGTTTTTTGGGAACACAAAAGATCCAGAGTATAAAAACATTGTCCAAGAAATGTTAAAGGCTTATAAAATCTTAGGCTGTAATATGAGTGTGAAAATTCAATTTTTTTGAAGTCTCATGTTGATTGTTTTCCAAAAAATCTAGGTGACTACAGTAAGGAACAAGGTGAACAGTTCCATCAAGATGTAAAAGAGATGAAAAGAAGATATAAACGCATCTGGGACATTAATATGATGGGGGACTATTGCTGGATGATACATAGAGATGAAGTAAACATTCATAAATGAAAACCAACAAAATGTAGCTTTTTTTTGAAAAAAAAAAAGATATTATTATTAATTGGTTGCTTTGTGTATACTTTTGTGTTTTATTTAAATAGCTATAGACCCAATGAAACTTAGGAACATATTCTCAAATGATTCTCATTCATTTTATTTAATTTTTGTTTTGTATTCATTTGTATCCAGATACTATATCATCTAAATCTGGTAAATGTGACATGGTATATATCGTATGTATACCATTTTATATTACTTTTAAGACAATATATTAACAAATGTTAACAGTTTAAGGAAAAAACTTTTAAAAGAGGAAAAAAATAAATAATTTCGCTGATCTGTGTAATTACACTTCAAGGATTGATGGTCTCTGGAAAACTGATCAGATTCGCATCTCATGCCTGAAGGCTTAAGTCATTGAGAACTAAAGTAGTCCTATCATTTTGAAATTTTGAGAATCGGTATATATTGTAAAAAATGTCAACTTTAGTCCTTATGAGAAATTCTGTAACTTTGATAGTTTCGTCATAAAAAATTGTTTTAATGTGATTCCTAAAACCTGTTAATAACTTTCACAATTTTGTTGTTACTGAAGTGAAATATATTTTATTTTACTTCTAAAGCACTTCTCTTTCATATACTAGTAAACAAAACAGGTTTACTAATGTCAAAATGGTGAAATAAAATTCGGAATCCAAAAACAGAATCCAACCAATTAATATTTCAGAAGATATTGACTAGAAAGTAGCTTTAATCAAATCTACATATTCAAAAATGATCACTGTGTGAACTTAGACTCTCTAACTTTTCCTCGATTTATTACGAATTATTGTAAATATCAACTACTCCAGGCGAATGCTTGAGAATGTTGCCATAGAAAATACTATCTCAAAACTGTAAAAATCTGATTTCTCACTTGAATTAATATAGTAACTGACTTAAAAATGATATGCAACACTACTCAATCTAACTTGTGGTTCTAAGAACAAATTTTGTCATGTAGTTGCAAAATTTATAAGATACCTGACGTGCCCTTCCAAAATTGAAGTTATTTTCTAAAGAAAACTAACTGAAATTTTCCAAAAGAAAAACTTAAAACCTCCATCTTATCTACATATTGGTGGGGCTGGTCTGCCTTTCATACACCTTTCACTCTCTCTCACTTATTCCAAAACAATTTGCAAAATGTTATAGCGAGTATATCATCAATAATATTAAATCATCAATTTTCCATTGTTTCATATGTATCACAATTTTCAAAATTATTGGTGTTCCACTCAATGTTCATCTTGTAAACTATTAAAATGTTCGTATCAAATGTTGATGTCATCTGCAATTTTACACAACCCCAAAATGGGTCAATTTTGCTATAATTTAATTCTACATAACTGAGGCAGCTTTAGATTTCCTAGAACATGGCATGAGGAATTTCTACATCCTTCCCTTTTCTGATATAATACTTGTGTACATCTTACCTTTCTACATAATTCATCAAATTTTCCTTAATACCTAGTTTCTTACAGATACCATACTTTGTATTATCAGTTCTAGGTCATTTTTGTGTTTCAATAAATTCCAAATAATTTCACTGTTTTATTGTTATCCTCAAAACCTACATTATTTAGTCATAGGTAAATTCCTTTTTACTATGTAGTACTAGTTTTTTTGCCTAGGGCAATAAGATCTCTTGAACACTTTTCTCTTGTGTTTTTGCATTTTAAACATACATATCTTTATATGATATTATCAAAACTATTTCATACATGTTCCTGTCTCCAAAAACCTCGCTGTTGAGAGACGTTAAGCAGTTAAAAAAAAAAAACACATACATGTAGATCACTGATTTACAGTTCAAATTTCTGGAAAAAAATTGTTTTGAACCAGAAATAGAAATGGACCAATTACTGAACCCTGGAAACCCCAGTTGTGATATGTAATATACACTCCTGGAAATTGAAATAAGAACACATTGACGCCGGTGTGTAAGACCCACCATACTTGCTCCGGACACTACGAGAGGGCTGTACAAGCAATGATCAAACGCACGGCACAGCGGACACACTAGGAACAGTAGTGTTGGCTGTCGAAGGGCGCTAGCTGCACAGCGGTTGGGCACCGCCGCAGTCAGTGTCAGCCAGTTTGCCGTGGCATACGGAGCTCCATCTCAGTCTTTAACACTGGTAGCATGCCGCGACAGCGTGTACGTGAACCATATTGCAGTTGACGGACTTTGAGCGAGGGCGTATAGTGGGCGTGCGAGAGGCCGGGTGGACGTACCGCCAAATTGCTCAACATGTGGGGCGCGAGGTCTCCACAGTACATGGATGGTCACCAGTGGTCGGCAGAAGGTGCACGTGCCCGTCGACCTGGGTCCGGACAGCAGTGACGCACGCCAAGACCGTCGCATGCTACGCAGTGCCGTAGGGGACCGCACCGCCACTTCCCGGCAAATTAGGGACACTGTTGCTCCTGGGGTATCAGAGAGGACCATTCGCAACCGTCTCCATGAAGCTGGGCTACGGTCCCGCGCACCGTTAGGTCGTCTTCCGCTCACGCCCCAACATTGTGCAGCCCGCCTCCAGTGGTGTCGCGACAGTCGTGTATGGAGGGACGAATGGGGACGTGTCATTTTCAGTGATGAGAGTCGCTTCTGCCTTGGTGCCAATAATGGTCGTATGCGTGTTTGGCGCCGTGCAGGTGAGCGCCACAATCAGGACTGCATACGACCAAGGCACACAGGGCCATCACCCGGCATCATGGTGTGGGGAGCGATCTCCTACACTGGCCGTACACCTATGGTGATCGTCGAGGGGACACTGAACAGTGCACGGTACATTCAAACTGTCATCGAACCCATCGTTCTGCCATTCCTAGACCGGCAAGGGAACATGCTGTTCCAACAGGACAATGCACGTCCACATGTATCCCGTGCCACCCAACGTGCTCTAGAAGGTGTAAGTCAACTACCCTGGCCAGCAAGATCTCCGGATCTGTCCCGCATTGAGCATGTTTGGGACTGGATGAAACGTCGTCTCACGCGGTCTGCATGTCCAGCACGAACGCTGGTCCAGCTGAGGCGCCAGGTGGAAATGGCTTGGCATGCTGTTCCACATGGCTACATCCAGCACCTTTACGATCATCTCCATGGGAGAATTGCAGCCTGCATTGCTTTGAAAGGAGGATATAGACGGTACTAGTGCCGACATTGTGCATGCTCTGTTGCCTGTGTCTATGTGCCTGTGGTTCTGTCTGTGTGATCATGTGTTGTATCTGACCCCAGGAATGTGTATATAAAGTTTCCCATTCCTGGGACAATGAATTCACGGTGTTCTTATTTCAATTTCCAGGTGTGTACTTGAGTGTTGATTTTTAAATATTACAATTTGTTTTCTTTTTGGAGGATTTATTTATTTTCATGTCAGCAACATACATATTTACTTAATAACAAACATCAAATTATACTGGACAATATTGCCACCGACAATGCATTTTTCAAGACTTCACAAAAATTATCTTCCATACAGGGAGTTGGTAACAGTCAATACTGGAAAATGTATGGAACAGTCTGATCTTCTCCGCAATTGAACATGATGTCATTGACGTCAACATAGCCCCATCATACCTAGATCAACCTTCAAACTGCCCTTCCTGATCTCAGTCCATTCAGAGACTTCCATATCAGCTATCTGTTGTCATAGCCAGGTGGTACAAATTCAGATACTCTTCCACAACCAGAGGGGAGGGGAACCTTAGCACCCCCCTCCCCTCCCCCCCAAAATCCTAATAGATGAGTTATTTCAAGATTAATGTTATTCCTTTCTCTGTTCACTGCTATTTATCTTTGGATTGTAGAGTGTGTTATTCCTGTTAGGCGGTGGAGCCATTTGACTGGATTTCAAAAAGTGTGTGTTGTTGAGAGTGACATCCATCTGTTTGACAAGACATGATTTGTACCATATTGGAAAGGCATACTCTGCTGCCAAATAACACAGTGCTAAGGCAGAAGTTTGGATGATTTCAGGTTGGCTACCACACTGTGATTCAACCAGTTTTCTATGGATATTGTTATCAATCTTGGAATTCATGCAGTCTTTCCTGAATGTAAGAGATCTGTCAAATGTTACTCCTAGAAATTTTGGAGTGTTGCAGTTTTCCAGTTTGACCTCAGACAACATTACCTTTAACCTACAAGTGGCTCTTTGCAGGAAGTGATTCAATTACTGTAGAGCATCTTTAATCTGAACTGATTGGAATCGAGAGTGGTTCGGATTATCGATTTGTTCATTTTTTCGATTTGTATATTTTCTGTTTATACAGTTTTTATTTTGCCTTCATAATTACATTACACTAGGTTCATTTATGTCAGATATATTCGTAAATCTTTGGAAGAGAAAAGAGTACCTTCTAGCTGGAAAATAGCCCAGGTAATTCCCGTTTTCAAGAAAGGAGATTGGAGTCATCCTAGGAATTATCGACCCATTTCTCTAACATCTGTCTGCAGCAGAATTCTGGAACATGTCATATGCTCAAACATTATGAAGTTTCTAGATGAGAACGAGTTACTTACACCGTGTCAACACGTATTTAGGAAGAAGAGATCGTGTGAAACACATTGGCCCTATTTTCCCATAACGTAATGAAAGTTATCGATGCAGGTTCGCAAGTTGATGCAATTTTCTTGGATTTTCAGAAAGCTTTTGATTCTGTGCCATACAACCGACTTTTAGTGAAGATTCGAGCTTACGGTATTTCCGCTCAGATTTGTGAGTGGATACGTGATTTTCTAACTGGTGGATTACAGTATGTCGTTGTTGATATGGGAAGCCTTTCTATAAATGTTACTTCGGGTGTTCCTCAAGGAAGTGTAATAGGGCCACTTCTTTTCTTAATATTTATAACTGATATAGGAGACAACGCCAAATGCTGGTTGCGATTGTTTGCCGACGATGCAGTTATCTATAGGGAAATAAAGTGCTCCGATGATTGCTTAGAAATTCAGCGCAATTTGGATGCTATTTTCGATTGGTGCTGTAAATGGCAGCTTACACTTAATTGCAAAAAGTGCAAGGCAATGGCGATAAGTAACAAAAAGAATCAGATTGTTCATGAGTACAAAATAAACAATTCAGCTGTTGACACGGTTGATTCCGTGAAGTATGGGGGGGTGATAGTACAAAGCAACATGAAATGGAACATGCACATAACTTCCATCGTAGGCAAGGCAAATTCTAAATTACGATTCATAGCCGTATTTTGAGGAACTGTAATGCTCATACAAAGGAGATAGCGTATAAAACACTAGTTCGTCTGCATTTGGATTACTGTTGTGGAGTTTGGGATCCATATCGCGTGGTTCTGATTGACTCAGTGGAGAGAGTGCAAAGGAGAGCCGCTTGATTGGTGACTTGTTGTTACAGCCCTTATGAAAGTGTCACAGAATTGATACATAGATTGTGATGGGATAGCTTGGAAGACAGACAACGTAGCTTGCGTTCTAATTTATTGGAGAATATGCAAAAAAATTTAAATTTCTAGTGCAATGAAATACTTCCTCCGCCAACCTATTTAGGTCGCAATGACCGGAGGGATAAGATTAGAGAAATGCCGTACTGATGCTTTTATATATTCCTTCTTTCCTTGCACTATTGGGGATTGGAATGCGCGGGTTTAGGATTGGTGCTTAGCACCCTCTGCCACCCACAATGTTTGTGATTTGCAGAGTATGGATGTAGATGTAGATTATAATTTTAAAGATCGAAGGCAAAAGAAGTCTCTTATTTTCTTTTGCTTCATGTTGGAAACACTTATGTTTCCGTGTAGAAGATAAATATGCTGTTATAGGCATATAATTGTTGGTTCAACATATTAAAGTGTACAGGACTCACCAATACAGCAAATCAATGACAAAGGCCCGTGACAGACACGACAGGTTTCAGATTTTTTTAAAGAAACTCAGAACTATCGGTACATTGATAGAATTGATTATTCTTGTGCCATCACGGTTACAACAAACAGTGTCTTGATGATGATCAGAGTATTACGGCAATAATACAATAATTAACACAAGGTGAAAAACTAATCGTACCTAGTTCTTTGTCAGAGGAATTTGTGATCAAAACATGTGTGAAGGTGTACTGTACTATAAATGTGTAAATAGAAACAAAGTTGATGCTTCTGCGAAATTGTGCACAATTCATAAAAAATAATAATTTTGTTCAGGTAAATGATGTTTTGGATAATTGACATTCAGATTATCGATGCTCTACTGTAAAGATAATTCCTGTTCCCTAATCTGGTGAGATATAGTATCAGATATCTTTCTAAGGTCTAAAAGTATGGCATTTGTAAGTAATCAAGTACAAAGTTGGTTATTATTTTTTTTAAATAATATACACCACACCTAGAATGGATGATTTTTCTATCTTGTACCCAAGGTAAACCAGTGGCCGAGATTGAAGGGGGAAATAGGTATAATTATAAAAAGGTACAGATTTTAGAATTCAATAGATATTTCAGGGAAAGGTTTAGCAAATGGAAGGACGGCACAAGTACAGTGAAGGCAAAGTGGGAAGAGTTTAAGGAGAAAATAGAAAAGGATGAGGAAATGTTTATTCCGAAGTAGAAAATAAAGAGAAGTACGGAACCTATATACTACAATAGGGACGTGAGAAAGTTAAAGAGGTGTTGGAGACAAGAATACAAGAGTGTTAAGAGACAGGAAGGAAGTAGGGAATACTAAAAAAAACTATACAAGCAATTAATAAGAGAAAAGATAGAAGTTAAGGATGGGTTTATTAAGAATATTATTGGTGCATTGGAACCACTGACTGACACATCAAGAAATTTCTATGGCTATGTTAGAAAACTGAGGTGAAGGGAAGGTATTCAGACAATTGTAGATAAGAACCTAAAATTGGGTTTTTAAAATGGCAAAGATATTGAATGACTGGTTTAATGTGGCGATACTCCGTAGTACGCCACCAGGACATTAAGGGATACCATCCTGTGATGGGAGGGAATAAATCAAAGGAGAGTCTCCCCGTAAGTACAAATGAGGAAACTACAAAATTTGAAACAGAGTCTCAGGGAAATTACAAAGGAATTCAGAAAGCAAAAAAAAAAAAACGCAAAGGGGCTTACGTAGGTAATATTACTACAGATGTATTAAGGATTGTGGGATACTAAATTGTCCCTGACCATGAAATTTTATTTAGAATGAGTGGTCTGGAGACTTGCTGCTTATCAGAGGGCTGGAAAAAGCCATAGTAGTACTGATTCATAAAGGAGGGGTGACAAATAGAGTTGAAAAATACAGGCTGCTTAATTTGACATCAGTGATAGGCAAAATAATGTAAAGATTGAAATGTAACTATATCAGAAATATCTGCGAGGAGAGAAAATGGTTTGCATATTGACAACATGGCTTTATGTAAGGATATTCATGAAAATCTCAGTTGGTAGGCAATATGCAAGATATTTCAGATGAATGGGAGAAGGGAGGCCAAGTTGATAGCGTAGCACTAGATCTTTCTAAGATATTTGAGAGAGTAAACCATAAAATGGTTTTAACTAAATTGAAAAGTATAGGATTGGATGAAAAAGTTACTTGTTGGGTAGAGGAAATTTTAAAAGCCAGAAAGCAAATTGTTCAAGTAGGAAATACATTATCAAAATGGGTGGAAGTAAATATGGGACTACCACAGGTACTGTTGCTGTTCGTTTTTCTAATAAATGATTGTATTGATGGTTTATGGTCATAATTTAGATACTTTGCAGATGACATAATGATATTTTATAGTATCAAAAAGGGAGAAGACTGTGAACAGCTACAGGGTAACCTGGATAGAATATCTAAATGGGTTGGTCAGTGTGGAATGAAGATAAATGCCAAGAAGAGTCAGTTTATTGGTACACAGATAAAAAAAAAAGGTTGTTTATGATTATAGTGTGGGGTCAGAGTTGCTTGTTGAAGGCTTGAAGTGTAAATATCTTGACATAGTATTTGAAAATAAACTCAACTGGGCAGAGAAAATTGGGAAAGTGGTACGAAAAGGTTACAAAATCCTTCATTTACTGGAGAGGGTGATGAGAGAATGTTCCATAGAAGTTAGGGAATTTGATTGCAATACTTTGGCTGGTGTAGTTTGGGACCCACATTTTGGGTATCAAGTACAGGAGTTGGATTGCTTTCAAAGAAAAGCCGCTAGATTTGTTTGTAGAAATCATTGCAGGGTGCAGTCAGTTACTGATATGATAAAAGAGCAGGATTGGGAGTCATTGGAAGACAGGAGGAGGGTGAAGAGAGTTCTGGAAATGTACAAAGTATATGTTGTTGATGGGGCTTGGAAAGAAATTGATCGAAGAATTAGGAATAGTGTATGGAAGGGAAAAGATCATCATGACCACAAGCTGACATATGATTTCATGCATAGGAGAGTGGGAAAATTTTATTTTGTGGATTGGAACTTATTACCAAGTGAAGTGATGAATAATTTACCAAAAACGTTGAAGGAGCTTAAAATTAAAATACGTAAATTGCAATAGTGGATGGGGGAAGAATTTAACACTCCAATTATACAAGATAAATAAACAATAAAATAAAAAGGGGCAAGTAGATGACTTAGAAAATTGCCATAAGAGTGTGTGCTCCATTGCAATTAAATTAATAATTAATTAACTGAGAAATGGAAATTCTTTTGTTTCTATTACTGCTATATTTATTCTAATTATAAAATTTAGTTAATCATTAAATAAAGCAGGTACTTCATTTTGTCATTCACCACCTTTACTTGAAATAATGTAATAAAAAGATTAACTTGTATAACTAAACTACGAAATGAGAAGATTATGGTTTTCTGTTCATTGCAAATTTAATAACTTCATCACATACTCTGTCCAACCACCACAATTTACTTGAAGATACATAGATTTGTTTTTTCCCAATATGTGTAATTTTTACAGAGTTAAACACATCAAAGTATACACTAATCAGCCAGAACATTATGACCACCAACTTAATAGCCGGTATGTCTGCCTTGCACAGATAACAGTGGCGACACATCTTGATATGGGAGCAATGAGGCCTTCGTAGGTCGCTGGAGGGAACTGGCACCAAATCCGCACACACAAGTCAGCTAATTCCCATAAATTCCAGGGAGGGGGATGATTAGCTCTGACGCATCGTTCAATCACATTCCAGATTTGTTCGATCAAGTTCAGATCTGGTGAGTTGGTGGTCCAGCACATCAATTGCAGCTCACCACTGTGTTCCTCAAACCACTCCATCACACTCCTGGCCTTGTGACATGGCGCATTATCTTGTTGAAAAATGCCACAGCCGTTGGGAAACATGGTCATCATGAAGGGGTGAACGTGGTCTGCAACCAGTGTACGATACATATTGGCCATCATGGTGCCTTGCACTAGCTCCACTGGACCCATGGATTCCCATGTGAATATTCCCCAGAGCGTAATTGAGCTGACATGAGCTTGTCTCTGTCCTGCACTACAGGTGTCAAGAAGCTGTTCCCCTGGAAAACGATGAATTCACACTATCTGTAAGGGGCGAAACTTATCTACCGGGTTTAAAGTATCAGTAGTACCTAGTGTTGTAAAAAAACGGTTTTTTTTCTGGCTTGAAAAAAAAAACATGAAAAAAAACTTAAAAAAAAAAACATGTTTTTTTTCTGGAACACGTTTTTTTTTTTTTCACAACTACTAAATTTCAAATTTGTAAGGCAGTTATCGTTTAAAATGACTGTTTTAGAGTTTATTCTAAGTACTTATCTTAGTTTAAAATCTACTATATTTTTCTGGTTCAGTAGGGAAAAAAAATTACGAAAATATTGGCAAAATTGACTGAAATTTTCTTTATGAACGGGGATTTCCCAAAGAGACTAGGTTGCGCAAGAAGGAATCCCCATTCCCCATTGTTTGGGTTGATACTTGCTATTTGAAATAGTGCTGCCAGCCATACAAAATTACCTACAGATCTTTTAAAAAAATTAGGAATTTAAAATTTATCCACGGTTTTTTGCCTTATTGGGCTTTCCTTATATTCGTATACTTGTTAACTCTAAGAGTATAGTGGTACTGACTCATTAAATTGTCAGTAAGGGAGCGTGCATAAACCACATAGCTCCATTTTGGCCTCCTGTGAACCCCCACGTAGCCCTACGTGGCTTTTGCCTCCCCCCCTACCCCCCCCCCCCATCCGCTCACGAAGCACATAGCTTTCTTCCGTTTTGATTCCAGAAGACATTTTGTACTGTTTTCTCTTGTCAGACTATTGTAAATTACATACGGATATAATTAACTGAGGGAAATAAATACTGACATGCTGTTGTGAGTTCAGTTCCTCATTTTAACTGTGAAAAATGTTACGAAAGGAAAGTTACGTGGCCTGGCTCGGACCCCCCACCCCTCTCCCCACGTAGCCAAGCGTAGCCTTCCAGCTAACCCCTCCTCCCTCTGGACCGAGCCACGTAGTTTGTGCACGGTCCCTAATTATGAATTGTTTCCTTACAACCGTTGGTGTAAACAAACGATTGAAAAGAAATAAAGCTCCTATTTTGTATGATAATAGATTTTAATTCAAACTTAAAAGACCGTAATACAGAACTATCGGCGCAGTCTTTATGCACAGTGTGTACTTTGCTCACAATTTAAAATTGCAATCTCAAAATCTTTTGCGTACAATACAAGAACAACCAGTAAAAGAAAATTTAACTATTTCTGAAGTTAGAGGAGACAGAAGAAGAGACAGAAAATTCCGACACCAACCGAACTAGTGTTGGTAGTGCTGATACTAGTGAATGTGGTACTGACATAGAGGATGAATGAAATTATGTTACCTATATAGATACACTTTTAAATCATTATGTGAGACATTATATGATTCAGTAAGACTTAAAACACACTTGTAAAATGGAAGTTCCTTAAATAAAACTATAATTTATCAAATATTTTGCTTTCTGAAAAAAAACAAAATTTAGAAAAAAAACACGGGTGCTAGGTTTTTTTTCATGTTTTTTTTCACAAAGCTGAAAAAAAACAATTTGTTTTTTTTTTCAGTTTGCAACACTAGTAGTACCCTTAACTCACAACTTGCATTTTGAATAAAGTTACATAAAATGTTTCATAAAAAGTTCAAACTATTAAACTGTGAAAGTACCTTGGATAATCAACTGCAATTTAAACGCGGTTGCCACTTTCCAAGATAAACCTCAAGTAGTTACTATGAAAATTATAAGCACTGTTCAGTATTTAACCATCACTACATTCTTGAATAGACAAAAATCACTGTTACAGTTGAAAGGCAATCAGACATTTATCTCCAAAAGATTGAAAGTTATGAAACAAGGATGACGGGCCGATGATAAAAACCACTTTGAAAATTTTAAAGTTACATGTTCAAAGTTTAGACCGGGTTGCACCACTTCAATCTTCCATGATGACTGACTAAGCATGCTTCTGGAACTACTTTCACTGTCAGCACTGCCTTATTAGTGCGAAGCTGAATGACACGTCTGTACGCCTTGCCGATTTCCCCGCGACTGGCGTCAACCACCGCTCTCACTCCTTATATAGTCCAGGTACCACTCACTACCCATGTAACATACCACCTCATGACATAGTCCTTCAGAAGGGGGAAATGTAGTGTTCTGAAATTTTTATATTATTTATAGAAACTGATAATGAACAACTTACTCCCTTATACCTTTTGTTGTAAATTCAACCGTTTATTCGTAATAAATTAAAATATGTTACCACGCAAAAACGACCATATTTATGGTTGGAGAGTGTGGTCTTGTGTATGTCATAGTCTCCTTACGCATTACCAAAGTGAGCGGTGATACTGTATTTTTGGTATCAAAACTAATGTCATTTTATTCTACAGTTCTCCAGCTTTCCAAAAAGTGCCTGATCTTGTCTCTAGCTACTCTACAAGTGTTGTAATCAAATTTCTAAAATTGTTGTTTCCAGGATTGTGGCATCCATTTTTAATTTAAGTTGTAGTTTACTCAATATTAAAGTAAAATATAATTGTTAAAATATAATTAGACGTAGCCTGTGGGTTGCCGAAGCTGTGTTAGCCACACGTGGTGGACAGCAGAGCTAGCAGGCGCGCTGGGGCGCACGGTCAGTTGGGATAAATAGCCCGTGTAGGAAGGCGCACTACAGATAGGGTCAGATGCAGAGCACGGTCAGTTGGGATAAATTGCCCGTATAGGAAGGCGCGCTGCCGTCAGGGTCACATGTAAAGGGAGTATCATGTAAGCAAGAGTTTGTGTCACCCATTGGTTTTGTTTAAAACCACACTGGTCGAGCAGACGTGCTGCTGCTCATGGGCAAATAAGATTTAGCCAAGTGGCACGAGGTTATCTGTTGTCGACTAGTATAAAGGATCACAGGGAGGAGCCAGTACCATCAAGTTGCTATGTAGTGCTGTACAGTTTGCATCGCTGTGCTGCTGCGTATTATTGCTGCCGTAAATGATCAGCGGATCTGACTTGGGGAAACAGTAACTTCCTCTCCCGCACCTAGCATTACCTAACAACCTATTTCAAACTGTCTGTAGACTAGTTTGAATTCATTAAACTCCAATGTTCTGGAATTGGCTTTGTCATTTCTAGCATGAGTTTGCCTGCCTACTAAATCCTTTGGTGAGAGTGGCTCCTTGCCTCAGGTAGTGAACCCGTGTCCCCAATATTTCAGGTTGTGGCCAAAAGTTAAGTGGCTTTCAATCTGGGATAGGACAAAGTATTTTCAAGTAATTATTCTGAAAGTAAGGCATCTCCTAAAAAATGGCTTTTGGCATAATGTTCTGTGATTTTTATTACATATTTCACAAGTATTTTGATCTACTAACTTGAATTACTTTGCCCGCAATTTTAAACTGTATACGGCAGCTTGCCGGTTTGAATCGTATTTATTTTATTCCAATCTTATGTCTAGCTGACTGTATGGAATGGTTCAAAATTTTAGTATGTTATGCAGTGTTTTATTAATTTGTATACACCCTATCAGCTGACTTCGAAAACTGCTTCAAATGTATGATTCTATGGTGTTGAAGATGCCAGTTTATTATGACGAGTTATAAAACCGGTGTTTTCATATTTTAAGTGATTCCAACTGTTAATATGGTTGATTTATTACAAGATTTTATTAATTTAGAGTTGATTGCTATTGTGAAGAATTTTTACTGCATCAAAATATGTTATTTAATAGTGATACTGTGTTGTAACAAAGTTTTATTGTTTACCCAATTGGATATTTCGCTATTACTGTGATTTAGGTAAGTTTAAATCTCTTTAGTTGTTTTCCAGCTTAAAATCGCTGCGTATATGTCTGTCAGCTGTGGCATCAGTTTGTGCATTGTGCCTGTTACCCATTTACCGTAGTGAATAATTAGAATTTGACAAATTCTAACATAGCTTACACCTCCCATTGGCATGATGAAGAAAGTACTGGGATTTATCAGACCATGCAATGCTCTGCCACCATGCCAACACCCAGTCACGATGGTCACGTGCTCATTTCAGTTGTAGTTGCCGTGGTGTTAACGTTGGCACACACAGGGGTCATTGGCTGCATAGGCCCATTGTTCAGAAAGTTTGGTACACTGTGTGTTCAGACACACTTTGCCCAGCATGAAAGTCTGATGTTAGTTCAAGCACAGTTTTGTACCTGTCCTGTTTTTCCATCTGCACAGCCTACGACACCCGACATCTGTAATGAGGGGTGGCCGCCCAACCCCTCGACGTTTGGACGTCGTTTCACCTTGGTTTCGCCACTTGTTGAAGACACTCACCTCAGCACTCCTCAAACACCCAACAAGTCACACAGTTTCTGAAATGCTGATGCCGAGCCTCCAGGCCATCACAATCTGCCCTCAGTCCAACTCAGATAGATCACACGCCTACCCCATTCTAAACACGGACAGCACGCTCACTGATACTAAGTGCAATGTATGTGTGTCTGACTAGCAGTCTTTCCTCGTCAGGTGACACTGCTATCTCCTGGATAGGTTTATATCGATAATAGGTAGGTAGTCATAATGTTCTGGCTGATCAGTGTCTGCATTTACAATGGATATACTGAAAATTTGCAAATTCTGTATTAACAACATACATCATTACTATATCTGAATTTCAGTACCTCTAGCTTATACAGAACTAGACACATGAAAGTGTTAAATACACATTTGTCTCAAAATAATGACTACATAATGTACACAATCAATAAATCATTATAAAATCAAAGTTCTCAGAAAAGAAATGGCTATTTATTTGTTATATGTATTTTTTTTTACTCTTAAATATAAGATATTTCCAAAATTTTATTTACATATATTATTTTATAAGATAAAATTAATACTATATCAGAAGCATTTTATGGAATATAAGACTTTATTTCTTAGGTATGTTTTAATTTACTTTTAAATTTAGGGAATCTTAACAGTTTTTATTTTATTAAAATTGACTATAAATTAAAATCATATTGAGACTTATTCTACAAAGGATTACAAGTTCTTAGAAAACACCCAGACTCACTCCAACCTGCACATTAACATGGTGCACATTAGAAACTATATATAAAACATTGTATAATTTATAAATTCATTTACTCTTCCAAAATGTGTTCGAAAATGTTACCATCACTCCTTGAAGTTTATGAAATTTCTTTTCCAGTAATGTGAAAGTACTTTCCACGAGTTCCCTGTACTTAAAGCAAATTTTACTCCACTTTTTGAACTGAACAAACTAGATGGCAGATGCTGGAGATATAATTTGTCATCATAGAAATCAGAATTGCTAAAAATAACCATAATGTTGTAATCTCCTAACACTGCTAACATAAGAAACATTCATAGAAAAATCAAGTTTCAAACTGTATGGAACATTAAAAAGAATACAACATTACTTAAAAGATTATACTATACACAATTCCACAAAATCTTTCTTTAAATGTTTAAGTCTCTCAGTATCAAAAAAAAAAAAAAAATGTTAGTGGTATCTGTCACAAAGTATTTTTTTATATATATATATATATATATATATCCAAAAAAAGATATGTCTGGAAGATATATGGGAACAAAGGATAAACGAATAAACATAAAATACCTTGCTTTTGCGGATGATCTAACAGTAATTACACCTCACTCACATGGAAAAGACGCATGAAATTTTATGGACATATAGCACGAATGGATGACTCACTACTTACCAAGGAAATTTTCTACATCATCAATGGTCCCCAACAAAACAAAGCATGCTGGTTTGTAGAAACCCTGAAGGACCTCGCAGAAGCCAGCCTTGACCCACTGTCATCCACACGCAGTAAATATAGACAGTTGGTCACCTCACATAAATTTGGCCCTAAGAGCCCAACATCAAAAAATCTGAAACTCAGAAATGCATGGACACAAAAGAGGTGTCAAGCCCACAGCGAAAAGATGAGGAGGTTTTGTGAAAATAAGAACAGCAAGAAGAATAGGAAGGACAATGCAAATTAATGGTTCCACGTGCTCCTTAGTGGGCTAAACGATATAATAATAATAATATATATATATATATCCTGTCAACATCATAACCTATTTATTATGATGAGCATTTTTAATTCATGTGTTTACTTGGAGAGATGGAGAATTGGAAAGTTTTGTGTGATGAGTAAACAAGCACATTACGACTTCTTTCAAGTGTAAATACAACATTGAACTAATTGTGCAAGTTATAAGGAGGTTTTCAATTTTATTGTATTTTTTTTTAACATAGTATATAGTTTGAAACTAATTTTTTCAGAATGATTTTATTACTTTGAAATATTTTTTATGTTAGTAATGCATGTATGGTAAATACAACACAATGTACACTTTTTTTAATATTGATTTTTATGATGACAAATTGTATCTGCAGCACCAATTAAGCAGTTAGTTAGGGTTAATATTGTCTTTTCAATATTTTCTGATTTGGTTTGGACATTTTTCTTTTTGTTTTAAACGTGATGTGAGTGATTGTGGAGTGAATGTAGTAACAGACAATATTGAGTGTAGTTTCTGGAATCCAAACTTTATATTTTGCATTTTTTTAAAAAAAAATATCAAGATAAGGGGCTTTGTGACAAGCAGGTATTAGGAGTATATTAATGATTTAATATGAAATGGAATGTTTTGAGGTTAGTTTAAATATCATATATATGTGGTATTATCTGATAATTTTAAGGGGATTTGAGCAATTTCAAAGAAACTGAGAAATGCTGCATAACAAATTGAATAGAGGCATGGTGGGGTTGGTTTTGCTGCAAGTGTGAAATAGTGAATTTGGTTTTTAAGTAAATAAACATTAGTTGAGAGAAAAGTTACCTTAGAAAATTAAAGTGACCTATTCTGCATGGTTTGGGACGTTTTCAGAAGGTTGAAAGTGAAGATTTGAGCATAGTAATTATTTGGGGTTTGAAGATAACTCTGTACTTGACAAGTGTTGGTAAGAAGGTTACGTGCAGTCATCAAAGTTTATATAACTACTCCATCTTGGGATGACCTGATTGCTGTGTGAACAACTCCATGCACATTCGAGTCATGAAGTGACAAAAAATTTGCTTAAAATATAGGGAAAGTTTCTAAATGTATTTTTAAAGTGTCTTGAAAGCCTTTCACAAATTTTGTGGGCTTATAATAATGTTTTTAGAAGCATTTTTGGAAAGGTATTTGAATCAACAAATTTTACTGAGTGGTATGAACAGTTTTAAATTTAAGGCATGTTGGAGTGAGTCTAAGTGTTTTCTGAGAACTTGTAATCCTTTGGAGACAAGTCCTGAGATGATTTATATTTATGGCCCAACTTAATAACTATAAAGTAAATCGCGATACCTGAAGAAATTATGTGGAGAAATTATTAAATTCACAGCAAACAGTAAACTATAATCTTCTCATTTCATTCTTTAGTTATTCAAGTGAACCTTTTTTATTATTTCCTTGAGTGAAGTTGGCAACCAACAAATGGAAGTACTTCCTTTTATTTAGTGGACAACTGCATTTCGTGTTTTGAACATTTCTATGTAACTAAAATAAAAACTCCTGATATCCATTTATCCACAGCATAGCACAATATTCCTGGTACCCAACCCCATACAGTTTTCAAGACAAATGTTAGTTGGGGCCAAACCTGGTGATTGAATTTCCTAGCACATCTCTAAACATCTGCTTCATGTAGTTCCATTTATTTGCTTGAAACAAAAAATACTATATTCCAGTATGATAAAACATGTAAATATGTGTGTTGGCCAGGATATTCCCAAATGGCCCACACACCAAATAACAAGAGTTTTATGATTTGCTGCACTTGCACACTATTGTCGTGAATACCTTACACTAACCAGGTAATCCTAATGGATAACGGGGACCTAGTTCAATGTGGAATCTGAGGATCTGAACCATAGAAGTGTTTTAGCATACTTCACATTATGCAGACAGCTGAACCTCAGGTGAAGGTTTGGGTAGAGGCCTTGAATCCCCCAGTCTATATCAGAATTCGAACCGGGAATCTTTCAATCTGCAGTCAGATGGCTTAAAAACTGAGTCACCATACTACTCTTCTCAAATGATAAAGAAGTGTCATGCATCAAAACAATATACTACAAATTATTTTACACACTACATACACTGACGTCATACTGAAACAGAATATTATTCAAAACATCACTAATCTACACAACACATCCTTCAATTTCTTTCTTATTACAAGCTGTTCAAACAATATCTTACAACGTGGATAGAAATGTCTTGGATTGCTCATGTCACTTGCCCACATACTTCCTTCTGTGGCTCTAAGAAGAGAGGCTTTTGGTTCCACAATATCATTAATCTCAATGAGATTTTGCTCACTGACAATTTTGTTTCTACTGAACCAGTTAGCCACCTGGTTTTCACATTTTTTGCCGTTTTTAATGTTAATGGGATACAGTTGCAGCTCCAACACCAATTTAGGATTTCTTGCTATGGAAAAATGCGCTTTACTCAACAAAGATTCAGCCTCAGGTTCTATACGCAAGTGATTCTTTCATTCCAAAATATTAGCATGGTTGTTGTGATGGCACAGTAGATTGAAAACATCTCTAATTATGTCTTACAGTACTGACTTCCTGTCTCTTTTGGAGATCTGAACTCCATCACTTAGACACTTTCTATTGCATGTATGTGCTGTTACTGTGTAAACATCCATGACATTACATAGAGTGGACTTGTTAAAATCGGTTGAGCGACACAGATTAAGTGGGAGAACGTTTACCAAAATATTAGAATGGTTGTTGTGATGGCAGAGTAGATTGAAAACATCTCTAATTATGTCTTATAGTACTGACTTCCTCTCTCTTTTGGAGATCTGAACTCCATCACTAAGACACTTTCTATTGCATGTATGTGCTGTTGCTATGTAAACATCCATGACATTACATAGAGTGGGCTTGTTAAAATCGGTATCAGCAAGACAGATTAAGTGGGAGGATGTTAATTTCATTTTATCAAATGCCACTTCTTGCACACAAATTCCTTTCTTTGATTCACTTTCAGTAATTTACATAGAGGTTTGATCAAGATTGAATAGTTAAAATTGTTTCCACTGAAATATAACTTACTCCTAAACATTTTCAGAGCTATTTAATGTATGTGATGCTTTGAAAATTTATTATCTCAATCAATTTTTCCTCTGCAGGACATAAACTTTCTAGAGTGTCAAATCCAAGACTTATATGTATATGGAGGGCAGAACACAGTGTGTAGTTCTCGACGGTGAGTGTTCATCACTTACTGAAGTGAGGTCCGGGGTTCCTCAGGGAAGCGTGATATGGCTTCTGTTGTTTCTCATATACATTAATGATTTGTGCGACATAATAAGGGGGATGAAAATATTATTTGACGATGATGCTATTATTTATCGTGACATCACAACCCAGGATGACTGCGCTTTGTTACAAGACGATATTATGAAAATAATTGCGTGGTGTAAAGATTGGCAGTTGGAGTTAAACACTAAAAAGTGCCAAGTAATGCATGTAAATAAAAAGGTGACACCATTTAGCTTTGAATATACTATTAATGGCACTGTCCTTAGAACGGTAGATTCCGCTAAATACCTAGGGGTAACAATTCGTAATAATTTGTCATGGAATGAGCATATCGAGAATGTAATTGGGAAAGCAACTCATATGCTTCGATTTATAGGACGTAATTTAAAACAATGCACTCCGGACGTTAAATCGATTGCATACAAATCACTAGTGCGGCCTCACTTAGAATATTGTTGCTCTGCATGGGGTCCCCATCAAACGGTATTAATGGAGGCATTAGAGATGGTCCAAAGAAGAGCTGCCCGATTGGTGACAGGTATATATAGTTGGAGGGAAAGTGTAAGTGCGATGTTCAAGGAGTTAGGTTGGGAAGACCTGGAGCACTGAAGGCATTGCTCTCGACAGAAGCTAATTGAAAAATTCTCGACTGACGTATTTCAGAATGACAGTAAACAAATATTGTTACCAGCAACATTCATATCCCAGAATGACCGCAAAAATAAGATAAGAGAAATCAGGGCCAGAACCGATTCATTTCTGTACTCATTTTTCCACGAGCGATTAGGGAGTGGAATAGAAAGGATTTATCGGGCGACTAAACGTAAAATCCGACAGGAGTAGCTTTCGATAAAGTACTCCGGCCATCCTGATCTGGGTTTTCCATGGTTTCCCCACATCGCTCCATGCGAATGCTGGGATGGTTCCTCACAATAGCCCATGGGCGCCTCCTGCCATATCCCGTATATCCCTTCCAAACCATTACCTTCCCGGATAGGTGTAATGCACCCTCCGCCACACACTTTTAGTGAATCGCGGAGTAATAGTATGTGATACAGAATAATAACTAAAAAATAATTTAATACTACTTGGATCATATTTCTGTTTTGCTCTGTATAATCCTCTAAATTATAAAGATAACACCTTGTAAAAACTAGTCCATCAAAAGATCATGAGAAGGTTATGAAATTGTATTACATCAAATGCCATCTGAACTTAATTTGTATTGTATTTTTTTATGTATCCACTCACCCATCTTAATTTTTTTATTATTATTATTTTTAGTACATTCCAAAATTCAGAACATACATACTTTCTTCATTTCACTTCGAAATGGCCTAGCCAAAACCTTATGAAGAAACAATCTCTTTTCTTTTAACGAAGAATAATGCATGTATGTAAAAAAAATTACTACCTATAGTACTAATGCATGTTTGTATTTTCACAACCTCTATAATTCAACTAAAGTTACCGAGCGTGGCGGTGTAACGGTTAGCGTTCTTGCCTCACATTCGGGAGGACGGCGGTTCGAATCCCCGTCTGGGCATCCAGATTTGGGTTTTCCATGGTTTCCCCAAATCACTCCAGGCAAATGCCGGTATGCTTCCTTAAAAAGGCCATGGCCGAATTCCTTCCCATTCCTTGCCCCCATCCTTGCCCCCCATCCTTTCCCGTCTCTAAAGACCTCAATGTTAAAAAGAGACGTAAAGCAGTTAAAAAAAAATCAACTAAAGTTATCAAATGCTTGATTTATATCCTCAATTCAAAACTTATTTTTGAAATTTATTTATACCTTTGCAACAAACTGACAATCTCCTGACCTCATAAGCCATGCCCAGATATGGTAGGTCCTCATGTGGGAGGGTGTGATGTAATAACAAGTGTATAAAACAAATACATTAAAATTCCATTTATTGAACTCTGGTATGTGTGGCTTTTACTAGAGGTATATAATCCATTCAAATCATTGGCCTAGAGAGTTTCCAGGAACTACAGGAGTGTCTGTTAACTATTCCACTCCAGTTGTTGTCACAGCACAGCAGAATTTATGAACAAATTTTGCATTCTCAGTAATACAAACAGAAACATTCCTTTCAAAAAATTATTAATGTTGTAATTACCAGATGGACTCACAACCTCATAAAAATTTTAACAGATAAATGTTTTGAAATTCCCAGCAGGAATTTATTTTAGAAATGAATATTATTTCCAAATGTCTGTAGTTTTTCCACATAAATAAAATTTAAGTGACTTTGAATCAGGTGGTCATAGAGGCTACAGATTTGCAAACAATTGCTCCAAACGTGACCATCAAACATTTAAAGATTTTTTTCTGATTGAGTTTTGTAACTTTTTTTATATCTACAAACTGTTTGAAGAATGATTTTAGAATACCAATCTTTATAGTGTTCTGAATAACATGAGATCAGTAATTTCGGATGCTTTGTTTCCATGAAACACTCCAATCTTCTCATCATAAGGAGTTAATTGCAGAATTATTCCATGTATTTTCAGTACTTCGGTACTTGTTTTCTGTTTGTTAATGTATGTAATAAGTAACAACAAGGAATACATGTACATAATTCACTGGCTGCTAAAATGACTCACAAAATAATATCTTATTGCAGTAGTATTCAGAATTCTTAGATGACAAAGAAGCAAAAGTTTCATATTTTGTCATTTTTAAGAATCATATGATCCTTAAGAATGAAATAATATAAGCTTTTTTGCTATAGTGTTGATGTATTAAATTTTTTCTTTAATTGACACATTAATTTTATTACTAATTGGATTTTTTGGATATTTTCTGTTATATCTTTGTTAACATTCTCTCAATAAAACCTTCTAATATATATGTTACAAATATTGCTCAATTGCATACTGCATGGTTAGGCATGATACAATCCAGACTGATGCTATCTGCATGATAAAAACAACTCACCACATCCTCTAACCATCAGAATGGGAATATACTTAACGATATATCATCATTGATTAAGATGTGCCTAATAATGCAGCCAGGATTGGAAATGAAGCATCATGTTTACAAAATCATTTATGTACTTTTTTACTATCAAAAAACTGTGCACTGCATCTAAATTTTTGTGTGTGTTAATTTCTGTTTTAGTTTTGTTTTTTTTTTATCAATTTTTTGTCTTATTTTACACCAGGTCTCAAGGGTCACTGGCTAAACTGGAAGGAGACTCTGCTGACAGTGATACACAACTGACTAAACTGGATGTTGTTCTAACTTTTCAGCTTGAGGTAAGAAAATGGTTATTGCAAAAATAAACTGTCAGTCAGTAACTGAATATAAATTTTCATTATTATTTCCAATTTCCTTATGCTTGTACTTTTACATTATATGGACTTTTTATTTTAGACTCTTTCACTGTTTGAGGTAAGTTCTTCAGCACCTCCTTCATTAATTTACTGTGGTCACGACTCCCTTAGCTAAAAATAAATACTTTTTATTTCCTTTATACCTCATTCGCACAAAATATAATGGCACGGCTATTAGAAAATGAAACTAATGGAAAAGATGTAATTATTGTTACTCCATTATCAACAAACTCAGTTTGACTATCGTTGCTGTACATGAAGTTTACTTTGTTCGAAGTTGTTATATATGTCAACCTCTTCAGTAGTGCTGCTGTTTTATTACTGAATTCATCTACAGTTTGGAAATGAGTCACCTTCAAATTAGATTTTACCATATGGATTAGATGAAAGTTGCATGGAGCTAAATTGAATATAAGCTGCACTGATATCTTCTAGGTGCCCAGAAACTGATGTACTGGTAGACCACAGTGAGTGGTAGCACTGTCATGATGCTAAAGTCACGTATTGTTCATCCATAACTCAGGCCTCTTCTTCCTGGTCATTGCCTCAGCTTGACCAAAACATGAAGATAAAACTCCTAATTAACAGTATGATCCTGTTGTACCCAACCCACCACGACGATTTGGTTATTACTGAGACAAGAATGTTCCCTCATCTCTCTGAAAATCATTTGTGCAGTTCAAAGACATGCACACGTGACATGACATTATCACCATACAACCCTTCCACCAATTTATCACAATCCCTAACTGATTTCTTCACTTAAATTCTAAGAAACAAGAATTTTAGCTCTTGCCACAGATTTTCTGTGTGTAATCTTAAAAGCTGTGTGAAATCAGAATAGCTGATTTTATTAGTCAACAGGGACACTGTATACTAGCTTACTGTGGTCTTGAACCTGGTAATCAGTTTGTTGAAGTGGCAACGCATTGGTGAATGGGAGAATGACTCCATCGCCTAGGGTCAGCTTTTGTTTTCTACTATTGCCACATCACTTCCAAAACAAACAATTATCACCCCAGTGCATGTACAGTTGATTGAAAGTGAGGGCACAGATGGACTCCCTTGAACTGTCCCTTGAATGTGACATTTATATGCAGGTGTAAGACCGAAACCATTTTATGCAATTACAACACCATGAAATGCTACATTCTCTCATCACTAGTCTTTAAGGGAATTGAGTGAAATAGTCGGTGTAGCTGTGGAATAAAAAGGCAAAGCTCTTGTGCAACATGGTGTTTCTGCAAAGAAGTCATGACAGTGATTATTTGCCACAGTTTACCCAAAAATGTCATCCCATTACGTTAGCAAAAATTTTGCGATTGGCTACTCTTCCATTGGCAAGGGAATATATTAGTTTTATGAGGCAAGGAAACGTATTAATTTTATGAGGCAACCACTGGACCAGATGCTACAGTAGAGTCATCTTTACATTTCTGATGCCTTATCTGTTAATGCCTGGAAGTGGGTGGACAGCAGTAACACAGCGTATAGTTTCTGCGCCAGCAACGATTTTCAGCCAGTCAGTGTTGTAAAGTTGAAGAATGGTTAGTGGCTAAATGCTCCCATTAAAACAATCATCAACCTCTCCGAAAGAGAGCTTGATTTGACTACAATGTTGGTTCTGTTAAGGGGCCTAAACTTTTCTCCTTTACCAAAGAATGTGCTTCACAGGACCGAGCGGGGCGGTGTGACGGTTAGCGTTCTCGCCTCGCATTCAGGAGGACGGCGGTTCAAATCCCCGTCCGGGCATCCAGATTTGGGTTTTCCATGGTTTCCCCAAATCACTCCAGGCAAATGCCGGGATGCTTCCTTCAAAAGGCCATGGCCGAATTCCTTCCCATTCCTTGCCCCCATCCTTTCCGTAAAGCAGTTACCAAAAAAAAAAAAGTGCTTCACAGGGAGATTATCGGTACTGGAAGAGCAGGCATAAAAGAAAATTAACCGGGACACTATGTCTAAGGTGACCAACCTGACTACAAAGATTCCTTGCAGCTTCAATCTTCCAGAAAATTTGAAGAGATGATTCTAATCCCATACTTCTTTGCCAACTCAGCTAGAAGGTCTTCCAAAATGGTATTAAGTAGCTGTGCTATTGCAACCACTTGATAGAACAAAAAATAGTCCAATGTACTTTCTAACTAAATACCTCAAAGATATTATTAGAACATTAGTGGGGAAGGCCTGTCGCTATATATGAAACTCCAGTGATTTTGTGAGATCTTTGGTTGACATGTTAGAACTTTTAAGGAGTCATTTTGATCAGGAAAATATTTGTTTTTTCTGCCATGTTTTGAAAACTACCTATTTTTGGTTTGAAGGGAAATATTATGAGCAGGTGGATGGAATAGCAATGCACTCACGATTGTCACTTGTCATTGCTATTTTTTTTTATCAAACTCTCTGAATAGAAGCATATAACAATGCAGTGCACCAGCCAAACGTTTCTACAGGTATGTTGATAACACTTTTGTGATTTGGCTGTATTGTAGAAACAGCCTTGACCAATTCCTGACATATTTCAATTCTGTCCGTCAGAATATAATATAATATAATTAATAAAATTGCGATGGTGCACCCACTCCGGTGGCAATCTCCCTACACCCCCTCCCTTTCCCCTTCTAACCTACTTTTGCTCTCTACTAATTTTTACTTTAAATTCTTTCAGTGTTTCTGGTAAGTTATTAATCACTTTTCTTGGCAATTTATTCCAGTCCCTCACTCCCTTTCCCATGAAAGAAAATGTTCCCATATCCTTATGCCTGAAATCAAGTGCCAGCTTGTGGTCATCGTCGACCTTACCCTTCCAAGCATCTCTCTTAATTTTCCCACCAATATCTTTCCCTGCTTCATCACCAGTATAGGCTTTGTACAATCCAACAACTCCCTTCACCCTCTTTCTATCCTCCAATGAATCCCACTCCAGCTCCTTTATCATATTAG
>CM061921.1:104777553-104930516 GCA_031002005.1 Vandiemenella viatica
TTACTAAAAATTTGCACAATAAAGAAAATTATTTGAATTTCATACTGGAATATTCTCAAACGATTATGAGATTTCACCCTTGTCAGGACTGCAGTTAGGCATAGGCTATCTAGTCTGCAGCCTACGAGTTCACACCACAAAAACAAAATTTTCTTATATTCCTTCTTTTTGCAACCTTTTTTTTTTTTTTTCCTTATATGTTCATTTATTTTTAAAGCCGAAATATTTATATTTGCAAATTTGGCAACATGGATATGGATCTCAACGTTGCATTTTTTTATTCTATAATTGTTTATAATGATGGTAATAAATTGTATTGAATACCTTAATGACTTTCAATAGCTTTCATTTTTCTCTCAATAATTCTGTGTACTGCTATATATGATATAGTAAAATATTCTACAGTTTGATAGTAAATTTCAAATATTTATTTTAGGTTTTTTGTTAAAAAATTGCTATAAAATGTGAGGTTAAACTTCAACATATTTGCGGGGGAGGGTGAGCATCACAGGTTCAGCCCAAGGGTCTTTACATCCTAAATATGGCTCTGACTAGAAATATTTGACGAGGGTCTGTTTTTATGAAACGTATGTCACTATACACGTTCACTTTGTTTTGTAGCGACAATTACAGATTGACAATGAGTGTTGTATGTAATTCTGCTGCAGTGGATAAGGTTAACTGGACAACCCGGTTGTTGGTAAAATCGTACGTTACTCGGACGAATACGGTTCGGATGAAATTTGGTTCCAGTGGATGACTGGCCTTATGGCAGCTTGAATATATATCACATTCGCTGACAAAACTGCAAATTGTGTGTGCAGTTCAGCCACCTCAGCCTGCATTTGCAAAAAACAACCACAGTACCTACACATACTATCTTTTTTCAAATAAGATCTCAACCAGATAAGCTGATGATTCTGTTAATTCCCCACGTGTTCTAAACAATAGGCTGATCTCATCCATTAATATTAAAGGGCACAGAAAAAGACAAATGAAAAGGGCTACAATAGGAAAAGAAGAATATTCTATAATAACAAGTAAAAAAAATTGAATTCATAGCATCGAAAACTAGAAACTGTTGACTCCAGGTGCCCTTGCCTGCAACTGCAGTATTTAGATTACTTTCCATTGAAAATGATTTTACTCTGGGGATTTTATCAACTGCATGAACTGTTTTAGAAATTGGGTATTTAAAGTCTCCCAATCATGCATATGTTAAAAACATAGAATTTTGAAAAAAATTCCTTTATTAATAGGATTTATGTATTAAATGATACTGTAAGGCATAACCAACTTAGTTCATAACCTGAAGTTTGGTTAGATCTTCCAACAGGGGTGTTATGTTAGTTGTCAGTAATGCTAGACATTTTACCATGGAGCTTGTACCTTTCCTTAAAAGAATGGTAAATTGGAAGAGACCAAGGAATAAAGTGATTTGTAGTAAGAAAGAAAAACTTTGCTATGCAGTTTGATATTTTTGTTACAATTACAAAAGTCAATAAAATAATACATGCAATGCTGCTTTCTCCTAACAGCTGAAAGTCAATTCAATAACTGCAGATGACTTCTCTGTCATTAGTCATTACCAAATAATAATAATAATTGTAACATCATAGTTGAGGTGTTTGATCCTTTGAGCTTTAGCGTAAGACTCATATTAACTTGGCAATGCAGAAAACATGTCAATAAAAAGTAACTAGGCCCATGCTGTATACAGACAGTAATAAGAAAAAACAAGAGATGAGTAACATATGCTTATTACAACACTCAAAGTTGGAATCAGAACCCTTCTCATAATATCATACGGTTATCGATAACAATAATGTTAGAAAATTCTCATTATATTTTCATCCAAGAAAATTTATCCCTAATAATAGCTTGGTGTAAAAATTCTGGCAAACCAATTTTCTTTACAGTTTTAAGTAAATGAAAAATTGTTTTGTGATTTGTTCAAATTAATTTGGAAAAATTTTCATTGATGAAATACCTCCAAAATATCTTGCATAAAGGGTTGCATAAAGAATCATATACAAGTAAACCAGACATTAATATCTGCTAATAATTCAATAAAAATATAGTACTAATTAACAGTAGAATATAGTGAACCAAGCAGTGACACTCTTTGTCTTATTTACAACTCTGCCACCATCTTCAGGCCTGGTGCTCATACTGTGATCAGTGCAGCTCTGGCTGTCACAGCGTGAGCACCAGACCTGATGATGGCAGCAGAGTTCATCACCAAAAGCTCATCTTTCACCAACACAATCTGGCAGAAAACCAGTGAAGATTATATTGCAGCGACACACTGGGAAAGCCTTCATTCCCATAAATTAAAGCTTGATGTCATAATTAAATAAAAAACACATTTCAACAATAGTAAGGACAAAAGTAGGTATTCATCAAACTTGAATGAAAGAATATAAATCTATATTGCTAATTATCACCATTTAATTTTAATTATTTCACAAAGATACAGAGCACAAATTGTTACCACAGTATTCTGACAAATAACAATTTATTATCATGAGGAATTCTGAATGGTATTTTCCAAATGAATTTTTTAATATCAGTTAATACGAGGGTTGCTATTATATTTCTGGCCTTGGCAACAATAAGTGTTACCAGGCACCATCTGACATTTCCATTGAAAACACTGACAATGTTGAACATAGCCTTATTCATAACTGTGTCATTTGAGTGTGATTTGTTGTTTACAGTAACTTTAAAAATTCATCTCGAGTGAAAAATGGGATTAACTCGTGAAGATTTTCGTGCGATTATTTTTAACAACTTTCAACGTGGATTATAAAGACAAGAGTGCATCAATGAACTTAATTCTTTATACGGTGATAAAGCATCATCATATAGCACTGTAAAAAAACTGGTATAACGAATTCAATCGTGGCCGAAGTTCACTTCAGGATGAATTCCGCCGGGGTCGTCCAAAATCTGTTGTTGTGCCAGAATTCATCGACGCTGTGCGTGAACTGATAAAGCAAGATCATCATGTGACATACATAGATTGAGGCATCTTTGGGCATTAGTATGACAAGCATCAATAAAATATTGCATGATCATTTGGCCGTAAAAAAGATTTGTTTGCGTTGGATTCCCCATAATCTGACAAATGTTCAAAAGGAAGCTCTTGTCGATTGGTACAAGGAAATGTTAAAAAATACGTTCAAGGTGCATCAAAGACTGTGTATAATATCTAAACAGGTGACGAATCAAATATCTATGCATATTAGCCCAAAACAAAACAGTATTCGACTGTATGGGTCTTCCAAGACGAGCCAAATCAAACAAAAGTTTTTTGTGGAAGAAGCACATCGAAGCAAATGGTTGCCTGTTACTTTGGCATTACCAGTCATGTGGCGACAGTAGCATTAGAGCAATGTAGGACGGTCAACTCTGAATGGTACACGACCATTTGTTTAACAGAAGACTTTGGAGAAATTCTGAAAAAGTCGAAGAAGAGACGAATAATTCTTCATCACAACAATGCGAGCTGTCACACTTTGGCTCAAACAAAGCAATTTTTGACCAGTTAAAACATTGCATTGATGGGTCATCCACCATACAGCCCTGATTTGGCACCCAATGACATCTTTTTATTACCGCACATCAAAAACAAATTACGTGGTCAACGATTTTCGACACCCGAAGAAGCGGTTGATGCATTCAAGACGCATGTTCTGGAGTTACCTCCATCAGAGTGGAAAAAGTGCTTCAAAAATTGGTTCAAACACATACAGAAGTGTATTGATCTTCACGGAGAATATTTAGAGAAACAATAAAACCAATTTCGATCATAAATATGTTTTTTTTCATTATTAGGCCAGAAATATAAATACTGACAGCAAAATAAAAACTAAAGGAATATATATATATATATATATATATATATATATTCATTTTTAGATCACAGCCAAGTTCTACAGGACTGTAATAGTGTGAGAGTGTGGTCAGGGTCGGAGCTCATCGAAATTGTACAGAAAATCACTTGCAATAAAAAATTGCTCCTTTCATGATTAGTATTTTTTTTTTTAATGAAAATGTAGAAAATAGATAGTTTACAGACACATGTCATTCATCAGTTCCTAAAGCTGTAAGTTCAATAACAGAATAATAACACAAAGATTTTGAATTTGAAAATATTGTTAGGCAATGAAAATAATGAAGGATTTGGAAAGTAAACACATCACTCACCACAGACGAAGACAGGAGGCATGCAACAGGCACATAAAAAAGAACACACTCTACAATATTTTGGTTAAAACCTTAATCATGCATAGAGGGGTGACATAAGGCAACAGGATCTGATGTGCTTACATGCAGACTCACCACATGAGTCATGTGGTGAGGACTCTGTGCACACACATTTGATCCCCTTGGGGGGCGTCCATAAATTACAAGAGGTGAAATAGGGGAGAGGAGGTCCGGCAAAATCTCACCAAATCTCACCCGGGGGGGGGGGGGGGGGTTTATGGAAATCTCACGTGAAGTTTTCAAAAAATTGTCGGACTGTAGAGCTAACAAAAAAATAAAGTCTACAAAACACGTGAAAGTCGATTTGAGGGGGGGTATTTCGTCGAACAGTGGGGGTGAAACCGGCTTTTGGAAGGGTGAGACCAAAACAAAAAAAAGGTCTCAAAAAGTTAAGAGGGTGATTTCTAGCGGGGGGGTCTCACGGACCAGATCTCACCAGAGGAGGGGGGGGGGGGGTGTCGGACTAGATCTCACCAAGTCTCGCCAGAAGGGGGGGGGGTCCAGAAATCCAGAAAAACACCTCACGTAATTTATGGATGCCCCCTTGCCATATATCTCACCTCCATGCAAGATTAAGGTTTTAAACCAAAATATTGTAAAGTGTTTTCATATTTATGGGTCTTTCATGGCCATTCTTACCAATCCTATCTTATTTTCAAAAATAAAACATCATATTTAAATGTTTAAAATATTTTGTTATATGTTCCTTGCATAAAGATAAACCCTGACATCATCTACTTTGAAACTAATGAAATCAATGTTATCTTGCTTTATTTTTACATAATTATGAGTTACAAATATCTAGTAGTAATGAACTGTAGTGACTGCACATCATTCAACATCAAAAAAATTCACTGCCTTCAACATGAATCATTTAACTTTGTATAGCTACACAATTTTTCCCATCTCTAAATTTCTTACTTAAGTATAATAATAAATCATTCAGTATCATGACCTTTGGAAAAATAACACCATAGTAGTTCGATTACACGCAGCTCCTGCGAAGTTCTTTTAAATGAGAATGAAAATTATGTACAATGTGATGGAAAGAGTGGAGAGATGTTTCATCTTATGTGGGTGTGAGTGTCAAATGCATGTTGAAACCAATGATGTCAAATGCTGGGTAATTTTATGGAGCTGCAAGAAGTGTAAACATAAACCTATCACTTCATAGGAACTGCTGTTCTGCCACAAAGTGAAAGCTTGTACTAAAAGTATTTGTGAGGCTGTAAGTACCATGCAGCATCTCTTTAAAAGCTCTTTGTGCATCTATTGATTTTTCAGTCCAAAAAATTTGATGAACTAATTAAACAAAATAGCAAATTCAAAAAATTGTGTTCAGGAACTGAAGATTGATGTAAAAAAATGCAAAGCAGATAAGTTCCTACTAAAAGTGCAATGAGAATAGCCACTTGTCCAAGTGAATGATTTAGAACAATATTTCAAAAATTACTACCTACAATTCTTTATATCACAAATGCTGAAAATGAAAATGCTTGGGTAAAGTTGCTTATACCTTAATAGAGAATTCGAATACTGCCACACCCTACCAAAACAGAAAAAGATGTGAAGAAGTAAACTGTGCTGATAGTAGTGAAACTCTGCACTCACAAAACTAAAAACTTGTGCATAGGAAAGAAGAAAGAACATGGAAAAATATTTTTTCAGGACATTGGCATACACAGAAACACCATAGTATACATTAATGAGTGTCTTATTAACAAAAACAAAATCTTTACAGGCTGACATGAAATGTGAAGAGTACCATGAACTACTAGTACATAAGTATAGAAAATTGAAATATCTTTCTGTGAATGAAAACAGTGCCATCCTGCACATCAGATCTACTGCTGGCCTTCCAGAAGTTGATCACAGAGAGCCTATGTGAAGGAGTAGTCATATTTGCATGCTTATTTGATCTAATTTAACATAAAAACAGAAGACAAGCATAAAGAAACTAAAATTGAGCTCATGCCTAGTGTTTGTAGGGATATTTTCACAAATATAGTTAAAAGCTTGAATAAATTGAACAAACTGTATAGGAACTGTACAGGAATATACCTTATGCCTATTAATATATATGGTAGCATCACAACTTGATTGACCAGACTGAACATAAACCAGAAGTTATAATACTTTCAGACACACAGCTCCTTGAAGATATACCTTTCATTGTACCAGACTACAAAAAATTCTACTTACCTCCACAAAACTCAACTCATGATAGTTTAAAAATACACACATACTAAAAATTCATAGCCAATGTTGAAATGTCAAAAATGAATATAATGAAGGCACCAAATACTTGTCAGATAAACCTCACACATACTGAAAAGAAAGCTACACAATCAAAGGCATGTACTGATCACTTTCTACAAAACACCAAGAAATTCATAGAGGAACTGAAAAATACTCTTTAGATATTACCAAATAATAAACATACTATACTGATAGGATACATAAATATTAATACTTGTAACCATACAAAGAAAAATTATCAAACCATAAAAAAGTACATAAATACACTTAGTACAAACGGATTCATCTTGTATGTTAACACACCTATGAGAATAACCTCAAAATATGAAATCTGTATCAACCACTTTTATGTAAAATTACAAAGAAACGCAGTTCGCATCAGCTGTTATGCACATGGGTACCACCAACCACAGTCATTTTTTTCCTATCCAAAACCAATCCAAACCATTCCAGATAATGAAACACGAACAAAGTATCTATGCTCAGATAAATTATGAGTCCAATTCTCTGATGAAAGAAAAATGGTAATCTGTTCTAATATAGCAAGTTGTTCATAATGCAGCAAATATTTTCATACAGCTATTGACACAACAGATCATAGACCAAAAGTATTATACCAAGCATACTTGGTCAACATTTAAAAAATTATTCTTTGGATTATTGCAGGACTGATAACCTTTATAAGAATCAGAGACAAATGACATCAAACAGTTGCAAAGAAACAGTTAACAAACCACTGCAATGTAGACTGAGAAAGTCTTACAAAGAGATACAAATTATATAGAAACTCGATGAACAGGCTCATCAGAATTATAAAAGAAAACTATTAACACCAAAATAATTATGATGAATTCTAGCAATAAAAACTCTTTATGGAAAAAATGCAATGAAATAACATGCAGACAACAGAATTGAAAGGTGCCTATAGAAAGAATTTTTGTTATAGATGCTTGGGAGATATCAGAATCCATAACATTTGTGGATTACTTTTCTATACAGGCTTGGAACTTGTTGACAAAATTAAAAGTACAACTGATGAAGCAACACATAAGGTCAAGTACAATTACACCTGAAAATGTATGATAACATAAGCGATAAAACTCTGAGTTAACTCATACCACAGCCATTAAAACATATTTTTTATCTATCTATAACAGAAGGTCAGTTTCCAGATCCATTTAAAGTAGCTATCATAATACCAGTACTCAAACACAGCAAAAAACATCTGAACTGGCCGGAAAAAGGGGGGGGGGGACTCATATTGGTTTCGAGGAAGTGAGGTGGGGGACTGGAACAGTGAACAGCAAAGTAGTTCTGATATTTCATGACACATGGCTCTAGTTTAGTCTCAATATTCATTATTAAGTTTGTTGAGGGTTTTACTCACTTGTGAGACCTCAGCAAAGATGCATCTGTTCATTCAGTTTCAACAATTAAGGACATTTTGGGTATCAAGTAATAAAAAAAAAGATTTAATTAATCTATAAACATTCAAAAGGCAGCGCACACCTTTTTGAGGACTGGTAAGTCAATGTATGTAAAACCTTCAAGAGTTTAAATGTATATTATTGAGGTATTTCTGATTGACCAAAAAATGGCTATAAGTCAAAACAAATTTAATGAGTTGAAGGTACAACACTGAGCAGTAGGGGTCACAGCAAAACTAGAATCTTATTTTTCAAGATGCAGACTTTACAGAAACCCATTTATAAGTGCATGTGTGCCCAAACAAACATAGACAATCTTTATACGTCACAAAGTCAACAAATTAGAGGATGTTAACATTATGTTTTCAATACTGAATATTCAGGACGAACAGTTAGAAGGGACAGAGACTATGGTAAAGATAATCTGCACTACAAACGTCCTCCAAATAACAAAGCAAAAAAGGAAAGGTCTCACAGACAATAAAGAAAAAAACTTTTCTTTCTAGAAATAACAGAATACAATATCACATGACTAAGCAGGGAGTGAGGTGACATTCTTAATAAGTCATGGCCCTGAAATAGATGTGAAAGAAAAAGCTTGACAGCAAAAGAAAAATCAGCATTGTCACAGATGGAGGAGCAGAAGGGGTTAATGTAAAATCTACCGTTGTACTGGCTCCATCAAAGGCAGGAAATGACAACAGACAACCTTTCAAATGCTTTTGCTCAGTGACCATACCACACAAGAAAAAAAGAAGTAGATTGAAGAGTCAGCCAAAAGTATCAAAGCTTTTAATTGTGCAGAACATTATGAGAAGCCGGTGAGGGTTTTGACAATTATGACTAATGCAATAAAGAAGTAGTCAATGATGTAAACAATTTAAGTAAAGGTAGGATAAAAATGATTGATAGTCATGTTCAATTAAGTGGTTTGAAGATGTGTAAAGCAAAGAAGATACTGTAAGATGAGGAACTAGAGTTAAACAATAACTGTTGTATTAATGAGGTAAAGAAAGAAGTGGGAAAATATTTAAAAAGCATCATTTGAGATGTACTGAAGGTAATTTTCATTTTACAATCAACAAATCAGACAATGATTTAATTAATCAGATTTATGAAAAAGGAGAAAGTTATCAAGATTCAAGTGGGCTAGTGATGACCACTTTGAAGAATTTGTGGATGTAAATTACCTATGTTGTGGAAATTGCCAGCTGTGTACAATGTAAATTGTATTAATAAGAATGCATGAATAATATTATAAAAACATAGAAAAATGTTTATCTCAGAGTGTAAAACATTTTGAAAACTACCTCCAGTTTAGGAAAGGGTTATGAATGAAAAGATGATATACATCACAAGGAAAGGGAAAATGACTCGTCACTCACCAAAGTTGAAGGCAGTGATGGGAGAAGCACATATATCATGAACACAAAAAATACACAATATTTCGGTCTTAAACATTCTTCATGTTAAGGAGAATGAGTCATGTGGCTCGAGAGGTGTGCACACGCCGAAGTATCCTACATGATTGAGTGGATTATCAATATGGCAGGTGGGACTAAGATGATATATATAAATATGTATATCGCAGACGGTGATAGAAGTAGTAATATATCGAAAGGATACAGAATGGAGAGATGAAAACAAAAATTGGGGAAATAAATATAGATATATAAATTTTTGGGAAAAACAAACAAACATGTAGTCAGTTAAATGACAATAATGCTAATACTGATAATACAGAGTGATGCGCCAAAGAAAGGAATTTTATCGGTGGTTGAGGCCGGGTGGGTGTCTGGTATCTAGGATGTTTCAGTAAGCAAGTGCCCATCTCCAAAGTTCTGAGGCGGCGGTGGTTTCGGGGAAAACTCTGATTGCTCTCACGGTGAAACATTCATTGAAGTTGTTGGAATTGTGGTAGTTAGCATGTTCAGGAATTGTCAGATATAAATTGTGGACGTGGAGTGTTTGTCTATGGCCATTCATTCTGGTCGAAAGTTGTTGTGTATTCAGGCCTATATAGGAACTTGAGCAATGGGGGCAAGTTAGCTGGTATATGATGTGGGTTGTGGAGCATGTGGCATTTCCAGTGATGGGGAAGGTTTTCGCTGTGACAGGGTTGCAATATGTAGAAGTGGGAGGATGCATGTTGCAGGTTTTGCAGCGAGGCCTATTGCACGGAAAAGATCCATAGGGTGTTTTAGGAGAGTCAGATGGGGGGTATTTGTAAACCAAGATGTTTTTGAGGTTTGGTGGTCTACTGAAGCAGGTGTGGGGGATAGTTGGCAGAATTTTCCATTAATTTCACCGGGACCTACTCCCATACACACATCACGTTCCTCGATGTGGACATCACCCTAAGGCAGGGTGCCCTTCACACCTCTGTCAACATCAAACCAACAATTCTACAGAAATATCTACACTTCGAGAGTTGCCACCCATTCCACACCAAACGTTCCCTTCCCTACAGTCTTGCTATCCGCAGCAAACGTATCTGTTCTGATTCTGAATCCCTCTTCCAGTACTCACAGAACCTATCCCAAGCCCTTATTTCCTGCTCCTACCCAGCAGACCTTGTACATAAACAAATCATGCATGCAATCATCTATCCTCCATGTAACCACTCCCGCCCGGCACCTCTACAATCCAACCACAGCCCTGTCTTTGTCACCCAGTTCTCACCTGGCCTCGAATCCATCAATCGGATCCTACAATAGGGGCATCACTTTCTTCGCTCCTTTCCAGAAATGCGCACACTCTTGCCAAAAATTCTGCCAACTGTCCACCGCACCTGCTTCAGCAGACCACCAAACCTCAAAAACATCGTGGTTCACAAATACCCTCCATCTCACTCTCCTAAAGCACCCTATGGATCTTTTCCGTGCAATAGGCCTCGCTGCAAAACCTGCAACATGCATCCTCCCACTTCTACATATTGCAACCCTGTCACAGGGAAAACCTTCCCCATCACTGGACATTCCACATGCTCCACAACCCACATCATATACCAGCTAACTTGCCCCCATTGCACAAGTTCCTATACAGGCCTGACTACACAACAACTTTAGACCAGAATGAATGGCCATAGACAAACAGTCCACATCTGCAATTTATATCTGACAATACCTGAACATGCTAACTACCACAATTCCAACAATTTCAATGAATGTTTCACCGTGAGAGCAATCAGTTTTTTCCCCGAAACCACCGCCGCCTCAGAACTTTGGGGATGGGCACTTGCTTACTGAAACATCCTAGATACCAGACACCCACCCAGCCTCAACCACCGATAAAATTCCTTTCTTTGGTGCATCACTCAGTATTAGCATTATTGTCATTTAACTGACTACATTTTTTGTTTTTTTTTTGTTTTGTTTTTTTTTCCCCAAAATTTATATATCTATATTTATTTCCCCAATTTTTGTTTTCATATCTTCATTCTGTACCCTTTCGATATATTACTACTTCTATCACCGTCTGTGATATACATATTTATATATATCATCTTAGTCCCACCGCCATATTGATAATCCACTCAGTCATGTAGGATACTTTGGCATGTGCACACCTCCCGAACCACATGACTCATTCTCCTAAACATGAAGAAGGTTTAAGACCGAAATATTGTGTATTTTTTGTGTTCATGATATATGTGCTTCTCCCATCGCTGCATTCAACTTTGGTGAGTAATGAGTCATTTTCCCTTTCTATGTGATTTATATTGCCTAAAGCCGTTTCCTTTTTCCTTTGTTTAGTTACGAATGAAAAGATGAGTATGGTATAACGAATATGGTTTATTGATATAAAAAGATCTGAAGCAGATTGATGCAACTGAAAAGGAATAAGACGTGATCAAATGTATGGCTGCAATGGAATCTTAATGCATGTACCACATGATATTTTGACCACTAGCTTCCCTGTATTCTTCAGGTGTGAACACTTCTGTACTGGTCAATGGAGTGACAGCTTATGAATCATGGGCGTATCCAGCGAGGGGCAGGGAGGGGGGGGGGGCTGCTGCCCCCCCTAGAAGAAAAGTCAAGTTGGCTTCAGTACGCTTCGATGAGTGAAGAATGGCTCAGGGGCACTATGGGTGAGGAAAGATTGACTGGGTAATGCCTGATGAGTCTGCATCGAAATTTCGTTAATGTACAGTTACTGAAAATCATTTTGAGTATCCGAGACGGTTAATGTTTACATAAAAAAACTATAATTATGATCTTGATTAACTCCATAGTAGGACCTTGGATTACTATGTTAATCAATAATAAAAATAGTTTCCTGAATAGGTTTGAATTTTATTTTGTAAGAAATCAACATTTTTCAGTCCCCCACCCAACTTCCTCGTAAAAAATACGTGTTGCCCCCCCCCCCCAGTTCTGATCCTGTATAGGCCCTTGTGATGAATCATCTCCGGTGCTGCGCCTAACTTTTATAGCGTTGGATCAACCCCCTGCTGCACGTCAATGACCATCCCCTTCATCACTCCCTGTCCAAGACAAAGGCTGCTGTTTGGTACTGACTAGCCAAATTTTGATACCTCCCTTTACTACTGAGTCCCAAAAATGCAATGTCCTGGCCTCTATCTTCATGATATTAAAATCCACCAGTCATAAGCATGCTAGGTGATCACTTATTATTTGTACTATCCTAGGCAGATATAGAATTTAAGCTTTTCACACCAATTTGCTACAGTGCAGATAGTTTGGCTTTTGTATTTACACACTCGAATTAAATGCGAGAAATGTCAGTAACTCTTAGTCCTAAATCATCCTTACCAGTAAATAAACAGAGGTAATCTCATATTTTCGGCAGTAAATACTGTTTATGCCATGCCATGTGAGAATTCTGCAAATTTTCTCTGAAGTGATTATAAAAAATGGCAGAAAAGCTATGTATAACCTTTTGTGTGTCTTCCTTGTGTGGTTGATTGTTCTCCTTCATTGACTTAAATTTAATTGGCCTTTGTAGCTGCCTCTCGGTATACCCATTCTGGTTCTACTTCTGAGGTAGTCTATCCTTGTCAGAAATTGCCTTTGCCCAGTGTACAAGGGATTTTGATACAGTGCCTATACTGTCCATGATAGTGGAAACTCATTGTTCCCAGATACTGGTCCCAGTATGTCAGCCTTATATACTAGATATGCCCTAGCATTCCCCCTCGCTTCCTTTCAATTAAGATGCTAAGTAAAGCTTGGTGACTGTCATCCCCTATTTGCTAGGATAAATTTCATTAAGATAGTTAAAGAATTCAAATATAGCCTGGTTACTACAGGGCCTACTACAGGGCCTACTACAGGGCCACACAACAAATGAATTACCAACATATTAGAAAAGCAAATAGGCTCCAGAAATGTTCCTTCCCAGGCTTATTCCTTGAAATACTTCAAGAGTAAGTTGGTAAGTAAAGGACAAAGTAGGGACCCCATGACAACTTAATCCACTTGCTCACTCTATTACCCTAATTATGTGAAATGTGTGGATCTCAACACATATTTGAATAGGACCACAATGGCTGGTTTGAATTGGTGACATGTAAGGTTCAGCATACCTTTCAAAGGGACATGGTTAGATAATGAAATCACATCAAAACTTACCGTTGTATCTGAATCTTTCAGTTTTGCTATCTTGGTGATGGTTCCTTGTCTCGTTGAAGGATTCACTGGAGCTGCTATGGCACCAATTTGAGCCAGCCATTGTGGACCCATTCAAATAAGTACTACTGTCCACATATTTCTCATATCTAAGGGAATACTGGGAACAAGTGGACATAGTTATCATAGTGTCCTCACTTTCTCCCGTAATTGCCAACATATAACTGGAGCATTTCAAGGAAAAAGTTTTGGAAAGAGCAGTTCCCAAGCCTACATGCTTTTCCAATATGTTGATGACATGTTAATCATGTGGCCATATGAAAACCAGGCTTTAAATAAATTTCTGGAATATCTTAACAGATTTCATCCCACACTAAAGTTAATGATGAAAATGGAAAAGCAGAGTCATGTACCAGTTTTTTATATTATGCTGGAAGGAACCTGGATAGAATGCTAGATCATAGCATGTACAGAAAACCAACCTACATACACCAGTATGTGGAAGGAACAAGTTTCTAAAATCTTGTGCAACATAGCATTGTGTTAAATAACCCTGCACACAGGACCAGGGTGATTTCTGATAAAGACAGCATGCCACAGGCATTAGAATACCTCAGGGTAGTATTCAGTCAATATGGGTACACTGAGTGGCACTTAAAAAGGAAATTCAGTGTAAGCTTGAGAAGGATAACAATCCAGTACAGCAGGAAGACATTCCAGAAGCTACTGCTTTCCAGCCATTCACTGGAAACGCTTTGTGGAAAATCCCCACATTGCATGGCATAAAAATCACTTATCATCCACTGTCAAAAATATGGGATTGCCTCCAATCAGTTAAGGATGATTTAAGCCTAAGAGTTTCCAGAATTTATGGCGTCCAGTGAGAGTGTAGAAAATCTTACAGCCTAACTATCTGCACTATAGAAAACTTTTGTGAAGAGAATAAATGCTAGGACAGTACAACAAATCATTGATAACTAAGCTCATTCATAACCACTACTACAGGATGGATCAGTTGAAATTTGCTTAGCTGATACCTTAAATAGAGACAGTAGCTTTTGTATTAGTGACACCTAGAAATTGGCACTGAAAAAGCTTCAGATATAGCATTGTGTGTGCATACCCACTGGCAGCCAGCCTACAACTGACTCTGCACACAATCAACGGACAGAACCATGTGAGCAGTGTGGTGGAGGGGTTGGTTGCTGACAGGCAGCTGCAAATGAGGGGTGCAGCATCGGAGCTGACTCATTGACTGCAAGTTCATTGAACAGTACAAATGGATTCACACCTGAAGAGGATTGCAGGGCTAGCCACTGAAATATCATATTTTTTTCAACTCAATGAAGATTTCATTACAGGAATAGATTATATTAAACAAGAAGAGGTTTCCCGCCAGTAGCCATTGGCCGACCGGAAAAAAAAGGGATGACGTAACATAGACTTCACGTGATATATAAGCGGTTCTATAACCTACCGGCAGCAGTCACTTGACAATGGCGGCCTCTGCCGCTGAAATGACATGTTTCGGCGATGGACTAACTTGGCTAGTTGCCCAAGAAGATTTTATTTATGAAGAGGTTATTGCCATTTCTGAGTGAGGAGGCAGTTTTTGTTATTATATCACCTCATCACTTCTATTATTCCTCAAATGTATTTGCCTTTTATCTGTATTTTTCTATTCAATTTGAAATTATTTTGTAGCAATTCTTTAATTCGAAAGAAATTTCATTTTTTATGAGTGTAAAGGACAATTTCACACATTCTTTTTCCCTATATATTCCACTACTGAGTTTGAAATCTCGTGAGCTTCAAGTTTAAATATCAAATGTGTGTAAAATATATTGGTTTGCTATTTAATCTAGATTGTGGGGAATAATATATAGAGGAAACATATTTGGTTGGATGTGGTTTTTTTTTTTAAAAAAATATGCCAAACTGTCTGTTTCATGCCAAAAAATCCATTCAGCAACACAAAAAAGTCTTCTTATTTTTTTATAATTTTAATTAATTCAGAGTTTAACATGATAATAAACTTGAAGCAATTTTGTTCTTCTTAATAAGATAGCCAGAGAAAATTTAGTGAAAGTAAGACTAAAAAGTTATTAGTGGCATCATCAGTTACCAGGCTCAAATAGTTACTGTAAACATATGGTACTTGAAAAAGTACAGGTAAGTATCTCACAGTATTGCGAGAGTACATACAGTCTGTAGTGTACATTTATAGCATAAAGTACATATGTAAATGATATTTTAATATAAAAACTTTAATACAAATAGAAAGCTCTGTAATAATAAGGTAGTAGAAATAAACAAAACCCTGATAATTTATTTGTTAGTATTGTTATGAAGTATAATGGAACATACCTGTGATTATAACGTTTCAGCTTCTGCAATCCATATTTTGAATCCATGGAACCTTTAGATACAGGTAGTGATTCTAAATTTGCCATCAAAAGATTTATGGATGATTTCAGTTCTTCTATGTATAATGATTCCATTTCTTTTAGAACAAATTTTGGCATTAATTTTCGGTTCTGAAAAAAAAATTAAAATGCTATTATTTTGAATCAACTATAAGAGCTAAACAATATAATTCACTATTTTCAGCAACCAGTAGCCTTGTTTCTAAGCTGGTTGTGTGCCACAATTCTGATTAAAAAGTGAGGAGAGACTTTTTTGTGATTTACTTGTTGAGCTCCACAGTATTTGTGGAAAAAAATGTTAAGTATTATATCAAATTTTTATTAAGTTGGTCAAGAACCAAATGAAAAACATAGCTGCTTGTGTTTTTAAAATTAATTCTGTGTGCGCTGAATGAATCAGTAGCACTAGCTACAAAAATAAAGATCTAGTGATCAGGCCATAAGATCAAATTTTGCTATAGGTAAATTTATAATAAAATACTGTTGTTGACCTATGATAAACATTTGTCATTTTGCATATTTACGAGCATTTCCTGTCTACTTCACATCCTGCCAAAAGTAAAATTACATGTATCTGGTATAAATGACCCAACTATTTCCAAAGAAAAACAAACTGCCAGTATTCCAGTTTTGGTTTCAGATGAATCTCTAAATAGAATAAGCAAGATATGCATTCACAGACAATATTTCAAAAACCAATAAAATATTCCCTTTCCTTTAGAACAAATTTAGGCATTCATTCTTGTGTCTATACTGAAATTAAAATTGAAAAATAACTTTAACCAATATTCATATTAGAATAATAGCTACATTAAAATGTAATGTACTTTTTGTAAAATAATTAAAGCAAACATGCATTTTTAAATCTATTATCTAATCAACTGAGAGATTATCTTATTGGCAACTCCTTCTACTCCATTCAAGAATTTGAACAAAATAATTAATTGTATTCAATATTACTTTTGCAAAATTCAGTTGTAAAACTTAAAGATTATTTTTATTCTCTTTATTTGTCTTTGTAACATATAATTGTTTTTGCTACGATTGTGACTCATATTGTATGTATGTGTATTAACCATGACATGTTTCACATCCCAGAGGTCTTTCCTCAGCAGGGATCCATGAAACAAGATTGATAAATAAATAAATAAAATAATTCTTTGGTAAAATTGATTGTGATATCCTTAAAGAAAAGTTGAACATTGTGATACATAGGGCATCATCAAAGCACCATGTATGAGAGGAAATTTTTTTTAGTACTAAAAGTTTACAAGCAGCTGAAGTCCTAAGTTAAATACTAAACTTACAACTGTGGCCCATTCGGTTTTGCCTATGTAGACCTTGTCACAATCACAATCACTTCATAGAAGCCAGAAAACCCTTCTAAAGATACTGGCTATGGTCTAAGCATAGCATGGAAATAGAACTAATCAAATAAACAATACCAGGCCAAATACATTGATTCATAAAATCATATCTCTGGGTAATAAATGGTTGGTAGAGATTCAAAAGTCTCTACACTGTAAAGAGAGCAGAACAGCTGGTCACAATCAGTGGTGTAACTAGGTTAACAAGGGCCCCAATGCAAAAAAAAAAAGATTGGAGCCCTCAGGCCAGATGGGTGACCCCTTCCTCCGAGCTCTTGAAGGCCCCCTGCACTTGGGGGCCCCAGTGTACGGCACCGCCTAGCCCCCTGATAGCTAAGCCACTAAGTCACACCACCAATCTCTACCAGACTCAGCAGGTGGCTTGACCCCTTGATGCTCCAGTGGTAACTTCCCCTATGCCAAATTTTCCCTTTTCCTATACATGCCTACTTTTGCCCTTTACAAATTTCAATTTCAAATTCTTTCAGAATTTTTGATAAATTATTCAACTCTCTCTTGATAATTTATTCCAATCCCTGACCCCCTTACCTACAAAAGAAAATTTTCCCACAGCCTTATGACTGAAACTGAGTGCCACCTTCTGGTCATGGTCGTCTTTTCCCTCTCATGCACCTCTCTTAATTCTTCCACAAATATCTTTCTATTCCTAATTGCACTTTGTGCACACCAATGACTCTTTTCACCCTCCTCCTGTCTTCCAGTAAATCCCATTCCAGCTCCTTTATCACATCAGTTGCTGATATGTATTGTGTGGTAATTTCCAGATACAAATCTAACAGCCCTTCTCTGCTCCCCTTTTAACTCCTGAACTGGGTTGGGAGACGTTGGAAGAAACAAGATGGGTGAGGAGACTGCTGGGCACATACTGGTATCAGGTCTGGATGGTTATTGCGAGAAGAATCGAGAGTAAAATAGGAATTATAAAGGACAATTATGGCCATAAATTAGCATTTTCATTTCAAGTCTAAAGGAGTGAATAAGTTTCATTTGTAAGTTAGCGAGTTACAGAATGAAATAAATAATCAAGAGATATGCTGAAAAGTTATATCAAACATTAAAAAAGTTCAAAGTGAAAATTTGTGTAACACCAATGTAAGCATGTAAAGAAGATTCCACCAGGGCATATGCCCCATTACAGTTAATTAATTATAGTAAAATTAAAATAATACTTTTATTTACCTTCTCCATTTCAGCAACTTTCTGCATTCGTCCATCTAATTCTCTTCGTATTGCAGCAGCCTGCTCATCAGCAGAATCAAGCTGTGAAGAAGACAGTAATACTAATTAGTATCTGGTGCTTGATACTCACTCATTTTGAAATTACAAGAATTATGGAACCCTCCACATTTCTTTCATTAAATCTTGGTAGTATTTCTATCGGTTACTAGTTGCACTAGGGCAAGTGAGCAGTCACTCTCCGGGAAAGTTATGTAAATAATATTTAAGAATGCTTAACTTTCACCACAAGTATATGACATGTAATTATTAATGTTCACCCTACTATTTGTAAAAGATTAATAAATTGTGTGTCTGTAGACTTGGGCATTAGAGTAGGTAATTGTATAATTAATTTTTGATCAACTCATACATAGCAGATTTAGAGGTGCTATTCCAGGTCAGTGGTATACTAGTGTAGGTACAGCTATCAGTAATAAAATAGGTGTTGTGTAGGTAGTCTGAATAAACTGTCCTAATATAGAATCTGGTAGTCTAAAAAGCTACTCCACTCCATAAAAATGTACTAACGGTAAAACTATATTTTAATCTGTAAGATAGTATTGGCTACTTTAGAATTTGTTTGGTAGGTACTTGAGGTATTTTGGAAAAAGCATGTCTGAAAAGTGTGGCACCTATCGCAGGATCATGAAGAATGGTTTGTGGTGCAGTGGGTGTAAAAAGGATTTTCGTAAGGGATGCAGCAGAGAGGGAACGCAAGAAATAAATGAGGCTCTCCCATGGTTTTGTCCACTTTGCATTAGGGATGAAAGGATCAGGCAGATGGACGTAAGGATGAGGGAGAAAGACAAAACGATCAGAGTGTTGTTGGAAAGAGTCAGGGCCCTTGAAGCTGAGCTTGTGGAGGCAAGGCCTATGGTGGCAGATAGAGATGATGGGTATGGGGAAGAGGGAGATGATGATGGTTGGGAGCTGATAACTGGTTGTAGGGGAAAAACAGTAAATGGGAGGAAGAAGCCAGACACACCAGAAATTATTGTAAAAAATAGGTTTGACCTGTTACTGGAGGCAGGAGGGGAGTAGCCTCATGCAGATGTAGAAGAAGGTAAGGTGCAGCAGGCCTTTAGGAATAGGGGCATACAAGAAAGAAATAGGAAGAAAAGGGTTCTGCTGCTAGGTAGTAGCCACGGGAGAGGTGTAAGCCCTCTCTTGCTGCGCTCAGGTTACCAGGTCACAAGTTTTTTTCAAACCTAGTGCAACTTTAGGTCAGGTAATAGAGGATATAGGTTCACTTTCTAGGGCTTTCACCAAGGAGGATAGGGTAGTGATAGTGGGAGGTGGTGGAAACAGTATCAATAGAAATGCTAGTTACAGTATTGAAAGTCACCTGAAGAAAGTGTTGAAGGAGGCACAGCACACTAGGGTGGAGCTCACGCAAGTCCTAAGTCGCCATGACCAGCCGCAATTGAACCACACTGTTTAAATGTAGAAACGGAGGAGCTGCTTGGGAACAGCATCAGTTCTATCATGGAGGTGGTGCCTGTGGAGACCATTGGTAGGTGGGGTTTCACTAGACATGGCCTACACCTAAATAGGAATGGCAAGGGAATACTTTGTGAGTTGTTGGCTAGGGCTCTGAGGGAGCCCACTTCCATTCCAGTGGTGACGGGGTTGGGACTGTGCCTTTTTTAGATTAATGGCTGCTGGAGAGGGTGTAAAAGCGGGAAACCATAGGAATACTGAGTATGGATCCATAGTTAGAAAAATCGCTAATACTGAAGAAATAGAAGAAGCTTCTGAAAAAATAACAGACAGGGGGGGGGGCGATCTGTGAAGGCAAATGTTAATGCTAAAAATATCACAAAGCCAGTGATAAAAGTGTTACTGGTAAACTGTAGAATTATAATGTATAAAGTCATGGAATTTATAAACCTAATTGAGATACATGAACCTCAAGTAGTTATAGAGATAGAGTCCTGGTTAAAAGAAGGATTACTAGACCATGAGGTTTTTCCCGATGGTTACAGAGTGTACCACAGAGATGGAGGAGCAACTGGGGGAGGGGTATTCATACTGGTTGGCAAGGACTATTACAATTCACTGGTGTTTAGAGATCATGACCTTGAGTTACTTGGAGTAGACTTCTGGGGAAATAAAAAAGAAAAAGTCAGGGTGTTGGCTACTTGCCGTAGTGGAAAAATGAATGATATAGATGAGGCTCTCGGGGAGAAACTAAATTCATATTCAGAGTTCAGAAGTGAGTATAGAATGGTCATTATTGGTGGAGATTTGAGCCTACCAGGTGTCGACTGGGTAGGAAATAAGATGAATAACACTAAAGAACAGAGATTTGATAATACCTTAGTAGGGGAAGGAGGCTTTACACAGGTGGTTGAGCAGAAAACAAGGGGACAAAACAAATTGGATATTTTCTTAATAAAGCCGGATGAAAACCTAATTGGGTGTCAATCAACCAAAGGGATAAGTGGTCATAATGCAGTTAGATGGATATAAGGGGATTCAGTAAACCAGTGGCCAGAATTGAACGGGGAAATAGATACAATTATAAAAAGGCACAAATCTTGGATCTGAAGAGTTATTTCAGGGTTAATTTTATTAAATGGAAGAAAGGCACAAGGTCAGTGGAGACAAAGTGGGAAGAGTTCAAGGAAATAATAAGAAAGGGCAAAGCAATGTTTATTCCAAAACAGAGTATAAAGAGAAGTATAGAACCTTCATACTATAAGAGGGAGGTGAGGAGGTTAAAGAAATTGGTGAGACAAGAACATATCAGAGTTAAGAAACAGCAAGGCAGTACGGAGGTCATGAAATAACTAACAAAGGAATTAATAATGTCAAAGAAACTGGCTAAGGATGAGTTTAAGAAGAATATTATTGGTGAAGGGGGACATCAGACTGATGCATCTAGAAATTTCTATAGCTATATCAGGAAACTGAGGGGAAGAGAGGGTATTGAGACAATTATTGATAAGGATGGATAAGAAGTAACAGAGGACTTAAAAAAGGCAGAGTTATTGAGTAACTGGTTCAGTGAGTCTATTAGGGAAATAATTCAGTGGTTATATCTGGAAATGAGCCTATCCGCACAGTTGGAGGGGACCAAATTAGAAAATTTGAACTTAAATATGAAGATATCATGAAGGAACTAAGGAATCTAAAAACCTTAAAGGGGCAGGTGTTGATAATATTACTACAGATGTTTTAAAGATAGTAGGAAGGGACATTGTATCTTACCTTGAAACATTATTTAAATTGAGTCTGGATACTTGTTGTTTACAAATGACTGGAAAAGTGTGATAGTAGTACCGGTCCATAAAGGAGGGGTGACAAACAGGGTTAAAAACTATAGGCCAATCAGTTTGACATCAGTGGTAGGTAAATTAATGGAGAGATTAATATGCAACCGTATTAGAAGTGTCTGTGAGGAAATTAAATGGTTTTCAAGTCGGTAACAAAGCTTTAGACAAGGATATTCATGAGAATCTCAGTTAGTAGGAGATATGCAAGATATTTCTGATGAAATGGACGGGGGGGGGGGGGGGGAGTCAAGTTGATAGTGTGGCACTAGATCTTTCAAAGGCCTTTGACAGAATGTCCCATAAAATGGTGCTAAATAAGGTCAAAACTATTGGAGCTGATAAAAAGGTGATTTGCTGGGGGGGAAGAATTCCTAAAAGGTAGAAAGCAAAAAGTTAGGGTATGAAATGCAATATCAATAGAGGTAGAAGTGAATATGGGCGTCCCACAGTTTAGGGTATTGGGACCACTGTTATTTGTTATTCTAATAAATGATTGTGTTAATGGTTTACTGTCAGAGATTAGATTGTTTGCAGATGACATAATGTTATATAAAAGGATCAAAACAATAGAATACTGTAAACAGCTGTAGGGTGATCTAGATAGGATAACTAGTTTGGTGAGTCGACATGGAATGAAGATAAATGCAAAAAGAGTCAGCTTATTAGGTAAACAGATAAAAAGCTAAAGGTTGATTATGATTATAAAGTAGGGACGGAGCTACTTATTGAAGACTCAAAATGCAAATACCTTGGCATTACATTTGATAGCAAACTTAACTGGGCAGGACACATTGGACAGGTGATAGGTAAAGGGTTCAAAATCCCTCACTTGTTGGAAAGAGTGATGGGGGGATGCACTAGACAAGTAAGGGAATTGGGGTACAAACCTTTGGTCAGACCACTGCTGGAATATGGTGGTGTAGTTTGGGATCCACATTTTGGGTATCAAATACAGGAGTGTAGAAGAGGGCTGCCAGGTTTGTCTTTGGAAATTATTGCAGAACACAACCAATAAATAATATGATAAAGGAGCTGGAGTGAGATTCATTGGAGGATAGAAGGAGGGTGAAGAGAGTCATGGGAGTGTACAAAGCCTATACTGTTGATGAAGAATGGAAAGATATTGGTCGGAAAATTAAGAGAGGTGCTTGGAAGGGTAAGGTTGACCATGAGCACAAGCTGGAACTTAATTTCAGGCATAAGGGTGTGGGAAAATTTTCTTTTGTAATAAAGGGAGTGAGGGGCTAGAATAAATTGCCAAGAGAAGTGATGAATAGCTTACCAGAAACACTGAAAGAATTTAAAGTAAAAATTAGTAGAGGGCAAAAGTAGGTCGGAGGGGGTAAAGGGAGGGGTTTTAAGGAGATTGCCACTGTAGCGGGCACTCCATCGCAGTTTTATCAATTATTATTATTGTTGAAGCATATTTGTAATTTACTTCATTCTATTTCTACAATGTTGCAGCTGTTGTTATTAATGTGGTTCATTAGAGGTGGGAAAGGACAGGGGAGTAGGGACAGGAAGGAATTCAGCCATGGCCTTTTGAAAGAACCATCACGGCATTCACCTGAAGTGATTTTTGGAAACCATGGAAAACCCAAATCTGGATGACCAGACAAGGATAACTAAAGTACTATTGTGCAAAGATATTAAAACGAAATTTATTTTAATAGAGAAGCAAAGAGAAAGGGAGTGGCCTGGCCAAGGAAGAATAGTTTAGTTAGTTGAAAATTTAATTGGAGAGAGGATGAACAGAAATTTATTTCAAATTAGAATGTTCTATGAAATTAATTTAAATGTATTAAGGTTAGTTGAAAGAAGCTAAGAAATTAAAACTGTTGTACACGTCAGTCTAATTTGCATTGGTGGTGGTAACAGAAAAGGTTTTCCAGCCTATTGAACACAAGTTATTAGTACCGAAGTGTAAAAAAATATACCGATATTCCAGTTGGGTCAAATAGACATTTGATTTAAATATACCTTCTGGGCTACAAATTCAGTGGGTTTTCAGAGACATTTCATTTTTGTGAGATATTTATGGAAAAACATTCCTGAACTTTTAAATGCTGATAAGTTAGAAGAGGACTGCTCTTTAAATAATTTATGATGGGTGATGTAGAATTTCTTTTACTTTTTAAGAAAACTGGATCTTCAGATAAGATCTATGTCTCTCTAGTAGGTAAATTTTCCAATGGCCAGAATTAACCTCTCTGAACTTAGTAAAAAAAGTGTGATTTACAACCTCAACCACATGAATGATAACAGCTGTAACGTCGTAGAAACAGAACGAAGTAAATTACAAATATGATTTAAATATTACTTCTAACTAAAAGGAAATAATTTCTGTTCATGCAACATTAGTCATACCAATATTATGAAGTCTGATCGTTTAGAAGAGCTTATCCAATAAAGAAATGGATTATTTAAGAAGCGTTGTAAAAACAGAAACTGTTCTAATTAATAGTACTGCCTCTCAATATTGTATGGTGGTTCAGTTGATTAAGGTGCCTGACATGCAATTGGAAGATCCCTGGTTCAAATCCTGGTCTTCGCTGGAATGTTTATGGGTGCTTAACATGACCTTCAACTCTCACAAAACTTTGCTTTGGAAGTGAAGCGTGATATAAATGTCATGGTTCAGTTTCCACATAAATCTGTAGGTCCCCTTTTTCAGGTAGGATTACTGAGTTAGGTCAAGGTTTCCACAACAAGAGCCACATTGTGTGGCAAATTTGATACTATGTCATTCAGTAGACGAGTCTTTCAGGGATATCCTGGCCAAAAATGCCACACACATTTACTATTTTTTGTTTTTTACTTGAATACAAGCATGATATATTTTCATCTCCAGTATTCAAATCCACAGTATACATTTATGTTAGTAAACAGGGTTTAATAAGGAGCTAGCTAAAAAGAAGGTAAGAGATACATACAGTTATGACACCACTGATAAAAATAAACTAATTGTTCCCCTAGTTCCATTGCAAAACTGAGTTTTTCTATAAGTATAGTGATCACAATGACTTTAAAAACATACGTTTAAAAATTCTCAAAAAATAATATAAATCAGTAATTCTTCATTTATGTGCCACTTTTGCCATGAAGTTAAAAACATAGATTAGCATTAATAAATCACAATTTTGAATTTTTAAGTGCCGTAATAACAAATATTCATAAGCTTGCTTGTGGCAATTATACTGAGATCAAAACATTTGAAATCAAGTAGATTCCCTTCAAGGCAATGACTGAAGGTTTTGTAAATATTAAGGTCTGATATTATGTATTCAAACCCAAAATGGTCCCCTCCACTATTGGTCACTCATTAATAAAGTATCTCACACAATAGGATAAAGTGATTGAAAAATAAAAAAAAATGGGCAATACATATAATCATCCTAAAATACAAGAACTGCAGATAAATTGTATGACAAATGGGAAAAAAAGATGATTGCTGTAAGTATAAAATAAGTGGCTGGAGACTTGAAACAGATGATGGGAGTAATAACACAGAAGATTATGGACTTGAATTATCATAAAATCTGTGTTGTAAGATTAGGCTATAACTGAACCACAGTTCTTAAAATCAGTTGTGAAATAAAGAAATTGATGATACACCTAAGGTTGCTTACTAAATTGATGAATACAATAAATTCTGAAAGACATTAATTAATAATTCAGAGAATGGAAAAAATGACAAAGGGGTACACTTTTTCTAAGTGATAATTACAGCTCTTACCTGGCAATTTGGCTAAGCATATTAAGGCATGGGGAGGTTAAAATGTCCAAGGTCTAAACCTTGAAGCAGACAAATTTGACACAATAGTTTTACTGTTTAGCTATCTACATGGTCAGATTTAAGACAGTCCAGATAGTTTATTACACTCTTTTATCATCTCCATGAGACTCTAACAAGGTAATGGCAAAAAAAAAAGAATACCAATTATTTTTTGTGGATATCAGCTATCAGAAGAAGGAAGGTGTAGATTATCCATGTGATGTAGTATTAAAGCAGGAGAGAATAAAATATCCCTATTATGAAAGAAGGAAACATAACGGTAATTAACTCAGACATGTAAGGGGGTGTCCATAAATTACGTGAGGTGAAATAGGGGGGGCAGCGAAATCACACCAAATCTCACCAAGGGGCAGGGGGGGGGGGGGGTCTACGGAAATCTCACGTGAGGTTTTGGAAAAAAATTGTTGGACTGTAGAGCTAAAAAAAAGTCTACAAATTACGCGAAAGTCGATTTTAGGGGGGTGTTTCGCCTAAAAGCGTAACCGGATTTTGGAAGGGTGAGACCTAAAAAAAAGGTCTCTAAATGTTGCGTAGGCGATTTGTAGGGGGGGTCTCACGGACCAGATCTCACCAGAAAGGGGGGGGCAGATCTTACAAAGTCTCACCAGAGGGGGGGGGGATCTGGAAATCTGGAAAAACACCTCATATAATTTATGGATGCGCTCTAATGTAATCTTCGCGGGTTGTATACAATCTGGCAGCGAACCCATGATGATTACATTGCAGCGACATGTCGGGGAAGCCTTCGTTCACACATCAAATTGAGGCATGATAAAACATATCAAATGATTTTCTAATTCTTTAGTCACAGTGAGACACAGCAATTGTGGATCTTTCCACCAATCACCAACAGACAGAATTTCTTTACACTTGTTACATAAGCACATAGTCACAGTGATCCCCAGCAATTGTGGATCTTTTCACTAATCACCAAAAGACAGAATTTCTTTACACTTGTCACATATGGACACACATTGTGTAATCTACAGTGGAGATACGTGATGAAGGATGCACTTACAAGAAACTGAATACTTACTACATGACTCGAATTTCAAATGTCCATCTTTTCTCATTCTATCTTAAATATATCTAAATTTACATAATTCTCATTTCAGTGATCTGAATTTCTACAATCTCTACCAGATAAATGACACATCCTGAAATTCTATTCACTTTCTGTCATATATGTTTCATCACAATCTTCATAAAATATTTCATCTAGTCTGAAAGTGTCTACAACCACAACAACATCCACCCCTCACCCAATAAAATATAATACTGCAAAATGTGACAACATACCCACCGCACACCACATATTCCCTCTGTTTTAGCATCATTAGTGATCTCTGAATATGCACCAATCAGTTCAAAGGAAATGGTGAAAGATTGTTTTGGGGTGTTTGGTCTCAGGATTAGACAGGAACTTGTATATTAAGCCTCATTTATCTCTGAACTCCAGTGTCAAGCAAAAATCACATGAAAATAAAAGAGGCCAAAATACCCTGCCTTCATCTGTTGTAAGTGATGGGTAATTTTCCCTCTCCTTGCTCGTCTTTGATACAGTGTAACGACTATACACATTAATGTACTTACTTGTAATGCATTGAAAAGTAACTGATGCTCAAATTTCTTGACTCCAAGGATCTGTTGAAACATGTCATAGAGCTGCTCTTTAGAGAGTATCAGTTCACTGTTGAGTGACTGCTGTTGCATTCTTGATGGCCTTTTATTATCCTCTTCACCCACTAAAAGTAAATATTATTAATGAATAAGTTCAAACAGAGCATATATGAATTACGTGCAAAAGGGGGGGGGGGCATAGAGGCAAAAGCTACGCTGGGCTACGTAGAGGGTTGGGAGGGGGGGGGGGAGGGGGTTCACAGGAGGCCAAACTGGAGCTACGTGGTTTATGGACTCTCCCTTACAAAGCCATATTCCAGAAGTATTATGATGCAAGATTACAATCAAATTTAAGAGGGTGTATACTGTAAAATAAAAATGAATATACAGAAAGGAAGTGTCACTTAACAGATTATAGCAGAGGAGTGGAAGAAAACAAAATCAATAAAAAGCTAAATTTTTTTGATATTACACAGAAAATTCCAGAGTCCTGTTTTTTCCTTTCAATGACAGGCATATATATTTATTTTTTTAATGATCATGTACTTTGTTATTTTTCTATTGAGTGCTACATCTTTTCCCATTATGGCAGTTCTAAAAAAAAACTGTGTAGTTCCAACGAGGTGTGTGACTTCACACCTCATCAATATCATGGTCATTAGAGCCAGGAAGGGACTTGAAGCAATGAACAGGAAGGAATATGGCTGGCCTTTTAAAGGAAGCATCACACCATTCATTTGAAGTGATTTTGGAAAATCGTGGAAAACCAAAATCTGGATGGCTGAACAGGGATTCAAAACCGCGTCACCCTGAATTCCAGGCCCGAGCTTTACTGCTTAACCGTCAGGTTCAGACCCAAAGATGTAAATACATGGCTGTGGCAGAACTTTTATATATATTTAAATAGAGGTGGTAATTTCAAAAGTAGGAGATGATCCCACACCTTATTGTTTTTTTTTAAAAATATTTGTTTACCTGCGGGTAATTTTAAAATGCTTACTGCATAGCGGACTAGTAGATACAGAGTTTAAAAAATGGATGTGCCTTTACCATTTATTATCATGTTACATCCATAAAACTTAATAATTTGATTCTAAATAATTTTTTTAAATTCTGATCATTCAAAATAATAGTTCAGTTGCTACCATTCTTGTTTTGGGTTGTATGGGAATTTACTGCAAGAGTTTTTACTACAACTTATTATTATTAATGGTTGTTTCTGGACTACACAGAAAGTTGCTTAGCAGTTTTATTAATATTTTGCTGAAGATTTTCTGTATTACCTTTGATTTATAGTGTTGTATATTGTGTAAAAAGAGAGCTATCAATGAAAATGTTTAGGCATGATATTATTGATATGTGTGAGAAAAAGAAAACACACACAGCTCGGTCGGTGAGTTGTAGCATTCAGGCCAATCATTTCAGATGACACAGGTACAAATAGTTATCAAACCACCCACATTTTCCAAAGCACTTCATGGAAATGTCACAATCATTCCACATAAATGCCATGGCTGAGTTTCTTCCTGATCTTCCCCCCCCCCTCTTTTCTCTCCCAGCTCTAATGACCTCAAATTTGATGAGCTATAAATCCTGAAGGAAAAAATGGATTGGTCCCAAAAGTGAATCCTGTAGAATACCATATTTAATGCTGTCCATAGTTGATAATTGCCTCCTGAATATTTCACTTTCCCTATCATTACATTATAACCTGATCATCTATTTCCTATCATTATGATATTACCTAGACCACTTGTAATCTATACCTGAAAGCTTGGAAAGGAGGATTTAATAATCTACTATATATAATGCTTTCAACACATCCATAAATATATCCTTTATCAGTTTATACTGCTTTTATTATTATTATTATTATCATGCACAATACTGAGGCCTTTTCAAATTGTTTAATGTATCTTCATTTGAGGTGTTCCTCTCATCTGATGTCAACTTGCCAGGAAATTATTTATCACAGTTTTGCTTGTATCTGCTAATTATCTTTTTATTTTATCTGCTATAACATTGCCATGTAAATCAGTATCTTCCATGCCAGTGGCTGTTGAAATTTAAAATTCTTAGAACTGTTGATACTCTCACATTTTTCCTTATTAAAATCTATTTGGAAATATTAATGCTAAACAATTTTTCCATTTTAACTCTGTATAATTGTAAATATTTCTGTACATTCATTTTTCAATATTTGTAATAATGCTATTTTCTTTTCCAGCTGGTCCTATCCACTTGTTATAAAAAAAATGTAAAAGCTTTATATTTCCAATCATTACTATCCACACATATCACGGTTTTTGTTGCCGGCCAGACCACTTTATAAATTTTTCTTTATTTTCTATTCATTTTTTCTTCCCAGTTTTGTCATTTTAAGTGATTTATGCTGCTCACTGTTACTACCAATTTTTCTTATGGTTGCTTGCTGTTATTGTATTACCACCATCGCCCCATAAAATGTCACAAACGGAAACCCACTTGAAACTCTACCCATTTCATGCATTCTGTATCGCAATTTTCATATTCCATTTCTCAATTTAAGTATCTTTTTAACATACCCCTCAATGGTTTGACCTTAAAACCACCAGTTTCTATTACACCCAACACTCCACTCATTGTTTTGCACAATTCCTCACTTTCACCTTAACTGCATATTTCCCTAAAGCCCTCTTACATTCTACTCAACTTCTCTCACACCACAAAATCATCTGCTTATCCTAAACTACCTTGATTCCACACCTACTGCAAACTCTACTACAATAGAAATATGTGCAAAAACTTATTCACAAGCTATCTAATTTAGTGAATGGCTATTTGGCTCCAGATCTGTTGCTTCCATAACAATATTCCATATTTCAGAATGCAAAATATTTTTCCCCAATTACCAAAATATCATGCCCTACATACATTTTCAATTTCGACCACCCAGACCCTCTACCAACCACCCAACTTGCCATTGCCCCATCTATGGAAAAGCAACAATGGTCAGTAATTACCATGCCATCCACTTTTCTACTTGAAAAACAACTTTCTGTTCTATCCAAGTGGCCCTCATTCTCAATGACTCCAAGTTTGACCATGCTGTTGTTGTTATTGGTGTTTAAGGGCGCGTCGACGTCGGGGTCATTAGCGCCCTTTGACCATGCTGCTCTAATTTAGACTAACTAGTGTTCTACAATACTCTCCTCTTGCAGTATCATGTTACTACCACAGTGGAGGGTGATAACCAACATGACGAGATTGAGTCCACCCTACAGTGGTTCACACCCCTATTCCAAATGGATCCACCTGCTCTTCACCAAAACCATCCACTCCTATTTCAAGAGTTTCTCATATCTACTACATTCTCACAAACTTTCCTAAACTCCATTCCCCACTCCAACAACTTAAACTTCATTGAAACCAGAACCATGAGAGAACTGTTCAAGAAGAAGAACTTCATCATTCTCTCAGCTGATAAGGGCTTAACCACCATAATAATGGACTACAGTAACTACAAGGCTGGAGGCGGTTAGATAGATTTTTGACACTGTTATCTCTTTTCCACACTCCACAGACCCCAACATTCAAGGCCCCTTATCAAGGCTCACTATACATATCTCATCTCAATCCTCATAATCCATGTACACTTATACCTAGTTCTCAAGATTCACAAACCAAGTAATCACAGGTTACCCACTGCTGTGTCATATTGTTTATCCACTTCACACATTTTAGCATTCGTGGATCAACAAATCTACAACCTTTTGTGCAGAATCTTCCATACTTCATCAGAGGTAACACACACTTCCTGGAGCATCTGTCCACAATCCACACTACTCTATCTCCAGATTGTTCCCTTGTCTTCATTACCATCACCTCCAGGTACACCAAAATCCCCTCCATAAGGGCCTCAGTTCCATTGAATGATTCCTTAGTATTCACAGCCAACATAGAAAATCCTTTCTCACTTCCTTGACTCACTTCATTCTCTCCAAAAACTAGTTCTTCAATTCCCAAGTTTCTAACTGGATAAGTGGTACCACCATGGGTACCTTCATGGTCCCATATGATGCCAACCTCTACCTCATTATCCTATGATACTACCGTCATCATTATAAACAAATCTTTTGTGCTACAACCAACCATTTGCACAACATGCATTCTGCGCCCTATAAAGCTGACTGCAGCCTCCTACTCATTAACCAATTCTCTCCTTGTCTTAACTCCATTAACCAAATCTTTCACTGTGGGTATTACTTTCCTTATTCCTTCCCTGAAATGCACATCCTTCTTCCAAAAATACTTCTCTCTGGTTCCCTTCTTTTGTGACTAAGATATTCTTGAGGTTGGGTAGTCTACTGAAAGGCAGTGGGAAGAATTCTCTGGAGAACGCTGTGTATTTCAGGGAATGTGTGTATGAAGTCATGCGCATGGCGAATGATTGAGTCAATGAACTCAAGCACAGGATGGAACTGGATGACGAAAATGTGACTGCAGTTAGTTTTAAGAGTATGACATTAGAGTAGTTGTGTGAAGGATGAGTTGAAGCATGAGAGATTTATTTTTTGCATTATATCAGAGGGATAGCAGTGGAAGACGAGAGGTAATGAATAGTTTTTGGTGTAATGAAAATTTCTCGGGTTTTCTGCCGGATAATATTTTTATTTAGCTCATCATACAAAGTTTCGGCAGCAACCTCCGCTGCCTTCATCAGGTACTGTGTCATACCAAAGCTAAGACAGTAACTGCCCCACAGACGATCAGGAACTTCCATAAGTAGCCTGCTGCTGGAGAGAACTTCCCGCTGCTCCACCATTGGTCAGCACTTCAGTCGGCCCCAGACGGGATGGAACCCGATGGCCGCGGCTGACTGGCAAATGACACCAATGATGATGATGATAGTGCATCATGTGGCTCCATGGAAGTCAACAGCCATTCTCTACGCCATTGCTTAACAGGCGGCAATAAGTAAAAAATTGCATTTCGAGACTCCACAGCGGCATCTCGGGCGGTCACCCATCCAAGTGCTCATCACGCTCAACATTGCTTAACCAGCAGTAGTATCATGCTCAAAGCTGCTGCACGAGTGGCATTAACCAAGCTGGCCAATCACAGCACCTGATCTCCTGATTGGCTCGGAGGTGGCGGATCAGCCTTCCCATTGGTTGACATGTTAAAACAGCATCCTCCCACACGGCTGTGTCCAACACATGGTAATTTCAAATCTTGGACAATTGGCTCCCATGCTTCGCTCAGGAAAGGACCGGAATCTCTGTTAATGTTGTTGTTACTTATGCGAATCTCCAGAGATTCTCTAATTACCGAATCCCAGAAGTATTGTATTTGAGCCAAAACTTCAGTATTTTCAAAATTTATGCTATGAAAATTGTCCTCCGCATGTTAGGCAAGTGCGGATTTTTCCAATTGTAGCAACCGTAGATATCGTTGGTGCTCGGTGCGGCGTTCCTCGGTCGTTCTTACAGTTTGGCCAATGTATACTTTGCCGCATTCACATGGAATTGAATATACTCCCAGGACTCGATAGCCCAGGTCATCCTTCACCATGCGTAGCATATCTCGTATCTTCGATGGTGGACGGAAGATACTCCTTACGCCATACCATGCTAAAATTCTTCCAATTTTACAGGAGGTATTGACGGCATAAGGCAAAACGGCAACAGATTTAGGAGACTCTTAATGTTCAGATGTCAGTCTTGGTTCCTGGGGGAGAAAGGCCTGTTTGATTTGTTCTTCTGAATAGCCATTCTCTCTGAATACCTGCCGTAGGTGTCTAAGTTCTTCTTGCAGGCTATCACTGTCCAAGATGGCTCGCACACGATGCACCAGTGTTCTCAAAACACTTTTCCGCTGATCTGGGTGGTGAAAACTGGTAGCCCCCAAATAGAGGTCCATGTGGGTAGGTTTCCTATAGACACTATAAACCAAATAACCATGTGGCTTGCGTTTAATAAGTACGTCCAAGAACGGAAGCATGCCATCTATCTCAACCTCCATGGTGAACTTTATGTTAGGATGGATAGAATACAGGTGTTCCAAGAAATCATCGAGAGCCGTGTGGCCAAATAACAAACGTGTCATCCACGTAACGGAAGAAATATTTCGGTTTAAATGGAGCAGTGTCCAAAGCCCTTTCTTCAAAATCCTCCATATATAAGTGGGCTACCACAGGAGAAAGTAGTGAACCTATAGCCACATCATCTATTTGCTCATAGTATTGCCCACTGTACTTCAAGTATGTAGACATGAGCACATGCTCGAACAGGTCTGCCATCCCTTGGTTGAAATGTTGTCTTATAAGTTCTAACCATTCCTTAACAGGCACCTTTGTAAACAGCAAAACTACATCGAAGCTCACTATGAGGTCGGAATCTGACAAGGTCAAACCTCAGATCATTTTTATGAATTCAGCGGAATTTGTGACATGGTGTGTGCAATGGCCCAGCAGTGGACTCACTTGGCGTGTAAGATATTTTGTCAGCTGATACGTGGGAGGGTCATTCCATGTCAAATCAACACACTTTAAATCAAAATTTTACCTCACCTTCTTAGATTTTGCTGAAAGTTGGTATACTTATAGTGGGTGCTGAGACTAAGAAAAATACTAAGTTTCAATTTTTTACCTCAAACGGTAAACTGTAAAGTTTTCAAAAAACTGTCAAAATCGCGATATGGCAACACATTAAAATGGTCATAACTCCTCTCCTATTTAAATTAGAAACATGGGAAAGGTGTCATTTTTTAGAATTTTTAATGCCCTTTCCAATGATATATAACACATTATAGGTTATGATAACATTATTCTTTTCAAAATTGAAATGAAATTTTTAAATTTAAATATTTAAAAAAACACATTTTTAAAAATTTTCAAAAAAATGTATAAGATAGGTCATATCTTCACTAACATGTATACCAAGTTTGGTTGTGGGATTGCAATGGGTTCATAGTCAAAATGATTTAAAACCGAAGGGTGGTTTTTGACTAAATTGGTATTTTCATATACAAAAGCTTTTTATACTTAATTGTATGAAATGAAATCCAAGTGACCATATATATATATGTATCAAACACATTGTTGTATTTTGATAAAACAACAAATATATAACAAAGATAAAAGTAGCAATAATGTTTTCTGAAAATGAAAGGTCCAAATTGAAATGTCAATAATCTGAATCTGGAATGTCAATTCTGAACAGAAATGACTTTTTCTGGTGCATATTTTCGTAGGTAATTTCAGCAATGGAGTTCTTCTTTTTCATTGTTATTGCACTTCATGCAACAATTGGAGTGTTCCAGCTTTGTTCAGTCTACAATTTAAGTCAGTGGAGTGCACATGTAGGCCTACATCAAATTAGTTCTTCTGTTTAGAGTTTTAGTACAAACTTCGTAGTTTTTCATAAAAAGTTTATTAATTAAGTGTGAATAGTTGGTGTATTTATCAATTTTTAATTAATGTACATTACTTAAGCGTGGAAAAAATAGACTACATGTGTTAACCTATAAAAATGGCATACAGCTGCAAATTTTCAAATGCTCAATGTTGCAATCCTTTAAAACTAAATAACCACTATGTTAGGGACAAAAGAAAATTAAGAACCGTCACTGATTGGATGTGTAGTTTGTATCCAGAAATTTCGAAGATATCAAAGATTTGTGATACATGCAGGAAAAACATTACTTCTGACAAGGTTCAACAAACCAAAGACAAATTACTAGATTTGGATGATCAAGGAGAATCAAATGAACTCAGGAACAAAGACAACCCTTTTGACGCAGATGAACATCCCAGTTTTGAGGAAGCGTCACTCATGGTTGAGACACTAAACAGTTCTCTAAAAGAACTTGGTGAGTCACCTATTAATCATAAAAAATTAAATCAAAATCTTATTCAACTGAAAAGGGTAAAAAGATAGATTCAGCTATTAAAAAGAGAATTTTCATATCAGTAAAAGACTCAAGTCAGATGATTACAACAAGGAAGATTTAAATCATTCTGTTTTACAAAATCTCAAGGCCCAGTTTTCTAATGCAACTAGTAGAAAGAAAAAGTTAATGATTTTAACTTGCATGCCAAAAGCTTGGGGCATCAGAAAAATTATGCTCGAGTTTAATGCACCCGACTACATGGTGCGTCAATCGAAAAAAATACTTGCAGAAAAAGGAATTTTAGAGAGCCCAAATCCTAAACCCGGTAAAAGTTTGCCAAATCAAACTATTCAAATTGTCCGTGACTTTTATGAAAATGATGAGCTTAGTAGAGCTATGCCAGGAATCAAGGACTGTGTTACGACAGTTGACCAAAGTGGAAACAAGACCAAAGTTTCAAAAAGACTTATTTTATGCAACTTGAAAGAGGCATACGCTAAATTTAAAAGTGAATTTCCTACTACCAAGATAGGTTTCTCTAAATTTGCTGAGCTGCGACCCAAGCACTGTGTATTAGCTGGATCAACTGGCACCCATGCAGTGTGTGTGTGTGTACAATACATCAACATGTCAAATTAATGATTGAAAACGCAAAATTGGGGACAGTAACCAACAATGAATTACAAACGTACAAGCACTGCATGGCAAAAATGTTATGTAATCCACCATCACTAGACTGCTTGCTGAATGAATGTTCGTCATGCCCAGGAGTTCAAGAAATTAGACAAATTCTAGAAAAATCATTCGAAGAAAACTTGGGTTTTATCTAACAGGCAATACCGCTCGCTTCGCGCTGTTAACGTGTCGTCATAGTGACGTCACATTCACGTACAGTCAATTTTGTGTGTATTGTGCCCTCGCTACGCTCGGTCACAATAATTTAAAAACTGTACAATATCAACATAAACTGATATCCTGAAGGTGGATCAGATGCAGGCGGCCGCTGGTAAGCGGCCGCAGATGTCCGATAACACAACCAGATGTCCAGTGTTTGATGTGTTATCGGACGTCTACGGCCGCTTACCAGCGGCCGAATAGTCACAAAAATTGACTGTACGTGAACGTGACGTCACTATGACGACACGTTAACAGCGCGAAGCGAGCGGTATTGCCTGTTAGATAATACCCGAAAACTTAATTGAAAAAGTGACATTCAGGCAATGGATTTCAGTTGACCGATGTTCTTTAGAAACTTTACAGAAACCACCAGGTGAATTCATTGACATGTTTTGCAGCAAATTGGAAGTTTTAATTCGACATGACTTTTTTGCAAAACAACAAACTTCATACCTGAATAAGGTAAAGGAAAACTTAAGTGTATCTGAATTTGCTGTAATCCTAGATTTCGCAGAAAACTACAGCATGGTTGTGCAAAACGAAGCCCAAAGTTATCACTGGGCTAGTGACCAGGCTACAGTTCATTCTTTTGTAATATATTACAAAGAAGGGGGAAAACTCCAACATCTAAACTATGTAATAATTTCAGAATGTCTTCAGCATAACACAGTAGCTGTGTACAGTTTTCAAAAGAAGCTTGTTCATTTTTTGATCATGAAATTTCAAGGAGAAGTTCCGCAAAAGATCATATATTTTTCTGATGGGTGTGCAGCCCAGTATAAGAACAAGAAAAATTTCATAAACCTTTGTCACCATAATGAAGACTTTGGCATCCAGGCTGAATGGCATTTTCTTGCTACTGCCCACGGTAAAGGACCAAGTGATGGAATTGGTGGTACGGTTAAAAGATTAGCTGCAAAAGCTAGTTTGCAACGACCCTTTGAAAATCAAATCTTGACTGCATGTGATTTTTACGAATGGTCAGTTGAAAATATTCATGGGATTAGTTTTGATTTTGGTACACAAGAAGATTATGTGTCAGCAGAACTGTTTCTGAAAGATCGGTTTAGTGAAGCACTCACAATAAAGGGGACTCAACAGTTCCATACCTTTATCCCTGATGCTTCAAGCCAAAATAAGTTATTTGTGAAAATCTTTTCAGAATCAACAACTTCTTCTCAAGTAACAGTATCAAGGTCAAGTGATAAAATGATCTTTGCAGACTGTAACGGTTACGCAACAATTGTCTATGACTCTAACTGGTGGCTTGCTTATATATTGGACAAAAATGAAGACCAAGACGAAGTAAAAGTTACCTTCCTTCATCCCAGAGGACCTTCTCCATCTTTCAACTACCCAAAAACACCAGATATATTATGGCTACCATTTACGGATGTATTATGTATGGAAAAGCTTGTATGGAAAAGCGAATATCGACCATTTTTAATGATATCTTCGCGATATGAGTACCATACTGTGGTTAGATTATGGGAGTATTTGACTATGATTTATTTTGATAAATGAATTTTACTTTAATGATGGAAAGTAGAATATCAAAAACGGATAACGGTCATTTATCTGGGTGATATACTTCGCAATTCCTAAATTTGGTGTAAACTTTCTCTGAGTTTTTAATTAACTGCATTGTTTCTTATCTGCTGGCAAAAACATTCTTAGGTTAAGTTTTAATCTAATTATTATAATTGATACAGATAATATAACGCAAACATGGAATACTCTTCTCCCTGTATGAATTTCTGCATCTAGTTGTCGCAAATAAATAAAAAGCAACATGTAAAGTTAAACGAACGTGCCAATTGTAACTTTGTAACGTATGATTGCCCATGGAGGCTCCATGTGATTGCCTCGCATTAATTTTCTAATATCTCTGCTCGCCGCTATTTGGCTGCAAGAATATCGTTGTTGAATTGCGAATTATAAATTGAAATCATTTTTAATTATAACTTTCGTGATATGAGTACCTTATTTTGGTTAGATTATCAGAGTATTTGGTTAGGATTTTATTTAAATAAATATAATTTCGAAAACGGGTAACTGTTATTTATTTAACTGATACATTGCGCGATTACGTACGTTTCTCCGAGTTTTTAATAAACTTCATTGTTTCTTATCGTCTGCCAAAAAAATTATTTGGTTATGGTTTAACCTAGTGAACCCAACAACTCCAACAGGAAGATTTTATTTCTTATCCGAAGATGATATTTTAAGAAGCAATGAAATGTTATCACAGTACTTCCAACACATGTAGACCTTACCGGAATGTTACAAGTTTCACTACAGTTTGTAGCCGATATTTAATGTTAACAAATATAACAAATTGATAATATTTAACTGTTTTATTTAGTTCCCATTCACTTAAAATCCTTTCAGTACAGTATCATTTATTTTCACATTTCAATATTGAACTAATTATAACAAATACTAGTTTATTTTCAATTACACTTTGTCATTAAGATAATGAAATTACAATGTGTGTGATTATATATAGTCACTGTTGGATTTCATTTCATACAATTAAGTATAAAAAGCTTTTGTATATGAAAATACCAATTTAGTCAAAAACCACCCTTCGGTTTTAAATTATTTTGACTATGAACCCATTGGAATCCCACAACCAAACTTGGTATAAATGTTAGTGAAGATATGACCTATCTTATACACTTTTTTGAAAATGTGTTTTTTTAAATATTTAAATTTAAAAATGTCATTTCAATTTTGAAAAGAATAATGTTATCATAACCTATAATGTGATATATATAATTGGAAAGGGCATTAAAAATGCTAAAAAATGACACCTTTCCCGTGTTTCTAATTTAAATAGGAGAGGAGTTATGACCATTTCAATGTGTTGCCGTAACACAATCTTGACAGTTTTTTGAAAACTTTACATAGCCGTATTTTTAAAACCGTTTGAGCTAAAATTTTGAAATTCGGTATTTTTTCTACTCTCAACCCCTACTTTAAGTGTACCAAATTTCATTAATATCTGAAAGGGTGAGGTAAAATAGGTGTGTTGATTTGACATGGAATTACCCGGGAGCCCCAATTGTACTGACAATAGGTCTTTAGGGGCACATTCTCCTTGTGGATTTATGGTAATCCATATAACCTCGGTGGTCTGGCAGCAGGAGGTCATAGGTTCTTGATGGTCTCGTCAGGTAAACCGGATTTCTTCAGAAGGGCTTTTGTTTTGGTGACCACTTTTGAAGTAAGATCAGCTTCAACCGACTTGTAAGCAGCGTCGTGTAATAAGCTATTAATTTTTAATCATATTCTTCTGTTAGTAGTAAAACAGTCACGTTTCCCTTGTCAGCAGGAATGACGACAATGTCTCCATTGCTGCGTAGTTCGCGCAATGCCTGACGCTCTAGCCTCGTGATGTTGGGCATAGGTGGTTTCGCCTTCTTCAGAAAACGAAAGGTTTCATGATGTATTTCTTCCACTGCATCAGCTGGTAGTGTACATACAGCTTTTTCTACTGAACAGACAATATCCTTGATGGGCACAGACCTCGGTGCCATTGCGTAATTTAAGCCCCTCGCCAAAACTGAGACCGTGGCATCATCAAGTCTGGCTCCAGTGAGATTGATTACAGTGTGGTTTGCTTATGACTGGTTGTTGTTCCGCGTTCCAAGAAGGCGATTATACTTGGAGATGTGTCTAGCTTTGGATTTTTCTCGTTCCATGCCCTCCTGGAGTGAAGTAGCTGCGTCAACCCAGTCCCAGGAATATTCAGTCAATCTAGATATTAGGTATAGATGGTTTGATAATAGGAACCAAGCTTTTCGATCAAGCTCATAACGAATGGAAAATTCCGCACTGGCCTAACATGCAGTGGAAAATTTTCATAACATAAATTTTGAAAATACTGAAGTTTTGGCTCAAATATCATACTTCTGGGATTCGGTAATCAGAGAATCTCTGGAGATTCGCATAAGTAACAACAACATTAACAGAGATTCTGGTCCTTTCCTGAGCGAAGCATGGGAGCCAATTGTCCAAGAGTTGAAATTACAATGTGTTGGACACAGCCGTTCGGGAGGACACCATCTTGACATGACGACCAATGGGAAGGCTGATCCGCCACCCCTGAGTCAATCAGGAGCTTTGAGCGTGATACTACTGCTGGTTAAGCAACGTTGAGCATGATGAGCAGTTGGATGGGTGACCGCCCGAGATGCCGCTGTGGAGTCTCGAAATGCAATTTTTACTTATAGCCGCCTGTTAAGCAATGATGTAGAGAATGGCTCTTGGCTTCGGTGGAGCCACGTGATACATCATCATCATCATCATCATCATCATCATTGGTGTCATTTGCCAGTCAGCCCGGCCATCCGATACCACCCCGTCTGGGGCCGATTGAAGTGCCGACCAATGGTGGAGCAGAGGGAAGTTCTCTCCAGCAGCAGGCTACTTATGGAAGTTCCTGATCGTCTGTGAGGCCGTTACTGTCTTAGCTTTGGTATGACACAGTACCTGATGAAGGCAGCGGAGGTTGCTGCCGAAACGTTGTATGCTGAGTTGTTTGATGAGCTAAATAAAAATAATATCCGGCAAAAAACCCGAGAAATTTTCATTTCATCAATACGCCGGGAAAAACTTAATTCCCACATTAGTTTTTGGTGTATCTGGAGAGAGTTTCTTGATGAGAACAAATACTTATGACATTGATGGATAGGTTGTAAGTAAGGTAACATTTGGTGAGGAAGGGTTCTGTTGAAGATTGGTAGGTTAGATGTGAACAGAGGTATGCAGGCCCTCTTTCAGTAAGTAAATGTCAACATTAAGTAAGGTGGCATGTGTGTGGGCATAAGTTCATGTAAAATTGATGAAGTGGCTATTGCTTAGGGAGTTGAGGATGTCTAGTAGGTTGTTTTAACTTTGTGCCAGATCATAAAAATACCATCTATGTATCTGAAACACAAATGAGATATGAGTCAGGTATAATTCAGTAATGGGTGCTCCATACCATCCGGGAATGGGTTTGCATAGGATATCCATGGCAGTGCGTGTATCTTTTGGTACACCTGAGAGCTGAAGAAAAAGTTTTTTGACAGAACGATGTGTGACAAAGATATGAGGAATGATGCGCTATGAATGTTTAGGAAGGGTCACATTTTCAGGAAATGTTCCATGGCACTGAGGCCATGACAGGGAGGAATTTTAGTGTACATGAAGTGACATTGATAGAAACAAGGAGAGGAGTCTGCCAATGGAGGAGTGGGACTGTGGAATGATGTTGAAGAAAGTGTGGGTTATATTTTATGAATGAAGGGAGGTTTTGTAAAAATGGTTGTAGGTGCTGATCCACAAGAGTTGTTCAGTAGGCAATTCATATGGCAGAACTGTAGCTTGCCCAGTGTTGTCAACCTTGTGGATCTTGGGAAGAATGTACAAGGAATGGGCTACAGGGATTCTATGGAATAAAAGGAGGTACAATGATTTGGGTGAGAGACTTTGTAACTTCACACACATATTTACCATCGGTGGATACGTAAATGATTATAGAGTTGCATCAGAGAGCATTAGGTTTGTTCAAGTTCAGTATTGTTGCCTGGCATGATAGGATATATAAGTGGTGTGAACAGCGTAAGATGTTGAGTGATCATTGTGAAGCACACGGAGAAGACGAGCACTCATGTGTGACAGTGTTATCGGCACCTGATGGCTTTTGAAAGGGACCTCATTATGGGTCACCATTTGGCCGGCTGGTCAAATCGTGCATTATCCAGATCTGTGGGGCATCGAGATGTGACAATGACGTATAGTTGGAATGTATGGGAAAGTGAGAGCAGGCATACTCATCGTCAAGGTTCCAGTCAGCTACATTTGATCACCACAAGAGAGGATTGCTGCAAAGTGCACCAAGCACATCGTCACCCATTCACATCTGCACCCACTATCCGAGATCAAGTAATGGACTCCCTGCAAAAATTCTGTGTCCTCCAATTCCATTGGTTAGAGACTAGTAGTAGCCAGACTAGGGAAATACCATCCCATGTGTAGATTGCCATTAACATCACAACACGGAGTGGTGCCATGACTGAGAAGCATGGACTGGTGATTAATGGCATTGGAATGTGTTCAGTGATGAATCATAATTCTGCAACCTCGGATGACCATCGTCGGAGGGCATAGCCTCGACCTGGAGAGAGATCCCATTCTTCAAATGTATTGGAGAGGCATAACCGTGTTACTTTGGGTATTACGGTGTATGAAAAGTGATACCGCCATCAGAGAGCATGGTATAATACTACAGAATTTTAGACATGGGGTCAGGGAAAACTACAGTCCGTAAGAAGGAACAGAGTTTTGGGGTTCTGATAGAAGAGTAAATTAATGGTTAGCCACAGAATGCCATGATTTAGCAAGAGGCAGAATGGAAGCTTTTGGATTAGGTGGTAGTGGTGTTGGGTGGGATAGTTTAAAAATATGGGCAAGAAGTGGGGTTTTGGCAATCAAGGCAGGAATTGGTGTGTGCTGAGTATGGTTGGAGTGTTGGTACGGTAGGGATAGACCTGCAGCAAGATAGCTTTTTGCCAGTGCAGGAAGCTAGCGCAGATGTTTTTGTGTATGTTTAGCTTGGATCTGTCTACATACCATTAGGATGTGTAGTACGTGATTGATTACAATAGGGGAGGACAGGCAGAGAATATTATGTAGGGAGAGAAGCTGGGCAGGATGCCCCAGTCATCTATGTATGGAAACTGTTGAAGGACTAGCTTGGTGAAGTTCAGGGATCAGGTCAAATGAAAGGAATGGAGGGGCGGGTGTATTTGCAGGTGACAGCTGGCACCGAACGTGGTGGTGTAACGGTTAGCGTTCTGGCCTCGCATTCGGGAGGACGGCGGTTCGAATCCCCGTCCGGGCATCCAGATTTGGATTTTCCATGGTTTCCCAAACCACTCCAGGCAAATACTGGGATGCTTCCTTTAAAAAGCCATGGTCGAATTCCTTCCCATTCCTTGCCCCCCATCCTTTCCCGTCTCCAAAAACCTCGCTGTTAAGAGACGTTAAGCAGTTAAAAAAAAAAAAAAGACAGCTGGCAGTCAGAGATGCGAAATTTGATGGTTAATCCATTACCCATTTGGAGGTATATCGAGGGAGAAGTAGGATTGAGGGAAGAGGATATGAGCACAGAGTTTGGCAAGGCAAAAAGCATTTAAATCATAGGACAGGTATTAATCTTTGGGAAACATATTAGGGGAAATTGATAGAAATATTAAGCACTGTAAGGACAAAGAAGGGGAATAAAGTTCTGAATTGATTTAAACGGAAGAAGCATAAAACATGAAAATGACATCTCATAGCAAAAATGCTGACCTCGAGTGAGAACAAACATGTAATATACTAAAATATTGATAGAGTACACAATAATGTCTGCACAGATGAAAAGCACAGTGTTTGCTGAAGAACTGTTGTTTTTAAATAAATTGGTTTTCTCTGAACACATTATTCTGTTGCCTAAAATCATTCAACCTTTAATTATTTCACCTTACGTAAAAGGTTTCCCCATGTTTCAATATTGAATGTGTTGCCCAGAAAAATTACAAGTGCTGTTTCTTATTCAGCATTTTCTTTCTTAAACAACAATTGCTGACATTTTAAAATGCATTTCAAAGATTCATATATTTATAACCATAGATTTCCTGTAAATTATTAATAATTCTGGGAAAGTTTAGTATTATAATGACATTTTATATTGTATTCTTTGGGGACTTCTCCAGAACATACTCTTTCTCTGCTGCTCACTACAAAATGATGTTGTGGGTTCATAGTTCTGATGATCCCCACAAGATAGTTCTGTACTGCTGTAACTTTGCCATGTCCTGCACTTGAGTTCTTCACTCTCTGCAACATATCACTACTGTTCGTTTAGCATGGTTGCATGTGGTCACAACGATAGATAATTTACAGCAAACATATCACTTATCTTCGCTGCAATGAAATGTCCTCGACACTTGCCCATCAAGTACCAACCAAAACTGCAAACAGTATGTTGATATAATGAGCTAGCTAGATGTCAGCCCTAGAGACTTAGCGAAGGAGTCAGTGTAGCCCAGAGGGTATAAAATCTGGAGACCCACCCCCTTATCCCAAAATAAATAGTTATTGATAGAATAAATGAAATCACTGTACAGACAAAGAGCAGAAATATTACGCAGAATTTATTTGCTGGGAATACCCTAAGCCATCAGGAAGAAATCCTGTAGTTAAATATACACTAAATGAGGGATAAAAATGGAATCCTATAGTAAATATATTACTAAAAACCTTGTAGGCCACAGGCAAAACAGGAACTGATACAGGTGATGGTGAAAGTGTAAAATTAAAGACACATAATAACTGGTCGCACAGCAAACTGGTAACATGTAGATGCAGTGGCATGCATAAACACAGTGGGCAGCAGTTTTGGTGGGATGAAAAGAGGCTAGAAACAAAGTAGCAGGAATCATAATACCATGAAGAAATAAGTGAAAGTTTCAAAGACAAAAGGGTACATCCAACAAGATATCAATGAATAGGACAATATAGAAACAGGTCATGATAATAATAATGAATAGGAAAATGATTTAAGGAAAATTCTCTTTTCGCACTTTCTGCCTTTTCTGTTTAATGAAATTTTGGCATGGATCTGTCTACAGACCATTAGGATGTGTAGTACTTGATTGGTTACAATAGGGGAGGACAGGCAGAGAATATTATGTAAAGAGAGAAGCTGGGCAGGACGCCAGTCATCTATGTATGGAAACTGTTGAAGGACTAGCTTGGTGAAATCCAGGGATCAGGTCAAATGAAAGGAATGGAGGGGCGGGTGTATTTGCAGGTGACAGCTGGCACCGAGCACCCTTTTTTGATTCATACAGTACTTAATATGTTACCAACAGATTCATACCTTTACTCCCACCATTTCCATGATGTAATCGATGAAGTACAATAGACCCTAACAAGATATAGGCAGATCCAAACAAAACATGCACAAAAACATCTTCAAAAGATTTCTGAGCTGGTAAAAAGCTATCTAGGTATAGGTCTGTGCATACCCTATCAACACTCCAACCATATTCAGTACACACCAACTCCTCCCTTGATTTCCAAAACCCTAAGTCATGTCAACATTATCAACCTCCTACCACCTAATCCCTCTACCACAACTCCAAAAGCCCTCATCCCACCTCTTTCTAAATCACAGCTATCTGTGGTTACCTTTTTCTCTACTCCACTAACTGAACCCCAACATTTTGTTCCTTCTAAGGAACTACAATTTTTGCGAACATCAAAGTTTGACCATGCTGCTTTTATCAGAAATTCTTTAGTATTTTGCCACGCTCTCTGATGGCCGTATAACTTTGCTACCACAAAAAAGAGTGACAATTGGTATGATGAAACTGAGTCCGGCCTAAATCAGTTCCAACCTCCATCCAAACAATCCTTCGCCAAAAATGTCCCTTACTTATGTTCCATGAATTCCTCACATTCACCCTTTCCACAACTAGAGCTCCATTCCTGACTCCAAAAATCTCAGTTCCATTGAAACCCATGCTCTGAGGGAACTGTAAAAGAATAAGGAAATCATCACCCTGCTGGCTGACAGTGGCTCAACTAAAACAGTCATGGACCACAGTGACTGTGAGGTTGAGGCTTTCAGAATCCAATTCATACCCTCCACATCCTACAGATGCTATTACTTCAATTTGTCAAACTGCACACACTTTCCTTTATCTTCAGGAACCAGTCACCTAAATCCTTGTCTCCCATTACTCAGCAGGATCCCTGTACCTCACCTTGTACCTTTTCCTTAAGATCCACAAGGCTGGAAACCATGAACCAGCTACAGTTGTGGTATACAGACTGCCTGCCGAATGAATTTCAGCTCTTGTACCCAACATTTTGAATAAAACCTCCCTTCATTCACGTATGCATCTGGCTGCCACCACCTGTTCCAGTCCCAACACAGGAGAAACTTTTCCCATCATCAGATATGCCACATGCACCACAGCAAGGTTCATATGTAAACCTTCCACTGTAACAGACAATATATTGTTCTAAACACTAACCTACTCTTCATCTGACTGAATTGTCATAGGCAAACCATTTATACTGGCAACTTATCTCATACATCGACAATGCCAATACTCACAATTTGAACTATTCAAGCAAATGTTTTACAGTGAAGGCTGTCAGACTCTTCCATCAAACCCAAGCCTCCTCTGAACTTTGCAGATGAGACCTAGCTTACCAACACATCCTGACATATATCTGCAATCTCGCCTAAACCATATAGAAGTGGGCCTATCACCTACCATTTATATAGAAAATAACCTTCATAAACATTTTCTTAATAATAAAGCACTTTCCAAATTGATTTCTAACTATTTCCAAAAAGGATATAAGATTTAAAACGTTAATTTCTTAAACTGAATGCCCTTTGCTACATTCATTTCGACTAATAAGGCTTAAGATAATGATCAGTTTGAAACACGGTTTGCATGGGATAAGAATTTTTTAATTTCAATTTCAAGTATTTAGGCATGTGCATGGGCAATTAAAGGGAAAATTCTTAAATATAAAATTATCACTTAACAAAAAAAAGATAACTCAAGTTTTACTATGGCAGCATATTGTCCACATTACGACACCCATTATAACTAGAAATTTAGTCCATGGATAAATTGTAAATATAGTTTTCAGTAAAGTAAATAATTTGAATTTTGTTAATAAAAGATCTAGGAGGATAAAATTAGGCTTAAATGAGAGAGAAATATTCATTTAACAATTATAACATAACAGTTTAATATGAATTTGAGATTTAAAGGGAGAAAAACAGAATTTTAGTATTGAAACTGTTAGCAAGTCTCTATATTTGTCACTTATTAGATAGTCTGAACTGAAAACCACACATACTAAATGTTGTTTACTTATATTATTTAAGAGCAGTTCTAATTTTTTCATGAATAAATCAAAGTTTCCATCAGAATATTGGTATACTCAAACTAATTTCATTTTAATTGTTGACTGCAGTTTATTCATAAAAAAATATATGAGACTAGGTACTAATTCTGATGTTAATCCCTGCTGTCTCAATATTTGTTAACATTTCTCAGTTTACCAGTATTTGATTCATTATTCATATTTCTTTTCATTTATCTCTGGTTTCTCATCATTGCCATGGCATAATTGTTCTGAACTTCTTCATGAACAGTACATGGCTTAATTACCAAAGTTGTCATTACCTTGTTTTCTGACCTTGACCTAAACAATGTTATAACATTGATTCTCACAATGTGTGACATCACTTCTAGTCTTTCACTGTTAGTTTCCTTCAGTTAATCATTTTCTTTTGAAAGCTTATTAACTGGTTCTTTTGATGACTTGATAATGTATTCCTTTATCACTAATTCCAATCTTAATTTACACATAAACAAATATTATTGTGTTTATTTATAAACGTTTCTCGGGAAACAAACCGAGTGATGTTGTTGTTAATGCACAATATTTCGGCGACTTTATTCTCCGTCGCCATCTTCAGGTGCAGTTGCAAGTCTTGAAGTCTGCCTTGAAGTCAGCCTTGAGCGTGTTGTTTGTAAACTGGCATGGCAACGACAGATGTTGTTATGTTGCCTAGCAGCATCTCAGATGTCATTAGACGCCCGCGGAACACAAAAAGCAGAGCGTTGGTGATGAGCAGCCTCAATTACAGGAATCCATGCATCACTTATCTGGTATCCACAATCCCTGTTTACCAAATCAGACGCGAGGCGAATTTCAAATGCTTCTTTAATGACGCTGTCCCAGAAGCCTCTCGCATGTGTCAACACCTTAGTCGCTTCGAAATCGAAACCATGTCCTTCTGTCAAACTATGTTCCGCCACTGCTGATTTATCTTTCTGCCCCAGACGAACATGTCGGGCGTGTTCCAAACAACGTTGTTGTACGCACCGTATGGTCTGACCGATGTATTTCTTTCCACATTCACACGGGATGCAGTAAACTCCGGGTGTACGCAGGGCAAGGTCATCTTTTGGAGAGCGCAAAAATGTTTCTCAATTTTGGTGGTGGTAGAAAAATGGTCTTAATGCCATTTCTTGCCAGGACTCTTCCGACCCTAGATGTTGTGGCGCCAGAGTACGGCAAGAAGGCTAATTTATCGTGTGGACCATTATCGTGTTTATTAGGCCTACGATTCATTTCCCGGAATGCCAACTGTATCTGATGTTCGTTGTATCCATTCTTTCTGAAGGTATCACGAAGATGTTTTAACTCACTAGGAAGGCTGTCTTTATCACATATTGCCCGCGCTCTGTGGACAAGAGTAGTTAGTACTGTATTGCGCTGTGCAGGGTGATGATAACTGTGCGCGTTTAGGTAAAGGTCTGTATGCGTTGGCTTCCTATAGCCGTTCGTGGTTTGCCTGTGAGCGCTGCTGAAGAGATAAGGCGAGAAACCAGCCGAATATTAAGCAAGGCCAAACCGCCTCAGCCCAACACCACAGCTGCTGAGCGTAAAGCACTTTGGTCATTGCGTCACAACCAAGATATTATCGTCCTACCAGCAGACAAGGGGAACGCTTCGGTGGTTCTTACGATGACAGATTATCAACGAAAAGTAGAAGAACTTTTGGTGGACGCGTCTTACCAAAAAGTGTCGAAAGATCCGACCAATGCGGTGGCGAAGAAAACAACAGCTCTGCTGAAATGTTCTGGGCTACCAGAAGACACTATTAAACAGTTACAACCCCGCGCAGCTGTTCCACCCAGACTTTATGGATTACCAAAAATCCATAAACAAGAAATACCATTACGGCCAATAGTGTGTACTATTGGATCGGCCACTTATAATCTGGCTCGATACTTGACCGGGCTGTTGTCGCCAATTGTAGGAAAATGTGTTCACCATGTAAAAAACTCGGTGGAATTTATTAATACTGTTAAAGAACTTCACCTACATCACCAGGATTTGATGGTGAGCTTCGATGTGGTTTCCCTCTTCACCAGGGTTCCTCTGGCTGATACGATGGCTCTACTACAACAGCACTTCGAGCCCAGGTTAGTTGAGCTGTTCCGCCACACATTACAATCATCGTACTTCTTGTATGACGGGCACTACTATGAACAGGTCGAGGGAGTTGCAATGGGCAATCCCCTGTCACCTGTTATAGCTGATTTCTATATGGAACATTTTGAGGAGAAAGCGTTGGAAAGTGCCCCCATGAAGCCCAGTGCCTTCTTTCGGTATGTGGATGACACATTTGTTGTTTGGCCTCATGGCAGAGACAATCTAGATAAGTTTCTCCTTCACTTGAACAGTGTCAACAAAAACATCCAATTCACGATGGAGGTTGAAAAGGAAGGCCGCTTGCCCTTTTTGGACATTCTGATTATAAAGAAATCTGATGGAACTTTGGGACACACGGTGTATAGGAAGCCAACGCATACAGACCTTTACCTAAACGCGCACAGTTATCATCACCCTGCACAGCGCAATACAGTACTAACTACTCTTGTCCACAGAGCGCGGGCAATATGTGATAAAGACAGCCTTCCTAGTGAGTTAAAACATCTTCGTGATACCTTCAGAAAGAATGGATACAACGAACATCAGATACAGTTGGCATTCCGGGAAATGAATCGTAGGCCTAATAAATTAGCCTTCTTGCCGTACTCTGGCGCCACAACATCTAGGGTCGGAAGAGTCCTGGCAAGAAATGGCATTAAGACCATTTTTCTACCACCACCAAAATTGAGAAACATTTTTGCGCTCTCCAAAAGATGACCTTGCCCTGCGTACACCCGGAGTTTACTGCATCCCGTGTGAATGTGGAAAGAAATACATCGGTCAGACCATACGGTGCGTACAACAACGTTGTTTGGAACACGCCCGACATGTTCGTCCTGGGGCAGAAAGATAAATCAGCAGTGGCGGAACATAGTTTGACAGAAGGACATGGTTTCGATTTCGAAGCGACTAAGGTGTTGACACATGCGAGAGGCTTCTGGGACGGCGTCATTAAAGAAGCATTTGAAATTCGCCTCGCGTCTGATTTGGTAAACAGGGATTGTGGATACCAGATAAGTGATGCATGGATTCCTGTAATTGAGGCTGCTCATCACCAACGCTCTGCTTTTTGTGTTCCGCGGGCGTCTAATGACATCTGAGATGCTGCTAGGCAACATAACAACATCTGTCGTTGCCATGCCAGTTTACAAACAACACGCTCAAGGCTGACTTCAAGGCAGACTTCAAGACTTGCAACTGCACCTGAAGATGGCGACGGAGAAAAGTCGCCGAAATATTGTGCATTAACAACAACATCACTCGGTTTGTTTCCCGAGAAACGTTTATAAATAAACAACGCCGAGACAGATTACATTCATTTATAAATATTATTGTGGTCAGAAGCTGATGGATGTGTGCTAAAATTGTTCTTTCATGATTTAGCTCTTGTGACAATAACTGAATTTTAATACCTTATATTGCACACTATATGTAAACCTGATGCTGCATCTATGTTTATTCAATTTTTATATTCAAGTACAAAAAATTAATATTTATTACCTATTGCTCATTCAACATAATTAATGCTGGTTAGCATCTTACTAGAGGGATATAGGGGATTGAATTTTTCTACTTGGTTCTCTGTTATGATTTATCTTTTAGGAAAGTTTTCTCTGTTCTTTTTATGCTAGAGTCCTGGTTTAGAGAGTCTCTCCTCCATATTAGCACATTTAGTAAATTATGACACTATATTGACAGGAGTTAACACTTTTTCGTCATTATGATTCATCTGTTCTCATATTTGTTGTATACATTTCCTCTAATGGTGATATTTCCACAAGATATTCTAGTCAAAAGTCATCATTAAAAATGGCCATAATAATGTGTTTGCTGCAATAAACAAAAATGACTTGTTTCCTTATGTTGAGCAACAAAAGAAAATGTTTATTGCTATAAATACACCAGAACAACATTACTAGTATCAGTTAAGCATAGTGTAACCTAATATAATTTGAACATGGCAAGGACTTATGTATAAGGTGACGGATAAAGCTGAACAGGTGGCATCCTGAAATTTTTATGTGCCGAAGAATAAAAGATATGCTAAGAATGGAGTAACAACCATAAATTGTCTATGCATTGAAAATTCTCCTGAAGGAAGCCAGTAATTAATAAGAAAGATGGAGAGTGAACATTTATCTAAAACCCTTAACATTTCAATTCTGATGTGCAGTAAATCATATTACAATACACCAGCAGTTAAAAGAGCTGGAATGGGATTAGTTGGAAGACAGGAGGAGCGTCAAGAGAGTCATTGGAGTGTGAAAGGTGTATAATGGTGATGAGGAATGGAAAAATATCGATGTAAGAATTAAAAGTAATGCTTGAAATGGAAAAGGTGACCATGACCACAAGCTGGCACTCGATTTCAGGCACAAGGATGTGGGAAGATTTTCTTTCATATGTAGGGGTCAGGGGTTGGAATAAGTTACCAATTGATGAATAATTTACCAAGAACATTGAAACAATTTAAAGCAGAAATTTGTAGAGGGCAAAAGTAGGTGGGGTACAGCAAAGGGGGAAAATAGGTGTGTAGGGACATTTCCACTGGAGTGTGCACTCCATTGCAATTAAATTAAATCAAATTAGAGCTGCATCAACTAACAATCATGTCAGATACCTCTGTTGTCAAAGGAGAAATAAGAGAGTACCCTGGGAACAGCAACATCAGAGAACAGGTTTGGTTTGGTTTGGTGATGCAATTGTCTGGTGTGAGATGTTAATGATCGACTCAGAATAAGGAGAATGGGTGGGGTGGAGTATGAATTCACTGAACCATTATGTCTGGTAGAAATACAGTGTACATTTTTTATGACATGTTCTTATGGTGAGGATATCATTTTTCTGGCATATGTTTATCAAGTAATAAACATGACAAGCTTCTTACTTTGCTGCACTGCCCTAAAAGAGTTGAAAAAAGCTTTTTCATGACAGCTTTAACCTTTTTAAAATTTCTAATAGTTTTGAAGCATATTCACATGTTACAAAATACATTTATGATTCCAGTAGCTCATGAATCTATGGGAAATTTTTAGTCTCTTCTGAAATGTAAAATAAGTTCACATTGTTAGGGATTAGTTGCACCCGCTGGACAGAATTAATGCCAAAAAATTCTAATTGAGCTATAAGGCCTTAGGTATTTAAACAACTTAAACCAGATATAAGTATTTGTGATCAGATGGTAAATGGGGAATTACATGTAAAGTTGGTTATATAAACTATAACCAACTAATAAAATTGCATATATAAATGAAGTGTTTTACTCTTCAAAAGTGAATTATTGCCACACACATTTTAAAAAGAAATTATGATGTTCATTAAATTTAATAGTCACTTAAAATTTGTTTGGGTAGTTAAACAAAATAATTTAATTTTAGCAAGACAAGTTATTTGAATCTCGATTGTTTGTTCATAAACCTGTAAAAAACTACAAAACATAATAAATGCTGTAGTTATTCTGTATGCTTTCATAATTACCTGAAGTCAAGTTTCAGCACAAATTATTTAAAATTAAACATATACAGAATTTATTTACAGACTCTATTTTTAGTTGTAATGTGTGTGTTTTAATGTTGACAATACTCTGCCATAGTAAAACTTGAGTTATCTCTTTTCATTAAGTGATGGTTTTATATTTACAACCCTTTTTTCTTTCTCACACATCAGAATAAAAAATCATTAGAAAAAGGGAAAAGTGAAAATACACACATCTACTTTATATATTAAAAATTTGTTTCCAGTATGGTATTTTTTGCATTATTTTATTTAAAAATCATAATATACTTTTTTTTAAATACCTTTCAATATACAATCAAATTTTGCCATCCAGGAAGCCAGGACTGTTTCTTTACTCAGACCATCAATTTCAGGGAGGGACCTGAAGCATAATAAAAACCAGTTAATTTTTAGATATCGAGCAGATAATAATGACATTTGAAACATTTTAAGGAGTTATATGACAAACTGATAGTTTTGAATGTGATGTGCCAGCTCTCATGACCTCCCTCTGGACAGCTGCATAAGCCAAATGGAAGAATAATTTGTTTTAATGTCTGCTTGTAGCACTGGAACCTGCTTTCCTTCATTGCAAAATACTTATTTTTCATATTAGTACAGTAATGGCATGGACTGCGACCAACATAACTGAAAAATATTCTTAAATATTTTAGTTTTTTACGTGAATATCAAAACTTCATGCACTGTTGTCATTTAACCTTAGCATCATAATTGCTTTGTTGTGATAGGATCGGATCAATGAATTAATTATATACTTAAACATTTATGGTGTCATATCGCCTTCAAAATAACTATTAAATATTAATCGCTTTCTAGTTAGCAAAACTGACTGAAAAATCTTCTAAAAATTGATATTTATGTGGGCCCTACCCTTACATGAGACTACAAATATACAAATATGAGTTGAATTCTTTTAAAATAAATTATATTATTACATGCAGAAACTACCTCATTTAAACAAAAGTCTTAAGAGACATGATCTTACAAGTTCACTCATCAAGGTGCTTGTACAGTGTAACATTATAGTGGTTAGTTAATTTTGGGCTTTATTTGAGCATTTTGGGCCATATTGGGCCATTTCAGAGTATGGTGCAATGGTTTGAGAAGCGCTAGGGAGAAAAGTTGCACCATCGGGTGCTTTGTGGAAGAACGGCACCTTACCGAGGCATCGGGTGGGGTTGTATGTTATAAGTAGGGGTGAGCTGGGAGAAGTGTGGCAGTTGAACTAGAATGGGAGCATATGTTTCTGCCCACAGGAAAAGAAAAGCCGTGCAAGAAATCTTTCAATTGGAGTGAAATATTATTAGTTTTTTCTGGTTTGGAAATAGAATTCTAATCAACATTTATGGGGGAGTAAGTTATTTGGCAAAGTGTTGGTAAAGAGTTGTAAGTCCCTAAAAAGGTTTGGTAAGGGCTCAGAATAATTGTCTGCAAACCCATAGTTTAAATTCAGTGGTTTGGTTTTGTAAGGATGGCAAATGTTTAAAGTGTTGTGAAGGGCCATATAAACTCCCGAACTAAAGAAGGTTCAGCCAAGTGATTGTAATATTAAATTTGTTTGTTTCACAATCAGATAAATAGTTTTGCATGGAGAAGTTTTGTTTCAGTTGAGTTGATATGTCAAGTTTGGCAATAGGCTGACATAGTGTCGAGGATATATCTAAGTGACCGAGAATGAAGGTAGAAATAAATTTGAAGGGAACAATGATTTGAAAATGCTTCTGTAACTTACAGCTAAGAATTTTTCAGACCTTACTACTGAAACTATAAATGATAGAAAAATTTCAAAAATTTACATATCAGTTGGTTGTTTTTTGAAAGAAAAGATAATTTGAAATGTAGTCTTAGTCTATTATAAACTTAATTGGTTTTTTGTCAGTAGTTAATAAATTGAAACCTTTAGTATTTCTGTTTCAATAAATCAGAATTACAGGATAATGAAGTCTCTCTGAAGATTACGTAACACCACCGCCACGAATATAATTTGAGATTAGCTGCTCTTTCCAGCACACCACAGTCTGCAAGCATTTGAATGTGTCTAGCAGATTTGGGGGAGTGGGCTGTTACAGTCCTTGTAATAGTAATAATCTTATAACGGGCATATTAATCCCAGAAGCAATGCAGTGATTGGAAATTAGCCTATTGCCATTTTATGGAGACTTCAGGTGGTGTCTGAAATGACTGGCTACACTTTTATCACTTTGCTGACATTGTATCCTATACAATTACCGCAGTAATGCACCCATAGGGATCTCTTTCTTCTCTCTCTTTCTCCCACTCTCTCTTTTTCTGTAATTAACATTTCAACTGTTTTAGAAATTTTCCACCACTTCTTATATTGCGCTTCCTGCTTCATCTCAACATACCTGTTACAACCCTCTCTTTTCCATCTACCACTTCCACATTCCAATTACCCGTGATTATCAGATTTTTCTCCACCTTCACATATTGGATTAATTCTTCAATTAATCGCATATTTTCTCTATTTCTTCATCATCTTCCTGTTAAGTTGGAATATGCACTTGGGCTAACATGGATGGAGTTTCAACCCTCAGTAAAATAATCCTGTCACTAAACTGTTTATGATAACTCACCCATTTCCCTACTCTCTTTATCATAACAAATTCCAAATCAGTAAATTCAATGACAGCTTGTGTGACAATTATTCTGTGTTCCCAGACTATAAATCCTGTGGGTCCTCTAATCCCAGCAACATCTAAGTTTAGTTGTTCCATCTTTCTTTTAAGTTTATTATTTATCTGCCCTATTCAGACTTCTAACATTCCACTCTTCAGATCAAAGAATGTTTCTATCCACTCTGATGACTTCTCCCTGAGCAGACCCCAACCAGAGATCTGATTGGGGAAACTATTTTACCCAGGAAGAAGCCATCATTTTATATGTAACTTAAGAGGATTACATGGTGTTGGCAATCTCTTTGGGCCTTTAATGCAGTGGCTTCAACATGTCATTAATTATTTCATTCATCTGCTTTGAGGAGCCATTTCAAACCATAAGGGTGAGAGGGTGCCCCGAACCAATTCCCACTCCTCCACCCTTCTTTCAGAAGGCTGTTGGAAAGCAGTGGCTGATACCTTATACTGGGAGCCATTAAGCTGCCAGAGCCTCCTCATCCATGCAAGTGTACAAATGTTGGATGGAAGTGGCTAATAAAGTCTCTCCCAAATCCTTACACCCCATCGGTCTCTCATTAAGACACAAAAACTATCTTCATGGCTGTAAATGGTGAGAGACCATTCCCAAAAGTATGTCTTTTTAGGTAGTGAGGCCAAGATGTCCACTCGTGCTCTGCTTGTCTTCATTCCCATCCATCAAGATGGTATTTCCAAAATTCACCACTGCAGGAAGTTGTCAGAGCTAATCATCATCCAGATTTCTCCAGCTGATGATTTGATCAGAATATGCATCGTGACCAGGACTGGCTGCCTGCCTAATACTTTGTCTCCATATACGGGGCAAAAATAAATCCGTTGTAAATCCTGCTGTTACAACAGCCGGCGGGGCCTGGGTACTTTTGACCCGCTTCCCCCCCCCCCCCCCCCAATGCCCTGCCATTAGCTATATCACTTCTCACTGGCTGGCGAATGTACCACTATCCTCCATCTTCTTGGAGACAGCTGTCTTTCCCTCCAGCCACTCCACTTTACATGACTGCTGACTATTACTGTGTAAGTGTGTGTGACAATCACGCACTCTCCATTATACATAGTATTTTATTCATTTCTGATTTGCAGTCACTTACTCAATTAGGTGTTTTTTTATTAATAAAAAAAATATGGAGTGACACTGTTCAGTACAGCATTGAATTCAGAATGTTTAAGATATCCTGTGTAACTGCTGAGGACATTTCTTAGTTTCAAGTTTTTCAGATTCTGAAAGAAAATGTGGCAGAGAAGAAACTAAACTTCATTTTAACATCAGAACAATAAAGAAACTGACATTTCTGTAAGAGTGAGAAGATATCTCTTTGACTCTCCATAGAAATGTATCAAGTGCTTCTGGAGTATGTGTAAATAAAACTTGACATAATTTTATAATGTATAAAGTTTATGTTGTTAATCTATTAAATGTTGTGTCAATGTTAAACTGATGATTTTGACATAAAAAATTTCCTTTCACCTTATCATAGAGCATTCTTTAATTTTCTAGAATATACTAATTTCCGCTCCTAAAGTTGAATTGAACAACTCATGCAGCTCTTTTTTCAGGTGTCATTGTAGGTCTTTTTTCCTCACCTAAGAATTAACTTCCATTTTTATTTTTCTGTTATTTATTTGTTTGATATTTCTGTATGTTGAATAATAGCCTAGATATTGATTTTAGTCACCTCCTGTAAGTAACTTTTGTACTGTTATTTACAGGTGAGTAAACATCTTCACCCAACTTTCCATGTTGTTATAGAAGGTAGTGATTTCTAGTTTGTTTTCCTTCTGTGATCACCGCTGTAATATACTGTGCTGGTCAGAATAACATTGTCATGGTTTTGTGCTGCTTTATTGGTTATTTCTTGATTATTAAATGGGCTTCACTTTCCGGATGACCTTGTAAAAACTTTTATATTAGTAATTTAGACCTGCATATAGGTCTTTTAAAACATTCTAAATCTCTAAGGAAAATTATTGGTGTCTGTCTTATTATAAGTTAATAAATAATTATTTGCAGTAGATGTGATGGCAGACTCTCCTATTATAATATAACATGTATAGTACCTGACACATTCATTTGTTACAAAATGTTATGATTTTTTGTGTTTATACTCTCTTTGATTAACTCATTTAGGTCCTGTTCTTTCCCTAACATTCTTGTTATAGTTTCAACAGAAAGTGACCTCTAGTTCATTTGGAAGCATGTTATGCAATGGTGGGGCAAGTATCTAAGTAGTGAAATAATATCTGCACACACTGTGAATATATATCGATCATTTTCACACAGTATGTAGATGGCCAGTAGACGTAGAGTGTCAGTCTGCTAGTGTGACTCAGAAAGAATACGGTCCGAAGATGACATCAGGCTTGAATTGAAATACAAGGATGAACAAATGGATGATGCAGTGAGATAACTGACAAAAATAATTTTAATTATACTTTGATGACTGCAAGAAGCACAAAATATTTTACTTCACTTTCCTTGTTTACTGCTTTGAGTGTAAGGCAAATTGTAAAATTTATTGGACAGTAAAAAAATAAACAACTGCAACAAGTTAAAAAAAATTTATCCCCCACTACTTTGGACTTGGAATGGTTAGTCTAATATGGTGCCCTTATTTTTATTTTCATTAATATTTATTCATAAGTAACTGATGGATTACAAACAAATTGCAATGCAAGTTTAAGTGATACAGAACAAAATAAAATAAGAATGAGCATGTATAAAAGGAAGAAAACTACAGTGGTATAGTACAACATACAAATAAATCTAAATTATCATAGTTGAGTGATATAAATTTCTATTGGACATATAAATTAAGAACTGTAATGGAATCATATCATATCATACAGAAATTCAGTAATGTAGTTGTTGTAACATACCTAACTCTCTTCTCTATATTATTCCTGAAGACTTCCCTAAAGTCATGTTGGGAACAGGCACCTGACAACACCATTTTCATAACACGTTCTGACTTTAGGAACACTTCATAATAACTTTGCACTGCATTCTGGAAGGCCTCATCTGCCATTATCTGTGTATCTCCTTTCAGGAAGCTCTGTAGAACAAACCCCATATAATATAAAACTGATTACAGAAGAAAATATTTCTCATAAAATTGTGAAAACATCTATTTATTTGAATGAAAATGAAATAATACACATTATTATCTGTACTTCAGAGGTAACAGTGCTGAATATTGAATGCAGGATTTTTTTTTATTGTTTGGTGCTCATGACCACTCAACAAACAAAGGAAGCCTGTTATGAAACGTTATCAGCAACCAGAATCCTCTTGTTTTCTCACTATCTTTATACAGTTAGGCAGCATTACACCCAGTTTATTGGGTTTGTACAAGAAGAGAAATTTGTATTTGTTAATAGAAATAAGTAGGAATGAATTTATTTTATTAACTCATTACTTAAAAAGAAAAATTGCTAATATTTTTTACAGAAAAAAAATTAAATATACAATATCATCCTGAAATAATTTACTTTCTTCCAGAAATAAGAGCTGAGAAAAAAATTAATACTGAGTTAAATTATGGAAATTCAATTTTTTGAGGACTGAGTTATCCAGCTACCATAACAAGGATAGTTAATAAATCAACTATGACTCTACAACTGGTTATATGTAAATAAAAGTTTGGGTTTTAAAATTGTTATATTAAGGACGGAAAGAAAAGCATATAGGAATATGAAATAACATGACAAGAAAAAGTAAATATTCCAAGCAGAAAGTGTGAGCATAGCACTGTACTTCCATTCCCAATGTTTTGATAAAAGGTGCTTATGAAGCAACTAACGGTACTTGGTTCTAAAAGTTTATTTTGCTGGTTTGAAGTACTTTGTTAGATTCAATACTACTCATTTAATCAAGACACAGAGGCAGATCATAATCATCAGGATATTGTAGCATAATAAGAGGTATTTTGCTTTAATAAAGTTTAAGATTGCCAACTTTTTGGGTCCAGGGAGTAATAAATGGGATTATGTTTTATAGAAAATGTTCCTAAAATGTTATGGGAGAGTTTTTCAACACCATGGGATGGATTTCCAAAAGTGGAAATAACTCAATTAATAAAGAAGTTAAATAAAAAGATGTTATTGGAAAAAATAAACTGGAAATTCAGGAGTATGTTAATACAATAGGGGTTTAAATCACCCCCCCCCCCCCCAAGAAAAAGAAACACAGAATTTGGATAGAATAAAGGGACGTCCCATTGTATGGGTTAACAAAGAAAGAAAGATTGTCGTAGGTGACAGTGAGGGCTTTAGTTTAAACTAATTAATTATAACAAAAAGTTTTTACAAAAATAGTAGAGCTCAAAAGAAATTCAAAGAACATAGTTTCATGTTAAAGAAAAGGGTGGAAAGTAACTATGTTAAGGAAAGTAATACGTTTTGGGGAGTATGATTTAAAGTTGAGCATATACTGGTGACTTGGAATGAAACTGTAGAAGTGATTTTTTCTAATGTCCAAATCATAAAGTCAACTGGTAAGTTCTGTTTTCTCAGTGCCACATTCCTGTTGTTGAGGTTCAGGTGAGTAAGGGAGACCAGGTAAAATATGTTCTGGGTAGGCTGTTATGGTATTGTTATTCTACCAAGGCAGTGGTGGATATTTACATGTAGAGAAGAGACAACAGTAACTAGAATGATTTCAGGAGGTAATGCTTGGAGACCATAGAAAGACATTCTGGAAATGTGAAATATATTTAATGAAGGATGATTGACTACAAATTTTGGTTTCAGGATGTTGTCCCACAAAGGGCAGAGATATTATCTCATGGTGAACTATATACAGCCTCTATGAGTTTTTTTGATGCTGATTTTATAAATTATGCGAAAGGAATACAGAGTAAATACGTAAAGAAATAGACTAAAGTGTCAGATACCAAAGTAACCATAAATTCCAAAGGTGTGTATGATTGGTGAAGGGTTTTGGTATTGAAGCAGCAGTTTACGATGTCTGATAACTGTGATCCTGAAATTCTGCCAAGACTTCACTCAGTGTTGTAACCATTGTGGTGGAATTTGTTAGTAGGATGGTGGAACAGTTGTCCAACTGCACAAGATTCAAGTAGATTGAGGTTACTGGTATTGTTAAGTGATTATGGAATGAAACTGAGGAAAGGATTGATGCAAAGAAATCCTGGAAGGCCAGTAGGGGATCATTCATGAGTACAGGAGGTAGATACTTTTTGGAACTGATACTTCATTTATATAATGCTCAGCTCTGTGTTATTCTGCTTAAACTTGTTGTAGCATTTGTTGAAAAATGACACCATCAACATTACAGCAGAATGAGATAGCATGGTTGTATGATTAGACTGGGTATGGAAGTGATTGTGACGTGCTTGGAAAGTGAGGACTATGGTGGGAACATGAAGAATAGAAAGAAATTGTAGACATGTGTATCCTATAAATCTGTGGAAATATCACTGTTTTAACAAACATGAAGTAATTTTTCTTTTATTTAATATAAACAAAGTGTCACACATGCTGGTTTACTGATTACTTCCAGAGCTTGATAAAGTGTGGAACAAGTCAACAGATCATTATTATTGTTCTTGATTTTTTATCAGAGTTTGGAGTTGGATTCAGTTTACTGAAAACTGCAAAATTAGTAGAAAGTAAGTAATTACTCTAGAATTCGGATAATCATTTAAAATTTTCATCCTCACAAAATTTTATAAAAGAAAGGTGAAACAAATGGAAAATATTAGAAAATATGTAAGACAAAGGAAAAACAGTGAAATGGTTCTAAATATATTTTAAAAGGCCACCATTACTGTTAGTGAACAATTAGGGAAGATGGGGCAAAATGGACCAATAATCTTCAGATTTATATATAACCATGCTTTTTAATATAAACAGGTTTTGATACAATAAACAAGTATATATTCAGAACAAATACTATCAAAATTATGTAACAAAAAATACCCTCTGAAATGTTAAGGTTTTTGTGGCTTGATGTTTTGGTTCCTTTTTATTTGATACTATTAACACTTGTAGTGACAGAAATTTACACTTTAAATACTTCAAAATATGCTTTTCTTACCTGAAAACGTCCCTGGATCAGTTCCAGTTGCTGTTTTGTTATTTTAGTTTGTCTTCGTGTCATATCTGTAGGTTGTTTGGCATTGAATGGATAAGCAATACATCTTGAAATAAATACATAAAGCTGAATTTTGCGTTTCCTTTCTTCTTCTTCTCTTTCTTGTTTATCCTGAAATGAGAAATTTTTTTCAAGCCGAGATGCAAAAATTAATTTCAGAGAAGCCGAAATTGTTACTAGTTAGGCACATTTACATAACTAGATTTGGTATGGCCTAAGACTGATAATTAGATGAAAACTGAATTACTCTGTTTTGGACAGTAATATTGTTCATATTCAAGACCGATCTCATGATTGCCTGTATTGTAGTCACTGTTATCTTTGTTAGTGAAGACTAATATGATTATAGACATTCACAGATGCCAATAACTTTGTTTTGCTACGTTCCGACTGTATCAATTTTTCTGTGTAGGCATAACTCTTAGCGATAGAGCAGGCAGGCATGGCAGTATAAGTCAGTGCATATGCAGCTATTCATATGCTCACAGTTAATTGTTTGATTTTTTAATTTATTTATTTTTTATTCTATCTTCAAATGATTTGATGTTTTTATCACGGAGCTTGAGTCGTGTGCCAGTTATGAGACAGGCACAGACACATGCATAAACTTGTTCTTCTCTATCAGTATACGTAATGTATTATATATTTCTATTTTAAATAAGAAAAGTAATTATTTGCATTCAGTTTTGAATATTGTTTGTTAGTGATATAAAAATCCTAGCAATAGAAAAAACATGAATAAAACAGAAGTAAAAAATAATATAATATTTATTTTACTATGTATGTATTTTTCAATCTGATCTAGCCACTCAGTTGATCAAGCAAGAGATAGTCAGTATTACAAAAAAAAACGAAAATTCCCTCATTATCATTCCCTCACACAGAAGAATGCTGACATTTAGAACACAGATAAATTTAAAACCACTTTCTACTTTTAAATGTTTATATGCCTTAGATTTTAATTATAAATTGAGCTTAATAAGCTTAACTAATGTGTTAGATCTTACTTCGTTTCTCTCCTTATCTTGGAAGTTAGTGAACTTAAAAGTTTTTATCCAACTATGATACTTCATCATAATTCCACATTACTATCCTTGGTCCTAGAAACAGGTAATTAGGTTTCTCCCCCAAATTGGCTGGATACCAATAGGAATTAAAAATTCATGTAAAAAAATAGATTTCTACAAAAAAGTTTTAAAAGAGAACTACACTGCACTATAAATTTAAAAATACAAAGAAAGACATTACACAAAGTTAAAAAAAATTACAAAAATTTGACAGTGATAAATTTGCTTATAACTCCTGTAATTCTCTGTAACCCTTCTATAGCAAACAACCTGTTTAATAACTATTTTTCAGGCATTCTTGATAAATTACAAAAAAAAGTAGTAATAATAATCACATGGTTTAAGTTGTATTTGTATGGATGAGAACACTTAGTCAGCTTAAAATGTGAAGCTACCTATGGAAAGAAACATAATGAGAGAGCACTTAACAAATAACAGCACAGTAACTATAGGGCTTTCTTCTGGGATCTATAACGAATGACATAAATGAATATTTTCAAGCAGAAAATGGCATTTTCTTTAGGTGTGTTAAAATATTATGAATGAAGGTGACATCTGGTTGGTTGGATGGTGATTTGAATCTGTGTCCTCTCAAATGCCAGGCTAAAGCATTAGTGCTCACCCACCAAGCTTGGTCTCCTTACTCAGTTTAACTTTAAAGGCATGTATCTGTTGTTAGAGAATCATTTTAAGAATATGACTACAGTCATGTTGATAAAATTAGTTTTCGACACCAATAAATATGAGAATACATAGTCCAGACAAAATTATTTGAATTGATATTGTATAATCATACTTCCCAACTCTGACATTGTTTTACAGTTTTGGCTATCACTTTTCCCACAGGAGGCTTATGAAAAATAATGAGAAAGGGTTTTGCATTAATGAAAGCATACAAATGAGATACTTTGAGGTATAGACAGTTATTTCAACACCAGTCCATTAGAATATGCTACCCATATTTTCCAGAATCAAAGAAGAGGATTTGACTGAATAATGTACACAATGATTCTTTTGGAAATCTTGTCAGTATATATTTTTAGATAGAAATTGAGGAAAACCACTGTGTTTGACTACAACATTGTTGAAAGTGTCTTACAAACAATACTCTGGATTAGTAGTGCAATGACTAGAAAGTTTTAATCAATTCTTGTCCCTCATGGGGTGGCGATCCCGAGGTGCCCAAGCTAGGGAGGTCGCATAGAGCAGTCATTTGAGGTGTCGGAGTGCACGATACTCCAGTATTCGAGACTAGCTCCCGGCGGACCGCTCGGCGGTCTCCCATAAAGCAGTCAGTTGACTAACCAATCCCAGGAATCTGGGTAAAGGGCGTTGGCCCACTGCATTAAAATGAGTGGTAGGGGAAACACGCAAGTGACCCCGGCGGCGATTCTTCAAACGCTGCAAGGGAAGCCTTGCTAACAAGGGCATGAAGCCTTTGGGCCAATGGGGTGGATACGGGCTGGCAACCCAATGTCCATGGACAGGGTACTCCGTGGGAGGCAGTTGCTTGAGGTGTCGGGACCTGGCCGTGCCCAAGTCCTAGTATCTGAAGACTAGCCCTGGCTGACCACGCGGCAGATACCCATAAAACAGTTCGGGTCTGATTACCCAATCCCAGGTATCTGGGTAACAAGGTCCCTGGCTGTATTAATGTGTGGTAGGGGTTCCACGAATGTGTCCCCGAACGGCGACTATTCAAACGTTGTGAAGGCAGCTTCACTAACAAGAGTACCAAGGTCGACTTCGGTCGTAATGAGCTTCTTGGGGCGTGACCACACTTCTTTAGGGCTGGGACACGGGATTGGCGACCCTGGGTTCCCAAGCTCAGCATGGAGACTGCACAAGTAATTTGTGAGGAAGGTTCCGCAAGTCCACCCCGAAGGCGCCTGCAGTGTGGAGGATTGAGAGTTCACGGCCCTGGTGGTGAGGAAGTCTCTGTCGGCCGCGCTGTAGGGGTGCTGGTGGATGGTACTGGGAGACCCTCCCAGGTGAACTGGGGGTGACATACAGGGATGTGGTGCACCCTGCCGCCGGGAATGCACACTGTGCCAATGCCTCGGTAATATCCGACTATATGCCGGGCGGGGTTCAGGGAGATGAGTGTGTGCCCTGCGCTAGAAGGTGGGGTCATATCTCTGTTCTCAGGAGTGGCCGCTGCTGGACGAAACAAACAGACTGGTGATCCTGGTCTTCGGAAGACTGGGATCGTTGTGCGGTGACGTGGTGCAGCCCTCCTGCCGGTAACACTCATTGCCAACGCCTGGGCAGTAAGAGTGAAGATTCACGGCAGTAGGACCCGTGGTGCAGGGAGGTGATGCGACCCTGATGGGAGGCAACGGACGGTACTGATAAGCTGTTGTGATCTGGCAACGGCCGGGGTCGTCTCCAGATTGTACAGATTGGCCCTCGCTGCGACCAGTGATGAGTGATCAAGGAACTTGTGCTCCCCTTGCCACCAGTACGAGCCATTTGCTGCCAATGTAGGTCCTCTTATATGTGGGTACTGGTAGTGCACGGGTCCGAACATCTGACCCAGGTGGGGTAGCGACACCATTGGAACGCTTCGGCGCGATCGTGCACTACGACGATGCTCTGCGAGGCTGGGACGAGTCTGTGGGTCCCCACGCCCGTCAGAGATGCAAATTTGCTGATGGTTGGTGTGTGGAGGAACACTCACTGGGAGCTTGCCCCTAGAGTGTGGCCTGGTGGGCGGCGGGTGGCTTTGTGCCGCTGGTCGATTGCTGGGAGGCGTGTGTCGGGGGCATTTCTGCGTTGTTGCTCGGTCTGCTACAGCTTTCTGCCCTGTCCCTGCAGGGGAGCGTGGGGCTGGGTGCACATGGGAATAGCAGAGATGCTTTAGCTATATGGCCAGGTTTTGGAGGGGTCTTTGGCCTGGTCGTGGCGGGCGCCGCCTCCGCATCAGTTCAGCGTGGGCACCCATTAGGGGTGGCGAAAAGTGCCTAGCACACCGTCCCCGCTGTAATGGCTGGTAGTTCGGAAGAGTCTAATTCCTGCAGTGGTAGCGGGTGTTGGCGGTGGATAGTTGGGGGGGGGGGGGAATCCGTGAGGGTGTGATAAATTTATGTAAATTTCAGTGCTGCCTTTGACCGGACCCATCTACCATCGAACTTTGTTGGGCCTTTCCATATACTTTGAGCCTGACAGGTAAATGGATTTCTTAAACGATTGGGTGGGGCAATTAAAGGTATTTTGAACTTAGAATTACCTTCACTAACATGTATAAAGTAACAATACTTACAGTCAATCCCAGTCTAGGGTGAAGGGGAGGGGGCAAACTGGGGCACTTGCCCCAGGAGGCAATTTCATGGGGTGGTAAATTCGTTAAGTGGTACTCTTCTTTTAAAGCTATAGCAACTATAATCAGTGCTACAGAAAGGGGAGAGTCATTAGTGCTACTGCATCTGTCAACCTGTACATTTTTATTTTTTTAATTCTTTTGATTGTTTGAAATAATTAATCTAAAATGTTGGAAGGGAGGGATGGCAATCCCAAGTTTTTGCCCAGCTCGGAAAAATCGTAGATCCTGCGCTGGCTACAGGTGGCAGTTTCCAACCACATTTAACATCCATTATCTAAAATGAATACATTTAGATGACGCACAATTCTCATTGCTTAGGAAATGGTGCTTACTGAACTTGTTTATTATAAACCAATTTCATAGTATAGGTAGGAAAAGCTCATCACACAAAGGATGAATTCTTGAATTATAATAATAATTTGAGTGAAAATGACAGTTTGATTGATTATCAAGAGTAAAAAGGAAAAACATTTAAATTAGGCTCAATTCCATATATTAGTTGTTATAGGAATGACCAAGTCCAAGAAAGCTTCAACTCTTGGCCCACATTTTATTCACAGGATCCAGCTCTTGAACTTTATTGGATCCATATGTCAGATAAATCAGAATCATAAGCTCACATTCTTGTGAAAATGTTAATAACAGGTCAGGTCATATGCCTCATAGATCAACTGTCAATATGTGCTGATTCTCAGGGAATTAGTCACACAATGGATTAGTGAATTGTTTGAGTAATTAATACCTTGTATTCGTTGTAGTAACAGATCTGCAGTTATACTTTTTAGATAAGCTTACCATGAGAACTGAAATAGCACAACATTTATAAGAGTATGCAGTACATTAAAACCACTTTACATAGAGAAAATAATTATGCAGCACTGTTAGGAGCTTTACATGGGTTAAGGCAATATCTGTTAGTAAGGTTTGGCTCGTTGAAGTACCACCACATTCAAACGGGGCGGAACAGTGGACCTAGGTTCAAATCCTGGGCACCGTGTACCAGCTGCCCCAATTGCATTTCACATAGGTGAATGCTGGGATGGTCCTCAATCTCCACCACATAAACAATACATTGCACAAACAAATATACACTTATCACATAGATCACGAGCTACACATTTCACAGTCAATAAATATGCTTCTCCGTAAAAACTACGACAGGCCTAGCAAGCTAGTCGTAGTAGCTTTCAAAACATGCGCAGTCTCTGGAAAAGGACATATCAGACAATCCGGGAAAGTAGAAACTTTATTCTTCAATGGTCAGAAAAGGTGTTATTTCAGAAAAAAAGAAGAGTTATCAACCTTTCACCCGCAGTCCAACTGCAGATTTTGAGGAGAAAGCAAAATTTTGAAAGCTTGCAACAACTACTTAACAAATATAGAATTTTAAAATATATCTGCTTTGTAATAAATCATGTAAGTAATGTTTCTAAGAAAATAAGTCCTATGGATGAAACAGATGTTATCATAGTTGGATTGAATTAAATTGTGATGGAGCACTCCCTCGGGTAGCAGTTTCCCTAATCATCTAATTAAACATTTATTAGTATTTATTACCATTATTATTAGTGGCAAATTCTCCCAATAAATGGAAGACCTTAAGCAAATGACCCAATCAATTTTTGTTTGGTTCTTCTTGTTGTTCCAATAGGCTTTCATTCTTTCCGAGAAAGCTTGCTTGTGTTCGTTCATCTGTATTGTTTTTGTTTTGATTGTTCGGTTGATCTTCCCATTTACTTACTTTGTCTCTTTCTAAAATGTCTGCTAATCTTATGTTTGTGTTTTTGAGATCCTTTCGAATTTCATTCAGCCAAGGTGTTGAATATTTAAGTGAGGTTACATAATCTATTATCTTTTTTGTCCATCAATTTTCTCGGAATCTGTTAAGGTGACCAAAGAATTTTATTATATGTTTTCTAGCTTTTGCTAGTGGTGTAGATTGTGAGTTCCTGTTGTATGCTTGCAGCCACACCTCCTTATATAATATTGGTGTTAAATGTCTCCCTCATCTACTTTTGTGATTTACATATTTTTACTTATATTCCTTCAGCATTTTTGATTGATCATTCATCAATTCCCTTCATAACACCCTTACCCAGAAAAGAAAATTTTCTTACTCCCATATGCATAAAATCGAGTGCCAGCTTCGCCCATGGTCATCGTTTCCCTTCCATGCACTACTCCAAATTCTTTGACACTTATGATTGACTGAAAACTTACATCTTTGCTTTCTCACTATTTTTAATTAAGATTGTTGAAATGATTTTATAACTAGAATATTATTCATTGATGGTGAAGAAAAGGTAAACATCCTGTTCTAAGTAATTGATGCAAAACTGTGTTTTTACATGTTGATATTTAGGCCCTTCTCCTTAGCTTCCTTACTATTAATGGGTTTTCTTGTGGTTTTTCCCATCTAGTGCAGAGTGCAATAAAAACCTTGTTTGTCAAGAAACTTCATTAGTGTTTTGACATTTCTCTGTTTATTTATTATTTTTATTTTTTAAAGGACCAAAGTTGAAATTGAATGAATCAGTTATGTAAAGAAATTGAGATATGCCCAACTGGGAAAAAAGAAAAAAAATCATACTGAACAGAAGGCTGTACCAGAAAAAGCTGCAATGAACACATCTAACAGTTCATCATGATATTTCATAACTTCAGCATTATACATGATGGATTTCTGAGAATATTTTGCATGGTTGAAGGATGAGATTAAGTTGTGCAAGAAGAAATTGTATGAACTCTGTAATAATCTTTCATTATGAATCTACTATCGCCAAGAAGTACAAAAACAGTGTGAAGATATTTGGAAGAAATACTTCGTCCATGTATTTTACAATACGTATCTAATTACTGTGAGCAAGACAAACTGGAATCTACTAAAAATAATTTTTCATGCAACAATTGTGTTAGTTATTTTGGATAGCACTAATCACAATAGGATTAATTCATGCATTGCACTAAGTGAAAATTCAAAAGAAAAAGTTCATCTATCAGTGTTGCTAATTGTGGAATACTTCCCTTCACAGACTAAACAGATAACTTAAGATAATAAAAAGACATCACCATTATAAAATCGATGCTGTATGAAACTGAACATTGGAAGAGCACAGAATTGTGAAAAATGAGTGTTACCAGGACCTAATAGATGCTAGAGTAATACACTGGGAGACACTGATAATTGATAACTAGCCAATAGTAGTTAACTGCAAAAAAAGGTAAAACACCAACAGTTTCTTTTCTGGTCTAAAAAGTGAGGCAATATGGAAAATAGATGGCAGGAATGAGCTAAATAAAAACACAGAGTCCATGGAGCAGAAGCTAACAAAGCAAGAAATGAATGACATTTATGATTCACTTTATACAAAATAACTGCATTCAGTATGCCTAAGAGGAATTAAACTGTAAGGAAATGTGGTTATTAAAAGGTATAGATCATCAGGGGTGGGTGGCATAGCTCGGTTGGTAGACTGACTGGTTGTGGCCTGGCTAGCCAGAGTTATATTCTTACAAAAGTGAATGTCCATAACACTAAGATTTTTTTTAAAAAATGTTGTGCATAATCTTGTAAGAATCACATTCTCCACAGCTGAGGTTAAGTTTTAAAACATGTGACAAAAAAATATACACACTAGTCAGTGTGTGATACAGAATTTTCGGATATTGATATTAAACTATTCTGAGCAGATTAATGGTCCTCACAACACTTAATGAGTTGTAACTCTTACAGATAACATGTTGCTGTTACATGGACAAAATACTCAAAAAGACGGAGGTAAATGATGAGAAAACGATGAAAATAAATAATAATTGGTGGAAACAAGTGGACCTTCAGTAATCACCAGCATGAAATGCTATATATGTGTTTATGCTATATTGATTTTTCTGGATAAGTCCTCGTACTTTGATAATTGTATTGTATATATACACCACAGGATAATTACTATAGTGAACACAACAAAAAACATTAGAGAGGAAATCTCTTACCGGTATTTCATTGCAGAATTTCTGGATTTAACCTGGCATGATCACTGCAGCTATTGGAAGCTACAGAGTTAGTATATGGATGCAAAACTTGAAATTGTTGAAGTCTGAAATAACCACCAGAATGATGCAACTATGAGTTCTCATGCATCTAATTCAGAATTACTCCCAATTCCACATTGTTGATCATTGATAGGCCCCTTAGAGTTGGAAACGAGATAAATACAAGCAGCTTATTGGCTAGAAAATGGTAATTTAGCTACACTAGTTGAGATATTAGTTTGAGAGGTTCCAAATAAGAAAGTTTTCGAAAATCAGAAGCAGAACACTTCAGAAGCAAAAGGATAGTCAATTAACTCCCTTGTGACAAAAGAGAGAGGATACCTTTTTTTTGGATCCGCCCCAAGGATTAATACTGCTCTTTCAAGAAAGTACCGCGAATTGGTCGGTGAAACACAAAACATTTATTATTCATCCAAATTTATTGTATCGCCATCAAAGTAGGTAGGCCTACCTTCCGAAATAATATACTTATGCCAACGAATAATACAATAATCAAAACATTTTAAACGCTTTTTCTGGAATCAATATCAGTTCTCGCCAAGAATTGTCTTTTACGTCTGGTATCAACTGTAAAAGGGTGCCTCGAAGTGGTAATTTGAGTTTTGGAAATAGAGAAAAATCGGCTCGAACTGTATCAGGTATATATTGTGATTGTTCGATGATATTTGTTGAGTTCTTGCCCAGAAATTCGTTCACAATGATAGCCTTGTAAGATGGTGTGTTATTGTGGTGCAAAATCCATGAGTTTTCTTTCCACAAACCTGGACTTTTTCAACGTATTTACTCTCTCAAACGCCTTATAACACTCAGATAATATTTATTTACCGTCTGACATTCTGGCAATAATTCTGAGAGCACACCACGATAATAAAAGAAAACAGTCAACATCACCTTGACTTTTGATCGATTTTGACGTGCTTTTTTTCAGTTTCGGCTTAGTTGGGAGACGCCATTCTGAAGCTTGCTTTTTTTAAACTGCTTTATGTCTCTCAACAGCGAGGTCTTTAGAGACGGGAAAGGATGGGGGCAAGGAATTGGAAGGAATTCGGCCATGGTCTTTTTAAAGAAGCATCCTGGCATTTGCCTGGAGTGAAACCATGGAAAACCCAAATCTGGATGCCCGGAGGGAATTCGAATCGCCGTCCTCCCGAATGCGAGGCCAGAACGCTATCCGTTACACCACCTCGCTCGGTCTGAAGCTTGTTGACTGATTTGCATATCAAGCTCGTAAACCCATGTCTCATCACCAGTTACAATGCGTTTTATGAATGTGGAGTCGGAATTGACTTGTTCTAGCATTTCTTCACTTACCTTTCCGCGATTGAGTTTTTGAAGAAAATTCAAGACTTTCGGAACTAGTTGAGCAGCAACGCGTTTCATGTTGAAACACTCGTTTAAAATGGTACGAATTGATTCGTGAGACGGAGAAAGTGCAGCGGCTATCTCTCTCAAACTTAAATTAAGATTTTCAGTCACCATTTACTTCACATTAATGATATTAACTTCAGTTGAAGACGTTGATGGCCGACCAGAGCGAGGCAAATCTTCAATCACATCACAACCGCTTTTGAATTCACTGCACCCCTCACATGCACGCGGTTTTGATAAGTCGATTCACCGTAAGCCTTCCGTAATATTTTCAGCGATTCGGCACACTAAACACACGAAATCCCATTTGCAATGCAAGATTTTAGACAAATTTTGTGATCGATATTTTTATCCATTGTAAAAATCACTAAGGACACTTGAGACTCACAACAATGATCGCCGTAAACAAACTAAGCGACAACAAACTCGGCGTCAGTATCGATGATAGTTCTGCCAACTTAGCGACAAAAAGAAGTTTTGACAAGAGGGCAAAGAGGTTAGTAATACAATATCATATACTATTTGACTATGTATCAATACATGACTGAATGAAACAATGTAAAGTAAAGCTCACTGGGAATACTAGCACAGAAATGCTGAAAGATTACGACATCTGTCAAGTGTTGGATAAATTAGAAGATTCTATATCAGATGAAGCCAGGAAGAGGAATCAGTTACAGCTTGGGAAACTGGCTCTCTATAGGGAAATCATGAAATGAACAAATAAAATCTCCTGAATGGACTAAAAATAGTGTTTTACATAATACATATAACTGCTAATGCTGGGAGTTTGACCTTCTATTAAACTTTCCAGTGTGGCAGGGTAGTTTTAATTCCAATTATTGTAACAGAATTGTATCATCTTTAGATAACATTCTCGTTGGTTTTTTTATTTAAAACATTGGTATTGCTGTATTCTTTTTTAACACAACTTGATCATTAGCATCGTAACAGAAAACTAAAAATTATATGAGTTGACAACATAATATTTAATGTTCAACAAGAAATCGAAATACAGTTAAAATGTACCAAACTGTGCTCAAAAGATGCTGCAGACGTACCTAATGAATATGAAAAGCTAAAATAATAAAGGAAGTTGAGAAATGTAAAATAAAAGTAAACTAAATATCTGTTATAGCTTCTTGACAGTGAAATATTTAAATCTTAGATAATAAACTTAAAAAATCTAACCGTTCTTATCTGGCAATTGCTGGCATAACTACTTTGATTAAAATTTTTTGCAGTGGTAAAAACCTGATAAGTTCCAAAATCAGCTGGTATATAAGGTGTAATGAATAGCCTCGCTTCAGAAGACGGTTGTAATGCTTAAAACTCTATCAAATGATTCGGTTGTAATGTGATGTTAATGCAAGGGTTCATTCGGCCATTAATATTAAATTAACTATATATTATTGAATTTGTTAAATATTTGAACATTTGGGGACAGACTGGGTTCTTAACACCAAATCAAGCAAGAGAAGCATGAATAGCTAAACACTGACTTAATTATTAACCGCAAGGCAACGAATATCTCACAAGACATGAAAATTGTTGGGTGCCATAGTAAAAAGTATAATAATTGGCCAGAATCGAGAATACCTTTACATAACATGAAAACATAAATTACCTGATCTGCATGATCGAAATAAACACTGAAGTTATTACCCGTCAGTAAAATGATGCCACGTGTGAACAAGCTGAAAAATATGAAATTCTGGAATATTTACGACATTAACGAGTCAGACAACATGAAAACTGTCACAATAAACACTGATATTAATCTGTCTTAGAATTTCGTAGGGAGGGTCACAATTCGCCCACGTGAGATGGCCAGGTTCGTTACAGGGTGAGATAAAACGTAAATCCAATTAATGTTGAATGGAGATGATATTATCAGCTCGTTGTTGGTGTAGTGATGAATAATGTGATGCTCGGAATGCTTGTATATGTCTTCAGTGTAGTGAACTTGCAGCAAAATCGTACGGCGAAAACTACAAACGCTACAATCAGTGGTAGGTTGCAAAATGTACTGTGGTCTCTGATACAGGGTGGCGTGTTGTCGACAACATGCTATCGGAAGCATGTGAAAGTCTTAGTGTCTGACTGGAGATCCTGGTTCGAATCCCTGTCTCAGCGGGTCGTCACCACTGGCACAGCTTGTTGTCCTCTAGACCCTGTATATGCAAACAGCTCCAGTCATGAAACACAATCACAAGTACGGATAACATGCTGTCCCACTATAGGCTACAGGTTTTAATTCACTCGCACTCGCATTTTCAACACACTCCCATCGGTTTAGCCAATTGGCGCGGTCACTTTCCAATGCAGGAAGTATAAGGAAGCAGGAAACACCTCCCCCAGAAAAATATTAACAATTCTCAAACTCCCGAAAATTCACGATTACTCGTCTGTCCTCAAGCAAATATTGCAAACTGGCAGAAAGAGCCGTTGTTGCTGTCAAGGACACACAGGCTGGTTCCGCGACGTTAATTGTCAAAGTCTATTACAAAAATGTCTGAGACCTGCTCAGTACAATAACAATCTGCAGAAATAAACCTTCTTGTACCCAAATCACTTCTTTTTTTTTGTAAGGATTTAATAAGTATTGTTGTTTGTTTGTACTCTGTTAGGGCTGGAGAACTACAGAGAAACAGTTTTAGCTTTTGGGGGCTCAGTGCACAATCAGTCATAATCACCAAACCGGTGTTAGGAAATTACATATATACGAAAGTAATTAACAAAAAGTTATTTACAATATTTATGCGTAAATACATGTGTTGCATAACCCGTAACTCTAAATCAGGTGTCATTAATTTCATTATTTTAAACAACGTACAACCACTCTGTTCCAATCCGATTCCGCTCCCAGACCCGGTTTGAAGAGAAAATGTGCATTTTATTAGATTGTAATGCATTCCATCACTGCTTGACGCTTATCATATTCACACTGATTCCCCAGCCCCGCAGGATTAGTTTGATATTGTCTGAGGGTTATAACTTTCAGCTGTCTCTAAAGGGCAGCTTGTTAAACCTTCAACAGCTTCATCAGAATGAACCAATGAATTGTTATAAGAGCAAATTGGCGTTACTACTATAATCATATAATGGAGCTCCCTGGGTAGACATGTTCAAAATCTATGTAAATTGCCGTCGTTCATAAGAACCAAGTTTTCCTCATCAAACATTAATTAATTAATTTAATTTAATTGCAATGGAGCACAGGCTCCGGTGGCAATTTCCCTACACACCCATCTTCCCCCTATCCTGCACCCACCTACATTTGCCCTCTACAAATTTTATCTTTAAATTCTTTCAAAGTTTTCGGTAAATTGTTCATCATTTCTCTTGGTAACTCATTCCAATCCCTGACACCCTTACCTAAAAAAGAGAATCTTCCCACACCCTTGTGCCTGAAATCGAGTGCCAGCTTGTGGTCATGGTCATCTTTTCCCTTCCATGAACTACTTTTCATACCTATTGCAATATCTTTCCATGCCTCATCGCCAGTATATGCCCCGTACACTCCCATGACCCTCCTCATCCTCCTCCTGTCTTGCAATGAATCCCATTCCAGCTCCTTTATCATATCCGTCATTGATTGCATTCTGCGATAATTTCCAGAAACAAATCTAGCAGCCCTTTTTTGCACCCTCTCCAACTCCTGTATTTGATACGTAAAATGAGGGTCCCATACTACACTGCCATATTCGAGCAATGGTCTGACCAAAGTTTTGTAACCCAATTCCTTGACTTCTCTTGGACAGCCCCTCATCACTCTCTCCAACAAGTGCAGAACTTTGAAACCTTTTCCTACCACCTGTCCAATGTGTCCTGCCCAGTTAAGTTTGTTATCAAAAGTAATTCCAAGATATTTACATTTCAAGTCTTCAGCAAGCAATTCTTTCCCCACCTTATATTCATAATTAACCTTTTGTTTTTTATTTGTGTATCTAATAAGCTGACTCATCTTTCTATTTATCTTCATTCCATGTTTACCAACCCAATTAAATATCCTGTCCAGATCACCCTGCAACTGTTTACAATCCTCTATCGTTTTGATTCTTGTATACAGCATTATGTCATCAACAAACAATCTAATTTCAGATAGTAAACAATCAACGATGACTTCTCAAGCTGTGCCTATCACAGCACACATGCATTTTAATCTCTTTGTAGCTGATGGCTTTCCGGTATTATGATTGGCGTTCCTCTATAACTGACATATCCATCTGCTCTTACTTACTCGTAATAGAAGCCTAGTAATTTGATAATATTCTCGGATTTTAACCTAGTTTATCAGATAGCAATAGTTTTATATCCATTATGTGAGCTATATCTAGGAACGCTACTGTGTTACACCTAATTGAATGTGCGTTCCATTATTCTGTTAACTGCTCGTTCAGTTATTGAGTGAACTTTCGTTAAAGGGGTGGGATGTCTTCTTTCTCTCTCACAGTTGCCAAATGTTATTTACATCCAGCTGTTCACCGACTTTTGTATGCTCTATTTGTAGTAATGTCTCATCTAGCCCAGAGTTGGGCGACATTATGTAGTAATGGGTTCCTTGTGGATAAGATAAATCATGGTTATCAACATTAATAAATGAGATTTTAATTTTGTTTTATGAAGGAGAGAAAATATGGATTTTTGCAAGAATCTCGACGTTATTTGGAATACATGGAAACTGTCACAATATGACATTTATTTTGTGTTATTGGCGATTACAAGTCTCAGCGAATTTATCGTTAACATTAATACAAATTGGCAAAATCATAAAATCAACGCTGAGAGGTACAATTCGCCGTCATGTGTAAGCAAAGAATTATGTATTTACTTTTAAATCCATCTTATAATTAATATGCAAGAAAGAATGATATTTGGAAACAATATACAATACAAGTTATGATGACCTCAAGACATATCTATCGTAATACTGTGACTTTACATTTCAATAAATCAGGGCGCCACGAATGAACAATATGCCATTCTAAAATAACTAGCTCTGGCAAATTGTGCCGCTAGCTCTGGGGGTTTTCGGTTACAAAGTTAGAACATGGATCTGAATGATGCTTAAGGGTTCAGCATCACGGAATGCACAATCAGATGGCTCGGTCGTAACACTTTGTAGTTCAGCATCTGAAGTCTACGATGTTCGGAGTCCTGTGTTAGAAGGCAGCTACAGTCACGCCCGTTCTGGTAATGTGCATCATCGCATTGCTGTCTGTGTCGACGTGCGGAAACTGCTCCAGCAATCGATTCGCTATGCAAGCCAGCAGCGTCAGATTTCCGACACCAGGAGTCGAACTGCAGCAGTTTATAGCGAGAAATGCCAACTTTCGGAGTACGCGACAGAATGAAGCTCGTCGCTCTTCAATCTCCGAAGAAACCTCTGGCTCCGCCCCTTGCAGTCTCGAAGTTCACATTTAACAGAAAATTCCCAGGATTTAAAGTTATGTGCTAATTTGGATTGGATCTTGAGGTTGGCCACCTAATGTCACGTGATATCGCCGATATCTTATTCGCCCCGCGTGTATATCACAGAGGTCGGAAATATTCGGCCGCCTTCGTGGGATGAAAGCGTATTCGGGTGGCGGGTTTTTACACCAGGTCAGCGGCCTGTTGTTGACTGCCCACCCCAAGGTGAAAGGCAGTGTTTTCCGGCAAAACCCTTTATCCCCGACTTTCTGTCGCTGTGGCTCGGGAAGGCCACGATTAGCTTCAAGCCTACACAGCTCAATAATTTTTTAATATTCGTTGCAACAAGATATACAGAATGTTCACCATTGTCATTACAGTCCTCACATGGAATCTTACGTACTTTAGGAAAAACTATCCAGATGGTCGCCCAAGATTTGTGAAAATTAATCTAACATTATTATTTATAGAATAAAAAATGCGCCTTATAATGTAGCGAACAGCGTTACATTAAACTATTATATTAGTTATTAGCTCCACTAGTTTTTCTATGATATTGTTTCATGAATCATCTGTCAGTTATGAGAGATTATGGCTTATTCCCAACAGTATTCCTGGTTGTCCCTCTTCGGTCATCCCCATGTTGATAGATCACATTTCGAGGGCCCTACTCCCCACCTTGATTTCTAGCCAACTGGTTGGTTGGAGATTAGAGTGGAGAATTGGAGCTTCTAAACGTTCCATGGAATGTTACATTTTGACATGGCATGAAGCTCGAGAATTTTTTATCAATAGACAACGCTGTGAAGCTTACCTCATGCATTCCAGAACCCTTCTTACTGTCTACTTTCTAGCAGCAGCTTCAGTGTCGTTATTTCCTTTGTTGTTTATGTAACGGTCGCTGAGGCGTCTTGCACTGTGCGGATAAATTTGGATGGTACTTGGAGCGGGAAATGGTTATGGTTTATGACATCTGTTACTTTGTTCGTGTACGGTGGTCTATCTACGGAGTTACCGATGTCACTGCAGCCAGTTTACTGCCTGATAATGTAGTCTTCCGCTGATAGCTGCTACTTCGTGTATTTGCCTGAGTCATAAATACATCGGGCATGACCTGTCTGCCACCTCGGCGTGATTTGCCCTTCAGAAACGTAACGCAATCATGTCAACAAAACAGCACAAATGACTTGGACTAATCAGTTCAGAAGAGTTCAGTTCGTTGGCTCACTGGGAATGTGGTCTCAAAGTATTCCATCTATATTGATGGTACATGTAGTCAATTGGGTGAGATAAACAAATCGTATGGATGATACTGATATGTGTGGCGAAGACATGTGTAGTTGCAGTCCTTCGTACACCCTCTAAGTCGTCTGAGAGATGATACGTAAGGATAGTGTTATTTTTTCATCCAATGATGAGCCAGTACAGCTCTGTCCCACTTTTTCGTTGCCATGACCACGATTGGTGCTGATAGTTGTGTCGAACTCGCCGTATGCATGTATGTGTGTGGGTCTCTCTGTTCACGTGTGCTTGAATATGGTGATTGGAGCCTACTCGAACTAATTATTTATGTAAGACGTGTGGTAGTGTTTGCTTGCTTGTCGGTGTGTGAAAATGTGGGTTATGATATCTGTTTGATGACCATGTGTCTGGAAAGTGGTCACAAAGTCTTTCTTCTATAATGATGGTGTATGCAGTCAGTCTGTGGTGCTGAAAATGTCATATGTATAACACTATCCTAATTATAGATGTAATACGTGTGGTGAAGTTTTGGATACTTGTAGGTGTGTGGGATCTTCTGTGAAAATGTGGGTTATAATGTTTGTTTGATGACCATGTGTCTATTGCAATCATAATTTTCCACCTGTTCTCGCATGCCTCTCTACCCTCTATCCATGATCCTAACACATACCGAAACGCAATAATTGTGTCGACGTGCACCAGGTTACGCTACCTGTTTATTAAAGTCATTCACTGAGATTTACAAGCGTTATTTTAAGAGAATTCGCTACAATTCTCTTGTTCTCTCCTCAGATATCAGAACGGGACAGGTATATCGGCACATGCTTCTGACGTACTGAGTCTCCATTGATGTACAACGTTTTTCTGAGGTTGAGGTGTTTCTGTACTCCCCAGAGGTAGTCTTTAACACTTAGTTGTTATAAGTTTTCATACAATTCTTTTTGTATTCGGTAGAGTTTTGATTAAATTCGAGAGTTCAAAATGCTTTCTCGTGACCGTTATAGCGCCCTATTGTAAATAATAACACCTGGTGGCAAAAAACGTAACTATTGTATAACGTGCCATATAAAACAAAACCTTGACAGTTTCTCTTCCCATCCGTGACACAATAAATACCTCGATAGTTGGTGCTTGTGCAGGAACGACTGTCTACCGTATCTAGCGTTGCCAGGTGTCCCGATTTGCGCGGGACGTCCCGATTTTCGGGGGTCTGGGGACGTGTTCCGATTCACCCTCGATCGGGACGACAAATGTCCCGATTTGTTAGCTAAATGATATAAACCCATCACTCGTCGCAAAAAATGAAATCGCATGTCCACGTCAGAAGCATCGCACCCAACCAGCAGTAGGTACTATTCACGGCTTATGATACAACAGACCCCACTAACCTGTACATTGTGCAAACAACAGTTTGGCATATTTCATGGTAGCAAAAATGACATAGCAAAATAACAGAAATGTAATGAAAACAAGTAAAAAGAAGGGAATTTCAGTTTAACAAAATCGCTGAAAATATTTTTAACATCGATCAGATGAGCATCCAAGAATCAAGAAGAAGTTATAGCTGCTTAAGTCACAATGATATTCCACTCGGTCCAGCGCACCTTGTCTTCCAGTTCATTCGGTTGTGAATCAAAACTCGATCTTACTTTGCATAATGATTCTAAAATTGATGAGAAAGCGTCACTTGGAAGAACAAAGGTCATTATGATTGCACATGCTCGTAATGGTTTAGGTTTGGTATCTACACAAGAAGCTATCGAAACTACTCAAAATGATACTGTTGTAGTGTTGTTACAGACGACTCCAATCACGATAGTACAAAAAATTTCTGCTGATGGTAAGATTTTACGGCCAACCATAATTCGAAAACTTTTATGAATTAGGCTGCATCATCCACATACGATACGTATAAAAATTTAGTGATGCTACTGAAAGATCCCAGTATTGATAATAAACATCTCACTGTAGACAACGCAGATGTGAACATTAGGTGCCGTAATTCAGTTTTTCCAGTTACAGCACCATGATAATTGCGGAGACACAAATTAAAACCAGTTTCAATTTATCTAGTGGTGAATTTTATAAATACGTTATCAAAAAAGTATGATAAACACAATGAAATCTAGCATTAAGTACAATTTTAATAAAAAATTAATACTTGGTCAAAAAGTCTGACTAATTTTATAATATTTAGTAACAAGATTCATAAGTTCCTATGATAGACAAATACCAATAAAAATTATCCCCGTCCTCCATAAATTATAAAAATTAACGTGAATTATATAAAACATATTTTTTTAGAGTTGTCCCGATTTGTAACCCCTGATCCCAATTTTTTCGACCTTCCGGCCCGATTTTAAAAAACTTTGACCTGGCAACGCTAACCGTATCCAAAATATCGTTCATGACGTTCTTATCTGTGTGAGCGATTCCTGTGCTCGAACAGTACAGAATAATCTACAGATGAATCACGCACCGTCTAGATCCGGTGACACGGTGCATTACCAACCTCGAACTTCCAGTATAATCTGGGTACTATCTTAAAGTTATCACCAAGAAAGTGAGAACGTTTAGATCTGATTGAATATACCTTTACGGGCAGAGGAGCATTAAGTCAAGGTAAGAAATTTGATGGAATCCACAACAGGAGTGCCATAGTGTAACGTAGTTGGCTTTATTGGCAACTGAGAAAACGAGAAGGAAGAGTGTTTGGTATCGGTTTTAGTAGGTTACCCAAAGTAATATTTCCCCCAAAAGATAACACTAATCAGGTGTAGAGGAGAATGTAAGACTCACATTGGTAGTAGTACGAATTTTCGGAAGGAAGTTATGAGTAATCTTTAAGTCCGAACAGAGACGCTTTGTGGCAGTGATGACGCAACAGCCGGCAGGTTAATAGAAGTATGAAAGAATGGTAATAAATGAATTAAGATACCAGGCTGAAAGTATCAAATCTTTGTTTAGAAGTACAAAACATGGGTTCCAACTGAATTTAGAGTTAATATGACTAATTTTAAGGTACTTTTTCAATAAAGGAAAAAATAGTAAGTCGAGAATAAAATAAGTAGTCAAAAGAAAATTATGTCAGATTAAAGGTCTTCCTGTGAAAAGATAATGACAGCAGTTTGAGATCGTTGAGTTGAGTAGAAATATGTTAAAAGTAATTCCAAAGCGAAAGCGGTTAAAGCATCGTAGCTAACCAGGTTGTCGAGAATGGATAGAAATGAAAGTTGACAAAGGGGAAAGAAAAAACTAGTAAAACATCTGGGAGGCACCCTATTTTTATGAAAGTACAATTTTTTTAAGTAAGTTTGGCGGAAAGTTTTATCAAAATAATGCACTCTCAATATAAGATATTTAATTTCAAAGTAATTATTCTGCATTCCATGATGGCTGACGAGAAGGGTTGAAAACTTTGAGAGGCGATATCTTTTTAATGAAAGGGTTTTAGAAGGTAGTGAGATATACCAAATTAATTGTCAAAAGCTGTAGAATTCCTGAAGATTAGAACACTCGCGCTAAAACAAATAGTTTGGAAACTAGATCTAGAAAATAGGTTTATTTAACTTCAAAAATTAATAACAACAAAAGGAGAGCAGATAGGAAAAATTTTATAAGGATAGAAAATTCTTAGGATGAGGAACTCTACGTTATCACAAAGTTTCAGGAAAATCGGAAAAAACTTGGGGGGAAAGCCTTTGTGAGCGGAGCTGGGAGAGAGCGCATAGAGACGCTAGATGAGTGGGAATTTCCATCAGGCTTGGGTGAGCCTATATAAGGGACCTGAGGCGTTACCTCGGCCGCATTAGTTTCGAACTGGTTAGAGGGTGAAGGTGTGAAGTGTGGGCGAGCGTTATGGCAGTGTCGCATGGTGTGGGTGTCGCGTTAGAACAATCATGAATAAATGTAGACGGCAACTATAATTTTTGAAACAGATTATTAATTTACAAACTTCTTTTCCATAATTTAAATTTGACAATTTGTATGATTTTGTTTGAGGTTTCAAGTGGAGTGAACTTTTTATTGTGTCTTAATGGAGTGTATGTAATTATCGTGGCATTAATCTGCAATTTTCGGAAACGAAGTCTTTCTGGTAACTATTTCTGTTGTCAGAGTGAAGATGTCTTTAAATTTTGAGCAATAAATTACTGGACTTTAAAATCTGTGTTGAGAACAATCTTTAGATATTAACCTTAATTTAAAAATCCCATTATTAAAAACATTTGGGTTGGCGGCCGTTCTAATTAAATTAAATATTGCAGAGAAGAAAGTATAGGAAAGAATTGACTTTGTGAACATTGGGGGACTCCACTTCACCCCAATAAAGTTTTTTTTTCCTACATGGCGTACCGAATACTCGCGGTCGTGTAACTTCACGCCGAATGCCATGATAGTCTACACTCAGAGTTTACTTCGAGAGTCTGCAACCCGACGCCCCCTGGCATCAACGAGTTCAACCGACTAGGCTCCCCAGTGGTGCCGATTACAAACCTGAAGTTGTTGCCGAGTCTACCAGACGCCGCTGTCCTCAGCTGATTGACCAGATCGGCACGACCAGATGACATCGTGTTGAAGCACGCCAGAGCCCCGCCATGGCCCACAACACTCACCTCACCAGCTGTTTCTCCACTTCCAGATAAGTACAGTGAACTGTTAATAAACTTATCGGAAATGGCCATTTTTTGAACATATTATAACAAAAAATCCGATTATTTTGTCAGTGAAAATCTCCGGATCTAAAAACCAAGTTTGATCTATGACTTTGCTGCGAGTGTTTATTTAAACAATTGTTTATGTTTCCAATGTGTCATGAACTATGTGTTTGCTGATTTCTTAAGTCCCACATATAATTTTTAATGCTGTGTTATTCGCCTGTGAACTGTATACAGTTACTGATAATAGCTCTGTAACAAGTTGCATTCATAAATTCAATTCATTTTCGGGAGTGAGAATATTACGTGTTACCTCGTTGTGTTAATGGTTACTTTCTGTGTATACACAGAACTTTCAAACTACGTTTGATTTACATTAAATTTTACTGTTCAGTTTTTTTTTTAGATCATGAAAACGATATTGTAAGAAGGAATGTTTACAAAATTTCTAGTACAATTGCTGTTTGTTAGAAGCTTGGAAATCGCACCAGCTGTTCAAGAATTATAACATACATTTTAACTTTGTTTTAAATTCACTAAATGACTTACGAATGTTCGTGAACTTTCGGAAATTTTTTCTAAAGGATTTTTAGTTTCCTTTTTTTTTAATTTATAATTTTTTGGAGGTATTCTACTTTGGTTCAAAACTCGCAACATTGAACAGCTGAGTGATGTTTTAAAGGCAGCCTGCTTATTTACTCACTACAGTATACAATTTTCATGGTAACAGGGATATTTTATTGTATTAAACATCTTTATTTTTAACTGTGACAGTCACTTTTAATTAAACAATGCCATACTATCCTAGTACTGTCATGTTGGGAGGAAATGAATTTGTTTTGGTGAAACTATGGTAGTCGTGGATATTTGAAAAACAAATAAGGGCATATTTTTTTAAATTTTAAGTGTTAACGATGTGTTTTTCAAACCACTGCCGTTAACATACTGTTCACAGAAGCACAATCTTAAACCATTTATTGCAGTCTGTGTTCTTGTGATTGTTTTGTTGCTGATTGCACTCCGGTTTTTTATTTCTTTAAGGTATATGTGTCCTAGTGTTACATTTTAACCTTCTATTTTGAATTTTAAACCTTGTGTAACCAGGGCATCTATTTGCTTACAATTGTTACAAGCTGTCACTGCAGCTGTTACTAGATTCTCACTATGTCTGACATGGAATTCGTACACAAAACTGCTATAGACTCTGGACCACTAACGTTGGAAGCCATAACAGCACTCTTGAAAACTTTTCATGACCCAATTTTTAGAGAATTAGAAGAAATGAAACAACAGCGAAGGCAAATCGCTGTAGAAACAAAACGAACACTTATTTCTCATTTACAACAGGTCACTAGAGATATTAAAAAAGTGAACCAACATCTAGAGCAAATCACTGAAGAAACAAAAATAAATTCTCAAATACAACAATCTGGTGAGGATTGTCCTGTCAATTTTGACAAGAAATTCAAAAAATTGCCCTCAGATATTCAGAACACTTTTAACCCATATGTCGAGGTAATTGATACATCTGGGATGGTAATGGATGAATTACTCCCCAGTAATGTCGTTGAAGTATCAGATAATTGTACTATGAAAGATAGTGAGCTGACAGATCAAGAACTGGCCACTACTATTACCCTCAGTGAGAAAGTTTCTGAATCAAAAATACAGCTTGTGTCAGCTGATAACATTTTGGCAGCTGATCACAATTTTGTTATAACCCAGGAAGTAGTTCCTCCACCGATTACTACTTCTCTTGCTAACTTGCCATCTGAAATACCCATTGAGTCTGTTAGTGGCCTACAAAGTACAGTTACTCTGTGTATGGCCCCTGATATGAGGAAGAATAATACTTCCAAAGTTTTCGCAGGGAGTAGCAAGCCTACTGTAGCCACAGTGAGGTTCAAGCGTCGCAAAACAACACCTGTCATGAAGTTTGCGCACCATATCTATAACCTGATGTTTCCTTTTGAAAAGATCAATGCCTTTTTACCTCACCAAAATACTAGTAAATGTACAAATGGTGAGAAACCATTCTTTCAGGTTGAAGGATTGTTGTTCAGCACAATCCTAGAGGATTGCAATGAAATTTTTTCAGATGACTTGATGAAAAAAGTTATCTTAAAGCATTCACTTGTTTCATTGGGAAGGTGTAATGCAGTAATACAAAGCACAAAACACACAAAGAAAAAGCTATTAAGAATTGTAGAAGAAGGTGTCAATGCCAAGAAAAAGCCTTTCCCTTTTGTGGTACATTGTACAACACCAAAGCACAGAAAGAAACAAAAGAAGAAAAGGGTTAGAAGCAAAGCAACAAGAGTGCATGTTAAGAAAAAGCTATTAATTTCTCCACCATTGGGCAAAGGTCAACTGACCTTGTTCTATGAAGGGAGCAATGTACTTAGATTTAAGTGCAGTTATTTTTCTTTTTGCAAAGGAGAAACAACTTACTTCTATGCTACATTCCATAGTAAGTTGCCACTTTGCAAATTTTTTCCAATTCAGCAAGTGTTTTCGAGTTCTGTTACAATTCAGACAGCATATTTCAGACTTGTACTGTGTGATGCAGGTCTGCTGACAAAGGTCAAATCTGCATTGTACATAGCTAACAGGATTAAACATCTAGCAGGGGAAGAGGGTCTTGATGGTAGCATGAAGGCGATTTCTGCTTTGATGAAGGTAGAAAACATGGAAGTTGAACTGCAGCATCGAAGAGTAGATGATTTTCTTTCAGAGGAAGTGGAGACAGTAACCGTTGAAATGGTACATGTTTATGAGAATGTTTCTAACTAAGTTATTTCAAAAGAAGGGAAGGTAGAAAGTGTAAATGCTGCACCAGAAAACGAGGACACTGGAGTGCTAGCAATTGACAGGAATGCCTTAATAAACACCGAAGCATCGCCATTAGAGTCTGCATTGCCATTAAATATTTTTATGCATCAACAGCAAAGACTGTGATGACATTCTTGCATTACCTGCTGGGTCAGGAATGACAACATTAGGCACAAACAGCAGACAGTGCGATGACATATTAAGCATTGACAGCTCAGGCTGCATGCAATAGTAAGGAAATACTAGTAAAGGAAACACTATCTACAACAGCGTTCTGTGGAGATGAAGCTGAATCCTATGGATTTTGTATGGAGGATTAGATACTTCAAGAGGTAACAAGGATACAGAAGTGTTAGTATATTTTTTGTCAATAATGATTGATGCTGACAACTATTTTTGAAGATTTGTTGTACCCTTGCATACTGTTACAGGTATTGTGGATTATGATTGGAGTTTAATAGATACTGTTTTCATGACAGTACTTTCTTGAAGTATGAGCTATGTTTTGTGATGTGGAGATGCACACATTTTTCTGGGGAAACGAATATTTTGTTTGAAGGTGTGACATGTGGCTTAGTTGTTCACTTACTTTTTATACACTATCCATTGGTATCACCCCTAATTGTTCTAGGCTTGTAAACTCGTACAGAAAAAAAAAAAAAAAGGAATAGGGGAAATGCTATGCATTAAATTTTGTATGAGATTACAGAGTCCAACCATTCAAACGCCTATGTACTAGTTGACCCTCAAACAAGAGTGGTCAAAGGCAAATATAATGTAGTGGAACTGAAACCTTTTAAAAAGGTAATCTTATAATTTAAGAGTTTTCTTTGTATAATATCAACTAAGGGACCTCATTCGTTCCATTGTATTTGGATTTTACTTCTTAATCTTATGATAGGGAACCTAGCAATAAGAGTACCATTTTTTTTTTTGTAATGTGTTTGATTATGTATTATATTAGCAACAATTGCTATTCCAGCAATTTTATTTGCCATTATATTAAGTAATTGTTTGTGATGTGTAACCATTCACTTATCTTTGATGTATATTCCGCATTTGCAAGATTATGTATTAATGCAGTGGTATTGTTGTGAATGTGTTACAGACTTTTAACCACTTCACGGAAGTGGATGGTCCTATTAAGGGTCACATGCGAGTACTCGCATCTGAGTGGGTACTCCCTCATGGACGTGCACCTGGCACGCGTAGATGGCAACTACGAGGTTCCTAGCTGATACTGCCATTTCTTAAACTAATCTGGTGGCAGTATCTTCTTCCCTTCCTGTCCTATCGGCTACTCTCAGCAAACCCTTCCTATTTCGGCGACTTCACTGTCAGACTACTCATCAGAAGCCTGCCATTTCAATGTTTCTATAAGTATAAAGTTTTTTTTAATTTTCCTTCTTCTGGCAACGTAAATTACTTTTGTAACAACAAATAAATTTAAATGACTTACGTATGAGAGGGGTCGATGACCTACTCCATTGAGACAGGATATCAAATATTTTAGAAATTAATATTTCTTGTGTCCCTATTGGTATCATTATGAGACTTTCAAGTAGTCACGCTAAGTGAGACATTGAAAGATATGTTAATATCTCTTTCTTAACCTCAAGCTGAAATTAAATAATATTCATGCAGCAACTACACAAAATTTAAAGTAATCTCATTTTGACTAAAAAAAAAGAAAAAAAAAAGGGGGGGGGGGCAAATAGCCTCAAATATTTGGTAATTTCTTGTACAACTTTATAAAACTTATTTTTACTGAAGTGATGACTATTTTCAGAGAGAGTCAAAATGTTTGGACTCCCCTCGTGTTGTGTGTCGACTTTACAGGACTCTGAAATTACACAAATGGGTCCTTTTCAGTACTTTTGAAATTTCATCAATTAAGCAATTTTATGCAATCTTAGAATTTTTTAAGTTTTAGATTTTAAATCACCTCATACAATATGACACATCTGATTTTGTAACATATATTACACTTTTATGTAATAGAATTAAGTATTTTTATTATTGTACAAATGTGTACAGATTTCTCAGAGACACTTTTTATGCGTTATTTTAACGTTTTATGACACATGTGTACAGAATTCTCAGAGACATTTTTTACGTGTTATTATAACATATTGTGTTTCAAAGAGTGGTAGAAACCATTTACACGAATTATTTTTAAATAGATTAAGAGTGATATGATACATTTTTGTGATAACAATGGCTGTAAAACCTTGTAATCATTCCACTCTGGCAGCAGTAATGAAAGATTGGACCAGGCAAAGACATTTTAAGATTTTAATCCAATGTTGGTTGTGGATTTTCATCAGATTTTTGCCACGTTTTCTTTGTGAATGAATGATGTATGATTGATATTACTAAAAGGGGAGAGTAAAGCTTGAATTTTTCCCTAAATTTCTCTATTGAGCAATTATCCAAATTTAAGGGGAAAATTGAGAGGGGTTGTAACGTAGTTGGCTTTATTGGCAACTGAGAAAACGAGAAGGAAGAGTGTTTGGTATCGGTTTTAGTAGGTTACCCAAAGTAATATTTCCCCCAAAAAATATCACTAATCAGGTGTAGAGGAGAATGTAAGACTCACATTGGTAGTAGTACGAATTTTCGGAAGGAAGTTATGAGTAATCTTTAAGTCCAAACAGAGACGCTTTGTGGCAGTGATGACGCAACAGCCGGCAGGTTAATAGAAGTATGAAAGAATGGTAATAAATGAATTAAGATACCAGGCTGAAAGTATCAAATCTTTGTTTAGAAGTACAAAACATGGGTTCCAACTGAATTTAGAGTTAATATGACTAATTTTAAGGTACTTTTTCAATAAAGGAAAAAATAGTAAGTCGAGAATAAAATAAGTAGTCAAAAGAAAATTATGTCAGATTAAAGGTCTTCCTGTGAAAAGATAATGACAGCAGTTTGAGATCGTTGAGTTGAGTAGAAATATGTTAAAAGTAATTCCAAAGCGAAAGCGGTTAAAGCATCGTAGCTAACCAGGTTGTCGAGAATGGATAGAAATGAAAGTTGACAAAGGGGAAAGAAAAAACTAGTAAAACATCTGGGAGGCACCCTATTTTTATGAAAGTACAATTTTTTTAAGTAAGTTTGGCGGAAGTTTTATCAAAATAATGCACTCTCAATATAAGATATTTAATTTCAAAGTAATTATTCTGCATTCCATGATGGCTGACGAGAAGGGTTGAAAACTTTGAGAGGGATATCTTTTTAATGAAAGGGTTTTAGAAGGTAGTGAGATATACCAAATTAATTGTCAAAAGCTGTAGAATTCCTGAAGATTAGAACACTCGCGCTAAAACAAAATAGGTTTATTTAACTTCAAAAATTAATAACAACAAAAGGAGAGCAGATAGGAAAAATTTTATAAGGATAGAAAATTCTTAGGATGAGGAACTCTACGTTATCACAAAGTTTCAGGAAAATCGGAAAAACTTGGGGGAAAGCCTTTGTGAGCGGAGCTGGGAGAGAGCGCATAGAGACGCTAGATGAGTGGGAATTTCCATCAGGCTTGGGTGAGCCTATATAAGGGACCTGAGGCGTTACCTCGGCCGCATTAGTTTCGAACTGGTTAGAGGGTGAAGGTGTGAAGTGTGGGCGAGCGTTATGGCAGTGTCGCATGGTGTGGGTGTCGCGTTAGAACAATCATGAATAAACGGACTTGGAATATTTGTAGACGGCAACTATAATTTTTGAAACAGATTATTAATTTACAAACTTCTTTTCCATAATTTAAATTTGACAATTTGTATGATTTTGTTTGAGGTTTCAAGTGGAGTGAACTTTTTATTGTGTCTTAATGGAGTGTATGTAATTATCGTGGCATTAATCTGCAATTTTCGGAAACGAAGTCTTTCTGGTAACTATTTCTGTTGTCAGAGTGAAGATGTCTTTAAATTTTGAGCAATAAATTACTGGACTTTAAAATCTGTGTTGAGAACAATCTTTAGATATTAACCTTAATTTAAAAATCCCATTATTAAAAACATTTGGGTTGGCGGCCGTTCTAATTAAATTAAATATTGCAGAGAAGAAAGTATAGGAAAGAATTGACTTTGTGAACATTAGGGGGATTCTTCCATCACCCCAATAAACCAGTTTTTTTTCCTACAATAGCTACCTCTGTTATTCATTATAATTATCAAGCATGGAAGTTTGAAGGGTGCAAACGGAGGCAGCGAGATTTTGATTGCAGAAATTACTGTAGAACACAGTTACATAATAACTGATGTGATCCACGTAGTGACAGGAGAGATAAGATTAGAGAAATAAGGTGCCGTATTTATACTTAAATTAATTCTTTCTTCTCTCGCGTTATTCGGTTTTGGACCGTATAGAGTAGATACTAGTTTTCGTGCAAAGCACCCTGTGCCACCCACAGCTTTGTGCATTGCAGAGAATTATAGATGTAGATACAGTATTTCAATGATATTATCACTAGTTGTAACCATTGTAATAGCAAAAGTGTAATTATAATGTTCAAATTGGTATAGAAGTAAAGTTACAGCAATAAGCTGTGAGGCGGTCGGTGTAGCGGACGTTGGCCGAGGAAAGTAGGTTTCGCTAGTGTCAGCGGTTGTGCAAACAGTCAGCTGCAATACTGCAAAGCAGTCGAGAGCGAAGGCTCGAGAAGCTAATGCAAACAGCTGACCCATTAATGAAAGCAATACGTGACCAGCCATCGTCACGATGGAAGGGCACCGCCTAGCCGCAGGGTTAGGAAAGGGGTCACGCTGATGTCACTCTGGGTGGCGTGATATAAGGACACGCCCTGGGGTCGTAAGGGGTCAGTCTGTCCGGTATGGTCAGTCTGCCCGGTGAGGTCAGTCAGTCTCATCTGGTCAGTATGGTCAGTCAGTCCGGTCTGGTCTGATCTGTATGGTCAGTCGGGGCAGACTAGTCTGGTCATTCACTATGTTGGTCAGACACCATTAGGACATTGATCGGCAGTCACTATGTCGGTTGAAGTATCTACCGCCGAGCGCCACACCGCCTGATCGTTTATTGCTACCGCCTCATGATAGTTAAAGTATCCGCCCGTTTGGCCTAGAAGCATGCTATGGAGTTCCATTGCTGGGGAGCCGTTCATGATGTATTGTTTGGACTTAGATGTCAATAAACCAAGAGGTGTACCAATAGGATGTTTCAGTAATAGTCACCTCGTTACCATTTACTCCTCAAGCAGATATGTAGTGTCCGCTAGTATGCGAGACTGAAGAACGCCAGCGCTGTGTCATCTAGAAACACATCCTGACAAGTAAGTTCTATCGACCGGCAAGGCGGCATAGCACACTCAGCCAATTCCTGACAAACCCGTGGTGGGCAAAACGGTCCACCACATTTGGTGTCAGAAGTGGGATTACTGTGGTAATAGATCCTTTGCCAGTGAATGAGTTTTTAGATCAAAAAAGAACGTATGTTAAACGAAGTATATGCGAGGTTAGCATGAGTAAATGTAAAGTTTGCGTTCCTGTAGTACTAGAAAACTTCGGGAATGGCATTTTAGAAATCCCTAAGAAACAAATATTAGCTAATGTATCAGTGCTAAGCGTCGATGATTTTTTGCAAACCACTTCTCGCTCAGGTGAAAGTGAAAGCATAGATAGTAAGCAGATAAGTTATGGTTCGGCCGTACCAGTAATTGATTTTAAATATAAAATGAGTCATTTGCCAGAGCAGCAACAAGAAAAACTAGAAGCACTGTTAAACGAATATATAACGCTATTTGCACCTAAGCAAGCATTACCTGGAACTAGCTTGGTGAAACATCATATTATAACGGGGGATGCAGCGCCAATCAAAATGAAACCATATCGCGTTCCTGTAAACCAAAGAAAAATCTTAGATGAACTAATCGAGTAGCAATTGAGAGATGGTATTATTCGCGAATCTGAATCACCATGGTCATCGCCAGTAGTGTTAATCCCTAAAAAGTCAATTGATGGGGAGGTACAATATCGTTTCTGCGTCGACTATCGACGATTGAATAAAGTTACTGTACCAGACGTGTACCCTTTGCCTTCCATTTCCGAAACGATCGATTATTTGTCAAATTGCAAGTACTTTTCCACACTAGACTTGAAGTCGGGTTACCACCAAGTAAGTATGGCAGAACAAGATATTCCAAAAACCGGATTTTGCACACCTAACGGTCTTTTTGAATATTGTAAAATGCCCTATGGATTAAGGAATGCAGGAGCAACGTTCCAACGTCTCCTGGACACTATTTTTAGACAAATAAAGACGCAATATTGTTTAATTTACGTTGACGAAATTATCGTATTTTCTAAGTCATTTGAAGAGCATATAAACCATCTAAGGGAAGTACTAGAGCGTCTCAAAAAAGCTAATTTAACTTTATCATATAAGAAATGTCATTTCATCCACGAAGAGATTGAATACTTAGGTCATTTAATTTCAAAAGAAGGAGTGAAACCCCACCCAAGATTAGTTTCTGCAGTAAAAGATTTTCCCACTCCTAAGAACATCAAGGAATTGCAATCATTCCTTGGCTTGTCGAATTACTACCGGAAGTTCATAAAAGGATACGCTCAAATAGCTAAACGGTTAACTAGATTGTTATTGAAAGATTCTAAGTTCATTTGGACAGAAGAATGTCAAAAAGTGATGGACACTTTGAAAGAGGCTTTAACAACACAACCTTTGTTGTTGATTCCAGATTTCTCACGTCGTTTTCGGCTTACTGTAAATTGTAGCCAATACGCGTGTGGTGCAGTTCTTTCGCAAGACTTCAATAGAGTACAAAAACCTATATCCTACGCGTCAAGACAACTGAGTCCAGCAGAATCAAATTACTCAGTTTCTGAACGCGAAATGGTCGGTTTGGTATGGGGGATTAAATAATACCGTACCTATCTTTGGGGCCTTGAGTTCGATGTAGTTACCGATCATAGCGCCCTTCAATGGTTATTAAATTTGAAGGACCCTTCAGGTAAATTGATGAGATGGTCTTTATTACTCGCGGAATATCAATATAAAGTAATCGTGAAACCGGGTCGAGACATAGGACATGCTGATGGACTAAGCAGAAAGGTCAGAACGCTGAACACGCAGCAACCACTGTCGTTAGCACAATTGCCGCTTCATCAGTCCCGTGACCCACAATGCGTAAAGTGGCGTCAACATCCACGCTTTGTTATGCATGGTGAAGTGTTACACCGGAAAACAAAACAAGGTGATTGCGTGGTTGTACCTGAGATACTACGAGAGTTAGTCATGAAGTTACACCATGACTCATTCTATGGGTGTCACGCGGGTTACAAAAACACAAATCGTTTGATCGCGAGAGCCTACTGGTGGCCCTATAGGCAAAAAGACGTACGCCAGTATGTCGCGAGTTGCCTAACTTGCAGCAAGCGCGCGGGAGAATCGGGGCGTAAAGAAAAGTTACAACCATTACCAGAGACCACCCAACCCTTTCAAAGAATTCATGTTGACGTGGTCGGTCCAGTAACTAGGAGCGAACAAGGAAACGCTTACATTCTCACCATAATAGACGCATTTTCGAGGTACTTAGTGATGGTACCCCTCCCAGATCAAAAGGCAGAGACAATAGCAAGAGCATTCGTAGTGAAATGGGTATTGGTACACGGTGCTCCTTGTTCAACCATTTCGGACCAAGGATCGAATTTCCTATCCGAAATTTTCACGGAAACGTGTAAACAATTAGGTATTGAGAAACTAAAGACGTCAGCATTAAATCCGAAGTGCAATGGCAGAATCGAAAGAACGCACAGGACAATAATAACGGCACTGAGCTGTTACGTTAACAGATCACACAAAAATTGGGACACGATCCTACCATTTATAGTTAGTGCATACAATTGTAAAATCCATTCCTCGACAAACAAAACACCATACGAAATATTATATGGTTACGAGATGAGATCACCATTCGCATTAGCACCGATTTCTAAAGACATAAATAACCCAGAGGTTAGAGGTCTGTCACATAAGTTAAAACGAATCTGGAGTAGCGTAAAGAAATCTAACGCAGCAGCATTCGCGAGGCAAGCAAAGCAGTACAATAAAAAGGCCCACCCACAAGAAATTTTACCGGGATCGTTCATTTTGTTGAATAAACCCTATGGAAATGAGGAACTACCTCTAAATTCAACGTTAAATGGGAAGGTCCGTTCGAAGTCTTATCTCTACCATCTAACGTAACCCTGGAAATAAAATTACCAAATAGAAATGCGATCGTAAATAAAAACAGAGTTAAACCAAATGTATGGCGTAAAAGCGATCAACGGGTGTTAAATTATTATTATTATTATTATTATTATTATTGCAGCTATATCAATCCTTTTTTCAGGATGTAGCCTCTTTAAGCCTAATGAGCTATATATTAGAATTTAATTCTACATAGTGTTGCTGTAGTTCTTTCCAGGCCGATCGATCCTGAGCCGCCCTCTTCCAGTTCACGCCTGTAACTCGACGTATATCCTTATCCCAGCGATCCGGGGGTCTGCCTCTTGCTCTTTTCAGGTTTCTCGGTATCCAGTCCAGCACTACCGTAGTCCATCTTTCATCTCTTTTGCGAGCAACATGACCGGCCCATTGGCATTTTTGGGTCATGACTCTTTTTAAGATGTCTGTTACTTTAGTTATTGAACGGATGTGCACAGCCCTTTTCCTGTCTCTTCTTGTAAACCCTAGCATTGCTCTTTCCATACTTCGCTGGGTGGTTCTCAGTTTTTGCTTCGTGTGACTATTTAGGGTCCAAGTCTGGCAGGCATATGTGAGGACCGGTAATACACATTGTTCAAATACCTGTTTTTTAAGATGTATTGGCATGTTCGATTTAAAAACTATGGAATTTCTTCCATATGCTCTCCAGCCCAGCTTTATCCGTCTGTAGATCTCAGGCTTTGAGTCACCATTCATATTGATCAGTTGGCCAAGATAGATGTACTGATCTACGAACTCAATACCAGAATCTTTCATGTCCGCCTTGTCTTTATCTTTTTCTGCCCATTTGTTTTGCATGATTTTGCTTTTTGATATATTTATTTTAAGGCCCACTTCACTGCACGCTGTCTCTAGTTCATTATCAGTTCTTTGAGCTCTTCCAGACTGTTTGAGAGTAAAACTATATCATCAGCGAATCTTAAGTTGTTGAGATTTCTTCCATTTATTCTCAAACCTCGGGTGTTAAATAACATCGATAAATCACCAACGGATAAAGAAGTTAGAGAACCAAACACTGAACCACAAGCAGGAGCAGTACCCAACCAACACTATCAATTGCGAAATCGCACTAGTAATAAGCTTTTTCTAGCAACGACGGAAAGTCATAGTACGCAAGGAGATGCAGACGGAAAGGTAAGTCCAGAAAATCGGGCGCAGCAGCGCTACAACCTGAGAAAGAGAAATAAAGATTAAAATAAATAATAAAAATAATAATAATAGTAATGGTATAGAGAAAAAAACCATAGTAACGTGCAATAATTAGCAAAATTACAACAGTCATGTGTATGTCTCACTTGAAGGAGAGAAAAGATGCTAGTAAATAGTTAAAATATAGTGTGCATCAGGTATTCATAAACGTTTTTCATTTAATTACATTAAAACGGAAATTGTAGTGAGAAATTAACAGATAATAATTGGGTTGAATACTGCTCTACCTCAAGAACAAAATGCTAACGCACAAACAAAATTACTCAAGTACACACACACCCACCATCACATAATCGCAAACAAAACAAACAAGCGAAAGGAGGACACATGTATGTAACACGAAGTTAACAGTCCAGCATTCTGTCACAAGACTTGTATTCTGCAGGATTGCTGACTACGATCGGCAAGTGACCTGGTTAGCAGCGATTCAGCGCTTCGCAGCGTCAACTTTGCTGAGCAGACTGTAAGCAGTGCAGTGTGTAAACACGGACCAGAATAAGTATCTGACAGTTTACAAACAATAGTAGCTAAACAAGAGTTTCGTGTAATCATAAGAATAATTAGGATTAGTCTGTAGTAATAAGAGAGTTAAACCAAAGACAGCTTACAATTAGAAAAGTGTAAATACTATTCCGTATACTAAGCAAAAATGAGTTTACAGATAATATTAGCAATAGTACTAGTAGTGTCGCAAAAAATAGGATTTTCTGTATATTATAAGGTCACACCTCTGGACAATGGAATAATTTTTGTTAAAGAGCAGGATGTAATTCATTCTCCATATACATGGTCAGTGATTGCACAAATTGATTTTACGCAACTTCGCAACCATAGCGTACAGTTGAGCAACATTTTTCAATCACTAGATGATTCCTTCCAAAACTTGCCGTCCTATGACGAAGATATAACTCACACTTTAATAGTAAGTTTAAGAACATTGTATGTTTCGTTAAACGAAGAGTACCAAAATTTGGTAGAATTATTGCCTAAGGGAAATAAAAGGTCTAAGAGAGGTTGGATAAATCTTGGAGGATCCATTTTAAAACAGGTACTAGGTACCGCAACAGAGCAAGATGTAAAAAAATTAAATAACCGATTAGTAGGATTAGAAAAACTGACTCAAAATTTAGAGATTAGCGCAGCAAAACAAATTTTGTTAACTAAGAATTTGGAATGTGCAGTAACGAATTCAAATTTTGTCATTTCAAAATTAGCAAACACATTCATGTCAAAAGTAGCGGAAGTACAAGACTCTAGTAACATCCATTAGTTTAACATCAATTGTATCCATATCTATTATAATTATTCTCATATTATGTATGTACAAGAGACATTGCAAAAAACTAACAAAGTTTAAATTAAACACACAAGTACCGACAGCATCACAAATTTTCATGTCAGTACCAGCTACCAGCGGATATGATAGCAATAATATACGAATCAGTGACACAAGATGTTAGTGCACAGTGTATCAAAACTAATGTAAACCTTTTGTTGTACAGGGTTGGACGTCGAACAGAAGATTCATTTCTGAAACAATTTTATATGATTGTCTAGAATTTGTAACCCCGCAAGAGAATTCCATAGCACAGTAAAAGTAACATACCAGAACAGAAGGCTTTAGGAACAAAGCCAAAGTAAAGAAGGGGGGGTGATGTAATAGGCAAAAGTGTAATTATAATGTTCAAATTGGTATAGAAGTAAAGTTACAGCAATAAGCTGTGAGGCGGTCGGTGTAGCGGTCGTTGGCCGAGGAAAGTAGGTTTCGCTAGTGTCAGCGGTTGTGCAAACAGTCAGCTGCAATACTGCAAAGCGGTCGAGAGCGAAGGCTCGAGAAGCTAATGCAAACAGCTAACCCATTAATGAAAGCAATACGTGACCAGCCATCTTGATGCTTCGAGAACACGATGGAAGGGCACCGCCTAGCCGCAGGGTTAGGAAAGGGGTCACGCTGATGTCACTCTGGGTGGCGTGATATAAGGACACGCCCAGGGGTCGTAAGGGGTCAGTCTGTCCGGTCGGGCCAGTCTGTCCGGTATGGTCAGTCTGCCCGGTGAGGTCAGTCAGTCTCATCTGGTCAGTATGGTCAGTCAGTCCGGTCTGGTCTGGTCTGTATGGTCAGTCGGGGCAGTCTAGTCTGGTCATTCACTATGTTGGTCAGACACCATTAGGACATTGATCGGCAGTCACTATATCGGTTGAAGTATCTACCGCCGAGCGCCACACCGCCTGATCGTTTATTGCTCCCGCCTCATGATAGTTAAAGTATCTGCCCGTTTGGCCTAGAAGCATGCTATGGAGTTCCATTGCTGGGGAGCCGTTCATGATGTATTGTTTGGACTTAGATGTCAATAAACCAAGAGGTGTACCAATAGGATGTTTCAGTAATAGTCACCTCGTTACCATTTACTCCTCAAGCAGATATGTAGTGTCCGCTAGTATGCGATACTGAAGAACGCCAGCGCTGTGTCATCTAGAAACACATCCTGACAAGTAAGTTCTATCGACAGGCGTGGCGGCATAGCACACTCAGCCAATTCCTGACAAACCCGTGGTGGGCAAAACGGTCCACCACACCATATAAAACAACAGTGTAAAAGTGACAAATGTAATTTATACAGGCTAATATCAACGGGTACAAATTAGTGATGTACCCAGGGGCGTAGCTACTATGGGGCTAGGCGGTGCAGTGTACCGGGGCCCCTACACTCAGGGGGCCAATCATATCTCTGGGGGCCCCAAAGCGCACCTCTGGGGGCCCCCAAGCGCCGTTGAGAGGGCCCACGAGCCTTCAAAGCAAACTGGCGACCTTTTTTCTTTAGCTCTACAGTCATCTAAGGGGGCCCCGTGAGACACAGGAAGCCCCTCACTAAGGGCCCTCAATGCTCAGGGGGCCCCTAAGCACAACTCAAGGGCCCCCATCCTCTGCTCAGGGGGCCTCTACCAGCAACACAAAGCAAAATAAAGGTCGCCCATCTGGCCTGAGGGCCCAAAATAAATTTTTTGCACCGGGGCCCTTGTTGACCTAGCTACGCCACTGGATGTGCCGGATCGTTTAAAATGTATATCCACGGATACGTATTCAGAAACGGATCATTAGTGTCTAGATCTGCGAATACGGATATGGATCTCAACTTTCTCAACTTGGACCGACAGTGAAAAAGTCGTCGACTACGATCTATTATCGACGAACGTCCTGCATACGCGACGTGTTTTGACCTTGCACTGTGCGTGTTTATGTTTATATTTTAAGATGACATAAGACAACAATATACGTTTGTGTTTTTTAGGGAAGTTGTAAGTTAAATTAAGATAAAAACATGTCTACAAAAAAGTATAGTAGTCTTACATTGAAATATTTTACGATAGTAAATGACGAATCTGCTAAATAAAAAATCTGTGAAGGAATGTATTCCTATAAAGGTAAAATTTCGTTAAAAATACCACCCAGACAAAACACCCACACTCCTGAATGCGAGGGCGAATTAATAATTACGTAATTGGCAAGTTTCTGCCTGCGAAAATTCATATGGAATTGTGAGCTGAACTAACACATCTCCGCAGCTTTTTTGAGAGGACAGCGTCAGAAAGAAATATTAGGAAATACAGTCTTTTGCTAGACGTCTTTTTTTAAGGAATTCGGCCATGGTTTTTTGAAGGAACCATTCCGGCATTCGCCTGGAGTGATTTTGGGAAACCATTGAAACCCGTATCTGGATGGGCGGACGGGGGATTCGAACCCACGTCCTCCCTAATGTGAGGCCAGAGCACTACCACTCACCCACGACACCACGTGTGAGGAGCATCAGTAAAGTATTTTTCGCTATTCTATACATGTCCAGTATCGTGAACTACCAGACACACTGGTTAAATTTCGAACCTCTCCGCTGTGCAAATAGAGGGTTAGGGCATACGATACCGTCGATTGTGAGTTGAATGGGGAGGTTAAACTTGGTATCCCACAGGATATCTCACTCTCGCTTCTTTCTTCATGACACAGAACACACTACACTTATTCAACAAGCCACACTCACAATACAATAATTACGCCAATCATCAGGCATTCCGTGGGGTGTTGCTATACCAGTCTGCCTTCCCCTGTTTAACCAAATTTCAGTCAAACAGTAGGGCTATTGTTTCCAATAACGTTAACATTTATTTTCAGGGAAAATCTAAATTTATAATAAAACAGGAAACAGCAGAACCACGTACATTTTAGATATTAAAAAGTGAGTTTGGGTACTATTAATAAGTTATAAAGACTGAATCAGATTTAAAAAAGTGTTTGTCTTCCTATCTGCGTTTCGATGAACAGGATTCACGTGAAAACTATTGGTCGGAATTTGACGCGGTTTCGCCCATGGTCTCTCGGGTGAGACAGGGTAAGTTTCATTTAGATGTGACGCCTAAAACAATAAAGATTACAAAAAATAGTAACAGTTTCTCTTTGAACATGAATCACGCCAAAACTACTGATCGAATTTTGACTGGATATTGTTTATTGTACAGCCGATGGTCTTGTGGGTAAGATAGGGTATGTTTCATATTGATATGACTAAAAAAAAATGAAAAATTTGGAATAATTTTTCGTTGAACGCGATTCTCGCCAAATACTGGTCCGATTTTGATGGGGTTTCGATTAACGTACAGTCGGTAGCGACGTCGGTAAAATAGGGAATGTTTAATTTTGATGTATATTTGAAAAACAGAAATTTTGCAAATTATTATCATTTTTCGTTGAACGCGATTCTCGCCAAATACTGGTCCGATTTTGACTGGGTTTCGGTTCCGTGGCGACGTTGGTAAAATAAGGAATGCTTCATTTTTATGTAATTTCGGAAAACAGAGAAATTTTGCAAATTGTTATCATTTTTAGTTGACCGCGATTCACAAAACATCTACTGGTGGGCTTTGTGGGGTTTAGATTAATGCACAGCACGATGTAACATAGGTAAAATAGGATATGTTTCATTTTGATGCAATTACGGAAAGCTGATGAATTTAATATATTTGTATCAAGTTTTCATTGAACGCTATTCGCGAAAAACGAATTTTGAAGGGGTTTTGATTAATGTACAGCCCGTGCTCCAGTAGGTAAAACAGGATAAGTTCCATTTGGATATTAGGACAAAAATTTAGAAATTTATGGTAATTTTTCGTTAAATGCGAGTCATGCAAAAACTACTGGTCGGATTTTGATGGAATTTCGAGTGATGTACCGCCTGCGTTTCCGTGGCTAAAATACTGTATATTTTACTGTGAGATGTCGTAAAGTTGGTAAGATAATTGTTCCGTGATCGCGATTTACGAAAAACTACTGTTCAGATTTTGATTGGGTTTTGATTAATGTACAGCCCGTGGTTCCGCTGGTAAAACAGAGTATGGTTCATTTTGATGAGCCTCGAAAAGTTGAGGAATTAAAACAAAAGAGTCAACATATTAATACCGATGTAAAGCTAATTTACATCATGCAGTGTAAATGCTAATCGTGGTTTCAGCGTACGAGCTACATCTTATTATTCGGAGGAATGAAGTTACAATTTGTCGTGCAAAAAGAATTTACGTTCAGGGGACCACAGAGGTTGCAGATCATGTAGTTATTGGCCGAGTTGCTTTAAGATAATAGTGTGTACAGGAGCAGTTCACACGAAAGAACTTGCGGGCAACTGCTAATGCTAAATATATTTCAACGAAACGGCAGGCACGTATATTTGTTGTTTGTACTCAGCCTGTGAACTTATTGTGTAATCTGCACATTCCACTTGCTGCATACGTAATAAGCAATTTATTAATGGACTATTGTCGTCGCAATGGCTTACAGGTATTTTGTTTTTGGAGTATTCGATCTCTGAAGGAGTTTGGTTGGTCAGTTTCATTCAAAAGAGTTGTTCTGACTCGCTAATGTATTCCTATATTCAGTCCTGTGTTCAACATATAATATTATTTCTCTCTTTACTATTTCTTTTTTTTTGTTGTTAAATGTAAGCTAATTATGTTAACTGTTCCCTTAATGCTTTCTGTTCGTTGCTATTTTATCAGACTCGTGACCAAAGATTGACTACTTTCAATAGGCAGATTGACCGTATCTTGAAATAAATTAATAAAACCGTGAAAACGTTAAACAAGAAACAAGTCTATTACAAATCATTTATATTTATTCTATAATCAGTTTTGCACGATAGCACACTATTAAATATCACTTAATGATAATGACTCTCAAAGGCTATTCAATTGTTCTGTACTTTCAAAGTATTATCCTCTCGCAATCTCTAACAGTTTCCTAAATTAATATTCTTCACTGAATTTTCGTTCAATCCACGTATGAGAGAGAGAGAGAGGGAGAGATTATTTCACTCACTATTTCATGTTGGCTGTGGTCACAGTGGATGCGTACACTGACGACCAATTGGACGTGCGCGCTCGCGCGTGTTCGCCGCAGTGAAACAAACACTGCAAATCAGGTCAGTGTGGTCACAGTGGAAGCGAGTTGGCCGTCAGTTGACGCGCGCGCGCGCGCGCGCACGTCCAGAATCTGGAAGCAAGTCTGTTTGGTTTTTGCTGCGTGCACGTACGTCCAAAATGAATACAGAGAGGTTGATTTCTTTAGTTTTTGAGAGAAAACCTTTGTGTGATCATACCTCAAAAGAGTACCATAACCGTGATGTGTCCAAGAAGTTGTGGCAGGAAATCGCATCAGAATTAAATGAGTCATTTGAGTACCCAACATTACGTTAAATAAAATAGGACTGTAAAAAAAAAAAATGAAAATTTGAATAATATTCTTGTATATTATTATCATTTGGTACATATCCTTTTTTGGGACATAGTAATATTTGCATTGTGTTGCTAAAATATTGAGTTACCATTTTATATAAATTATTATTTATCACTAAAGTAAAATATTAAGTGGTACATAAAATTATCTATCAAAAATTAAAAGCTAAATTTAGCTATAATTTACAATCGAGCATTTATAACTAGTAATTTATAATTGTTACAATTATTGACTGTTATCGATTACTATAAAGGCTACATTGCATTTTATTTCAATCGACATTTGTTTGGAAATCACAAAAAAACTTTTTAAATCCTTCACGGATTTCATAAGCTCTGATGCTGGCCCTGTTAGTTATTCGTGATGGTTTTGGTGATTGTAAGGAATAACTATCAATATTTGCACAGATCTGGTGTTGCGTGTTTTGCGACAAGCCTTCTTTATCGATGATTATGTTGTGCAACAGGCAAACACATTTGACAATTGTATCAATGTTTTCAGGGCGTACCTCTATTTCATTCATCAGTAACCTCCATTTGGCACTTAATATGCCGAAAGCACACTCAACTACTCTACTTGCTCTGGAAAGTCTAAAATTAAATGTTTCTTCATATCCTCGTAAATCTCTTCGAGAATAGGGCTTCAATAAATATGGTTTCAGTGGATAAGCTTCATCTGCTAGTAAAACGTGAGGCAAGATAATATCAGAACCTGGTAGAGGTCTTGATTCAGGAACATGTAGTGAATTATTTTGAAGGTGATGAAATATCAAGCTTTTACTAAAAATTCCACCATCACTCTGCTTACCATAGCTTCCAACATCTATGTAGATAAATTTATAATTTGCATCAGCAACTGCTTGAAGCACGATGGAGTAGTACTGCTTATAGTTGAAAAACAGTGAACCAGAATGGAAGGGCATTTGATTCTTATATTCTTTCCATCAATACAGCCAATACAGATAGGAAAATTCCATTGGGTAAAAAAAAAATCCGAAATAGTTAAAAACATTTCTTCAGTAGGGAAAGGCATATGATTAATATGAAGTTCATCCCATATTGCTTGACAGGTTTCATAAACAATTGACGCAATTGTATTGTGGGCCATTCTGAACGAAAATGATAATGCTCTGAATGACATTCCGGCGGAAAGGTATCTGAAACAAAATATTAAGCATTATTATGTTTTAGAACAGTGGTTATTATAAAACTTTATAAAATACTCACAAGAAACACTATTAAAGTGACTTTGAAAGAATTATTCAGGAATTTTTAACAATTTTATTACTTTTTGTGAATAATGATAATACACACTTTGCATTTCGGAACTGTCCTCCACGTTTTGCCGCATTACATATTACATGAAATGTATTTTTTTTTTTTTTTTTTTTTTGTACAATTTTCGTAAAGATTTGTAAAGGCCACTCTGGCGATCCGGGACGCAGTCATGTGAAATGGAAGTGGGCCTACTTTCAGATGATGACATTTTTTAAAGATACTCTAGCTGGTAGAGATACGTGTAGTAATATACCACCCCTGCAAAATGCAGAAGGAATAGAAGATGACGTTACTTTAGTTTCCGATGACTCATATTTGGAAGACGCTGATGAGCAATATAATGAAAATCAGTTACCAACAATGGAACATTCAACAAGCAAGTCAACTTCCGTTTTGAGACGGCCTCCTGCCAAGAATTTTAAAAGAAATGACAGCATAGAACAAATGATATCTTTAGAAAAACAAAAACTTGAATTCTAAAAGCAAAATGTCATTCATAGCAATGACGCTCGTTATCAGTTTCTGATGAGCTTGTTACCAGAACTAAAACAAGTGCTAGCGCACAGACAATTGCATGCTCGTATTAGAATACAGCAGATACTTATAGAAGAACAGCAGCAGTCACCATCGTCATTTTGGGTTCATACAACATCTCCATCAGCACTGCCAACGAGACCGCAGTCAACCTCATCGTCATCAAGTTGTCCGCCATACAGTCGGACAACTCATCCCGAGCAAGAAACGCCTTATCAAGGAACCACCTCTTCATATTCTACAGCTGACTATTTAACAAATTTTCAGTCTACTGAGTAACAACTTATAATTAATTTTTTATACAATTTCCTTGTTGCTGTACTTGATTTGAATAAATGTGATTAATATTAAATAACTTGGAACAAATAGTTGATATTTTAAACCAATAATTTTCTATAACGCTAACTTAATGTACCAAAAATTCTTATTTTATGTTGAATAAGTGATCACCCTGGTGGTTCAGTGGTTAAGGCGTCTGATTTGAGACTGAAAGGTTCCCAGTTTAAATCCCTTTCTAGGTGGGGATTTTCGAAGGTCATAAACCCGACCTTCATCTTTTGCACAGCTTGCTGTAAAATATGAAATATATTCTTATGGTCGTTCAGATTCAACATTAAACTGTAGGTTCCCTCTGGGGCTAACAAGTCTAGTTATACACACGAAGCAAATTCAATTAAAAACGAAGGCTTAACATGGTTCTGATTGGTCCATACGAACATACATTTGGAATAAGCTTTTGTGATAATAGGCGTGATTCTGGCATTTCTCTTCATTGTGTGTGCACGCAAGCCACTGTCAGCTGTCCCTTAATCCTGATATGGCACATTGTAAACTGCTCTTAGCATGGGGTGGCAGGGCATTCGATTATTGCAGCAACCAGTGAGCTAGATGAAGAGCTAGAATAGCAATTACTAAATATTTATAAACGTTTCTCAGGAAAAAAAACCGAGTATTATTATTATTATTATAACTTACCTCTACGGGGAGGATATTTATCGTCGTGTTAAGCGACTGGAGAAGCTTCGCAAGAAGAGGTCGAGACTTCTTAGCCGAAATATTGTGCACCAATAATAATATTACTCGGTTTGTTTCCCGAGAAACGTTTATAAATAAACAACGCCGAGAAAAATTGCTTTTTTTTTTTAAACAGTTTAACGTCCCTTTTTAACAACGTGGTCTTTAGAGACGGGAAAGGATGGGGGCAAGGAATGGGAAGGAATTCGGCCATGGCCTTTTGAAGGAAGCATCCCGGCATTCACCTGGAGTGATTTGGGGAAACCATGGAAAACCCAAATCTGGATGCCCGGACGGGGATTCGAACCGCCGTCCTCCCGAATGCGAGGCCAGAACGCTATCCGTTACACCACCACGCTCGGTGAGAAAAATTGCATTCATTTATAATTATTAAGATGTTTGAACGATTTGTGAACATTCAGTTGAAACACATAATTTATGTCGTGTAAAGCTTAAGTCACTAATTGGTAAATAAGGTGACTGTTAGCTTTATCTGAGCTCAGTAAACTATACACAAGAGATACTTTAGCAGTTTCTATTTAATCAATTTCCAAGCTTTTTTTAAATACACAACTTAGTTTAATAATAGAAACTACATTTATTCATTTACCTTAATGTAACTGCAAGTTTCTCCATAGGTGCAATGCAACTCCGGAAATTACTCTGTTTCTCAATTTTCGAACTTATCTTTATCTAAAATATAGTTGAATGTTTCTGGCCGCATTCTGAAATAGCCGAAGAATTTTTGATCATCTTTGATTAGATCAGGGAAAAGTAAAGCAATTCTCCTTGTGTTTCTCTGGTAAAATTAATATCACTAATCCAACACTCTTTTTCATTTTCCAACAAGACGAGTCTTAGTACAGAATTATCTAAAAACATCCAGTCAGCTTCCATTTTTAATGAAATTAAGAAATAATTCCGATTTTCACTGTGACAACAACTACACTGACGAGCGCGCACAACCAACTCCGATACACTGTGACCACAACCACACTGACGAGGCGCGCACGAAGTTTTCGCATGCGTTATAGGTCGTCAGTGTACGCATCCACTGTGACCACAGCCTTTACGGTAAGTAATTTTCTACTTAATATCGATTGTAAAAGGTTTTCAATATACCGGGTAGCCATTATTTGTTAGTGAATAGCGATAGACAATTCGAAAGTAAAGAATAAAATTTTGTGATATATCGCTTACCGGTTGTTTTAGAGATATCGGAAGCAAAAAATCAGTTATATGAATAGTTCCTTGTGCCTTTGACGACATTTTTAATCTGTTCCAAGCCTCATTTCAACCTAACCACAACCGCTAGGGAGAAAAGAAGAATAAACATTACATTGCGATACAGTCAATGTATTATTTATTGCGCGTCTTTTGGTCTTCTTGTAGTTCAAACTTTAGTTGCATTATGAAATTAATTGTTATAATTTATGCTACGCGTATCTTGATTCCTGAAATAGACAATGTTGACATTACCAAAAATGTATATAGCGTTGCATTTTATGTGTTTAGATGTATCTGCATCGAAGCGGCAATATGAGTATAGATTGCGGTTACGTCGAATGTTCTTGCGGCAAGCTAACATTCAATTGTTGCTAGTAAGTAATAAGGAGCTTTAATGAGTGCTATGTTACTCAAGATATGTACTCCAGGAAGCAAAACAAACATTGTGCATTTCCAGCCTATATTTCCGTGTCGCTTTGGCGACATGATTTTTCTGGTCTAGGTTGTATTTCAACCTAACCACTTTAATGTTTACATACGATGAAGATAGATGGCTCAAATTTTGGGTACATGCATGGAAGTTGTTAAGCAAGAAATACATGTTATTTATTACCCATGGACTACCCACGACATAAGAATGTATACATATCGTATTACGAAAATTTTCCAGCGATTCCAGATTCGTTGTTGGAAATGCTATCGTTGGTGGCGGAGATATTTTCAGCCAACACTAACGCAGATGGTAACTTTCGTGTTGCCTTATATCTAAGTACATTGGTTTCTCTTTAATATACACTTTTTATCCCCAGGAAAATGTGTTTTTACCCAAAATGTCAACTGATTCTCCATACGTCCTTAGCGATAATGTGGGTTTAATTTCTTATTTATAACTCGTATATTATACTGTTTTAAAATATTTAAATGAAATTTATATTTTTGTGTTTTTCCAAGTTAATATTTGGTACTCAAATAAAAAAGCATAGCATTTGTATACACGCGAAGACTCGCGCCAGCGAAGCAGGGGATAAATGCTAGTTAATAAATAAATACTGAAGTGCTGCCTGTATGGTTATTAGTACTTGCATTTAGAATTATGAAGCCAGGGTCACTGGTTTAATTCTCACGATTCCAAGGAACAATTAATCTCGAGTTACTGATTAAAATTCCCGCACATAGTGGGAATTGAGCCTGTGACACTGAGTTCATAATTTGTAAAAACAAGTGTTTCATCCATTCACCCAACACTTCAGTACACACAAAGTTGCTAATTTCTTTAATTTATATGTTTATTCATTACTCCTGTCACACTGTAACCTGTTGAAGGTTGGGACACAATTCAAGCTGGAGATTAGGAATTTTTAATTAAGACTTTGTGACGTTAAAGTATACTAGTGCATTAACATATTACTTGCTATTTATTGGAAAAGGTGGATAGTTTATTTATTGGCTATTAGGAGCGCTGTGTTTTGATAGAGTGCCATAGCTATTTTGAATTCCAACATATTATAGAACGCATAGCAATATTATAGCTGCGTTAACACTTTAGATACTAGTATCGGAATTTGTATCGTGCAACGATACATAGTTCCCTTCACACTTGGCTGATCTGTTTTATGATCATTTTTCGATAGTTATACACTGTATTTATTCATGATGAGATGATGTACAGAATTACACGCTATGACATGTTTTAATTCTACATCTGTTGAGACAATCATTTCAAACACCCTTTCCAATCTATAATTATTCTAATCAGTCATATACATATTAAAATAATAAATTATTAATAATTGACATTAATTAGGGAGGTATACTGTATCACTTCATACCTCACCAAAAACAGTTTTTACGGTATTTGAAGTGCTCACAAAACTTGCAAGAACGATATTACGACTGTTAAAAACTAAGCGAGATGGCGAAAAGTTAGCTTAAAAATATAGCTGCGGAGAGTTCAAGCAATTCCCATGTTTAACATTCTCTACATTCATGTGACATCCGTACTTATTTTTATGTGAGACAAAAATTTACTATCATTCAAAAGGATTCTCATATAAGACAGCTGATTCCGAAGGGGAAATCCTAATTCTACTTAGCGGCTCACAAATCATAAGAAATAGGCTCCAACAATGAGTTTGAAATCTACGAAAATACTGCTTACTAAACCAGCACATTTTACTTCTGTAATCACATTTTACTATTACTATTGATTGCTTTCGCACTGCAAGTTAGTTTTCGCGTTTAGATTTGCAAGATAATGTATGGGAATTCATGGAATAAGAAGATGACTACAGACTGAAATCACAGCGCGATAACTTACAAACTACGAGGTGATTGAGATTTACAATCTCGTTTCGATCGCCTGTTTCATTACACCCAGGCATTTAAATAATATTCCAGCCGGAAGGCCACACCGAACTGGTTGTGGACTGACTGAAACAGCAGAAATGAGAGCTCGTTTTCTGGGTGTGCCACACACGGATGTTCTTCTTCTTATGATAACCTTTCTCTTGCCAGAGCGTGGACAGGTTCCCATGGGGATGTTTACCCATCCATGGCAACGTCTAGGCAGGTGAATTGGTTTGTTTCCCTTTGCCTTTCCCAGTGGGGCAGCGTGCGTAAGAGTTGTTGTAAGTGGGCATGATTGCGATAGTGTATGTGCTCAGTGTATACTGTTCTTGGTGTTGTGGATGAGAGACTAAAGTACGGAAAGGGAGAAACTAGGTGCTGGACCCTTAAGGCTTACTCTTCTGAAAGACACCGGCGGATAGCCAGGCTTAACGTCCTATCTGACGGACGAATCATCAACAACAATGTCGCATGCTGTCAGTACATACGCGCTGCGGACAGGTTTGGGAGTTAACACAGGACTCTAGTGCACAATTGTGCACCACCACCTCTCCTACCCTGCCGACCAACACTAGGACTCGAATCAGCTAACCTGGAGTCAGCTACGGACACCATAACGATGCCGCAGCCAACTTATTATTATTATTATTTTTCCCTGCCAATCTTCTCTGTATCGTTCCAATTTTAGTATACAAGTATGTACTGCCGAACCAAGTACGACACGATGGAAGTTATTTTGTTAAATTATCACACTTATTGTTATTAGCTTCTTTTTTTAACGATCCAAAACAATATATTACATTTCCTCAATTTATGTATTCTTTGTAACATGCATTGTCCACAGTAACAAATACCTATGACGCAGTATAATATATTCTGAATTCATTACATGCATTATATAAAAAAGTTGCATCACATGTAACCATTAAACCAGCTCAAGGGAGGTTTGGCCACATTTCACGTCCTCCATTTGTGTAATTATTGTCTGGCGCATACACGCTGAAATGGGGAGGGGGGCATTCGATATCCAGTCGGCGTTAGTGACAGGGTGGCTTATTCCCGGAAGAACCCAGTCCCAGGGAAGATAGTGAGGAGCCCATGATAACCGATAGGGGTGACGCCCTCAGTGGCAGTTTTCGACAGAGAAGGAGGCCTGCGGCATTACGAAAATGGTAGTAGAGACCATACATTCTCTAAGGGTAGTAAATAAGAGGAGGACACCACTATCTTGTGCTGAAGTGGGATCTTCAAAGGCTAAGGGAGGAAACGCCGAAAGAATTATTTTTTTTAACTGCTTAACGTCTCCTATAACAACTAGGTCTTTAGAGACGGGAAAGGATGGGGGGCAAGGAATGGGAAGGAATTCGGCCATGGCCTTTTGAAGGAAGCATCCCGGCATTCACCTGGAGTGATTTGGGGAAACCATGGAAAACCCAAATCTGGATGCCCGGATGGAGATTCGAACCGCCGTCCTCCCGAATGCGAGGCCAGAACGCCCGAAAGAAAAACCTCAACTGTGTTATGCCTGGCAATATAACAGTGCGAGTATAGTTGATTGCTTTTGAATATAAAGGAACAAGCCTCGTATTAGGATACCTAGTTAGACGATGCGATTCAGTCTTAAGACTAGTATATAAGTGATGCAGCATCATGCCACTAGAAGAACTCATGAAAAATAACTCGATAGGAACGTGGGTAAAATAATTTACAATGAATAATTTACAATGTGTTTTTTATTCACACTTTTCACATGCATGTAGTATCACAAACATGATATCTGGGATTGTAATTCTGAATTACTATATTGTTAACATCAGGCAATACAAGTAAAGTTTTGTATGAAGTAAGTTCATATTTTAGTTGATTATAATCCAATGACGAACTGGGTGTCACTTGAGCTACATAAACAGCATTAATATACATATAACCAGTTTTGCACTGTGGCCATATGATAGTCTGGTAGCACTTGATAAAATGTCCACAGATTCTAAGTTGTATCTTGCAACTAGGAATCCCCACCTCTTCCTGACGGCCAAGGCGACGGACACTGCAGGCTGCGCGTCGATGAGGTTCTTCCAAGTCGAATCGCCGAAGAAGAAGCCGCTGGTAGGGCCAGCATTTTGGTAAAAACATACAGTTTTCACAACGGCAGGAGACGGTGAGCTCGCCGAGTGGAACGTCGGTGTGGTAGCTGTCAGTGTTGATCAAATTGGACACTGCATCCAATACTTCAGTCAGCACTCTCCATTCTTCATACGTTAGTATAACTTTGGTACTGTGACCCACTTTTTCGAGCACCACTACCGGCTCAAATTCATGTTTGGACGATAAACCTATCGTCAAACGCTTAGAATCGCCAGCGTTGAGCTGATACACCGACGAGAACAATAGTACCTGGCGGGCCATCTCTGAACACCGACGCTAGCAGGCCGGATGGGCCTTAAACACGGTCTAGTGGTGGTGGGGGTAAACCTGTTCAGCCCTGTGCATGGAAAGACACGTGCTGTGGGGGAGGTTCTGGTGGTGGGGGTAATCCTGTTGTATGTGGAGAACATCTGTTCCACAATCCAACAATCTGTCAACGACACGTGCTGTGGGTGAAGTGGTGGTGGTGGTGGTGGTGGTGGTGGGTGTAAACCTGTGAAATCCTGTTTGTGGAAGATCACTTGTCCCACAATTTACCACTCTCACATCGCGTTGTTCACTATGTGCCCTTTGGGGATTACACACGAGATCCTTTTAGACTTCGGAACAGACTCGTACACTGGCACTGACGAAAAATTTCATAAATGATCTAACATCATCTACAACTTATCGGACGCTATCTTCGATAAATTTCTGTATTGCGACTGTAGGCATTTTGAAATCAGTGTAAAGTTATAGAATTTTTATGCGTTTGACAGCCTGCTAGTTGAAGAGTGAAGATCAGATCACCTATTTTCAACCACGAAATGTTTAAGAGCCTCTCTGCTCATACCGAAACGCAATACCGTAGGCTTATCTAGACGGAGCACGCTATAAATCGAAACTGGTACTTTTGAATATGAATAACAATTCGAGGACTCCAGGCCAAAAATACAACAAAAAATAATTGTATCAAATGGCTATGAATAAAAACTCATTCCTCCCGACCGGCTCAAACACCACTAAACGCGATACTAATGAACAACCGGACCGGGAATCGAACCCTCCACCTCACCATGACAGTGCCAATCGTTAAAAACTCAGCCACTAGACTCGATATTTAGATTGGCATATAAAAAAAATACTCTGGAAGGCTGAAACTCTCCACGTAGTATATGACTGGAAATATTGCGTTACATTTTGCTACCAGTACAAGATTTCAACTGAAATTGGTGTGTGGGTATGTATGTGTAATCGAGCATACTATGATTCATACTTTTCATACTATTCCTCATACTTTTAATACTTTGATTTTATACTTTTAATACTATGATTGTATACTGTTCATACTATGAGTCTTACATTTAATACTTTTAACACTATGGGACCTTAAACTTGCTGCGCTCCTGACTGAGGATTGAAAGTTCAGTTATTAGAACTTCAGTAAGGTACTCCACTGTCCGCCGCCAATGTTTAATGCTAGTATCTCAGCGCTAGAAATCAAGAACCTAATTACTGAGGCATATTGGCTGTTTCATAAAATTTAGATGACTTTTGTGAAATTGGTTAAGCCCCAAGTCAGACAAGTTTTGCAGGCATGGTCGTCAGTAGGGGAGCTGTTTACCTTCAGAATGGTTACATACGGACACTGAGGTTGTTATGCCGATCAGTGATGTCATATTGACGTATCGTTCTAATTCACATTTTATACCTTAAACCAGAAATACCTCCTCCACCCGACAATCGTACAAAAACCTTAAAGTAATATCATTAAGCTTGGCCCTTCTACCTCACAACTTTCTGAACAATTCTAAGAAACGTGGGAAAAATGAGTGAATAATATTAATTACATTAAAACAATATACGCACAACATATTTGTACTCAAAAATTTTTCTTTGTAATTAAACTAATTCAAACAAAATCCCTGGAAATACGCGATGCACGATATTCAAACTTTTCATTCTTTCGTTCAGATTGATTAGTTGCTGGAAGAACCGCATGATGCGTCGTATTCGTTCGTTTATCGAATCAAACTGACATCTGTACAACATATGTAACAAAATTAATTTGTGATTAACGATTTGGTACTTCGAGTCAGGCGATGTATTCGTTACTTCCAACCGAAATTGGTGTGTGGGTATGTATGTGTAATCGAGAGTACTATGATTCATACTTTTCATACTGTGCCTCATACTTTTCACACTATGATTCATACATTTTATACCATGATTTCATACTTTGCATACTATGATTCTTACATTCCATACTCAACTCATGCAAAACTCAAACAACACATTTATAAATATCTGTGTCCTGGTCATATTAGTGTTCGCGGTGACTCCAGGAAATAAACGGCTATTTGGGTTTTATAACAAACTCCGCATGCATAGAAAATCGATACTCTGTCTAACGGCGGCCGAACCCTTCTGGAGTATCCAGAATAATAAAGCCATATGAATTATTATTATTAATTACATGGAAAGTTAAATTGACTCATCACTCACCAAAGTTGAAGGCAGCGACATCACGAACACAAAAATACACAATATTTCGATCTTAAACCTTCTTCATGTTAAAGAGAATGAGTCATGTGGTTAGGGAGGTGTGCATACGGCGAAGTTTCCTACATGAGTCATGTAGGAAACTTTAATTAAAAGGCAGCCAATCCTGTAATAGCCTCGTTTATTATCTGGCTGACAGAAATTTTAATTAAAAGGTAGCGGGCTGCCCGCCGGTGGGGGGGGGGGGGTAAAGCAATCTACGTAAACGACAACCATTAAATACACAGGTAATAGGCCGGCTGACAGAAATTTTCATTAAAACGCAGCCAGTAATTCCCGCAGATAATATGTCGTTTATTATCCGGCTGACAAGTAAAAGACCATTTATTATCCGGCTGACACAAATTTTAATTAATTTTTGGCTTTTGTGACGTTAATTACCCTGTTATGGTAATTTACGACCTGGCAGCATCCTTTGATTGCCATAGAAACCCCCTTTCAATACTACAAGTCATATATACGTGTTACCTAATCTGTTTTTCGTTTTCAAGTGTTGGCTGACACCAATAACGCCTCGGTGCCAGTGTCCGAGTGAACCATCTACCAGCAACCGAGCGGCATTTTTTTCTCTCATATCCTTAATACTAAATATTCTCACCTCAGATTAATACTGAATGTACACCTTAGTATGATAAAATTACCTATATACGCTACTCGTGTGTAGTGATGTGTTATTGACAGCAGACTGACTACTGGTCACGGGGAGGAGATCGCATAAAGCTCCGAACTCGTTCGTGTGTGTACTCGCGCTTATACCCTGTGATAATAGCTTGCTTATTCTCGAACTTGCAACTTTGGAACAAACTTTTACCTCATTATTGGATATCTTAGTGTGGTCACACGATTTGTTACAGGCATGCAAAAAGAAGCAGCAGAAACGGCGCAGTGAGCCACGCAGGAAGGTGATTATTATTATGATTAACTTTTATTGCGATGGAGCTAACTCTCCGGTGGCAATACCCCCAGTCATCTAATTACCCCTATATATATATAATTTTCTTTTATAATCGGAGTATTAAATTCCTCCCCACTTACTTTACTGATTTACAAATTTTAATTTTAATTCCTTCAACTTTTTTGGAAAATTATTTATCACTTCACTTGGTAATTTGTTAAAATCTCTGACACCCCTACCAGCAAAAGAATATTTTCCCACTTCCTTTCGCATGAAATCGAGCATCACCTATTTTTGGTCATGATCGCCTTTTCCCTTCCATACAGTATTCCTAATTCTTTGACCAATATCCCTCAAGCTCCATCAGCAAAATATGCCTTGTACATTCCCAGAACTTTCTTCACCCTCCTCCTTTCCTCCAATGACTCCCAATCCAGCTCCTTTATCATATCAATTACTGACTGGCTCCTGCGATAATTTCCACAAACAAGTCTAGCTGCTCTTTTTTGCACACCTTCCATCTCCTGTGTTAAATGTGGGTCAAACCTACACCACCATATTCGACCAATGGTCTGACCAAAGTTTGGAACCCATTTCCCTAGCTTCTCTGGTACATCCTCTCATTACCCTCTCCAGTAACGTTAAGTCAAGATATTAACATTTCAAGCCTTCAACAAGCAATTCTGACCCCACCCTATAATCATAATTAACCTTTAATTTTTTATCTGTGTACTTATTGAGCTGACTCTTCTTGGCATTTATCTTCATTCTATGCTGACATACCAATTTAGATATTCTATCCAGATCATCGTTCAGCTTTTCACAGTCTTCACCTGTTTTGATCCTATTGTATACCATTATATCATGTGCCAAAAACCCTAAATTCTGGCCTTAACCCATCAACACAGTCATTGATTAGAATAATGAGCAGCAATGGTCCCAATACACTACTCTGTGGCACTCCAATATTTACTTTCACCTGTTTTGATAACGCATTTTCTACACTAACACTTTGCATTCTGCCTTTTAAGAATTCCTCTACCCAACAAGTAATTTTTTTTTATCCAGTTCATTAGGTTTCAGTTTATTTAAAACCATTACATGGGTCACTCTTTCAAATGCCTTAGAAAGATCTCACACTATCAACTTGGCCTCCTTTGTCCAATTCATCTGAAATATCTTGCATATTCCCCACCATCTGAGATTCACATGAATATCCTTGCTTTCCTCCCTTACCTGTATTTCGGCATCAGTCTTCTCGCTGACTACGGAGGGGCTGGGACTGGTGGGTCTGGGCAGCGAGTTGGCTCTGGAGGCTCCCGTGCTGGGGCTCAGCGTCTCAGACGACACCCCACTCGCGGGCGACATCGATCTGCAACAAATACAACCACACACTGTGCAGCATGGAAAGCAGTAGGAGTACCAAGATATGAAACCAACCCTCAAAAATGTGATCTGCTTCCAGCTGCGGCGTGATTCAGGTTTATAAAATGCTCACAAAGCCACCATTTAAAGATTTGTTATCGGCTAATAAGAAGACCATTGTGACCGCTAATTATTAGAAATTACGTGCTTAATTGGACACGGAAATTTAATATTTCATTAAACTCTAGTTTTCCCTCTCGACGATTCGGGTCTATTATCAACAAACTATAGCATCAAAAAAGTAATTATAGTCTACCACAAATGTCCATTGACCGAGTGAGATGACATGGCCTCCAAACGCTGAGATGGTTCCGACCACTGATTTTCTTTACTAAAAATCTGATTACGATTTTTGATGACCTATTCGTTAGCCGAACGTTAAAATAAAGAAGAGAGTAGTGGGTTGTGAAAAAAACTAGTATACTTTGTCGATTAACAAAGGGGAAAGTAATTGATAGCATGTAGTAAGCAGATAAAAGTTACCGTAAAAAGTATAGATTATTTCTGTTAGTCCTTTCAGTTCTTTCTTTGAATAAAGACGATTTACTAAGAAGAAGGGAAACAGATTTGCTATACGCTCATGTTATCCCACAGTTACGAAACAATGATAATGAAAAAAAGGGATATTATTTGAATCCAGTCCATGGAAAAGATTTTTCAGAGTAGTGTGACTGAAGCGTCAACACTTGACAAGTTTCTAAAGGAACATTTGGGGAATCTGTTAAGTGAGTACACGTATAGAAAAGAAAAGAACGAGTGAGATTTCAGTGGTGAAGAAATATTGGCAGGGAAAATTTATAATCTGAAAGTGGTCTCCGGCCCTACAGGAAGAAATGGATCAAAGGAGAAGTGCAGAAGACAAAGAATTTTTTTAATGGCATTCGGCTACTGAGGCTATACAGCCAGTTCAATGTGATCATTATAACTCACCCGGTGTATCATTTTCTCTATTGAATTGTTGCTGCTAAGTATCTACACCAAAGGATGGACACGACATTAACACCCATGCCTTCGGCCGGACTCGAACCGGAACGAGTACTCTATTCCCTACGCTACCCAGGCCGGCGACAAAGAAATTAACTGCAAACAAACTTGCAATGAAAGACCGGATAAACTGACGTCATATATCGTTGAAATATTCGCATGGTGTGTGGAACTGCTACCCTAGCAGTTTTCTCTGATCATCTTGGCGTGAGCTTCAACCGTCCCAAATTTCCGCTTTTTAATAAAACAGATTAACAGAAAACAAACAAAATAAAGCTTACGTAGTTCACAGATTAAGACCGTTATTGTCCTTGCGTTAAATGTGACAAAGGTATAAATTAAATAGAATCGGACAAGTCAGGGAAATACATCCGTGCCATATTAATCAGTGACCGATTTCCACTTTCTGTCATACCAGACGAGACAAAATACATTAGGACCTGAATCGAATCTCGGCATCCGTGTACCGAGCCTTGTCTGACAATCCCGGTTTCGATTTGTCACTAGCATAACGGCCGACCCCACTACAGCTGAAGGGTTTCCCGGATTTCGGGCGGAGATCGGTTTGAATTCCCATCCGCCATCAAGATTTTGGATTTCCATGGTTTACATAAATCACTCCAGAAGGATGGTTCCTTCAAAAAAGCCTCAGCCGAATTTATTCCCGTTCCTTGCGCCAATCCTTGTCCGCATCTAATAACCTACACGTCGAATAGACGTAAATCCTTAAGAAGAAAAAAATCTTACATATCTCACCTCTAATTTTTTTTAATATAAAATAATGAGGAACCTAGCAGATTTCATCAACGAGGAATACTACGATACGCTGGGCGTTTACGGCCCAGCAACATCTTCAAACAGTAAATGAAATAGTAAACTGTAAGAAATTTCTAATCTTTACTTTGTTCTGCTCGTACTATTTAAGTTGATCTTTTTATTTTGTTAGTAATAAGACTACAGAATTCAAATACATGTTAATACGCCTCCACCGTCGACTTGATGACAAGAATTTGATGCTTCTGCGGTTACTTTACCAAAGGTGGAACAGGAGAGGAAAAAATAGGCTTTATTGCATTCATTCAGTAATATCAGAACATAGTGAAAAGGTTTTATTAACACTCTGTGGCCTCAATTAAAAGAGGACGAAGATAAAATTTTTGACTTTTTACAAGGATGTCTCAATGCTCTTTCAACAAGCTTTTTCCGTAATAAAATAATAATATGAAAAAACATATATGAACGCTAATCACAAAAAATATGATTGACAATATTATTGCTGTAATAAACAGTGCAACAGACGCAACACTAAAGCTGGAGCTTTCACTCTGTATAGTCTGTATGTTATTACTATTAGTATATTCTTATGTATCATAGTTTTTACTTCTCTGAAGTGTGAATGTTTTATTTCTTTATGAATCCTCAATAACAGATATGACTATATTAGACGCTATAAATACCAACAATTAAGTGCTCTTCAGCTAATTTATTCACTTTACGGCGAAAACAGTTTTGCTGTATCAAAAGTGTAGGGTACGGGCGGCATCCATGCCGCGCGAGCAAAACAGACAGTGGAACAGGAGAAGAAATAATTATAGGTGGTATTGGATTCATCCAACCGTATCAGAACGCAGTGAGAAGGGTCTTCCTTAACACTCCTCAATTAAAAGGGGACGTGGAATTTTTTTTAAAAGCTTTACAAGAATGTCTCAAACCTCTTTTAACGAACTGTTTAGCGCTGTAAAACAAGAGTTATTTAAAGAAACCACCATGATGAGAATCTGCATACCTAGAGATAAAAGTCTAGTCATCGTTTTAAGGTAGAAAGAAATTTTTTCATTTTCATACCACGTCAATTCGTGACATTTCTTGGAACCAACCAGCCACTCAAACTGTGTTTTATGGTTCAAAAGCACAGATAATAATTCAATAAGGGTAAATGTTAAAATAAAAATTCAGTGATGGATCCACAGAAAAATATTAAATTCCGGACTCTAATAATTGTATTAAGATAATATGAAACCAGGGAATAATTACAAGAAAAGTAAAAAATAAATAATTAAATTTAAATGTTTATTTGATATAATTGTATATTAATTTTATAATTAAACACTAAACTGTAATTCCCTCTAAAATAAGGTGACCAGTGTCCAGCTTTTGGCGGGAAAGTCCCAGTTTTTAACAATTTGTCCCGCGGCGTTTTAAAAAGTTCCCGATTTTTTGAAAGAACGCATTATAAGCTAAGGAACGGCGATAGAACTGGAAGGGAATATACGGCTTTCCGGCGGCCATGTGGCTATTTCGCCAGGATATGAGTTTTATATTATTTTTGTTAATTATATAATGTTAAACTTTAATAAAAACAAATAGTTGTTGTGAACTGATTATAGAGAAGTGATTGTCAAGAACTGCTTATCAAATGTCGCATTGTTGATCAGTTGTTAGCATTCGACCACCATTAGTAGGAGGAGGTTGTCTTAGCTAGCCTGATAAGCTCTTTGGACAACTGTAAAGAGACTCCACTCGTCCGCGTGACGTCACAAGATGGCCGCCCCCCGTTGGTGTGACCAAGATGGCCGCCGAGCGCACCGCCCGGTCGTATGACGTCACACGTTAGTTCCTCGACCTGTCGCACAGATGGCGGTAGCTGTCGGGCTTTGACGTCACACGTTAGTTCCCCGATCTGCGGATAGATGGCGCTGCACCGTTAGTTCACAGATCCGCTGGCAGATGGCAGCATCTCCCAAGGGCTTAATTTCTTTGGGCGCAGATATTCCACTCCCCTAGGAGAGTGAAAGCTAGCGGGGGAAAACCCAACCCTAAGGCGTATTTGAACAGGTGTCGACATGTACGTACTTGCTCGGCCGCCGAGACCCTGTTGTGACAAGCGCGTTCGCCTTGCATAACTCTCGCTAGAGGTCAGCACACGGTAGTAGACATTTGCCGCTAGATGGAGCGGGTGTCCCAATATGCGTGAAATATTTCGGGAGTCCGACAGGTTACGAAATGGCTCCATTACAGAGTGATACAGCTAGGCCATCCACCATTATGAAAGCATAGCTGGCGGACAAAGAAATTAGGGCGTCCAATACATATTGCAGAGTCTCAGGCTTCATGTGTATTTGTTATTTGTTCAGGTGTCCTGCAGGATACATAGAAATTCACTGCGGTTCAAGAAGAAATTATTACGAGATGAGAATAATTATTATATGTCAGTTTTCGTAGAACAAATATAAGAATCTTTTATGGTAGCCTAACCCCTCGTGTTTTAAAAACGAAAATCGAAAATTTAGTTTTCATTCTGGGCGAACAGAAAAACTGCTTGAGTCTTTGTATTTAATTAAAAAATAAGACATAGACCATGAGAAAGCGTAACTTTTACGTTTAAAACGTGATAATGAACTATGGAATGTCCTGACTTAGCTCAAATTCATATCTATACAATGCAGTTCTGATATTCGAGGATGTTTATAACTCTGAGCGAATATAAGCATCAGTAAGGTGTGATTCCAATATAATTAATCGTTAACAGCGTTAATGATAGAGAGAATTCAACTAACGACCTCGGCAGTGTTGGGGCTAGAGTGCCGAAGGTCGCCGGTTCGAGTCCGGCCGCGGTGTTTTTATTGAAAAAGCCGTTCCAACTCGTCAATTTCAAAATTTTAGTTTCCATACCTAGAGAGGATACCTGCCTTGAATAAAAAAAGCATAAATGTTTCCTTTTAACGGGAAAAAAAGCGTCATAAACTCCAGATATAAATTCTATGTGTACCTGTTTTCATGAAATTATTTAGCGTTCTTGCCTCACATTCGGGAGGACGGAGGTTCCAGGCATCCATGGTTTCCCCCAGGTGAATGCCGGGGATGCTACCTTCAATAGGCCATTCCTTACCACACATCATTTCCCGTCTCTAAAGGCCACGTTGCCGCCCCCCCTTTAATTAAATACTTAGGTCCCATCTGAGTAAATTTCAGGTTGAAAGAAAGACATAGACAAATATCCTAATTTCAGAGAATCATTATAAATAAATCAATACTTGTAGCTTTTTGCAGGAATAAACTCACTGTAACTTCACTTTATCAGGTATCATTGGAGATGTGTGAAATATTCTTTAATTCTTGGCCACTACGTTTGGGGGGAATAACAACTAAAACTACAGAGTTCTAACAAGCTAAATATACTAATTTCAGAGAATAGCACACATCCTTCTTGATTGATATCATAAAAAAGCAAAAGTATAATATGGGTCCTTATGAAAACAGGATGATTAATTCTATTCTATAGTAAAACAAAAACACTATGAATTATTATATTTTTTATTTAAAAAAGTCTATTAATTAAGAATTACTACATCATCATCATCATCATCATCATCATCATCATCAAGAATTATTACATCATTATTATTATTATTATTATTATTTATCATATTAGTCCTTTGCATCATATCTAATTTCGTCATAAGGGCTTCTATATAAAAATCATCATCATCATCATCATCATCATCATCATCATTATTTTCCCTCTCAAGCCACTCATTGATTATATCTGAAAAAAAAAGATACACCAATTATTCCTAAGCTCAACCAAGCTCGAAAATAAAAAACAGGTTTACACAGGGGGAAGTAACAAAAAGAAATTTGCATTGTCTGTATCAGAAGAATGTCACAGTTTACCAAGCTCGAAAATAAAAACAGGTTTACACCGGGGGAAGTAACAAAAAGAAATCACGAGAAATTTCAATCACATTGGTATTTGGGGAAGGAAGAATGTCACAGTTTAAACCATTAGCTTACCACTGAAGTCGCCCATCATTTGTACATCATCATCGTTTTGTGTATCAACCAATTCATTGATTATATCTGAAAAAAAATACACCAATTATTCCTAAGCTCAACCAAGCTCGAAAATGAAACATACATTTAAGCGGAAAAAAGAATGTCACAATGTGAAAATCATGAAACAAAAAATGTTACTCTTACACGGGGGAAAGACGAATGTCGCAGTTTAAACCATTAGCTTACCACTGCAGTCAGCTATCATTTGTACATCATCATCATCATCAAAGAAGAATGTCACAGTTTACCAAGCTCGAAAATAAAAAGCAGGTTTACACAGGGGGAAGTAACAAAAAGAAATCACGAGAAATTTCAATCACATTGGTATTTGGGGAAGGAAGAATGTCACAGTTTAAACCATTAGCTTACCACTGAAGTCGCCCATCATTTGTACATCATCATCGTTTTGTGTATCAACCAATTCATTGATTGTATCTGAAAAAAAAATACACCAATTATTCCTAAGCTCAACCAAGCTCGAAAATGAAACATACATTTAAGCGGAAAAAAGAATGTCACAATGTGAAAATCATGAAACAAAAAATGTTACTCTTACACGGGGGAAAGACGAATGTCGCAGTTTAAACCATTAGCTTACCACTGCAGTCAGCTATCATTTGTACATCATCATCATCATCAAAGAAGAATGTCACAGTTTACCAAGCTCGAAAATAAAAGCAGGTTTACACAGGGGGAAGTAACAAAAAGAAATCACGAGAAATTTCAATCACATTGGTATTTGGGGGAAGAAGAATGTCACAGTTTAAACCATTAGCTTACCACTGAAGTCGCCCATCATTTGTACACCATCATCGTTTTGTGTATCAACCAATTCATTGATTGTATCTGAAAAAAAAAATACACCAATTATTCCTAAGCTCAACCAAGCTCGAAAATGAAACATACATTTAAGCGGAAAAAAGAATGTCACAATGTGAAAATCATGAAACAAAAAATGTTACTCTTACACGGGGGAAAGACGAATGTCGCAGTTTAAACCATTAGCTTACCACTGCAGTCAGCTATCATTTGTACATCATCATCATCATCAAAGAAGAATGTCACAGTTTACCAAGCTCGAAAATAAAAGCAGGTTTACACAGGGGGAAGTAACAAAAAGAAATCACGAGAAATTTCAATCACATTGGTATTTGGGGGAAGAAGAATGTCACAGTTTAAACCATTAGCTTACCACTGAAGTCGCCCATCATTTGTACACCATCATCGTTTTGTGTATCAACCAATTCATTGATTGTATCTGAAAAAAAAAAAAATACACCAATTATTCCTAAGCTCAACCAAGCTCGAAAATGAAACATACATTTAAGCGGAAAAAAGAATGTCACAATGTGAAAATCATGAAACAAAAAATGTTACTCTTACACAGAGGTAATATATATATATATATATATATATATATTTATATACAACGTATACTGAAAAAAATGTAACAGTCACACAAGAATAAAATATGTGACAGATACACAACAATAAAATATTCGAAATACTTTACTCACCAGATTGTAATAGATGAAATATCTCAGCGAAAAGATCGTCACTCATAATAAAAGGCATTTTTAGCTCTCTTGGGACCTGGTGCTATTCAGCGAAATTTACAGCACTGACTACCTACCGTGCCGGACGAGCGAGGCAATTTATACCCAACCTACCTTAGGGGTTGCAAAATTCGATTTGTACACAGTAGGCAGATAGGTGGGGAGGGTTTATCCGCTGTATAAAGATGAATATAGTACATCCAGTTTATTGCACTTGTTTCCAAATAAATACTCGTCTTAAAATATATCTTATTTAATTTTTCAAGTCGCACATTATCTAGGAGACTGTTGTTTTAAACACTTAAAAAAAATGATCAGGCTGTTTACTACTAATACTGGATCATCAAAAGGTTCACGTTGTAGTTTGACACATGGCTAATGAACTTATACAACCCTTGTTTGATTTCTTATTACAATTTTTAATTCAATACATCATTAGTGCAGACTCTTGTGATGGTCATTAATATCGAATTGAATTCTGTGAAATAGCTAATTAAAATTCACTGTAATGTTTTGACACTACAGAGGGCAGAGGGATCGAGTGTTTAATAAGATCCACCAGATATTACATTGCTGAACAGTACACGGAATTCTTTTTCATACGGACATTTTGGGCGTAAGCCAGAAAAAGGAGCTGTAAGTGGCTCCAACTCCAATATTTGTCTCTCTAAATCTTTTTAATGACTGATGTCCCGGTGTTTCTCCCATGCTACACTAATGGAATCATGCTATTTCGACTACTAATTCCGTCTCACTCGAGCGTTCCTTGTAAAATGCATGGGAATTTTATCTTACAAAATAAAAAAAAGTACTACGAGCCTATGTGACTACTGAAACATCTAAAAGATAAATCTCCGGTCTGCAATTGTCAGACATAAAAAACTCACATATTAATTGCAAAGTCACCTCATAAATGGTGTGGTATACAACTCAGTACTTAACGCATGACTGAAGCCAGGTGTTTCATCCATTTTACAAATTGACAGACGTAAAAAACTCATATATTAATTACAAAGTCACCACATAAATGGTGTGACATACAACTCAGTACTTAACCAAATTGATTTCATGTATGAACTAAAATCGCGGATTTCAACAAATTACCTTTTTCCGACGAATTACCGTTTTGGAGCGGGTGTCCCAATATGCGTGAAATATTTCGGGAGTCCGACAGGTTACGAAATGGCTCCATTACAGGGCGATACAGCTAGGCCATCCACCATTGTGAAAGCATAGCTGGCGGACAAAGAAATTAGGGCTTCCAATTTCTTCGGTACTTAAGCATAAATCATTGCAATTTTACTAAAAACAAAAAAAGTCCACATTAAAACGACCTCGGCAGTGTTGGGGCTAGAGTGCCGAAGGTCGCCGGTTCGAGTCCGGCCGCGGTGTTTAAGTGTTTTGTGAAAAAGCCGTAAAGTTACGTAATTTCCACGCCTAAAAAAATAAGTCGAAAAGCATAAATGTTTCCTTTTAACGGGAAAAAAAGCGTCATAAACTCCAGATATAAATTCTATGTGTACCTGTTTTCATGAAATTATTTTAGCGTTTTTGCCTCTCATTCGGGAGGACGGAGGTTCCAGGCATCCATGGTTTCCCAAAATCACTCCAAGTGAATGCCGGGGATGCTACCTTCAAAAGGCCATGGCCGAATTCCTCCCCGTCTCTAAAGACCTCGCTGTTAACATAAATAGTTATTTCCTTTCAGTATATTCAGTATTATTCATACGTTTTTCCATGTACACCCTTCAATTGAATTTATTAATGCTTACTTCATCTTTTCTTCGTTATTTCATTTGCTGATGCTAATTCCCTAATTCCCTCTCCGTAGTTAGCACTAAACTCGAGAGTTGCGTAATCCTTCTGCCATTAGTACCACCTATCGCGGATGAAACTGATCCAAGAGTAGTCTGATCGAAGTGAATCCCAGTTGCATGGTGGATTACGCTCGGTTAAACAAAAAAAACGCGACTTTATGACGATAGTAATTTATCACCGTCGGTGGGAACATCTCACTGTGACGAACCTGAACATTTGCATTGCATTGAAAAGATCGGTGCAACAACAACACTAGTAAAATGAAAGTATTACCCAAAACTGTTGATAAATAATACCTATTTCCTCCTTATCTGACGTGCAGAAGATCAATGTGGTAAGTTGATATTATGAAAATGACAGTAAATAATTTGAGTGACGATAGTACGAAATGGAAGATGGTAGCAATACACTGTTTGCCATTGCCATAAATAACAGAAGTTTTCAAATTAAAATTCTTTCCTTTATCGGTGAGCAGGGACCTTTGTATTTAAAGTGACTTCAGTGCAAGTATTTACAGATGTTATGATGAATATTTTTTGACTTTTAACTAATTACTTTCCAAATTTTATGACTTACGTATACACTGATCAGCTACTATCGATACAAACCCGTCCAGGCGATAGCAGCGACACCTGACGAGGAATGACTGCTAGTCAGACACACGCACGGTGCATGTAGTATCAGTGAGCGGGCTATCCGTGTTTAGAATGGGGAAGGCGCGTGATCTATCTGAGTTTGATCGTCATTTAACTCACACTACAGACCTCTCTGCCATTCAGTATCGTTGGTAATATGTACAAAGCTAATTTCATAAGTTGCCACATACATACAAGTAATTGCAGGAAAGGGTCCCGACACACGACATCCACACTGAGGTGTTACATGATAGGCAGATGATAGCATGTCTTTACAATACATCTCAGTGCTCACCACACATACTTGATTTTTAATGTGCCATCAGTATAGCTGGTGGCTGGAACTAAGCTCTTGGCAATGTTTGGTCAAAAGTCATTTGTTAACAGGAGCTCATCAAAGACAAATTTGGGCAGGCGGGCGCGGCGCGAGGTGGCCACCCCTTCCCCACTGCGGACCGAAATACCGCAATTCGCCGGTCTAAAAGCGCGGACCGCGTTGGTTTACCGAAGTTTCCCGACCCGGGCCTATTACCGGTAACCGCATTTTTAGGACCGGACTGAAGACCGGAGTTTCCCGACCGGGTCCTATTACCGGTAACCGCATTTTTAGGACCGGACTGAAGACCGGAATTTCATTGCGCTCGAGGCGGTAATATGCGCCGGTATACCGACCTACTAGAACACGATGTACGCGTCCGCTGCGAGGAAGGGGTGGCCACCTCGCGCCGCGCCCGCCTGCCCAAATTTGTCTTTGATGAGCTCCTGTTAACAAATGACTTTTGACCAAACATTGCCAAGAGCTTAGTTCCAGCCACCAGCTATACTGATGGCACATTAAAAATCAAGTATGTGTGGTGAGCACTGAGATGTATTGTAAAGACATGCTATCATCTGCCTATCATGTAACACCTCAGTGTGGATGTCGTGTGTCGGGACCCTTTCCTGCAATTACTTGTATGTATGTGGCAACTTATGAAATTAGCTTTGTACATATTACCAACGATACTGAATGGCAGAGAGGTCTGTAGTGTGAGTTAAATGACGATCAAACTCAGATAGATCACGCGCCTTCCCCATTCTAAACACGGATAGCCCGCTCACTGATACTACATGCACCGTGCGTGTGTCTGACTAGCAGTCATTCCTCGTCAGGTGTCGCTGCTATCGCCTGGACGGGTTTGTATCGATAGTAGCTGATCAGTGTATACGTAAGTCATAAAATTTGGAAAGTAATTAGTTAAAAGTCAAAAAATATTCATCATAACATCTGTAAATACTTGCACTGAAGTCACTTTAAATACAAAGGTCCCTGCTCACCGATAAAGGAAAGAATTTTAATTTGAAAACTTCTGTTATTTATGGCAATGGCAAACAGTGTATTGCTACCATCTTCCATTTCGTACTATCGTCACTCAAATTATTTACTGTCATTTTCATAATATCAACTTACCACATTGATCTTCTGCACGTCAGATAAGGAGGAAATAGGTATTATTTATCAACAGTTTTGGGTAATACTTTCATTTTACTAGTGTTGTTGTTGCACCGATCTTTTCAATGCAATGCAAATGTTCAGGTTCGTCACAGTGAGATGTTCCCACCGACGGTGATAAATTACTATCGTCATAAAGTCGCGTTTTTTTTTTTGTTTAACCGAGCGTAATCCACCATGCAACTGGGATTCACTTCGATCAGACTACTCTTGGATCAGTTTCATCCGCGATAGGTGGTACTAATGGCAGAAGGATTACGCAACTCTCGAGTTTAGTGCTAACTACGGAGAGGGAATTAGGGAATTAGCATCAGCAAATGAAATAACGAAGAAAAGATGAAGTAAGCATTAATAAATTCAATTGAAGGGTGTACATGGAAAAACGTATGAATAATACTGAATATACTGAAAGGAAATAACTATTTATGTTAACAGCGAGGTCTTTAGAGACGGGGAGGAATTCGGCCATGGCCTTTTGAAGGTAGCATCCCCGGCATTCACTTGGAGTGATTTTGGGAAACCATGGATGCCTGGAACCTCCGTCCTCCCGAATGAGAGGCAAAAACGCTAAAATAATTTCATGAAAACAGGTACACATAGAATTTATATCTGGAGTTTATGACGCTTTTTTTCCCGTTAAAAGGAAACATTTATGCTTTTCGACTTATTTTTTTAGGCGTGGAAATTACGTAACTTTACGGCTTTTTCACAAAACACTTAAACACCGCGGCCGGACTCGAACCGGCGACCTTCGGCACTCTAGCCCCAACACTGCCGAGGTCGTTTTAATGTGGACTTTTTTTTGTTTTTAGTAAAATTGCAATGATTTATGCTTAAGTACCGAAGAAATTGGAAGCCCTAATTTCTTTGTCCGCCAGCTATGCTTTCACAATGGTGGATGGCCTAGCTGTATCGCCCTGTAATGGAGCCATTTCGTAACCTGTCGGACTCCCGAAATATTTCACGCATATTGGGACACCCGCTCCAAACGGTAATTCGTCGGAAAAAGGTAATTTGTTGAAATCCGCGATTTTAGTTCATACATGAAATCAATTTGGTTAAGTACTGAGTTGTATGTCACACCATTTATGTGGTGACTTTGTAATTAATATATGAGTTTTTACGTCTGTCAATTTGTAAAATGGATGAAACACCTGGCTTCAGTCATGCGTTAAGTACTGAGTTGTATACCACACCATTTATGAGGTGACTTTGCAATTAATATGTGAGTTTTTATGTCTGACAATTGCAGACCGGAGATTTATCTTTAGATGTTTCAGTAGTCACATAGGCTCGTAGTACTTTTTTTTATTTTGTAAGATAAAATTCCCATGCATTTTACAAGGAACGCTCGAGTGAGACGGAATTAGTAGTCGAAATAGCATGATTCCATTAGTGTAGCATGGGAGAAACACCGGGACATCAGTCATTAAAAAGATTTAGAGAGACAAATATTGGAGTTGGAGCCACTTACAGCTCCTTTTTCTGGCTTACGCCCAAAATGTCCGTATGAAAAAGAATTCCGTGTACTGTTCAGCAATGTAATATCTGGTGGATCTTATTAAACACTCGATCCCTCTGCCCTCTGTAGTGTCAAAACATTACAGTGAATTTTAATTAGCTATTTCACAGAATTCAATTCGATATTAATGACCATCACAAGAGTCTGCACTAATGATGTATTGAATTAAAAATTGTAATAAGAAATCAAACAAGGGTTGTATAAGTTCATTAGCCATGTGTCAAACTACAACGTGAACCTTTTGATGATCCAGTATTAGTAGTAAACAGCCTGATCATTTTTTTTAAGTGTTTAAAACAACAGTCTCCTAGATAATGTGCGACTTGAAAAATTAAATAAGATATATTTTAAGACGAGTATTTATTTGGAAACAAGTGCAATAAACTGGATGTACTATATTCATCTTTATACAGCGGATAAACCCTCCCCACCTATCTGCCTACTGTGTACAAATCGAATTTTGCAACCCCTAAGGTAGGTTGGGTATAAATTGCCTCGCTCGTCCGGCACGGTAGGTAGTCAGTGCTGTAAATTTCGCTGAATAGCACCAGGTCCCAAGAGAGCTAAAAATGCCTTTTATTATGAGTGACGATCTTTTCGCTGAGATATTTCATCTATTACAATCTGGTGAGTAAAGTATTTCGAATATTTTATTGTTGTGTATCTGTCACTATTTTATTCTTGTGTGACTGTTACATTTTTTTCAGTATACGTTGTATATAAATATATATATATATATATATATATATATATTACTTCTGTGTAAGAGTAACATTTTTTGTTTCATGATTTTCACATTGTGACATTCTTTTTTCCGCTTAAATGTATGTTTCATTTTCGAGCTTGGTTGAGCTTAGGAATAATTGGTGTAACTTTTTTTTTTTTTTCAGATACAATCAATGAATTGGTTGATACACAAAACGATGATGGTGTACAAATGATGGGCGACTTCAGTGGTAAGCTAATGGTTTAAACTGTGACATTCTTCTTCCCCCAAATACCAATGTGATTGAAATTTCTCGTGATTTCTTTTTGTTACTTCCCCCTGTGTAAACCTGCTTTTATTTTCGAGCTTGGTAAACTGTGACATTCTTCTTTGATGATGATGATGTACAAATGATAGCTGACTGCAGTGGTAAGCTAATGGTTTAAACTGCGACATTCGTCTTTCCCCCGTGTAAGAGTAACATTTTTTGTTTCATGATTTTCACATTGTGACATTCTTTTTTCCGCTTAAATGTATGTTTCATTTTCGAGCTTGGTTGAGCTTAGGAATAATTGGTGTATTTTTTTTTTTTCAGATACAATCAATGAATTGGTTGATACACAAAACGATGATGGTGTACAAATGATGGGCGACTTCAGTGGTAAGCTAATGGTTTAAACTGTGACATTCTTCCTTCCCCAAATACCAATGTGATTGAAATTTCTCGTGATTTCTTTTTGTTACTTCCCCCTGTGTAAACCTGCTTTTATTTTCGAGCTTGGTAAACTGTGACATTCTTCTTTGATGATGATGATGATGTACAAATGATAGCTGACTGCAGTGGTAAGCTAATGGTTTAAACTGCGACATTCGTCTTTCCCCCGTGTAAGAGTAACATTTTTTGTTTCATGATTTTCACATTGTGACATTCTTTTTTCCGCTTAAATGTATGTTTCATTTTCGAGCTTGGTTGAGCTTAGGAATAATTGGTGTATTTTTTTTTCAGATACAATCAATGAATTGGTTGATACACAAAACGATGATGATGTACAAATGATGGGCGACTTCAGTGGTAAGCTAATGGTTTAAACTGTGACATTCTTCTTCCCCAAATACCAATGTGATTGAAATTTCTCGTGATTTCTTTTTGTTACTTCCCCCTGTGTAAACCTGCTTTTTATTTTCGAGCTTGGTAAACTGTGACATTCTTCTTTGATGATGATGATGATGTACAAATGATAGCTGACTGCAGTGGTAAGCTAATGGTTTAAACTGCGACATTCGTCTTTCCCCCGTGTAAGAGTAACATTTTTTGTTTCATGATTTTCACATTGTGACATTCTTTTTTCCGCTTAAATGTATGTTTCATTTTCGAGCTTGGTTGAGCTTAGGAATAATTGGTGTATTTTTTTTCAGATATAATCAATGAATTGGTTGATACACAAAACGATGATGATGTACAAATGATGGGCGACTTCAGTGGTAAGCTAATGGTTTAAACTGTGACATTCTTCCTTCCCCAAATACCAATGTGATTGAAATTTCTCGTGATTTCTTTTTGTTACTTCCCCCGGTGTAAACCTGTTTTTATTTTCGAGCTTGGTAAACTGTGACATTCTTCTGATACAGACAATGCAAATTTCTTTTTGTTACTTCCCCCTGTGTAAACCTGTTTTTTATTTTCGAGCTTGGTTGAGCTTAGGAATAATTGGTGTATCTTTTTTTTTCAGATATAATCAATGAGTGGCTTGAGAGGGAAAATAATGATGATGATGATGATGATGATGATGATGATGATGATGATGATTTTTATATAGAAGCCCTTATGACGAAATTAGATATGATGCAAAGGACTAATATGATAAATAATAATAATAATAATAATAATGATGTAATAATTCTTGATGATGATGATGATGATGATGATGATGATGATGTAGTAATTCTTAATTAATAGACTTTTTTAAATAAAAAATATAATAATTCATAGTGTTTTTGTTTTACTATAGTAGAATTAATCATCCTGTTTTCATAAGGACCCATATTATACTTTTGCTTTTTTATGATATCAATCAAGAAGGATGTGTGCTATTCTCTGAAATTAGTATATTTAGCTTGTTAGAACTCTGTAGTTTTAGTTGTTATTCCCCCCAAACGTAGTGGCCAAGAATTAAAGAATATTTCACACATCTCCAATGATACCTGATAAAGTGAAGTTACAGTGAGTTTATTCCTGCAAAAAGCTACAAGTATTGATTTATTTATAATGATTCTCTGAAATTAGGATATTTGTCTATGTCTTTCTTTCAACCTGAAATTTACTCAGATGGGACCTAAGTATTTAATTAAAGGGGGGGCGGCAACGTGGCCTTTAGAGACGGGAAATGATGTGTGGTAAGGAATGGCCTATTGAAGGTAGCATCCCCGGCATTCACCTGGGGGAAACCATGGATGCCTGGAACCTCCGTCCTCCCGAATGTGAGGCAAGAACGCTAAATAATTTCATGAAAACAGGTACACATAGAATTTATATCTGGAGTTTATGACGCTTTTTTTCCCGTTAAAAGGAAACATTTATGCTTTTTTTATTCAAGGCAGGTATCCTCTCTAGGTATGGAAACTAAAATTTTGAAATTGACGAGTTGGAACGGCTAAAACACCGCGGCCGGACTCGAACCGGCGACCTAGCCCCAACACTGCCGAGGTCGTTAGTTGAATTCTCTCTATCATTAACGCTGTTAACGATTAATTATATTGGAATCACACCTTACTGATGCTTATATTCGCTCAGAGTTATAAACATCCTCGAATATCAGAACTGCATTGTATAGATATGAATTTGAGCTAAGTCAGGACATTCCATAGTTCATTATCACGTTTTAAACGTAAAAGTTACGCTTTCTCATGGTCTATGTCTTATTTTTTAATTAAATACAAAGACTCAAGCAGTTTTTCTGTTCGCCCAGAATGAAAACTAAATTTTCGATTTTCGTTTTTAAAACACGAGGGGTTAGGCTACCATAAAAGATTCTTATATTTGTTCTACGAAAACTGACATATAATAATTATTCTCATCTCGTAATAATTTCTTCTTGAACCGCAGTGAATTTCTATGTATCCTGCAGGACACCTGAACAAATAACAAATACACATGAAGCCTGAGACTCTGCAATATGTATTGGACGCCCTAATTTCTTTGTCCGCCAGCTATGCTTTCATAATGGTGGATGGCCTAGCTGTATCACTCTGTAATGGAGCCATTTCGTAACCTGTCGGACTCCCGAAATATTTCACGCATATTGGGACACCCGCTCCATCTAGCGGCAAATGTCTACTACCGTGTGCTGACCTCTAGCGAGAGTTATGCAAGGCGAACGCGCTTGTCACAACAGGGTCTCGGCGGCCGAGCAAGTACGTACATGTCGACACCTGTTCAAATACGCCTTAGGGTTGGGTTTTCCCCCGCTAGCTTTCACTCTCCTAGGGGAGTGGAATATCTGCGCCCAAAGAAATTAAGCCCTTGGGAGATGCTGCCATCTGCCAGCGGATCTGTGAACTAACGGTGCAGCGCCATCTATCCGCAGATCGGGGAACTAACGTGTGACGTCAAAGCCCGACAGCTACCGCCATCTGTGCGACAGGTCGAGGAACTAACGTGTGACGTCATACGACCGGGCGGTGCGCTCGGCGGCCATCTTGGTCACACCAACGGGGGGCGGCCATCTTGTGACGTCACGCGGACGAGTGGAGTCTCTTTACAGTTGTCCAAAGAGCTTATCAGGCTAGCTAAGACAACCTCCTCCTACTACCATTGTTTAGACTTATTGAACGATGGTATTTTTCGACACTGGCAACGACGAAAACGTTTTCTAACTGCCTCTCAGACGATACACATCGTGCTGCGTGCTAATGCTAGTTAAACAAGTGATATCAACAAATCAGCTATTCAGATAATTTAGGTAAGTAATTTATTTCATAAATATATAAATGTTCTTGAATTTAGCAGACAGTACTCGTATTATTTATACTGTATTTTATAGAGGCGGCGGCAAAAAGTCTAGCGCTGGCCTTGAAAGTTACACGACTTACATTACGACAAATTCAGAGGAAAAATAATACAAGTTAGTATTGTTATTATTTAGAAAGAAATATAGGAATAAAATTAAAATAATTTTTAAAATATTGTTACCTTATAACAATCAAATTAACTTAATTTATAAACTAACAATAAAATATGTTCATGTAATCGTAATGTATATAATAATTTATAATTTTTTTTTTTTTTTAGATTTTTGACATAATGAGTGAGGAAATATAATGCAAATTCAACGGTGAGCTAAGAAGTGAATTTCCTTTTATTAAAAGAAACAAAAAATGATTACATGGTAAAATGTGAGAAATGTAATGGTGAATTTTCTATTCCTCACGGCTGGAAGAATGATATTTCAAAGCTGTTGGAGACACAGAAACATAAAATATATTTAAATACTGCTACATCTTCCACCAAAATACAGGATTTTTTTTTCGAAAAAAAAAAACTTATGGAGACGAAGAAAAATAATTAGCATTAGCAGAAGGGCTTATGACTTCTCATGCTGTTAATCATAATGATTTCTTCAGATGGGCTGTATATCGCAAGATGTCAAAAAGCTATTCAACAAAAAGTTGCCTGTGCTAGAACAAAATCCGAGGCAATTGTGTGTAAATGTGCTTTCTCCATATGCATTTTCAAAAATCTAGAACAAAATAATTTTATATCCATATATTCTGACACATTTAATCATAAGGATATAAAGTTATTTCCAACCATTATCAGATTTTCTGATTCGGAAACTGGAATAAAAATTAGAATTTTTGATTTCGTTCCTTTGTTCGGTGAAACTTCTGAAATAATTTTCAGTTCTATTATTAATATTTTGGGAAAAAAAACATAAAACGATTGCATATTGTGCAGACAACACGAACGCAAATTTGGAGTAAAAGCGAGAAGATGTACAAATAATATTTTTTTTTTATATATAAATTAAACAAAAACCTTAATCAACACATTATTGGTGTTGGTTGTGCAGCGCATATAATACATGGAGGAAGGAATTATATGGAGGAGAAGTGACGTTAAATCGGTGAAGCAAACACTAAACTCTCCCGCATGGTGGCAGCACCGGCAGCGACCAAATGGCGCTTCCCAACAATTAAGGTGTTCACATTGTGGTAGATGCAGTGATTATTTCATTTAGTATTGTGTATAACAGTATAAGTGTTTAAAAATGCCAGCTTGTGTTGCGTACGGTTGCACAAATAGGCCAGACAGGAATGAACCTGGAATATCATTTCATAAGTAAGTTGAATTGTAATTATCGTTGTTGAAGTGAGCGGTAGACACCGCAAACTTTGCAGCACGTCTATAAATATTTAGTCATAGCTCTCAATGGGATGACTTTGTTCTCAAATTTTTCTTGGTGTAGTGTAGAAAATCAGCAAACCTTGCTATTTTGCACATAATAGACTAGCATTATTTTTTAACGAGTGTTTAAAATGAGATTTAAAGGGGCGTGTTTTACTTCGCGATTCAGTGAATTTACTATTACGATTTCTTTCATCACGTTGCTGATTATACTGACAATGGATGATGAAATTAACTGTTATGTGAGAAGCCGTGAGTTTTATTAATTTTTTAAATAGCTATTTCAGGCCATTGACTTAGGTTATTTTTAAAGCTTCATATAAGACTTGTTTCTGTTTGTAAATACGTCTATACCTATTTTTGTATATCCCCCAAACTAAGCAAGATATCGAAAACATTTATTCCTTATTATCGAGTTTTTTCGTCGTGTTACATAAGAATCCATCATTAAATTTGACTTTTGCGAAATTTTTCTTCTGCATTTCAACTCAAGACACCTCACTTTTGAGACAGTATATCTCGAGAACTAGGTGAAATATCGAAAAATTTTACTCTATATTTTATATTTGTCTCGTCTTTTTAAATAAAAATTCATCATAAAATTTGACTTTGAATAATGTTTTCTTCTGAATTTCAACCAAAACCATTTCACATTTGAGACAGAATATCTCGAAAACTAAGCAGGATATCAAAAAAATTTATTCTTCATTTTTTATTTGTCTCATCGAGTTACCTAATAATCCATCACCAGATTGCGGCGTCACGTTTATCCTAGAGTCCCCTTGAGATGTTTGTACATATTCCCCGTGTTTGTTGGGAAGCGGTCAAGCCCCCACCACTCCGGCCATGCCCCCCCACTCCTCCGCCGGCCTGCTTCACTCCCATGCGTGGTAAAGGTCTCTTGCGTCGTCCCCATATTATTCCTTCCTCCATGATATAATACAGAACGCCATTCAAACAGCTGCTAACTTGTTGCCTGTAGATGTGGAAAATATTGTAATTCAAATATATTCTTATTTCACTGTGCGCGTTGAAATGCTTAAAGAATTTTGTGAAACTGTGGAAGTCGAATACCAGAAAATACTTTGATACAGTAAAACGCGCTGGTTAGCTCTTTTGACAGCTGTGGAAAGAATTTTGAAAAAGTACTATCCTTTGAAATCCTACTTTCTATCACAGGATAAATGTCCTAGAATTTTAGAAGAAAGAATCTTCAAAAATTTGGCTAGAGTTTGTACACAATCAAGCAGCTCTTTTTCAAAACGCTATAAAACTTATTGAAGGTGACAAAATTTCGGCAATCGAAGTAGCAAATGAAGTTAATACTTTAAAATTTCAGTGTCAAGTGTGGTTAGAAAATAATTTTCTTCCTATAACTATCCGTAATAGTATAAGTAAGCTAGAAGAACAAGGTGCAATAAATCGTGCAGATATCATGAATCACGTTAAAAAGTTCTACAGTAATTGGATAAATTATTTAGAAGAGTGGACGGTACAAAATAATGATATTGAACAGTTTCATTGGGTTACATTAAAAGAAGAACTTAATTGGAATGATGTGCAAAAATCATTCGATCATATTACTCAAAATTTTTCGTATAGTAATATTTCCGAAAATGATCTTTTTAATGAAGTATCATTATTAAAAAAATATATTGACAAGGAAAAGGTTAAATCTTGGTCTTCAGCAAAATTCACAATAAAGAACAAATGGTTAGAAATATTTCATCACTTTGAAACAAACCATGTTCCATACAATAATGCACTAAAATTGTAGAATACGCGCTGTTCTTACCAGGAACTAATGCTGCGACTGAACGCGTTTTTTCTACGGTAAATAAAGGGTGTACATCAGAAAAGTCACACAGTTAAGTGCTGAGACTTTGAAAGCCATATTATGAGTGAAATATAATTTAACAAAGTCTTGTGAAAAATTTCATGAGCTTTTAAACAATGACAGCAATCTATTGAAAAAAATTCACTCAAATGAGAAATATGTCAAAGAATAAAATAGTACTATAAATTTTTTTAATGTATTATTTTTGTAAATTGTACTTATGTTGAAATTTTTAAAAAAATATATTACGATACTATTTTTTGCGTTGCATAAAAAATTTTGTTGCTTCATACAGACCAACTTTTTAATCAAGAACACTGCCCTTCCCCGTCAATGGTGTCAGACGAAGCTGTTGCCGCATGTAATTTGTGGCGTAATCAACCGCGCCGTGTGTTTGGCCCCATTGAATTACATTAGATCAGGGGTTCCCAAATTCTTTCAGTTCACGGCGCACTTACATGTTTAATATTGTCACGGTGCCTTTGTCAAATTATATGTGAAATGACACTCATAAGGCATAGAAATTAAAAGCAAAAGATTAAATCATTCAATGATAATTTAGTCAATTTGACGTATGAAATTGCTGATCAACACACATTTTTTTCAAATCGCGCGATAAGACTCGATACTTCTACCCTCATTTCCTGTTCCACATTGATTTTTGAGCGATATTTGCTCTTTATTACAGCTACAGTTGAAAATCCGCCTTCGCATATAAAGGACGTTGCAAAAGGAATGAGAATTCTTAAAACTTTTGAACATAGAGTTGGATTTTCGTTTTTTACCGCTATCCAAAACTCCACCAACTTGGAACAAGTAAATTTTGTTTTAAGTCTGTTGTCGCAAGGGATTTCGATGTTTTCTTCTTCTTGGGAAGTAAATTCTGTGGAGCTTGAGCAAAAAAGTATCTTGGTTTCATGCAAATCTTTTGACATTAGTTTCTGCAAAGTATTTTGCAAACTATTCAGTGAGCTTTAAAAGGTATTTCGTCAAAAGGGATAGAAAGTCTTGTGAAATAACGATTCCATTAGAAGCCGCGTATTTGTTCAATTCAGGGAAACAATCTTGAAGATTATCCTCATTAATTTTTCTTTTCCACAACCGCAGCTTTTGTAATATGGCCAACTGACCTCATCTTGTAAAATATCATACGATAAATAATTCAATAGGAGCAGTCATCAGTAGCCAAAAAACATCTATTTGAGGACCCTTCAAGGATTCGATCTCCCCAGACGGCAATGGAGAATCATCAATCGGATTCTATCAGGGCAAGGCAGATGCTGCTGCTTGTTACACAAATGGGGCTGGGTAGATCCTGCAAATTGTGACTGTAGAGCCAACTTACAGTCAATCCACCACATCGTTTCTGACTGTCCTCTTCGAGCATACAAAGGAACAATTGCGGAAATATAAGAAGCGTCGATCAGTGCATTGCTTGGATACACACACTAGATCTAGAGGTATAAAATTGTACAAGCTTGTAATTTGCCCATCTGTCCTCATATTTTGTATATCTTGTAAAATATTATACGATAAATAAATAACTGCAGCTTTTCCCTAAACGCCGCAATCTTCTCCAAAAGTTTCAAGATGTGCATGTTATCGCCTTGCAGAGACAAATTCAAAACATTTAGTTTGTCAAATATATCGCACAAATATACTAGTTTTGGAAAAAATGTCTGGTTCGGCGAGTGATCCTCCTGTTGCAGAAAAGTGTGACTTTCTTTTAACTCGAACACATGGCGGTAAGATGTTTCCATTGAAAGCCATCGTGAACTACGGTAGTATATCAAGACCGTGTGTTCAGCTCCCATGTCAATACATAATTTCTGGAACAACCTAATTTTCAGCGGCCTGGTGTTAGTTTACTACGAACTAATAACAAGATTATTTGAGGACTCATCGAGTTTGGCGCAAGTGCTTCCCTGTAGATGATGGAGTTCATATAGCATGCGGTGCTTTGCATAGCGGCCAGACATAGATCGAGCACCATCAGTACATACACCGGTGCACTTTTCCGAGTCCAAATCATTTTATTTATAAACTTGTTGACCATCTCAAACAATTCTTGAGCCTTTGCGCTTTCAATAATACCTTTGCAGAACAAAAGGTCTTCAAAGATAATATTATCATCCAGAAAGCGTATATAACAAATAAGGTTGGGATCTTTATTATTGTCAGTGGCCTCATCTACATTAATTGATCCGTCCGTGGCGTCAGACTACACCACATATACGAGTGCGATCAGCCTAGAGCATACTACATTCCATGTTGAACGACCAAGTAAGTGCACAGAATGTTTTATGCACTGGTGCTAGCTGGTAGACGATTGTAATTATATTTTGAATTTTCGCGGTTTATGGTTTTCTTTTCCATTTACGGTAGTGACAAAAAAATTATAAGATCAGCCTGATAATATAAATTAAGAAGTTTTACATTTTGAATTCGCTCTTTTCAGTACGCGATGTAATTTTTCATTCTTTTTGGCGACAAGACCCGGGGCCTGCTTCGAAACTTTGACTAATTAAACGTCATGAAGGCTCGACAATCAATGGTGATTAGACTATAGTTCTTTTTGATCTGAGTTCGCTTCACCAGCTGTAATCTAGCCTGAGAGCTTCCGGACGACAGTTTTCCATTTATTTTCATTAACCTAACGAGTCTGACAGATGAGCGTGCGGAGATTTCACATCCTCAGTTTCCTGGTGTTTGTCGGGCTGTACACTCTTTGGCAAAAAGAATTGACTGTGGGCGCCTGAGACTAAGTCCCTTATTTCACACAATGTGGCATCATTGCGGGTATTCAACTCAGCGCTATCTGTTATTCATTTCCTTAAGTCAATGCTTGGAACATACTCTCCAGTGATGCCACATAGTGCAAAATAATGGACTTAATCTCAGGCACCCACACTCAATTTTTTTGACAAAGAGTGTACATAGCTGATTCATTTCTTTTTTGCTTTATGGACGTTCCTACTGAGGAGCTGCAAAGTTCGAGAAGCAGTAGTGAAATATATTTCGCACCACTCATCTTTGTATTTCTCACTTTGTCTCGCCTACTTCAAATCCATAGTTGGTTTCAAAGTCACGCTGAATTTATTTTCACTATCCTAAACGTTAATTTGAAATACTCTGTCTTATTTTCCGGATACAAGAGACATTTCATGTATTTAGTGCGTTCGGTTGTCAGGAAATTGACCAATTCTTCTTATCCAGTGTGTGTCTTCTCGTCGACCTAGGCACACGAATCGCAAAAGGACACATATGTTTGAAAACTATTGATTTCGCTGTAGATACAGCACTGTCTGGTCCGAAGATACACGCAAGGATTAGGAATAGGTTAGTCTCTTCTAACCTAATGTCAACAAACAAATTCTTACAAAAGGAAACTTAAAATCATCCAAAATTTGTGAAAGACTTAAAATACAGTTCAATGAGGAAACATTGAGAGTCTACAAATAAATTAAGAATAATTAGCCATCGGCAAGATGAGGCAATACACTGAAAAGGCGGTAGGCGATAATGAAAAAAAATCAATAATCAAATTAGATATTGTATGTTTTTTTGTATTAAAGTAAATTATAACTGACCTCGGTTCAGACCACAGGCTTTTGAATGCTTGGAACACAGCTAGGATGGCCTGACATACATCTGGACCTAGTATGGCGGTAAACTCACATTCAAAAGTTTCGCACAATCGGAACGTGGTATTCTGACGGATTATGCCTTTTCCGGTGCGTAATGCGATCTATGAGCAACTTGTGTAAGCTACGTTTTGTACTGAAGTGACTTGCGTCTGTATCATGTAATTTTTTTTATTGAAATTGATGACCGTCCCATTATTCGTCTGTATTATTACAGAAAATCGCTTAAAAATAGCAATCAAAACGACCGCTACACCAGGTGCATATTATGAAACTGCTGTCTTTAAATTTACACTAGCGCATACTGTCAAAGTGGTAGGTTTTTAAGTTAAATAGCCTTTTCCTAATGCTGACACAAAGTTGAATGGTCAAAATTCGATAGTATTAATGTAAGAAAAAGTTTTATACTAAAAACAGCATACCCCTAAAAAAAAAAAAAAACGAATTGCCGGAACACCTTACAGATACTGCCAAATTTCGAGTTGGGCGAATATACATTCATATAATGCAGGTGAGTGGGTTAGAACCGTCCTGCAGCTACCGCACATCACCTTGCTTCAATTTTCCTAAGTGCTCTAACAGTCGATTTCATATTTTCAGTTCACCAAGTAGATAGACTGATGTTATGGAGGAACTTCCGCCCTATTACTTAAAATTTATACGCAGGTGGAATTATTCTTCTACGTTTCCCCATTTTCATTACCTCATGAAATTCTCTGTCGGATGATATATATGATTTTCAGTAAAAAATTATGTACTGAATATTTACTAAAATTTCTCGTTTAGTTATTTTGTGAAAAGCGTAAATTCGTAGCAGTTTTAGTGTAATATTTAGGAGCACATATGTCATTCAAAATTATGAAGCAGTTTTCTAATCAATAGTTCGGAAATAATGGGCCAGCTAGAATTTTTATGGTTGCCTTCCAAAAAATTATTATCCCCTGATCTATTCACCAAATATTATGTTGTAATCGAGTACGGGGCAGTTAAAACTGAATCAAATATTTGAGTTAAAACATCAAGAAATTATGAGACAAAGGGTTTAGTCTTTTATTCAGGATGTATCATAAATATGGCTTTTACAACCCGTTCATAGTGCGCCTGTTGGCATATCATGACGACACATAACTGTATTTGTGATACACTAGTGAGGTAATTATTAGTTGCACAATTTAATTATTGTTTTAATATGTTAATATTAATAATTGCCATGACAGATTTGATTTATCACCATAAATTTTAAGTTGGGAGCCACGAAAATAATTCCAGAATTTAAGCAAGATCTCTCTAACACAAAATCACTAACCTGAAACGACAGAAAAAATCGGGATATAATGGTAAAAAACGAAAATACCATTATCTCAGGATCACATTAAAATGAAATTCCCCATCAGGCATTATCGCGCTGTGATTAGTGATGGTGGGTTAATTGATGTTATTACCGTTTAATGTCCTTGCTTACAGCGCGACATCGGATATATTCTAATTACGGGATAATAATCCTCCCCTCAGTGCGTGCACTGATACAGCTCCAGCATCACTCATCAGCTTCAAGTATTCATGAGACCACTATAGAAGCCAGCATTCTCCAACACAGCATAGAATAGATTACAAACTATTATCTTGGTTCTCCAGGTAGAGTAGAGTCAATTTGTTCAAACCTAACGTTTCGGCCATCATGCTGTGATCTTCATCAGAGGACTCGTTACGTTTTAACAAATCGACGCGGCTCCAGCCGGAGAACCAAGATAATAATTACGACGACCGCGGAAGCCTGCGCAATTATTAGATTACAAACTGTTAACTACAACGGTGACTTGCTGCTAAATCTTCTCGTTCTCCAATACGAGCGTCTGGAAAACATAAAATGTTAGTTTATAACAACCACTTCTCTGTTTTCTTATTCGCTACACACATTTGTACAGCGTCACTTGTACTCCATTAGCCGAGAAGAGCACGGGGCATGGCTGTTCTCGACTCGGATTATGCCTCCTCACACCTCGCAATGTACTGTCCTACAAGATGATCTTTTTTTCTTGCTTCCTTTCGAGCGTCCGTTTGGTGGGATTCCACGGCCCGTGGTTTCGTAGGGCGTGCCAGATCAGCCGAATTGTGCGGATTGGCACACGCCAGAGACGAATCCCCGTCACCTTAGGGTAGACGGCGCACGGTAAAATAGCCAGTTAAGTTTATAAATTTCGCCTTCTCTACGACTTGTCTTCATAGATTCTTTAACTTTATTACGTAAATGTCTATATGTTGTTAAGTTGTCCCTCTAGTTTTAATTCTGCTTCACGTATCGTGCACATCATTTCTATTTAATGCTCAGTGGTATTGGTGTTACGTATTGTCGTTTCGTTTTCGTTTGCACACAAAAACTCGAAATGACAACTGACCACTCCATATTGATTACGCACAAGTCATAAACACGATAATACGGTCTGAAATGAAATCAAGTGGCACGTTCGCCAGCACGAAGGACGGTATAGCAGGAGAGAAAAGCGTGCGCACCTCTGCCGTGTCTCATAGCTCAGTTGGCATTCCCGTGGTATTAAGCGCGCCTTTGAAATTTACCTACTGGGGACGGTTCCAGGCAGCCACGACAGGCCAACACTGGACACTACCGACGGCTCTATTCCCACGGCCCGCAAACTCACGGAGCGTGGGAAGCCACCTTAAAGCTGGCTTCCCACGATCCGCACATTTGTGGGTCGGGCCGAACCAGCTACCAAGGAGCGCGCTGTGAGAAGAGTACCGCCTGTGCTGGCAGGGACGCAGCGCCTCTATCCATCGCCCAGTCGGAAAAGGCCCGGGTAGCTGAAACGAGGTGTTGGGGAGGCGGCGAGGGTTAACCTGTGGTGCGCGCGGATCCATACAGTTCGGCTGATTTGGCGCGGCCTCCAAAACCACACGTCGTGAGAACCCACTTTAACAGTTCTTGTTACTACGGACATGGTTTCGAATAAAAGTATCGATACCTCTTATTGCCAAAATAGAACGTCTATATATGTGGGGTTCGGTAGCGCATGAGTCCTCGGACCCGAGCGGGGCAACATCTCTCTGAATGCTTATGCTCGTGCGCTACGACGGTGCTTTGTGAAGCTTAGACAGGCGTGGGGATCCCTGCGCTTCATAGATGCCACAGGGCGTTGATGGGGTGCGGGGGCTCGTATGCTGGTGAGCGGGTCCCATAAGCTGCCCGGTCGCTGCGGCTTCCATCGTGACCTGAGGTACACAGGTGGGGCCGAGTTTCCGCAGGACAGAGAGGCTCGCTATACGACCAGGCTTTGGAAGGGTCTTCGGCCTGGTTCGTGGCAGCGCTACGTCCACGTCGTTCCCCGTGGGCACCCGTAAGGGGTGACGAAATGCGTAATGCCTCACCGTCTCCACTGGAGTGTTGGAAATCTCTGCCACAACGGCGGATGATTCGGAAGAGTCCAATCCCAAGGCGGGGCGTAGTGAAATAGTATGATAGAATGGTGCGGTCGGGGTGGTGGAGGAGGGCTTCGGCTCATGTACCGATCGGTAGATCAATCATCTGTACTCATGTACTCATGAGTAGTATCAGTGGCTAGTATTTTATAATGATGAAATTTGCAACAATAAATAAGGTTTCTTTTCGTAATCCTAATATGTGAAAAAGTGTAATTGTAAATTAAATAAATTAAAAAAAGGTTAAATTAAGTATCAATTTTTATTTTAGTTATAAATCAGATCAACAGTAAACGCCATGACTCAAACTGTGGACTTAACAGTACTCGAAACCAAGTAGTATGGATCCTTTTTCCGAGTACTCAAGCGTGTCCCATATTTCGGATGGACGGCGCAGGCGCGTTGTTTAGACAGGTCGGCTTGTTATCCAGCGCGGGCGCGGGCGCGTTGTCTAGGCAGGCCGGCTTGTTATCCGGCGCGTTGTCTAGACAGGTCGGCATGTTTTTATTTTTATTTTATTTTATTGGCCTTTGGTCGTGCTGACCATACAGCCATCTTCTGGTTTTACAATTCTTATATGCATTTGAGGCTTGTTATCTTTACTTCCTTTTACAACGTGATGCTAAAGTTACAAATCTTTGTAAGTTGACACATGTCTGTAGTTGTGATTAACATTTATACGATGTTTAACTATAATTATTAACTAGACTGCTCTTAATTATATTAATCTAAATATCTATGTTAATGCAGTTTGAACCTTTATATATAATAGGAAATATACTTCCTCTCTTATTGTTATATTTGATACAGTTTTGTCATTTTAAACAAGGTTTGATTGTACATAGTTATTTACATAATAGTGAGAAGCTTAATTCGGTTAATACAGAGTTTACACAAGAGTAGTAGTTTAGTATAAACATTGTTTGAATTGGCTTTACCGTGTTTTTCCGCTAATTTTTTACAATTATTGATTGTCTTGTTTCTTTTGTAATGAATAAATTGATGTGGGGCTCTTGCATTGTAGATATCCTTATATTACACACTCATATGAACTAACCGTCTTTATGGTTACCTGATACGTTTTATACATTACAATTTAATGTTTGCTTCATTAAGGAAAATAGCAATCGCCTTGTATACATCTTGTCGTTTTGAATTGAGCAGGACAGGTACAGAGACGAGAAGGGGAATTTTAATCTTTACCAGACTTGTGTATAGGTTTTTTGTGAGTAACAGGTTGCGGCTGCAGGCCAGGACTATGTGATTTATATCTGATATCTCTCCTTGATCCTCCGGACAAAACGGAGAGTGTTCCACTCCGATTTTGAATAGGTGTTGTGGGTAACACCCGTGTCCCAGTCTCATTCGTATAATAGATGTTTTATGCCTTTTACTTAGTGTGGAATTCCCGAACCATACTTTAGATGGAATATGGGGTTGGATTTGTGAGTAATATTTTCCTCTTTCCCTTTGTGTAGTAGTCCATGAATTGGACCAGATTCGAAAAGCCTCTTTTTTAATGATAGATATGAAATCTTTATGTGGGAGTTGAACGTATTGTATATCTTCTTCTATTGTACTTGCCTTGGCTATGCGTTCGACTGTTTCATTATGCTGAATACAAGCATGCCCCTTTATCCATAACACGTGTATCTCTTTATTCTGTGTCGTAGCTGTATACATTAAGTTTAGTATCTCTAATAGAGGTTTGTTCAGTCCGTTCCGCTGTTTTGAGTTCTCAAGTTTTTGCGCCACACTTTTGGAATCTGTTAGAACCAGAATTTTGTTGTAGCGTTCTTTTCCGTAATTAATAGCTTCTCTAACAGCTAATGTTTCGGCCGTATATATCGATGTTTCAGGTGGTAAACGCACTCTCTTCGATTCGTGAAAGGAAGGACAGAAATAGGCATATCCGACTGCGTCCGAGGTTTTGGAACCGTCCGTATAGATCTGTACAAAATCTGGCCAGGTTTGTTTCAAAAAACTGCTTGTCATGGTATTTGCTGAGCTGCTTTTGGCGATCCAGTCTGGTAAGTAGAATATATTTGGTTTATATCTCAGGGTATTATAATGAAATGAGAACAGGGGAATTGTGTCCCCTTGGGAAACTAATGGTATCATGTGTTTTATTTTAATGAAGCACTGTGCTAACATAGGCATTCGGAGTCTGGTGGCTATATCTCTTCTCTCCTGTAATGCCGTGTATTTTATTACTCTTTGTATCACGGGGTGATATGTTATAGATGCTCGTCTCGTTAAATATACGCTGGATGAAAGATGGCGTCGTGTTTCCAGTGGCATTTCCCTAGCCTCTACTAGTAGGGCGTTTGTAGGGGAGGATTTCATGGCTCCTAAGCATAGTCATATCGCCCTATATTGTACTATGTCCAGTTTTCGGAGGATATATTTGGGTGCATTTCCAAAGATAGGGCTTCCGTAATCGAAGATAGGTCGTATAATAGCTCTATATAAGTTGAGGAGAAAAGTTGGATCCGCTCCCCACCAGATGCGCGTTATGGCTTTTAAGATATTGAGAAGTCGTTCGGTTTTGGATATATTGTGCTCTATATGTTTCTTCCATGAGAGTTTACTATCTATATATAGGCCGAGATGCCTGACCGATGATCGCACAGTGAAAGAGTATAGGCCCAATTGTATCTCAGATTCTCGATATATTCTTTGTTTCCGAGTAAAGATCACTACTGATGACTTCGTAGATCATATGGTTAAACCTAAGTTTTGAGCCTACTCATGCAGCTTTATAGCCGCTTCGTATAATCTCCTGAAGTTTATTCCATAAGATGGTGACACGGTATATATACACACACGTCATCGGCGAATTGCAGGACCCTTATTGATGGACTAAATAGATTTTCTATGTCTGCTGTGTATATGGTATACAGTATGGGGCTTAGGATTTCCCCTTGTGGTAATCCCTTTGATATTACGCGAGGGCCGTATAGAGAATTGTCTTGCAGTCGGATGTAGACAGTTCTGAGATGGAGCAGATTCCAAATCCCGCGTAAGTATATATCTGGAAGTCCCAATTTCCTGAGCTTCTCGATAAATATTGGGATATGGCCGTTAAGTAGCCTTTATTATTGTATGCCTGTTCTATATCAAGGGTGAGGATGGTAAGATCGTCCGTTGTGCTCCTTCCTATTCTGAATCCAAATTGTGTCTCAGACAACATGCCATGGTGTTCCAGCCACCATTCCAGTCTCATTTTTATGATGCGTTCTAGGGTTTTTGCTATACATCAAGATAGCGCAATTGGACGATATGAGTTAGCATTATTTATTTCCTTGCCAGGTTTGTGCACTGGGATTATAATTTGTGTTGTCCATTGTTTTGGGATCTCGCTTTTGATCCAGATCTTCGTTAATAATTGAAGTAAGACTACCTTGGCGCGGTGTGGAAGATGTTGTAGCATGGAATACTGTATGCTGTCTATGCCAGGTGCCGTGTTGGAACCGGGTTTAAGGGCCAATTCCAGCTCTTCCATCGAGAACGGCTCTTCTAGTATGCTAAGTTTATGTTCTTCTTTGTCATAGGTTGGTGGGTCTGTAGGTCTGGGTCATACCGTTGGTGGAACTATTTTGTTTGCGAATTCTTCTATCCAATTTGATGGCGATTTTGGACCCTCCGGTTTTTTCCTTAGTCTGTTGATCGTGCGCCATACTGAGCTCATTGGCGTTTTAATGTTTAGATTGTTGCAGTATTCTCTCCAGCACATCTTTTTCTTTTCCTTTAGCAATCTTTTTGTTTCGGCCTCTGTCTTTTTGTATCTTAAGTAATTTTCCCAAGTAGCTTCGTGTTTGTATCTTGTGAATGCTAGCTTTCTTTTTGCTACCGATCTGGAGCATTCTTCATTCCACCAAGGCGAGGGGGTGTGTTTTCCGTAGATCTTGGTTTGTGATGAGGAATCGATCTTACTGCAGCTTCATTTATGACGTTTAAAAATTCCTGATATTGCTGGCTAGTTGTTTTGGCGGTAACCACCCTATCTACGTTTCCATCAATTACTTGGCTATACTTGACCCAATTTGCTTTCCGTGTGTTCCATTTGGTGGTGGGGAGGATAAGTTGTGGTGTCTCTAGCTGTTTAGTTGTCATTATAATGGGGAAATGGTCTGATCCGGTGATCCCCATGCCTGTTGAATATTTTCTCAGTGAAATTCCGTGGCCAGCGAAGGAGAGTAAATTGTTAAATCTATTACAGATTTCCGTAAGCCAGGTTTGGGGACCAAGGTTGGAGATCCGTTGTTTAGGATGTATAAGTTGAATTATTGGGGAATTTCTAAAAGGGATTCTCCAAATACATCATTCCATTCATATCCCCAAGATGTACGATGTGCATTAAAATCACCACAGATCAGGTATGGTTCTTCGAATTGCTGTAGGAGGGCGCGCCACTCGCTGGATTTGACTTTGGATTTAGGTGGGCAGTATATTGTGGCTTCGTATTGCAACTGCTATTGCTTGGCATGAGTTTATTTGTGTATGATCTATATGGATTGGTGTAAAGTGAATAGATGTATGAATCAGTATAGCTACTCCTCCTTTCCCGTCTTCTCTATCTTCACATAAAAGATGGTAACCTTTGGTGAACATATTTGTCTCTGGTATGAGCCATGTTTCTGTTAACGATGCGATAGATATGTTCCCGTTGCAACGATTCCTGATTTACTTTGATTGACCGGGAGTTCCATTGTAGTATCTTGATTTTCAGTTTTTTGTTAGAAAAGGTCTGAAAGGGTTCTGCTTCACTGCTCCTGCCCCGGTGCAATTTCCACTGTTGTTGTGGAGGGTTGGTCGAAATGTGAGCCATTGGTTAAGTCTTTGTACCTTATGGATTCCTGATTAAAGTTCTCTTTAACCCCTTTAGTATTGCGGCTCTGTATAACTGGGCTGTACTAATATCTCTATTGACTTTCTAATCTCGTCCAGTTGTAGGGTTTCTATGCCACTGTCTGTTATGTGTCTAGCTACTGCCACAATTAACTTAAAGATTCCTTCTGTTAACTTATTTTTGCCGTTTGTACTGCTAAGAGGGTTTACATGGTTTTGTACCTTGGGAGGGTAGGGGTTTTGGCCTATAGGCGATAACGGCAGTTGTGGTGATTGATACCATAGCTCCCGATAATCCTGTGTGTTGTTCCTTTGGTGGGTTGTTTTGTATGCGCTACTACGATCTGGAAGTCCCTGATTGTCGCAGTGTACAGTCAAGCCTAGGATACTCCCTGAGGGGAAAGATTGTTGCTCTCTGTTATTGTGTGCCGCTAGGGTTTCCGTCGGCTCCGCCTGATTCCCTTCTAACGTAAGTATGAAATTTGTTTATGGTTTTGTTCATTAATGATTGGCATTGCTGCTGTCCTGCCTGAATCTAGCTGCCTTTTGTGGGTAATTTTCTGGTGTGACATTTGCAGATAGATCGGTTGTTGCTGTTGTTGTGGTGTTAAAGGTGGGAATTCTGTATAGCTACTAATCGGTATCGGGGTTTGAGTCATTTGAGCATACCCTCGCGCTCGCTGATCTATATTAGGACCCATGTTGCGTGTTGTGTATGCTGATGCTGCTTTTGTTCCCCGATATTTCAGATATATTGGGCAGCTCCTGTCTGTCGCGTAATGGTGGCCGCGACAGAGGGCGCAGCAAACGGCTGTCGTATTGCTACATTGTGTTACCAAGTGAAAGCGGGCACATCCACTACAACGGGGTTCACGTGCCCTGCATTGCTCTTGTCTGTGACCGAGGCGTAAACAGTTCCCGCACTGAATAACTGAGGCAACGTACGGTTCCACCGAACAACGTGTGCCTAGTATAGTCACATGTGAGGGTAGAGTCTGTGCGCGAAAGGTGACTAGACAGACCGGGATGGGAGTCACTCGCTCTTGATTTCTCTGTGATCTTTTGGTAAAGCGTTTTATGCGAACAACAGGAAAAGGGGAGACTATTTCTTCTTGTAGTTCTTCTTCACTTAGCGAAATATCCACATTCCTAATAATGCCTTGTTTTTTAATCAGGAAGTTTGGTATGTATGCTTCTATATTTCTAGTTTTCAGAGTATCAAGTTGTACTATGGAATTGGCAGCAGCAGCTGATCTAGTTTCTATTTTAAGCCTGTTTCTTCCAACTGTAGAGATGTTAATGATGTCCCTTTTGTATGTGTTGTTATATTGAAATAAAAATTTTCCTATCGCCATTGGGTGCAATTTTGCAAAGTTTCTGTCCAAGCTTTCTATAAAGATGTAATATGGACCATTATCTGTACTACTATATCTATTGTCTTTACTACGGTATGTCTGGGTTGACGTATGAGGCTGCGTCTGGTTCAACTCGGAGCGATCTGGGGATGGGGGGGAGAAGCTATGTCGGGCTCAGCTGAGACTGGTGACCCCGCTTCAACGATTTCCTCCATCTGACTAATTTGTTGTAAATCAACCGTGTCCTTCCCCGTTTCCTGTTTCTCTACACACCGCCGCTTAGCTGATTTGTTGGACTCACCTAAAACTTTTTCCATTTCTCCTTTCCGGGGCATCTGGTGCGGAATGGTTCCAGAAGTCATATGTGAGTCAATCAGTAGAGCTTCACTCGGCCCCACCTCCATTTCCAGAGGCGGTGGATGCTGCTGCTCTTGTTGTCCTGTATGTTGCTGTTGTTGCTGCGGTTGTTGCAGTTGATGTTGCTGGAACTGCTGATGCTGCTGATTTTGTTGTAGTTGTTGCAATTGTTGGTGCAGATGTTGTTGCTGTAAGTGTTGCGGTTGCTGGTGCTGCTGTTGTTGGAGGTGTTGTAGATGATGTTGATGGATAAACGGCTGTTGTTCTCCTTCCTCCACACTAGGAGTATGTGCTTGCATACTAATGCTGTTCTCTACCTGAAGCTCATATGTTTCCCTCATTGGGTAGTTTACTGATTGTATAGGTAATGCTAGTTCATTGACATAACACGTCTCTAACTCCGACTTAATAGTCTGCCCCGTGTCTAACGGGCCAGACATCTTTCAGTTTTACCACAACTCTATTCGTTCACTGCTTGTTGCACTTTATAAGTTTTAAATGTAACTTTTATCACGACGGTACAAACACTTTCCGTAATCACACAAGGTAAACAATTCGGACTCGCTAGCGCTCGCGGACCGATGTGACCTGTACGGCGATCAGGAAGTGACTGGAGGTCGGCATGTGATCCGGCACGGGCGCGTTGTATAGACAGATCGGCTTGTTATCCGGCGCGGGCGCGTTGTCTAGACAGGTTTGCTTGTTATCCGCCGCGGGCGCATTGTCTAGACAGGTCGGCTTGTTATCCGGCGCGGGCGCGTTGTCTAGACAGGTCGGCTTGTTATCCGCCGCGGGCGCATTGGCTAGGCAGGTCGGCTTGTTATCCGGCGCGCTGTCTAGGCAGGTCGGCTTGTTATTGTTAGCGAGCACCCCTGTCGCACCTCGTCTTGTTCACTTGGTCGGAAAACCGCGGATTCTTCTTGTACAAAAATTTATTAATTGAATGTTTTAAAGTGTTCCCTTCATCGTGATTCCACTGCATGACTTTAAAATAAGTATAATGGCTGCTAAAGCACAAGGGATTTCAGTTTTAAATTATATTTATTATTTACTAGCTAAAAGCACAGTTTTGTGGTGGCTCGCGAAGTTTTGTTATAAGAAATATTATATACAACTAAAAAAATTAATAAATAATCATAAGAATTTTAATATTTAATCTTCACGAACTATCATAAAAAACCTTTGTTTTGTTGACAAAAAATAACTAGGCACATTTGTAATAAGACAAAATCTTTAAATATTAAAAAAAATATTTAATTTGGTTTTAATCAGAGAGAAAATTTCTTATTCGAGTTTCCCCTTGTTTTCTACATTTTAACATACTTGAATTTTTAATATTACTAATTCTGTCATAAGAAAATCTTCTACTTAATGTTAGGCTTTCTAAAGTTTTTACTCTCGATAACGCATCTGTTAAACCTACAGAAGTTTCTATGTCTCCAATATCTACAAGAACTTTATCCAGTGTTATTCCTTGAGCTTTATGAATTGTTATTGCAAAAACTGATTGTAATAGAAACTGTTTTCTTGAAAATGTGATATTTACAAAATTTAGTTGTGAGTGGAAATGGAACACAACCACTAGTCTGATAAGTTAAATGGAAATAATTTTCAAAACGAACTATTATCACTCGTGGCATTTGATCAGGCGCACTTAGATTTTCTTCATAAAAATATCCTGAACATAACCTAAAGATCCATTCACTAATCCTATTTCGACCCAAAAATTAGAGCGTAACATAAATCAGTACTTGCTGATTTTACTGCAGAACAGCTGGAATATAAGCAACAGGTTGACGCAATTCTTTTAATTTTTGATGATTAAATTCTTTTACATCTTTACTTGTTGCAAACAGTCTGATAGCGTCGTTAAAAATCTTACGTTATTGTAATGGAAACGTTTGTTTAAACGTGTCATTAATTTTTTTATAATTTTTTTATATAATTTTTTATATTCCTTCTAAGAGGAATAATTCATTTCCTTCTATTTCATCACTGTGAAGTGACCTGTCATTAACAGGTGGTAACTGGTTGATACTCCCTAAAAAATACATAACCAATCAACCAAATGGTTCATTTTGTCTTGAAGGAATCCAGTCATACTAATTTCATATAAGAACATAACTTTACACTCGTGAATTTCCTCTTGAAATTGAGTAAGTGAATGTAAACTGAGCTATTAAAAGTTTTGAAAGTACTGTTGAACCATTTATATTGACAGCAGCAGCACCAGATGCCGCAAGCAATAGATAAGAAAATGGTCCCAATGTTTGATTCAATCGAATAGTAAAATAATTAATTAATGCACTTTTTCCAGATCCAGCTTTCCCTTGAACAACAATTATTTTAATTGGAAGTTCTTCTTCATAACCTTGTAGATAATTCAGATGTTTTTCAAATATATTTATCAGTTCTTGTTGTTAATTAGAAAGAAAATATTAGTTGGTAAGTTATATTGAGTATAAACATTTCTCTGATTTTCTGCTAATTTTTTCATTTTCAATAAATGTTCTAATATATTAAATACTTGTCCATTTGAAATAGTATACCAATTATATTTGATATCGATTTCTCCTCTACCTAGATCCACTTCTGATTTATTATTATTTGGTCCAGCGGCTACATTCATCCAGTCGTATGGTTGATTTACTTCTATTTGGCCAATTTCTTCAAAATCTTCTTCGTCTTCTAAATTTTGTAGCATATAATCTAAATCATTATTCAGAATATCTTCTTTTGTAAAATACCGCTCATATACAATATTTCAGGTGCTATTTTGTGGATTTACATCATTTAATTGTCGTCAAGGAACATGCAATAAAACTTGTTGCTTGTAAAAATTTTAATTGCTTTCAGCATCAGGATTACATTTAAATTTTGGTATAACTCTAAGAATAAAAGCTACTGTTATAGTAACATAAATTGCACCTCTTTCATTCATTTTTGTAAAAAATGTCATGTAAAGAAATATTTTCAAATTCCATTGGTCGTTGCTGATATTTATTCAAAGAACTGGAAATAGAAATGACTCCATCTTCTTTGTTCATATTAACGTGCTGCCATACATTGTCTGATAAATTAATTGTTACAAATAATGATACTGTATGTGGCTGTGGAAGGGTATCCGTTATGAAATGTTCCCGTAGTGCATGTAATGTTTGTTTCAAATGTTTTTATGGTTTACATCATCCAAAGAAAAATAAATTATTTGGAGAATTTGTTTCAAAACAAATTTATAATGGTACAAGATCTAATAGCAATAAAAAAATAGAAACAGAAAAAAAAATCGCGGGTCGTGGATCGAACTTCGTGCCCCTATTCCGCACACACTACGGAGTGGATTGGGAACTCCGTAAAATTGTTTAAAACAATATATGGATTCACGATGACCGAAAATAAAAATGTTAATGTGATAAGAATTAGGACTCGGATACAGTTAGTTCCGAAAAATGTTTTGTTTTTCAGTTTGATTAAAGAAACTTGTCACCTTGAAGCCAACGATCACAATACTTTATTGCGCTAGGAAACGAATA